>CP137681.1:12314254-12717699 GCA_037976565.1 Mesocentrotus franciscanus | reverse complement strand
CCTCCCTAGAAAATGTTCGATTCGATTACAAGTACTGTTATTGCTTGCGATACGTAATCCGACCATAATTTTATGGGATATACAAACGGGTATTGATAATTTTAATATATATTTGCCCTCGAGTTGATTTTTGGAAAGTCTCTGCGACCGTGTTTTAAGGATACGTTCTCGTGGCGTTGCATTTCCAGGGGGGTGTTTCACAAAGATCCTAAGTTGAACTTATCTCTAAGTTGGACTTAACAATTATGGAAAGCCGTTAGCATCTTTGAAAATATTTTGTAAAATTTATTTTAAAAGGCATAAATAAACAATAATCGAGCATTTTTTACCCGGTTTAATGGATTTTCATCAACATGTCCCCCGACCCTTTCCCCATTTGGCAGTTTATAACTTCCCAACAAAGTATTGGTTCGTCCTACAAATTTCGTCACCGTGTAGAAAAGAGGCAGTTCTACATTATGGTGCAATTTACTTCCCTAGCTCATCCATTATGGCTGCGCAAAAGACCAAAAACTATCTATATATTATAGACATTTTAACTTTATCACAACAAAAGAATAATGTAATATACAAAATAATATAAAGAACATTTAAACAGTTGGGTTTCCTATCAATCATTCTTCAATTCATGAAATATTCAGTTTAGGTAGCTCTTTTATGAAATGACTACGAAATATTCTTCTTCGTCTTTCCGTGACAAAATTATACAAAATGTAATATTTCTGGTTAATAGGAAACGTAAATGTTGTGAAAGTACATTTTGATAGTTATATCATTAATTTGTAGATGTGTTAATTAAAATGTTTATAATATTATTTATTCAAAATCGAAAATGAGTTTGAGCTGTCATTCCAGAACCTTCTCTACGAACACGATCGCAGAGACCTTCGAGAAAAATCAACCTTAGAGGAAATATCAATAGCCTTGTTTATCATCTATTGAATGTGCAAACATGACAATGGCGCATTCTAATCTAACATAATTTCTATGGGATAAAAAATAGTATTGATATTGATTTTTCGAAATCTTTGCGATCGCGTTTGTAAGGCTACTGTGATTGATCTTACCTCGGTACTCCCTCTCAACGAAGAGGTCTTCGAAATAAAGCATTTTGCCGTTCCACGAGCAGAACCCGTAGAAGTAGAGGGCGTACCCCACAGGACAGATGTTCCGTCACCGAACAGCTTCTCCAGCACGGCGCACTGGAAAACTGGATCGGGACCGAACCCGTCTCGGCGAAGATCTATAACAAAATAGAGAAAAGAAAAAGGTAAATTTAAAGGATTGCTTCAATTTTTAATCTTGTTACTGTGGGTGTTATTGTTGTTGTTTGTGTGTCGTTTATTTTTGATGTTGTTTAGGTACAGCTTCTCGAGCACGGCGCAATGGAAGACGGGATCAAGACCGAACCCATCTCGGCGAAGATCTTCAAGAAAACAGAAGGTTAAGAGAATGTACGATCATGACGATAAATCCCCATAATAAAATATAATGAAGAGAATGAATTGAACAAAATTTTAAAAAAAATTGGTAATCAGGGGCGGCGTGTAGGAAGAGCTTTTGGGTGGAAATTTGTTGTTGAAGAAATGTATCGAAGTGCCCCACCCTCTCTCCTAAGAAGGGCACACCAGGCTTTACCCCTACTGAAGGTAATTCTCCAAAAGTTGACTCCTTCAAGGCAGAATTAACAACCAAACCCCATCACCCATCACCATATCCCAGTTCTACTAGTTATGGTGCAGGATGAGAGTTTGATGAAGACAAGGCAGAGGATGCAGAGTACTTCCTACTTGGAGGATATAGCCTTTGGGAGGCCATCGTAGACCTAGGCCTATCTGATGATGAAAGGTAACAAATCGTATACAGGGGTTTGCATCTCAATAAAAAAAATTATCAATTAATGTAGTGTTAGTATTATATGGGTATTAGGGCGCGCCATCTTATCTCCGGAAGTTGAATAGATTCACTGCAGCTTCAAAGAAACTAGACGGGCAAAGGGGTGAAGAGCCCAGTAGCTATCGTAAAGACTAATCAAATTCCTCAGTAGGTCTATTAAGACTAATCAAATGCTTCAGTAGGTCTATTAAGACTAATCAAATGCTTCAGTAGGTCTATTGAAGTTTATAGCTTGCTTTAGCGAACTCCAAGTAACATCTTGAGAAACCAGTGTAGGCAAAATAATTAGTCGTAAACTCTCTAACACGAGCTAAAAAGTTGCTCAAATGATTCCAGGAGTATTGTCCTTGAAGAAGAATATTACCAGATCATGAATATTGAGTAGAATGGTGTTTTTTTAACACGGAGATTTCCATGAGACAGAAACAGACAAGTCTTCTCTCTCTAAATCTCTGTATATAATTGTATACGTCAGTTTTGGAAGAATATCTTGGTAGAAATGTCTCCTGAAAAGAAATTCTCTTAAAGATACTATGTCCCTTTGCAGCCAACATCAAATTCTGTAGAACTTTGCAGGAATTATGAATATGTCATGTATGTCCTATCTTTGAAATTTAAACGTTAGCAGTGTCCTAATATTCAAATTATGCAAGGAAACCTGTTTACTTGCTAGACTTCACTGTCAGACACTATTGAGTGACTGACTGCTTTTTTTTCTTTGGTAATAACATACATAAAATGAGCTGTAAAGGGTACATGAGCATTTGTCTACATCAATAACCCACTTCTTGTAATGGCCAAAATTAAACTGATTGAATCTTTGCGCAGCATAAAACGTACGACCATTCGGTACAATGGTCTGAAAATCAGACTAATACTTACTGTATTGCTATCACTTAAGTCGATTCGACAACTAATAGTCGTAATTTTCCCACTTAAAATTTTTTTTCAAGCCCCCTTTTTGTTAGGGAAGTTCTAAATTAGTATTATCTTTCAAATGCCGTTGGAATTTAACCTTTTCATTTATTTGGCCTGCAAATGGGACATGGTACCTTTAACATGCCCTCTTTTTCAACATATGTCAAGAAAAAAATGTGTGTGTAGTCCCATGTACCCATTTCTGTGTGCAGTGCATGCGATCTGCAGCACGATTGAGTCAATTTATCTTCATTTTGATCATTCCAAAACGTCTCAGTTTCATTCTTACGTTCTACATAATCAACCTTTCCTACTTTCATCGATTTTCTTTCATAATGCAATCGCATGACTAGGGTCCCGTCTTATGCCGATTGATTCGAATCAATCGCAACTCGAAATCAATCGCAACTCCTATCTCTTAAGTACACAGTTGCGATTAATTTCAAGTTGCGATTGATTCGAATCAATCGCAACTCTTTATAATACAGGCCCAGTACTCGATTTAATTTTTAAATAATTTCTCCTAACACTTAAACACAGTAAGTGAGCCCATGTGGTCTTGGATCTAGTACACATGTGTTTTTTTACAATATCGAAACAACTATGACACATGAAATTATATCCGCCACCGTCATAATATGTTGCCATGGGTGCAGACATGTCCAAGTGCACTTGGCAACTTTTACTCTTTCTTCCATGTCTGTGCCGTCACTTCATTGTTTAATCTGAGCGCATTGGATTCAACACAATGCCACTGTATGTTGGTTTTAGCACGAAGACAGTGTTTGGGGAAAGGGGAGGGGGCGTAAGAAAAATAGAGTTCTCTGAAAACTTACTGGAAATAATTTGAACTCTAGTGTTCACCTTTATACATTTTAAAAATTACGTTGGGTATTAAAGGCTTGGGTAAGGACATACAGTGGAAACCTACAAATGCATTAGGGGAAGAAGAGAAAGAACGAAAGAAAAGAAGTAGGTTAATAGGCTTGCAGTGAAGAAGTACGAAGAAAATAGAGTTTGGTGTTCTCATTTTGGGGGGAAATATATTTGTGCTTGAAAATTTGAAATTATGTTGTATGTTGTATATGAAGGTCGGACATGCTTTCTGGATTTATTGGCAACGAGCCAAAATCTTCCCCATCATGACGATAATGGCGCGCGCTATGATGTCGATCCGGATTGATGATTGATGATTGCTGATGTAACCTTTGACCTGTAAATTTCTTCTCCTCTCTGAGCCAACACTCGTCCCTTTATTGGTAGAGTCCCTTCCCGACTTCTCCCTCAAACAGCAAACCATTTTGCCAACTGTAATAACCATTATCTATTACGAGCAATATGACATTGCACACTCGTCCCTTTATTGAACCCCACTCGAGCCCCCTCTCTCTCACCCTCTCTCTCTCTCTCTCTCTCTCTTCCCCTCCCGCACACATCAAACCATTTTGCTGTAATAACCATTATCCGTTACGACCAATCTGACATTATACATTTTCTGGAGTTGACAGTCATGGCGTAGCGTGATCCCGTTACAGGACCATTCGGTTAAATGGCAAACGTGCCCCCCCCCCCTCCCCTGTATTGCCTGTATCGGCCTTGGTTGACAGATAATCAATTGAATAGGCTTTGGAGATGACAGATTCCCATTCAAATCAAATAGGATTGGATAACTGATATGCTTGAGTGCTGTCAGTATTCAGATCACCTTTGCGTTGAGTGGACACCAACAAAGAACTAGTAAATGTATACATGTATTGTATAGTTTTTAAAAAATGGACGACGCAAGGGCTGCAATTATATAAGCCTGAGGGAGAAAGATCTACATTTTTTATATCATGGAACTGGTAATTTGCTAGAATGCAAACAATATGACAACATAATTATGTGCGATTATATACCAGTACATACTGTGTAATTTCAGGCAATTTACGCACAATTTGGGTAATGATTTGCCTTACATCATACTAACCGAGTAAAAAATCACCCATTTATAGTGCAAATTACACTCTAAAGAAAATATAGTCTGGACCAGTATTTCATACATTCAAATATTATTTGCACTCAATTATGTATGTTACAATATGATTTTTTTGATTTTTTTTTTCTTATTCCTTTGCTTATAAAGAATGAAAATGATCATATTTGTTTTTATTTTAATCAATAAATTTTGAATTTTAATTTTAATAGATTATAATAAAAGATTCATAACTTACTAGGGAACCCCCGGCCCCGCCAAACGAAAATCATAGGCCTGCAAATACAATACATATCACTTATCACCAGTATTGCGATACTGTGATGAGAAATAAAATGTCATAATTGAAAGTGAATGCGGATATTGGATCCATAATGATCACGAAAGGAACCGATTATTCATTGCCTTGAAAACATCCCTCATTACAATGCCACAGGCCGGATGAGGGAAGGATTGTACACTTTCCATTTGATGTAGTTACTGTCGAGTCCAGAATTCTTTGTCAGAGAGGGGGTGTGAACATTGTCAAATATTTCTGAACGGTTGTCACTTCATTTACCCGAGGCATTAGTTTCTCTGTAATCTCAAAACAAGCAAAAAAAAGCAATGTCTGAAATGACCGTAGCTTAATGTCACTTTCTGCTGCTGCTTTAATCCACCAAGAATGCTCATATTCCTAAGGATTATCTGCCATTTTCCCGCCCTCCCATGCCAATATCGATAATCATGATGGATGGATGACCGTGACTATCTTGTGTATTGTGTGTGGCACACCCGAAATGAAACATAAATGTCACTTGGTCGTAAAGGTCGCAAACCCAATTAAGCTGAAGGCCTGGACACAACACTGTCTTCGCATGATCGATCAAGAGATCAACCTTTTCATGGCATGAACAATAGTTAATCAAAATCAATTATTTTATGGTCTACTCACTGTGTATACTCTGTAGATCTTGGGTAATATACATCAGCTAATTGTGTGTGAAACTGTTGATTCCAGCCAGTTAAGAAATTACATCTGATAATGTTCTTTTGTATCCGTGCTAAAATAATTTCAGTTGCGACTTATTTATTCTTCTAAAAATCATTAAAATTTGAGAATATCATTAACAAAACAGAATCTGACAAAATGTGAAGTACAAGGCGAGTTCAAAAAGAAATTTTACCCCCAAATTAGCCCATATAATTATGTACTCCCTTTGCCCCCAGCACCAAAATTAGACCCTATAGGAGACGCCTAGAAATGTGACAAACTGTCCCCCCTCCCCCTCTCTCTCTCTCTCTCTCTGTCTTTTTCTCTGTCTCTTTCTCTATCTCTTTCTCTCTTGTCAGGGCGAGTGGGTGAAAAGAGAGACACACAAAAATGTGAATGATGATTTTTTTTTCTCTCGGAATTTGCTTTAGCCGTGTGACCCCCCTCCACTCAGCCAAAGAATCCTGGATCTGTCACAGGCGGAGCATCTGCCGTGTACATTGACGACAGTGAAGCTTGATGTCAGCTTCACATATCCATATACAAAAGAAAACGATTTACTTTTGTTTCTCTCATGTGTGCCATGACCTTGTTATCCTCATTCACCGTGAGAAGAACAAACATAATTTGTTGAATGATTCCCCAGACGGCCAATTTCAAATTTCACAGGGACCCTGATGAAATGACATTGATATGAAAACTACAGACCAAATGCATGTCTAGTTTAAAACGTGAGGGAGGGGTCGTGCAAAACCAATCGCCCTTTCAATTAACCTACAAATCGAAACGCTTTATATAGTAAATGCCTTTAATACTCTTCATATTTTAAATATCAAGTCGTTCGATATAAAAGACAAGATGACGTCACGCCATGGGGAACGACGGGAACACAAAAACTGAGTGCTGAAAAAAATAATTTCATAAAATCCTGCGTAATCCATGAAATGTACTACAGAAAGTGAGCTTAATTCGCATAAAAAGGAGTGGAAACACTTATTTGATCAAGGGAGAGAGAGAGTCGTATTTGTTGAGATCTAGCAAGAAAATGAGAGATTTGAAGATGCCTACCACTGAGCCTTCCACTTCAGAAGCTGGCAAGTCAGCTGTAACACGTACAGATATAGAGGAATTTTCTACCAAACTTCTCTAAACTTAACGCTAACTTTGGGCTCGGATTTGCCATCTTAATTGCCACGCTTGACGATTTGCAAGCAACAGCGGCTGACTCCTCCGCGAGAATCAATCTGCCAGAAAGTTGGGCTCTCTCTAATGTGGAGAAATGAAAGGAAAGCTATTGAAGCGGAGATTAGAGAATAGAGAATAGAGAGTCGATAGCTCTAGAGCTCCACGACAGGAAGCCTGAAAGGGAAATCCGACCCAAATAGACAACTACTCTAAACGAAAGCAGAAAAATCAGAGAAACAAACTGATGAAAGTTTCAATTTAATCTGACTGAATAAAAGAAAGTTATGAATTTTTGAAAGTTGTAATCACTATACGTATATGGGCACTTCAAATTGGCTGAAACGGTAATGTCAATGTGATGTAGTGCCGGACTACTTTCCCATCTGTTCCAACATATAAAATGACTAAAATTTAAATTTGTCAAAACTTCATGGCTCAGGAGGGTCTATTCTTTTAAGAAGACCTATAATAATATGATGTCTGTACTATAGTTTGAGCAGTGCCCCAAGGAAGAATGAACTTAAGAGAAAAACAGAAATTAGTGATATTTTTTGTACACGGCAAATGGGAGAGTTATCCACGTCCTACGTCACAATCCACTAACCAAACTACTAATTTGAGATTCGCATAGAGATCTCATATTTCAAACATTCATAACTTCCTTACTATTGGTCCGATTCATTCCACAGTTTTGCCATTCTATTTCTGTTATTTTTCTGCTTTCATACAAATCAACTTATTACAAGGGTTGGATTGCCCTTCTGCTGCCATATGGGTCGAGAAAGAGATGAATGAAAGTGTAAATTGAAGAGTGAAAAGCTTGCATCAAAGAGCACGGCTTCACGGAAGAGGACGCGAATAAGATGATTCTTGTAATCCACGACGTCCGATGCAGGATAAAGGAAAGAATCAGACCCGTCAAGGGCCCGATCTCATCATTGTGCGTTTCGAGAGGATGTTCAACCTCGATGCTGTCCTCAGAAAATACCAACAAACCCAGCAAAAGAAAACCAGGAAGTCGGGAGAAATGCTGGGTCTGCGCAAGAGGGTAAAAGCTTCAGATTTGTCACTGTCGCTGTCACTGGCAGATCAGTGCACTTTGATCATGTTTATTTATTTATTATTTATTCATTTCTGATATTTAGACAGGGTGACTCATTATCACCAATAATGGTGCTCTTCCATGAGGCCCTGTTAAACATAATAAGATTACATAAAAAATATAAAATAATAATAATAACAAAATCATGAACATAAACTCATAACAGCAACAAAGAATAAGTAAGAATGGTATCCTCGTATTATGAATGAATAGTTTGTTGGGTTTTTGCTTTTCTTTGTTGTACGAGAAAACGTATTAGGGAAAAAGACATTAGGGATACCAAAATTGTTATATAGATAAATACAACTACAAAAAGATATTACAAGATAATTACTGGATAACATTCAAAATTAATGCATATAAACTAGTATAAGAATTGAATGTACACTCTTAAATAACAGTAAAAATACAAATATATTTATAACTGATAATAGATTATATGAAATCATTCTTTCATTCTTTCATTCTTTCTTTTTGATTAAACGAACTAACTAATAATATCCAAGTATTGAACCTTTGGGGAAGAACCTATTATATCCAAGTATGTATGTCTGGTGGGGCCCCACTGCTGCATGTGCCCCTTGGGGCAGTTTAAAAGGGCCCCAAAATTCATTGGATCAAAAGAACGAGGTGGCACTTGAATCCAATTTTAACTAATTGTAACTCACGGAATGGCAAATGCCAGGCAATTTTTCTGCTGATTAGGGGCCGCCAGACGCCAAACTATGTTAAATAGGCCTATTTTTAGGTACCACTCAAAATCGATTTTGAATGCTCGGGTTTATTTTACAGACTAAGGAATCATCAAAATTTACACATTTTCTGTACATTTTGAAATGATTTTAAATAGTTTTATGGGATGAGTTTAGGAGCAACTTTTCATACATTTGTCATTGTCGTGAGCTAATATTTCAGCTCTATTACCATCTCTACCCGGCTTTTTGTTTTTGTTTGCTGTTGCGTAAAGAGCATTGTAGTATACGAATGTGGAAAACATGGAACAGAAAATGAATAATTCTTGGAGCTTCGAGTGCGTTTGATCGTGTTCAAATGTCCAAGCAAAGATGGCGGAGCTTGAGGGGCCCGGTTAGCGACTTTGCGTTTTACACCCTGGCCTGGACATTTTCCCGGTAAATAGCAATGAAACTGCTTGAATGAGTCTAGTCTACGCTCCTCGATCGGGCGCGCCAGTTCCAAATCGAATCGTACATGCACAGACGTACGTCGATGCAGCATTTATACACACCGTACGCAGCTGCAAGGCCTTAGAAACAAATATGAAGAGGGGTTAATGAGAGAGAAAGAAAGAGGGGTCTGAGAAATACATACGAGAGAGAGAGTGGGTCGAGAGAGAGAGGTCTTAGAAAACAAATATGAATAGAGATGGGGGGCGGGGAGAAATGGGTCTTAGAAAACAAATATGAAGAGAGATGAGGGGGAGGTCTTAGAAAACAAATATGAAGGGAGAGGGGTCAAGAGAATTAGAGAAATTAGGTCTTAGAAACAAATGACATGAATTTAAAAATGAAAGACGTGATCCCACAATAATAGAAAATGGTACGAGTGCAATATTTAAATCACAGTTTATGTATTACATTACCATTACACATATTATGTCGAGTGTAGTCTGTGTATGTGTCGATATGTGTACACGTGTGTTAGGGGGTCCGAATCAGCAAATGGTTTGAAAGTAGGCTACACGTCAAAAATTGAAACCCTGAAGAAGGCGGAATTAAACCACAAAAACCATAATATTATTTGGTTTCTCTCTCTCCTTACTTTGATTAATTCCTTCTCTAATTTCTCTCTTTCTTTCAAGTTAGTTTTTGTTTTCTCTCTCTGCTTATGACATTCTTTGTTTCCTCTCTGTTCTTTAATTATTTATTGTTTTTCTCTATTTCCTTCTGTTGTTATTCGTTGTTTTTCTCTCACTCGTACGTCTCGATACAAAAGTACATGTACCGCGTACCGCGACACTGGACATATAGGACGTACGTTGAGCATTGCAGAAGAGCTACGTGCGCGCGCAATATCTTGTCATGGATAGACTTTTCCCAGTCGGTTCCTTGAAATTTATTGGGAAAAGGTCCAGGCCAGGGTGTAAAACGCAAAGTCGCGCCCGGCGAGGTGGCAACTGATCGATAGAGCTACTACGCGCACGATCCACAGAGCTATCACCTTTTGTAATGGTCTGAAGGATAACTTCGTGCACGGGGACTGTCTGCGGCGCTCATTTTCTGTTTCTTACTAGAGGGTAAATCTGATTTATGTTTAGTACTTACAAGTGAACGATTTTTTTTTTTGCAATTTTATTTTTTTGCAATTTTATTTTTTTGCAATTTTTTTTTTGCAATTTCCATCCTTGATCAGAATGGTCTACAAGATATCACAATTCACGGTCCATACCCTCCGGGTTCAATTACTGTGCCACAATGGTGAATTTCGGCTGCGAATGTTGATACGTGACTGCATGACGAGCACCCACCCCCCCCCCACCATATGAAAATGTTGTGTTATGGTGTTATATTTGCAAAGTCATGTTTTGATATTATTTATGCTTAAACATTACTACTATCTCTAATATCAGCATGATAAGCCCTGATGATGAACAGGAAACAATAAATTTAGACAAATCAAATGACAAATAACTACTTAATGGGGCGCCCCTCCACCCCTCCCACCCCCACCCCACCCCACAAACCCTCCATTGTTTAGCTCGGGTCAGCGGACAAGACTACTTTTCAAGGGGCGTATTTGACCCATGGCGACCTGGATAATTTGTTCCGTGCGGAGGGTAACCATCTTCAAAAAGTTTCGAACTCGAAAAAAAAGTATTCCTGGGGTGTTCGTTTAAAGATAAAGTCGAGTTCTGGTCATGCGATATCATTGTGAAAAGAAACTCTTTCGAAGCGATTGGAAAAGGTTGATCATGTATAAGTATTGGTGAATAATATAATGATGAGGTTTTAGAAATTTGCCCAGTCTTGCTAAAACTAAAAGTCACATGCACATAAATGTGTATATGGGACTATACATACACGTGGCATAAGGTTGCGGTCCACAACCTCTAGCTCTTACTTGTCATATTTTGAATATTAGGGCATTTGAAGACCCTCCCTTTTCAGGGGACTTTTTTTCTACGATATTCTTGTACACTAACATAAAAAGAGCTCACCAATTATTATTTATCTTCTCAGAACTCAACCTTCTCTTTAAAGTTAAAGTCGAGTTCTGGCCAAGCAATTGATCTGTGAAAGAAACTCCCAGCAATAGGCATGCTACTTGGGAAAGGTTTATTATGTAGTACATAAGAATTGATGTTTACTGTGAGGTTCTGGAATCATGAAAATAACAAAATATTGACTCAATATCGATGAGAGTCACATGCAGCGTACACTGACATGCGTATGTGGGACTACACACACTTGTGGTATGAAAGTTTGGTCCAAACTTTTCCGCGATTTATCGTCATGCGTTGAATACTAAGGCATTTGAAGAGCTATCCTTTTCCAGGTGAAATTTCACCTTGATATTACGTCTAAATAACACGTAAAGAGAGGTCGCAGATTATTTTCTACCATTTATACCGGAACTTGACCTTCTCCTTATCAGACTCCTTACAAGTGAACTTTTGGTAATATTATTCAGCAACATGAATGCGATTATAGAAAGGTGATTTCAACTCTCAAGCGTCTAAAGTCAACAGTGATTAATCAATCGGAAACCTTTTCAAAACTCAGCGCATTCTCTAAAATTCGCACACTCGTTTAAAAATAGTAGTACTTAAAGATACTATGTCCCTTTTGCAGCCAACATCAAACTCTGTAGAACTTTGCAGGAATTATGAATATGTCATGTATGTCCTATCTGTGAAATTTAAACGTTAGCAGTGTCCTAATATTCAAATTATGCAAGGAAACCCGTTTACTTGCTAGACTTCACTGTCAGACACTATTGAGTGACTGACTGGCTTTTTTTCATCTTAGGTAATAACATACATAAAATGAGCTGTAAAGGGTACATGAGCATTTGTCTACATCAATAACCCACTTCTTGTAATGGCCAAAATTAAACTGATTGAATCTTTGCGCAGCATAAAACGTACGACCATTCGGTACAATGGTCTGAAAAATCAGACTATTACTTACTGGCTCTATAGCTCCTAAGTCGATTCGACAACTAATAGTCGTTATTTTCCCACTTAAAGACATTTTCAAGCCCCCCTTTTTTTAGGGAAGTTCTAAATTAGTATTGTCTTTCAAATGCCGTTGGAATTTAACCTTTTCATTTTTTTGGCCTGCAAATGGGACATAGTACCTTTAACAACATTTTCTATTCTTTCATTTCTCTGTTTCCTTGCTTTATTTTCTGTTGTCTTATATATTTTTCTATTATTATTATACACTTATGTCTTATCTGTCAGTCGTCATTGTCTCTTTTGACCTTTCCAATATTAACCATAAAAGTGTCATAACAAGTTTTTCAAATTACGGATTTATAATTGTATTATTATTCTGCCACTTTTTGGTAATCTATTATATACATATATACAGGTGTATATATTTTTTTTCTTTTTCTTTCAAGTCAATATATTTAGATGTTACAAAAATTATGTTTGTCATTTGTTTTGAGGGATCCACATTTTACAAGCTCTGCTTTTCAGTGGATCCCTCCATTTCCACAGGGCTATCTTGAAAAACCTCTTTAAAAAACCATTATACTGGATATTTATGTATACTTTCTATTTCACAATTCTAAACCATGTAAAATGTATTATATTATTGAATATTGAATTGTATACTGATTTCTTGTCAAAATTACTGTTCTGTTGGAAATGAAAAAAATAAACTGAAACTGAAACTGAAACTGAAACTGAAACTGCAAAATGCTGTCGTATCAACAACTTGAAATTGTTCACTTTTCTGAAATGTCTTCTCAAGTATTACATGATCGAATTTTTTTCGAGATTTCAACTCAAGGACAACAGACCGGATTACTAACATATTCAAATGGTATGCATACTTTTTAAACAAAGGTTGTTCTCGACATCCTGAAAGCTTACCCAAGGCTTGCCCAACATAAGAACAAATAATGTACACAGACTGGATTATATTGTAGTTCATTCATTAATAACAGATTAATGGAATATCTCGTCACTAGCTCCCCAGGAAAGAAACAAACATCAATAAATTTGAATATGTAAGTAGACCGGTCTATTCTCGAACTATATTGTATACTCCATAGAAATCATGTTCAGTATTAAAATAATACGTCAATGCAATGTTCGTACATTTCAAAATGTGATGGACAAGGCAATCCAAAAATATTTCTTTCACCAAATGTCCAAAGATAAGTTCTTTCCTTTATTTGTTCAAATCTGAAGTTACTTTCAAGCATTGATAGTTAGAAACGTCCCCACATAATTAACACTTTCTATTGTTCAAAGGCTTGTACGTGAGATATCAGGGTTTGGGGAATCTCATCTTTTAGAATCTAAACAAAAATATAAATTTCTGGAATGATCGATCGCCAGGATTGAATTGCTTTTAAATGAAATGTTCGTGGAAGATTGACCTACTTGACACAATACGACATGATACCAATATGAGTTGCAATATGAGTTGCAATATGAGTTGCAATATGAGACAAAAATGTTCTCATTTCCGGGGGGGTCCAAAACTTCCCTGAAAAGCCCTTAACATGTCAGGCGCCTCTTTGGGAAAAAAAGGGGGGGAAGGATAAGGAGAAAATATGACAGGAACCCCCATCCCACCTCTCTCAAGGAAAAGGTATAACATTTTGAGGTGCCTCTGGGGTCAACAGTTTAACGTTATTATTTGCATTTATTTTGAATAGTTTCTGTCCTTTTAAAAATCTGGACAAGAATCTAGGAGTCAAATTTACTTGGCCTGGCTTGAATAGACCTACCTTCTGCAGTAATCTTGGACTGGTCCGCAAACCCCTCATGGGCGGACAGTTTCTGCATGAGCCGGACAACATCTTCGCAATCGTTTATCCTTCCACTGCGTATGATATAGGACACCATGGCGGACCGTTTCAGCCTGTGGCAAGGAGTGTCCGCGTTTGGAGTGTGAGAGCGTGGAGTTTGTTGAATAGTAGAGACGCGACAAGGATTCGATCCCCGGTCGTTGTCTAGAAAGACCTGTTACCCGATCGCAAAACTGCAGCTGGACGTTATATCCTCTCCCCTATATTTGAGTGATCATTAGAGACGGTAGAACTCCGTGGCGTCTGAAATGAAAGGGGATAATGCAATGAAAATGTCAAATCGATCCTTTTTTCCAACAGAGTGGATTCGGTGAATAATGGTTGGGCAGTAGACTCTTCACGCACGGCAAGTTCGTACATGCAATGAAGCATTCTAAATTTAGCAATAACGTGAGCGGGTATATTTCGCTCGCATAGTCCTATACGACTATATCCTTGATAGTGAAAAAAATCATTTCTGGTCTGAAAGAAAATTGATCCTAATATTCACACACCCACGTAGTAAGTAGTCTGCAGACACAAACCCTTGTTAGTCACTGTGCGTAAAAGTGTCTGCACTGCGAGACTAGGCTGACGGCATGACGCTAAGGTGTTGGGAGCCCCACCAATTTGATGGCAACATTTCACTTAAATTGTATCATAATATGAAAGAGGATGTCATTTTAGACACATTCCTGCAAGGATTTTCAAAACAAATGTGTTTGAAGTCGAATATAAAATTTAGGTTTTATGCGTACAACAGAAAACCCAAATGATGTATTCTTTTATCAATATTTGTCTTCAAACACATATTTTGGAGGAAATCTTTGCAGAAGTTTCTCTTAAATGACATCCTCTTTCACATTATGATACAATTTAAGTGAAATTTTGCCATTAAATTGGGCTTTAAAAGTGCTACAAAAATGTTTTTAAATGACTGTTGCGCATATACCTCTGTAGTTTTCAGATCCAAACTGTTGTCGGTCGATGTGCGTAACAGTGTCAGCATTATAAGACTACAATAGGATATGTACTGGCTCTGCTCAGAGGTTTACGAGTTGCGATAACGTGTCAAATAAGAGCCTGTGCTAGGCCCTATTCTGACTGGTTTTGGGGAGGGGGGGGGGCTGACGTCTCTCCCCAAATTTCAGCTGATTTCTTACTGGTTTTATTTCATTTCATTTAGGTGATTTGATTTGCTTTGTAATATAAGCATATATATGATATATACATCAGCACTACACAACTGTAGTAAATTTGTACATCAAAGAAACACGAAGAAAACGAGATGAATTTATTTCAATATAACAATGTACATGTCAACATGAAACCATGTGAAAAAAATACCGTAGTGTTTACGTCACATTCGTCATATTCGCCCATCGTCCAGGGGGGTGTTTCACAAAGATCCTATAAGTCGAACTTAACTCTAAGTTGGACTTACAAATTATGGAGAGCCATTTGTCGCCTTAAAAAAATATACATTCAAAAGCGAAATTTCAAGTATTTTAGACTTTTTATTAATTCCACATCAAGAACATGAAATTTCCTTGATCAATAGAAAATATGAATGATTTGAATAAACATTTTATGCCTTTTAAAATAACTTGTACAAAATATTTTCATAGATGCTAATGGCTTTCCATAATTGTTAAGTCCAACTTAGAGATAAGTTCAACTTAGGATCTTTGTGAAACACCCCCTGGTTACTGGTTCTTAACAACAGAGCCTGCGCATGAGGTTCACCGCGAAATCATTCAAGCAACGGGCTGGAGCAGGATAAATTCAGTGTTTGGGCTGATAAAAAGTTTTTAAAAAGATGGTAACCACAAATTTACCTTTTTCTTTTGCTCAAGGGAGATGAAGAGTAAAGAGAAAAAAATTAGTGCTCACACTACCCCCACCCCTGATCGAAATATCGGTCGGCGCAATTTTCACATTTCCGGGGCAAAAAAAAATTAAAAATAGTGCTCACTATAAATATAAGGCGCGATTTTCAAATTTCAGGCCCCCCTTCCCCCCATTGGAAAATCCTGGATCCGCCACTGTGATCACCACACCATTTTTAGCACAAAATTATTTAGAACCAGCAAACCTTAACAATTGTCCAGTACTCCCTGACATTTTATTTTCACCCACTCTTTCCGGGCGTGGGTGTGAGTTAGGGCGGTACGTAGGTTTGAAAGGATCATGACATTTTAGAATCGGATATACATTTCAATTTAACATTTTACCTTCTCAGAATTCATTACAAAGGGATATAATAGGTTTCTCCATCGAACCGCAGCTCCTTCTTTGTTTATTATCTAACTTACTTAAAGGTATCAACTTAAAAGAATAACATGGTGGCTTTAACAAGCTGACAAAGGACAATCGATCGCTCATCATGTAAGAAGGAAACTCGTCGTATTATAACAGGGGTGCTGGTTACAGATTACAGTGTACTAAGAGGTTTATCCAGAAATTGGCAATTGAGGGGGCGGCATCCTTCCCCAAACGGACTGTGCCGGGGCGCGGGGGCGGGGCGGGGTGGGGGTGGTAGTGCAATATACATGTATCTGGGCAGCCTCACAAGCTGTGGTTTAAACCATACCAAGTTGTATTGACTTTCATTTATTTTTTTGCCCCCAGTTCCCGTTTAACGATGGGACGAGACACGAAATTTTTACTTGTTTTTCCTCCTTCTAATGTTACACATTCTTTTCATTCATTAAGTTTTCGTCCGATATAAATTCATACAGAGTGAGCATCTAGGATTTTTTTAAAGGGGCGTGGTATAAAGGATTTTCTTTCTACACGCATTAAATTGGTGGAAAATAGAAATTATGTAAACGAACAAATTTATGGGGCATACAAATTTATGGGGCATGATTTTCTTGCTGCTGTGTGTATTTATGTATGGGGTTTTATACTGGGGGGGGGGGCACGAGTCGGCTGTGCCCCCACCCAAAATGAGTCCGGTACAGGTATAATAGAGGTAGAGTTACACCGTTCGCACGACTAACAAAGACTCAAACCGTGTACCATACTTCAAATGAAATAAACAGACTCAACAACTTATTTCCCTTCTCGCATTAATTACCGCCACAATCTAAGTGAAAATCTGCACTCCCGTCTGGGCACACAGTGGTCTGTCTCGCTGTGTATACGCCATTGATCCTCATGGCATTCCTCATCCCATTCTGCTACAACGGGTGCAAGCATTAAAGATGATAATAATAATAATAATAATAATAATTATCATTATCATTATCATTATTATCAACATTATCATCATCATTATCATTATCATTATTATTATCATTATTATTATCATTATTATTATCATTATCATTATCATTATAATAATAATAATAATAATAATAATAGATTTACTCAGGGAAGCCTCAACAACATCAATTGTGTTCTTCCTGAGGGCCCTGCAATTACAAACACCCCAGCAATTGCCAAGTACCCATTGGATTCGAACCCTCAACTCTTGGATTTAATGAACCACTATACTGTGTCACCTCTCCAAAATTACGACGTGAATTCCACCCTGACCTTCATTCATCATGATTTGACACTAAAATGTTGGGGTTTTTTATCAGCGATCCTGAATTTGTATGCTATCTTCTAAAGCTTCGTTCTTTGTAGCCCTTCAAGTCGCATTCCGTGTCGTATCCATTCCTTTCAAGTCGCATTCCATTTGCAGGTGCGTATAGCTTCATGAGCCACTGCTTTTCAAAAGAATCTGGAAACATGTCCAAGAAATGACAATAAAATGAATAGTCACAAAGAGAATAGGAAGATTAAGGCTACTAAGGATACGTCATAATATTGGGTCCTTGTATAGCGCTCATATCTGTCAGATTTGACACTCCTGGCGCTCCCGATTATTACCCTGGCTTTAGCATGGCTGTCATTACGGCGCTCTAGCATTTCAAGGCAGGGGCGGATCCAGCCGGCGGCAAGGGAGGGGGCCTACAAAGGAGCCCACTTCGTGCGAAAATTTGAAAATCGTGCCGGTCGATTTTCGCTCAGTAGTGAGCAAAACAAAAATGTTGGCACCCGAAAAAAATTTCCTCGGGAAGGGTTATTTTTCCACCGCCACCCCTTGGGCGCCAGGGGTAGTGAGCACAATTTTTTTTTTTTTGGCACCCCCCCTGGATCCGCCACTGTTTCAAGGAATTAATTCATTCCAGGTACCCATTTACATCACCTGGGTTGAGTGTGGCAAATGTAAATCAATGTCTTGCCAAAGGACATTAGTGCCGCGGCGGGTCGGACTCGAACCGCGGTGACGTATCCACTCGACCACGACATCTCATGCAATTTTTCAAAAGACTTGCCCAACTTATGACGTTGTAAATATTCGTTAATCATTTTGGAGAGGCTTCAGAGTCTAAATACATATTTTCTTTTTTTCTTTTCTATTTCTTTTTACAAAAAAATGTAGATTTTGAGTAATGTTTTTTCTGGCTTTCAATTACATAAATAAGTTCAATCTACTGGCAACATTTATTCTCATTTCAGC
The DNA here is from genome assembly GCA_037976565.1 of Mesocentrotus franciscanus. NCBI lineage: Eukaryota > Metazoa > Echinodermata > Echinoidea > Camarodonta > Strongylocentrotidae > Mesocentrotus > Mesocentrotus franciscanus. The sequence continues at coordinate 12,699,146 of CP137681.1, read as the reverse complement.
TCAGTTTGGTCTCCTTTTCAAAATATTTCATAATCCAAGGCATACCTTACAGGAATTAACGTCGCCTACATGGCTACATCCTAAAAGACAAATCACGGCTTAGTTTAATGTTCCATATGATTTTAAAGACATTAAGATAGCAACAGCGAGACAGCGGGAGGGAAGGAAAACAATGTTTGAATGCTCTGTTTTACCTCTAAAGCCATCTAAGAAACCACAAAGACATGTATATGTCTGAGGTTTTTTATTGTTAAGTGGTGGCTCTGTAGGATTAAGGAATTAAAAGTTCATCGTATCTCAACGCCCTTTAAAGGACACGTAACATTCACCACATAATCCCATTCACACATGCCCCCCTCCGCCCCACCCAACAATAGTGCCCCTCCAACGAACCTGTATAGAATACCGAAGCTGTGACGTCATAAAAATCTATTTTTAGAATTTCTCAATTTGAACTTCAAAATAATGACCAAATGTCGAAAACTAATTGAATATGAAGTATTGGCTGAGATATGACCATCCAAATAAATAGATTTCAATAGGAAATCACTGTTACTTTGCTCTGAACCAGAGCAAAATAACAGTGATTTCCTAATGAAATTTTCGATTGCTCTTTCGGAAAATGAATTTCAAATTGGAAACTTTAAAAGGAGTTTTTTGATGACCTCACACTTGACCACTCTATACCTACATGAAGATCCGACTTTTGTTTGGCCTATTGCTCCGGGCCCTATCTTGTAAATTGTGATAGATAAATGGTTTGGGGATAGGGTAGAAATAAAGTTATTAAGAAAGGTTTAGCATCAGGATTAGGGCTAGGGTTATGGATAACGTTTCGTCTCGGTTTAAAGTTAAAAATTCGGTACGAACTACTCTAATTTGAAACGTCGGCACAATTCCATAAAGTCTTCATCAGAGCCTAGTCAAATCTATCTAGTCTGCATATATTATTTGTTGCTTTGTCGGGCAAGCCTCGGACAAGCTTTCGGGTTGTCAAGAACAACCTTCGTTTATAAATTATGCATACAATTTGAATATGTTATTAAACCGGTCTATTGTGGCACAAGACTGTGGCGTATCAAAAAGAACAATTGTTATTACTATCAGTGACCATGCTGTTTTATACATTTTATTAGGGCAACATTATTTGGACTTTTGCAGTATAGTGTGAGGAGTCATGAATTTAGAAATGCTGGCAATGTACACAAGATAATGCGAAATGAAAGTTCCACAACCAAGCACATTCAAGAAAGAAAAAAAAAATCTTTATATGATCTTATTCAAAGTCCATCGGGGTTCATCATGTTCATGGCAATGAGGATGTGTAACACATAACACTGGCTTGTAATACTTGGTTAAACATTGAGGGCATACAAATAATCCATCTTATTTTTTTGTCCTCCATGGCGCTTAAGAATATGAGAAACCTCAACAATTCGACTATTATTCATTTTACATTTTATCATCAGATCATCTTTGTAATGTAATTACAAGTTTCTTTTTTTTCGCGCAGAAATGAAAGGAAACATGACGACCTTTAAGGGTAGTGTATCCCTTTTGCAGCCAACATCAAATTCAGTAGAACTTTGCAGGAATTATGAATATGTCACGTATGTCCTATATGTGAAATTTAAACGTTAGCAGTGTCCTAGTATTCAAATTATGCAAGGAAACCCGTTTACTTTCTAGACTTCACTGTCAGACACTATTGAGTGACTGACTGACTTCTTTTATTCTTTGGCATGTTTGGTAATAACATACCTGTACATAAATTGAGCTGTAAAGGGTACATGAGCATTTGTCTACATCAATAACGACCTAAATTAAACTGACTGAATCTTTGCGCAGCACAAAACGTACGCCCATTCGGTACAAGGGTCTGAAAATCAGACTATTAATTAAACAAGCGCGCTTGCTAAATTCAATTCGACTACTAACGGTCGTTATTTTCCCACAAAAAGAAATTTTCAAGCCCTTTTGTTTTGAGGGAGGTTCTAAATTAGTATTATCTTTCAAATGCCGTTGGAATTTAAAGTTTTCATTTTTTTTGGCCTGCAAGTGGGACATGTACCTTTAAAATCGACATTTATTGGCGCAAAATGTTAGTCCAGACAGTGCATCATCAAATGATAATGACTGTCGAGTAACGTCCACTTATTCAGTCCACAATAATGAACAAAAGAGGGGCGAGAACTGTACACTGAGGGATCACGGCCACCACTTACTCCTATATACTCCAAGACAGATTGACCGAAATGTCAAGTGGTCTCATTAGACCCCCACACTTAATACGTTTAAACGTAAACTCCATCATTTCCTTTTGAACACCTACGATAACCATGATACTTAAACACGTCACACCTAACATCTGCTTTTCATTCTTTCTCGTTACTCACCGCACTCTCTGGAAATACTGTTTACCAACGATCAAAGACGGCTTTATCCCCATGCTAATCTTTCCCTGATATCTCTGCCCCTCCCTCTTGCTCTCTCCCTTTTCTTTCCTTTCCCGCTTGTTCACAACGTTCCCGCTTGTCTTTCTATCCCTTGTTTTTTTGTTTGTTGTTTTTGTTTTTGTGTTTGTTCTCGTTTGTTTCGTCCTTCTCCGTCGTTTCTTTTTTTCTTCTTACTTTCCATTCTCGTTAATCATCTTTTCTTACGTACCTGTTCTCTTTTTGGTTTCCTTACAATTATTCTTTCTTACCCTAATTTATATACAAACCTATTATCTGGGACCTACATAATACAAGCTTTGCTTTTAAGTAGATCCCCCACTTTATTTAGCCTTTTCTTTTTTTGCAATGTATTTATCAAACTTATTATTGTATCTTTTGTTATAACTATTACCATGCACATTATGTTTCTATATTGTATGTTTAGCTATAATTATTACCATGTTCATTATATTTAATTATGTTATTTTCGATAAAGTGGAAATAAATAAACTTGAAACTTGAAACTTGTATATCCCGATTATAGCAGATACGGCCAACGTCCTCCTAATCAGCAACCCTTTGGCCAAAAATAAGACAGAGGTGTTTCAATTTTCTAACTTTTCAATTCCTGTTGCCGACCTTTCAGTGAATAAATAAAGGAATAAATAAATAAATAAGTCATAAATAAATAATTAAAGATAAAATAGTTAATTAATAAATAAATACACGAAAACATAAATTAATGAATAAATAATCCATGTATGGCTCCTCTAAAACTAACTAAAGAAAAACAGTAATTATTCAACCTCAAAATTGTCAGGGAAATCGTGACTGTGGACACCCTATCGTTGGGGTAACTGGGGTTAGAGAGACTGACTTCGGCAGTTCAGATCATTATATTTCGCCCTCACGTTGCAAAGAAAATGGAAATAAATGATAGCAATACAAACAAAATGTACCCCCATTATCGTGACCATTCCTCTGGCTTATCTATCAATATATCCGGAGACTAAACTAGTAAATGGTGGACTGCAGTGAATAGTAGATTAAGAGTGTATTCAAATAATCTATAAAATCCGGTAAAATAAGTAGAGATAAGCAACCTCCTATGTCGAAGACAATTGGAGCTAAAGGTCGGTAACTGAAACTGAAAGATCGAAGAAAAATAAATGCCCCCTGCCCCTTCATCATGCTTCATCATGCATCATTTTCATTATGCTTAATCATCTGTCTGACGGACAATGACAATGGAAAATTTTGTTAAGAAGCTTTAGACAAGCCAGTGGCTGCATGCATGGCATGTCGAAAGATGGATGACAGTAGCGAGAAATAAATCTTGATTATAACATGTATATAGTGACTGTAAGGCCACCATTGCCCTTTATGGAGAAGGTTGAGTTCTGGGAAGAGGTGAAAAAATAATTGTGAGCGTTATCATTGTATTATGTTTGTGTAGTCCCATTTACATCTTTCTGTGTACAGTACTTGTTACTTTACAAGACTGGGCCAAATTTTTTATCATTTTAATGATTCCAGAACCTTGCAGTACACACCAACACTTATACATGTATGCTAGATGATCAACATTTTCTGATCGATTCCACAACGTTTCTTTCACAACGCAATCGCATGACCAGAACTCAACTTCATCTTTAAAGGAAACCTCACCCTTAAGAATAAGTGTAGTTATGCTGAAGATAAGTTTTATTCCTGCCCTTTGATGTACAATATCCCTTACGAAAGTATACAAGAGATATATAAAAGAAAATATTCTTGGCATGATTTACATGTAGAATGTACAATATCGACAAGGAGTCTGCGAACAATATCCTTACACATCAAAGATGAAGCAGACTCTCAGTTTGACAGAGTGAGCTGGGTTGAAACGGGAAGAAAGTTTGTCAATGGGGTAGCTAAAGGGGGCACGAGGGGCATGTGCCTCCTAAAATCTAGTAGCCAAATAAGAAATTTAAGGGTGTGGATGAGAGAGAGAGAGGGGGGAGAGGTGAGGAAGAGGGGGAACCGAGGGAACAATACTACCTCTCCCACCTCGATGAACTTATCCGCTCCTTTGAAGGTTTTCTCCACTCGATTAGGAGGGGGTACGTGCCATCATGCCCCATGTATATATCTAGGCCACTGTGGACAAGTTTTCTTAGTAATGGGCAATATATGCCAGGCCCTGGGTTTTACGGATATGATCTCTCGGATATGATCTGTCGGATGTGAAATTTCCTGCTGTAGGAAACCTAGTTGGCTGTCTGAAGCACATCTGTGACTTTGAACTATTCACGGCCCAAATAAGGTTTTAATAATAATAATAATAATATATTACATTTATTACACGTTTTTTCATTAGATACAAAGCGCATAAAAATTCAAGACTGGCCTTGTGGTTGAAGCGAGCAGTAGCGAGGCTACGAGGGGGGCAATGATGCAGGTGCCCCCAATAGCATGTCAAAAGAGAGGGAGAGAGCGCGGGGTGGCTGATAACGCTAACCAATATAAAGTGCATGAACGTGATGAATGACGTTGGTTAATGTAGAAAAGGTATTGGATCCAAGTCGGAAAGAGAGATCGAGAGAGCTAGAGATGGAGAGGGGAGGGGGGATATCACCGATAAAACTAGCTACTCATTATAAAATACTATATATGACATTTATCTATGTAGAGCAGGTATTGGACCCAAGAATGAGAGATAATGAGAATGAGATTGAGAGAGAGAGAGAGAGAGAGAGACGTTGCCTCCAATACCTCAATAGCATTTTCCTCCTAGCTTTCTATCTGTAGATTTAATCGCTCTTTGATCACGCTCGTCGCTCCATGAGCAGATGAGGGGACTCGAAAATCATGAATAATGACATAATGGACCATTTTTGTTATGAAACCAAATTGAATGCGTGCGTCTTTGTGAAGTGCCCCAATAAAAATATTTCATTCTCCTGTAATGAATAGTCAGAATGCAAAATTCATGGATTACGTTTTGTTAGGTAGGGCGAGCCATAATGTTTGTCCTACCTGGCAAGAGCTACTGTATGCAGTTCGCATTCTGACTATTGAAATACAATTATTCGTAACAGGAGAATGAAATATTTCGTGTTCAGGCACTCCACAGAGACGTATGCATTAGATTTGGTTACATTACGAAAATGGTATATTATGATAAAAATAATAATAATAACTTCTATTTATATAGCGCTTTTCATAAGAGATTTATATCAAAGCGCTTTACAATATTGATGCAAGTAAAACTAAACAGAGAAATGACAAGAGAACAAAAGTGAAATTATCAAACATAAGATAACAAGCTACAATTTAAGAACTAAGTTGAATATGCCTTTTCCATTAGATTGGTTTTTAATTTTGATCTAAACACAAAGGAATATCAGAGATGCAACGAATGGAGGCTGATCTGAAGCCCACCGGAGTCACGAGGGTATAGCGAGCTTTAGACGTAGGATCACGAGGGGGTGGTTGAATCCCCCCCCGATCCGCTCGCCCTGCCCCCCCCCCCTTGCCCTGCCCCTGCTTCCATTACTAGTAGTCCGAGGAAAGCTATCCCCAGAGGGAACGCCGTGGTGTAATGGGAAAGCTCTTGACTCTTATACAAGAGGTCTTGGGTTCGAAACCTTGCTCGGCATTTACATCCCTGGACAAGGCGTTTGCCCATATTTTTTTTGTTTTACCTCTCGACCTAGGTGGTTACCTGAAAATGCTGGGGGAGCGGTACATATATTCACCATGTTCATACTGATGTGGCAACCCTGGTAAATAGACCCTAATTATTATTACTACTCTTATCAAGGAGATGTTACAACTGGGGTTCCAACTAACTATAATGAATGCAAACATCTGGGAGGATTGAAAGATAATTACATTTGGTTATACGAATGTTATGCCCCTTCTTGTTAAAGGTAAAGAACAGTTCTGGTCATGCGATTGAATTGTGAAAGAAACGTTGTGGAATCGATCAGAGAAGGTTGATCATCTAGTATATAAGTATTGGTATGTACTGCAAGGTTCTGGAATCATGAAAATGATAAGAAATTTGGCCCAGTCTTGGTAAAGTTACAAGCACTGTACACAGAAAGATGTATATGAAACTACCCTATATCTATCCAGTCCGGATAGATATGATATTTTACCAAATATATCAATTAATAGGCGGTTCCCGGCAAAATTTGTATCATCACGTATTAGTCATAACATATTCTTTCACATGATTGGTAATAAGAGCTTCCATTTCATTTTTAGAGAGGGGGGCGTTTCCAAAACCAGCGAAAACTATTTACTAATATATCAGAATATCTATCAACGTCTCATCGTTATGCAATAGAGAGCTTTTGATTGCGATTGTTTTCACCACCTGCAAGGAGAGCATATATATGCCATGCTTGTTGCGGTGGCTTTGAACGGTAAAATGCCCTTTGGTCTACAAAATGTTCGTCTACTATCCACATTGTCCAATAATCATTTCGTCCACTTATCATTCGGTCTATAGTTACATTTAGGCTCATAGTCATTTGGTCTTATTTCCATGTGGTCTAATCTCCAATTGGTCTACTAGCAATTTGGTCTATTGTTCATTTAGTCTACTTTTCAGTCGGTCTAATTCCCAGTTTGTCTAATGCCCATTTCGTCTACCATCCACAAGGTCTAATTATCATTTGATGAGTATTATTATTTATGATTAAATGATTATCAGACCATGTGGATAGTAGATGGACTGGGTATAGACCATATGGGAATAGACCAATTGGGTAGTAGACGAACTGGTAGTAGACCAAACGGCTATAAACCGCTCGGAACCTACTTCAAAGACAAGCTCTTAGCTGTAAATCCAGCTGTTGTACCATGGACCTATACCCATGGTTGTACCACTTACTTTGCCAATTCTAATACGTGAATTCGCCCACCAATCGGTGGAAATCAAAAGCAGGTACTTCAATTGACCTGCCCTGGTTTACTAGACACACGCACATAAACCCTTGGGCTACTAAATTTCCCTACCGTAACGGTGCAATAATCCGCTTTCGGAATCTTAAAGAGAAAGACCAGTTCTGGTCATGCGGTTGCATTGTGAAAGAAACGTTGTGGAATCGATCAGAAAAGGTTGATCATCTAGCATATAAGTATTGGTATGTACTGCAAGGTTCTGGAATCATCAAAATGATAAGAAATTTGGCCCAGTCTTGGTAAAGTTACAAGCACTGTACACAGAAAGATGTATATGGGACTACGCGACCACGTGCGCGATATCTATTTGGTCCCAATAGTTATAATAATTTGCCAAATATATCAATAGTAGGCGGTTTCCCGGCAAAATTTGTATCATCACGTATTAGTCAAAACATATTCTTTCATATGATTGGTAATGAGAGCTTCCATTTCATTTTTGGAGAGAGGGGCGTTTCCAAAACTGGTCTTTACCATTAATCTGCGAATCAGTTCAAGTTATTCATGCGCTAATAATCCAGTTCATAGTTACCCATAGTACAAATGAACCCCAAATATATCCACAGATCTAACACATGGACACGTCCCACTTTGTGCATTTTAGAATAATCACTGCCAGAGTGGTGGAGGTTCTTCTTGACTAGCTTTTGTTTGCTCTCTTGAGAAGAATACTTCCACCTGTGTATCAGAGAATTACCGGCGGTGCATAACTGTATAATAATACAAAAAATGACTTTCACGGACACGCATCCAGCAGTCGTCTCGATAGATTATGTAAAAATGAATGTTATCTACTCATGCGCAGATGGTATCTCTGAAGTGGCTTTATTTCCCCAGATCTGAAATAGCGCATTACTTTAAAAACCTTTTTTTTTCCGATTGTCGGCACCCTCATAACGGATTAAAAACTCCGGAGAAACTTTTTTTTTATTTTTTTATTTTTTTTTAAAGACGTCAAATCTTTTTTCTACGATAATCCGTAAGCCATTCATCCGTACCGGCAATAGAAGCAGGTTGCAAAACGTAAAGTCCTTGTTATGGGTGTGCTTTGTGCGGAAAGAATACACGATGTGAAACATCAAACTGTTTTCACAAAAAATTTACGTCTTGTAAGAGAACTGAAGAGAACATGACGAAATTAATGACCACCTGTCGTTATCTTTTGAAAAAAATTGTTTGTTTTCGCAGGTGGTCTTTAAAGAGAAGGTTAAGTTCTGGGAAGAGGTGAAAAATAATTTGTGAGCGTTATCATTGTATTATGCAAGTGTGGAAGAACATCAGAGAGAAAAATGTTCCCTGAAAAGCATGGCTCTTCAAAAGCCTTAATATTCTAAATATGGCATGTAACATCATAAACATCGGGACGGATTTTTATGCCACATGTTCGTGTAGTTCTATATACATCTTTCTGTGTACAGTGCTTGTAACTTTAGCAAGACTGGGCCAAATTTCTTATCATTTTCATGATTCCAGAACCTTGCAGTACACACCAATACTTAGATGATCAACGTTTTCTGATCGATTCCACAACGTTTCTTTTACAATGCAATCGCATGACCAGAACTCAACTTTATCTTTAAAGAACCCTCATCCCAAGAAATAACTCTAGTTATTCTGACAGATTAATTGTATTCTTGCCGCATTATTCTACAAGATTCCCCACCAAAGTGCATGAGAGAGCAGGGAGTTCATTCCAACTCCCTGGAGAGAGGTATAAAGCAACAATAATGTGCGGTTTCTCTGCACGACAGATGGGCATCGCCATTTTCTTGATATCGTGACGTACTATGTGAAGTCGTTTATCAAGTAAATGTATTCAAAGTTATGGATGCTTCCTTCCCAGGTGTGTGTAGTGATAAAGCATTTCATTCACCTGCTATTATCCCTTGTACTACAATTGCAAGAACGCAAATTGCATAAATAAGTTGATGCTCTTCTGGGGTGAAGGTTTGGCAAAAATGAAATAGATTTGTCAACTGCTATATTTTAGTATTTTAAAATAAATGAATTACAATTGTTCCCCTGTTATATATTTTTCACCAATTTTTTTTTAAATCTTCTTAGCTATGATTTCCCCTCATTGAAAAATTAAAGTTTTGTTATTGAATCAAAAAGTCTTTCCCACTAAAGCTTGGTGCATGATACATGTACAACTCCGCCTGGAACGCCCGTGTCATGCTATATGCATGACATCGTGCTAAGAATATCTTCATTTTTATATCTCTCATACACTTTCGTATGGAACAGTGTACATCAAAGGACAGGAATACATCTCATTTTTCAGAATACCTACACATATTTTGGGGGATGAGTTTTCCTTTATAATGTCTAACACTTGATATTTCTCCATAGCACATAAAGATGCTGAATTTGCCCCTAATAAAAAAGGGAGACTTGCAGCCACTTATTTGTGTAATCTTTAAAAAAATCAATGCCCCCACCCCCCCACCCAACCATCCCCTCTCGAGTCACCATCGTGTAGGACCTACCCTTAGATGAAGCTGATTGGAATTATGTATGTATTATGAGCTTAATAATCGCATCAGCTGCCTAGACTAATGTCAAATAAAAGTCAGGTTTTCGCACGCAAACCATCATGAAATATATGGCACTCTATTTTTCTAGGTCTATATTTTGGAAAATAATTTCAATCTCGTCGTTTTATTTCAGCACGTTTCGTGTGACTATCAATTCTAAAAACCCGTAACACACAAGTGTTTCCCTTTTTTCCCTCTATTGGGAGGGGGACAAACTCGTTTCTGCTCCCCTCCCTTTCACAAGGCCGAATACCTTTATAAACAGGGGTTGCAATCCGTATTTCCCGTCTCCCTTGCGAGACAAACATTATGACATCATTACAAACATTATGACATCATTACAAACATTATGACATCATTACAAACATTATGACATCATTACAAACATTATGATATCATTACAAACATTATGACATCATTACAAACAATATGACATCATTACAAACATTATGACATCATTTATTTTGCTGCATAACCATACAAACGATACTTTATAATACAATGTGTTAACATTCTAAAATCTAAATTTTCATAGATGCACCCTGTCTTCCAGAAGCGCCAAAGCGACATGACAAATGATTCTCTCTATCGATAGGGTCAGTTACATTGTTTTTTCTCCTTTACAAACAAAGATTTCGCATTATATCAATTAGCTTTGCATAGCTCTGTAAAAATGAAAAAAATGCAACATGCAATGATCTGACTTTTTTTCCTGAGAATTCGAATCCTAGCCTGGCAATAACGTCCTTTGACATTAATCTGCATTTGCCACTCTCCACCCAGGTGTAAATGGGTACCTGGCAAATACTGATGAGGCTACCCTGGGTAAATAACACCCAAATCATTTACTTTGAAAGCTGATTATATGATGAAGCCGTGACCAATTAAAACTTATATGGATTTAATACTCACTTGAAAGTTACACTCGCTAGAAATGATAAGAGGTCAATGTAGCTGTAGTAATCGATCCGTCATCCATTAGTATGTGAGGTATACAAATCTAGAATTGATAGAAATGTGTCGGATTTACAAGTTTTATTGGTGCAGCTAGACGTCGGCTAAAATTGAGAAAGTATTCAACAGAGGGTTCCTTTGTCCATGAAATCCCGAGCGCATCTGGTGCCAGAGAAGTATGCTCGTTTTAAATATAGGAATGAGCTTGTGGTTTGAGTACTTGGTACGTGAAATCACTTTTGTGCGTACAGCATTGGTGAGCGATGCATGTCCCTTGCAGCGAAACGGCACGTACAGACAGCATTTGAGTCAGCACGTCAAGGGATATAAAAGATCCCATCCGCGCACTTTACCAGCTAACAGTGGAATCCAGCTAACAGTGGAAGTTACAAACTGATTCAGCCGAGGACGCAGGTTCGAAGCTGAGTCACGTCTTTCGGAGGGTGACGTTTAAAGGTCGGTCCCCAGACGTAAATAATCAAATCTGATTGATACACGTCTGTAAAAACCCAATACACACACACACACACACACACACACACACTTTACTTTGTATCGGGAGGGGGGTAAAGAAGGGCTGCATGCACATGTTTCAGGTTGTAACAAAAAAACTCGAATTCGAATTCAAATTCAAATTTGTTGAAGTAAATATCATGCTTTAGGATGTACAAGAATATACTCTGGGGTTCCTGAAATTTGCACGTCAACTTTGGTCTTTCTTTTCACTAAAGCTACATGCAATATTACTAATTTGCATGTTGCATGACAAATTATTTTACGAGTTAAAAGCTATTCTAAGCTCTGCATATCAAATATCGGGACGTGTGTGGAAGTTTTTGATACGTTGTATGACGAAATTTGACTAGAATTTGACCCCTTTGCAACATGTTATGTGCTAAAGGAAGGAATGGAAATGTTACCTACGTGAAGTCCAATCGAAACTATTTACACATGATTGTAATGCGATACGAAAACCGTTTGCAACCTTTGATCCTGTATAAATGGAAACCATGCTTGTCCGTAGGTGTCAGGTGAGCTGTTGTTCCTTTAGTCCTAGAATCGTCACCCAGTTCATTTCAGGGTCGGGCGTAGTTACAGGGGGTACATGCTCGCCCCCATCAAATAGTGAAGAACAAAAATGAAAGAGAGGAAAACGAGAACAGAGAGAAAGAAAAGGAAAAGCGGGAGATAATACGTCATGCACCGTACCCTCTTCAATGTAGTCTTGTCAATTCGCGTTTCATGTTCTTATGGATGAACTTCCTCTACGCCACTGGGTATGGTTATCTGTCTTGTTTTCGTCTTGTCAGTTTAGTAAGAAATCAGGATTCATGAACTGGGACCACTGCCAAGCAAAACGCATATAGCTTATAGGCCTTCGTGCTTGATGCCATTGACATACGTAGGCCTATATAAATCCAACGTAGGCAGCTCCGTGACGGTTTTTACTTTCATGGGGGGTGAGCCGGGCACCTAGGAGAGACTATTCTACTTGGGATTGTGTGGTGGACCTTTCTAATAAAACAAAACTGGGTGACAAGACTAATTAAAAAAGAAGAGGTCATCACGTTTTGAGTTTCCCTTTTATTACAAGAAATAAAACTTCTATCTATTCCTTTTTTTTGGGGGGGGGGGTTGCTTGAATCCCCAGGAGCCATATAGGTTACACATGCACCTAAATCCATTGCTGTTTTTATATGTTGCCGAGTTGTAATATTCACAGAGTAAACAAATAAACATTTGACTTTGATATTCTTTAGCTACATCATGCTGTAGCTTTTGAAGACCATTCAATATGTCGATCACAAGGTCCGCGGTTCGAGTCCCGCCGCGGCACTAATGTCCTTTGGCAAGACATTGATGTACATTTGCCACACTCCACCCAGGTGAAGTAAATGGGGACACGGTAGGAATTTATTCCTTGAAACGCAGAGCGCGTGACAGCTGCTCTGCTAAAGCCAGGGTAATTATGCTGCATTATTGTAGAGCGCTTAGAGACTTCTGATAAAGTAAGTGTTAGGCGCTATAATTATAAGCAATTATAATTATTACATGTTCAATGTTGCATCCTACAATGTAATTTAAGAGTGCTCAAATTGCACTGTTCATGCGGCTTGCTTGCTTAATTGACTGAATCGTTATTTGTTGTTGAGTACTGCAAAAACATTTTGACAAAGAATCAACACAAAAAGGGGAAATGAAATTTAATTGAGATCGCGAATATCTAAATAACATTTAATATTTAAATCCCATCTGCTTATAATGTCGTTTTGAATCAGGAGAAAACGTTTTGCAGCTAACTGCTTTGAATAGACCAAATTTGTTAAGTGCTACTTTACAAATGATTTCATTCACCTGTTACCAACAATTGTATTACAATAGTCAGAATGCGAATTGCATCCATTACGGATCATTAAGGAAAGGAGATAAAACTTGTTTTCGGGGTTAGACTCAACAACAGGCAACCAACACAAAAAGTAAGTATAACAAATTTTGGTCAATTTTCATCGTATTAAGCTGGAAAAGAAGATTGGGTTTCGTGTAATACAATTATTGTAAAATTTCATTATTTCTTTGTTTGAAATTATGAATCCCATTTGTCATATACGCACGATTAGTCGCTGATTGACGAACTAATTACCGTATCATGCATCGCTTGAGGCTATTTTAGGCTATCCTCACGTAACGGCTTACTTTAAATCATCGTGTGAATCATTTTGTGAAAACATGCCCCTTATTCACGAAAGGTCGGGGGTAATGTTTGTGAAATAAACCCCTGTCGTCTACAAATGGTCTGGTCCAATTTACCCGACACTTTGTGAAAACCTCACGGCAAATCTACGAAAGGTCGCGTCCTTTAAAAACGTGCATCGTCACGTGATCTTTCACTTTCATTTAACGAAAGGGCGTGTAACGCAACCACCCGACGGACGCGATGACCCGATGAATCGAAGTAAGCCTCACGTAACCCAACGGGTCCGGACCGAAGACCTAACCTAAACATATTCAATAGACCAATATGTACCAATATAGGACCTATAGCGCCTAACCCCAATATTGCGAACGGCAAAATGGTTGTAGGACCTATAGTGCGCAGACAGCGCAGTACCAATCAGATGTCTCCTTGAAGGAAAATTTTAACAATTTTATCGCTGTGTGTTAGTTATAACGAATGTTATTTACTGTTTTCTTTGTAAGCCTGTGCCATTGTTTCTCGTATATTGATGCCAATAAGCACATTTTTTTTCATTAAAAAATTTACAAAGAAAAGAGAAGTGTAATCGTATATAGCTCATGATCGTAATTCTTTGCAAAGTCAGATATCGCTTTCCTCGCAAAAAGTATAAGGTTATCATCTATTGTAGATATGAAAGCGGAATATTATTATGATTATTGTGTTGTTATTCCTAGAATTTCTCAATCTTAAACAGTTGTCACTATATACTGTAAGGTTTGACCTAAAGGACTTACTTTCCGGTTAGTCCTTTTTATCTCGCAAAGAATTACTCAAATCCGATGTGAAATTCTCAAAACTTGGCACATGACATGACATGACATGGATAGAATGCCCGGTTCTTCATGGTGCTTCATTTCAATGTCGTCACTTCCCACTGACGTCATATAAGCGTTATATCCCTGCAGGTAGTATGGAACAGTTGTTAGAATGTCATACAGTATACAGACCTTAGTAAAAAGGAATAAATCGAGTAAAAGACAGAATTGTGAATTGTAGCCAGATTCCATAATCGTTCTTTCTATTCTATATTAAATGAGAAACACCCCAATGTTTCAACTAAATCACTCGACATGACAATTTTTCTATGATAATTATTACATCACATATTTTACATCAATTGTTTACAGTCAGATGGCTAGGAAAGTTGTCCTATTATAATTATGCCCCGTCTGCGATGCACGTAATCGCCATGTACTCAAATATTTGATGTCAAAGGTCGGGTATTAATTGGACAAAAAACCTTGAACTTGCCCTACTAGCTTTCAGCCAATTGTCTTTTCTCAATGATAATAACAATAATTATATGAAAAAATTCACCAAAAAGGGGAGATATAAAGAAAGGAAAAGGAAAAATAGAAAAAGAACGGCTATTGTTTTGCGAAATTGTTTCACTTGATTTCAAACTTTACACAGCAATGCAAATGATTCTTTTATTAAAATACCATGACCATATCTCCTCGTGTTGTGTTCCTTCTTATATATAAAGTATCCCGAGGCCGCCGAACGGCCTGCGTAACAAAGAAGTCATCTGACGTCATCATGACCCATCTCAAGGGGCGTAATGCATTTAAAATCAACGTCCCATCAAGGTAGAATTTTCATAATTAATAACGAATTTGCATGGCCTTTCACCTGTATTATTTTCGAAACAATTGACAGTAACCCTGACCATATTGCGCTATTGTTTGTCGTTGTATTCTGTTTGTTATTGCGCTTAGAGACTTCGATGGAAAGCATTTTATAAGCACCGTTTTATATTATTATTATTATTAAAGCAGAAAATGGACAAATAAATCACTGACCTGACTTCACGTTAAATAATTATTAAGGTCATAACAAAATAAATCAGTTCGTAGTTAGCACATAGTACAAAATAATGACCTCCAAATATCCACAGATCTTTCACACATGGAGTAGTCCCATTTTGTGCAATTTAGAATTATCACTGCCAAAGTGATGGAGGTGCTTCATAAATACATTTTGTTTACCTTCTTGAGAAAAATTCTTCCACTTGCGTTCCATAGAATGTACCGGCAGCGCATAAATGAATGCGAATGTCGCGGAGCAAATGTCGCGGAGCAATTGTCGCTTTTTGCGGAGCATGTGTCGGGTTACCTCAAAACCATATTGCAAAACGTATAATGCAAACAAATGTGGGGGATTTTTAATTATAATTATTGGCGTACGAGCTAATTGTATTTGTAGGATTAGACATCAGTGCCGACACGGCACTGATGTCCTTTGGCAAGATGTTAATCTACATTTGCCACTCCATGCCCAGGAGAGAAATGGGGACCTGGCAGGATGACGAAAATCTTTGTGATAGAAATTGCCATATGCCCCCACGTTAACCGTATGGTAGGAATAATCCCCAGGGAGTGGAGATGGTGCACACACTGCATGCATGAATCCGATGACCAGGGTAATGATAAATTACAAGCGCTTAGAGACTGTATTCCGCTATATAAATTCAGATTTATTATCAATATCAACATGATTAAGAGTCTTTATCAGTTACCACAGAGCTCCCACTATTGGTGAATGTTTAAAAAATATCCGTCCTCCGAAGATAATGCTTTACGTCTTTAAAAAAATATTCCAAAATTGGTTCTTGACAAATTAGTAGATTTTACAATTGCAACACAAAATTATCGTACATATCAACAATTCTATACTTTCTGAATAATTGACAGCGGATGCCTTGTCACATAGTGTAAGAGGAGGATCTGATTTTATATTCCCAAACAATTATATCATTCTTAGGGTGTGTTTATGCTCAACTTTTTCTGGCCAGAATAAGGCATTTGTTACGTGGTTAGTTCAAAACACGGTTGCGTCCTTTCTCATTTTCGTAGAATCACCGATAAACGGCGATCGTAATCGCCGATCGTAAACTCACAAAAAGGTGCGTTTACGATCGGCGATTCTCCAAAAAGACGGTTTCTGGGGAAGCATAAACGCACAATCATTTGTAAACGCGTTTAAATGACGTTCCCGGGGTCAACGTAGCATGCGCAGTGCAGGTTTGCGAATCCAGCTGCAGAGCCCGAATTTGCCTGGAGGAGCCAGAGAAGAGGAGCATAAACAGTACACCTACGAAGAGCGTTTACGATGAGCGTTTACGATGAGCGTTTACGATGAGCGTTTCAAATCGCTCATTCTGCCTTCAAAAGTGAGCATAAACGCACCCTTAGTCATATCAAACAAAGCATTGGTTGAAGGAAACCCGTCAAATTGCCGCGTTTATCCTCGCCTTTAAATCGCTTGGGAGATAAGCCATATAAAGAAGATTGGACATACCACAAGCATTATCTTCGCAAATTATGTAGCATCATTAATCATCGATCGATCATGGTGAGCTGATAATAAACTACAAAAGAATAAAGTCATTTTTGTCACATTCACTTAGCTTCGACAAGACGACAACATTAAAGAAAACCTAGACCCATGTCATAACTTTACTTATTCTGAGAGATTTATTATATTCTTGCCCATTAATCTGCAAGATTCCCCACCAAAGTGTATGAGAGAGGCATAAAGGAAGAATATGGTACAGTCTTTTTTAGCACGACATTGGCATCGCCATTTTCTTGATAACTTGACGTACTGTACGGAGTCGTTATCAAGTAAATGTATTCATATTTATTTATTTTTGTTCATACTTTTTCCCTCCACAGATTTATTGATTTTCATTTGCAACAAATTAACAATCATATATTCAAGGTAATTTATATTTATAATATGAATAAAATTGACTAATCAAGATACAAAATATTTGTTGAACTGTCGAGTTAACAGAGGACATACATATTTTCAATAATGTATTTCTGATATTCATGAACGAAAAAAAGGAAAAACAATAAAAAAAGACACATATTATCGTTTGATTATTGGGCTATATTCATATTTATGGATGCTTCCTTCCAATGTGTGTGTGGTGATGAAGCATTTCATTCACCTGCTATTATCCTTTGTACTACAGTAATTGTCAGAACGCAAATTGCATGAATAAGTTGGTGCTCTTCTGGGGTAAAGATTTCGCATAAATGAAATAGATTTGTCAACTGCTATATTTTAGTATTTTTAAATAAATGAGTTACAACTGTTCCCCTGTTATATATTTTCACCAAATATAATTTTTACCTTCTCAGCTATGATTTTCCCTCATTGAAAAGTTTTTGTTATTGAATTAAAGTTTTTTCCAACTAAAGCTTGGTGCATGACACAATTTCAAGAAGATGGCTGCGCACATGTCATGCTGAAGGCACTACATCATGCCAAGAATATCTTCATTTATATATTTTTTACATCAAAGGCCAAGGATACATCTCACTTTTCAGAATACCTCCACTTATTTTGTGTGGTGAGGTTTCCTTTAATTACTCATATTACACTACGCCATTATAAATTTATGATTAATCAGTCATCGTTTCGATAGCTATTGAAGTGGAAACCGCAAATTTGCACAAGGCCATTAGCATGATTGGTGCCAGTGAGAATATTGAGAGGAGATGGAGGATAGCCCCCCCCCCTTCTCATAAAAGAATGTCATATAGATTCGATACGTTAACACTTCATCTGAATTTACAAACTTTCCGCAAATTTGCACAAGGCCATTAGCATGATTCAGTTTCAGTTTCAGTTCAGTTTTATTTTTCATTTCCAACAGAACAGTAATTTTGACAAGAAATCGGATATACAATTCAATATTCAATAATATAATACATTTTACATGGTTTAAAGTTATGAAATAGAGAGTATACAAAAATATCCAGTATAATGGGTTTTGGGGTTTTTTCAAGATAAACCTGTGAAAAGCAGAGCTTGTAAAATGTGGATCCCTCAAAATAATGACAAACATAATTGTTGTAACATGTTAATATATTTATATTGACTTGAGAGAGAATATATATATATATATATATATATATATATATATATATATATATATACATAGACTGCCAAAAAGTGGCAGATTGGTGCCAGGAAGACTATTGAGGGGAGATGGAGGATAGCCAACCCCCATAAAGGAATGTCATAGATAAGTATTCGATAAGTGACCACTCCGTCTGAATTTACAAACTATCCGCAAATCATACATTACCCCTCTCACAAGATCTGTCTACGCTAACCTATAGGTGAATCGAGGAGGGATGAAACATGAAACAGTGAGCCAAGACCTCATTGTTATTAGAAAATAAACATTCATCAAAAGGCTGAAATTGTTGTATTCTGGGGAAATCTCATCCCAATCCTCTTTTGAATATTGGAAGGAGGCCTCAAAGATTGCCGAAATAGTATTTCCGAGGGAGTTCCCGGGTGAAAACGTGAACAACTTTTGCTCCCTCCCTCACCCCATCCCCCCGCCCCCGCCCCCGCCCCCTCCAGCCGCCACTGTGAGAGCCTGAAGATGGTCAACGGGGTTCTTTCATTAATACATCATTCTCAGTATCGTGTGGCAAATAATGGTAATCGAGTGAATTACTGGTGCAATTATTCATACAGATGGAATTTCATCTTTATCATCTCCGTCTTCATAGTAATAAAAGTAATTAGTACTACTATTTCTACTACTACTGCTACTGCTACTACTACTACTACTACTACTCATAATATCAATACTGATAATAATGATAATAATGATAATCATCATTATTAATATTATCGTCATCATATCATTATCATCATCATCATCATCATCATCATCATCATTATCATCATCATCATCATCATCATCATCATGACCGTCATCACCATCACCATAATCATCATAAGCAGCAGTATCATCATCACCACCACCACCTTTCCACCACCATCATCGTAAAACATAATTAATAACTAGTTCATTTTCGGTAAAAACAACACGTTTCCAATTTGCATTTTGACGAACCTTTGGTAAATTATTAATATTAGGATCTAATCAACCTTCGGATAACGAACCCTCGGAATTACGAACCTTCGTTAAAAAACTCACTGTTCCTTTAATACGACGACGTTCATTTTTCACTTTAATTTCGAGTACGGTATGCCTACCGTTATGCTTCCGGCATAACCTTCAAACTTTGTTCTCGAATGAATCACAGTTAGTAAGATTAACAAATTAGAATTCAGTCTAAGGCCAAGGGTATCGAAATATATTAAAATACATAATTGTTAATTTCCTCACCTTTGAAGATTTTAACTTAATTTTAAATAAAATATCTGGGGCAAATATGTAAGATCTTGGTCAGTGTACTAATTGAATTAGCGGGTTTTGTGTGGTTAGGTCAGAACGTGGTGTGGGACAGTGTGACACTTCATGACATGGCGGTCATTTCGGAACAGAGGTCATCCCAAATTCAGTAAAGACCCCCTTTTGGGACTTATCTCGGGCATATTTCTTATTTCTAATTTTGTCTACCTGAAATATCGTCAAATGCATGGCGGGATCAAAGTGGGACAAAAAAGGGGATAACTATTTGTTTGTACAGAGAATACTGAAAGTAATGTCAGATTTTTTTTAAAACCTAGCCCCTATTCCTCTCCACCCCTTGTTTACCTTTGAGAGAGTCCAGGATTGCCGAAACCATGTGCTGTAGAAAAATATAAATGAATTGTAACCGATATCAATGATAACACCATATCACTTTAATTTAATTATTGCTCAAACCGATGTGGTGTAATTAAGGCAGAAAATGCATTAAATATCGGTATGGCAATTCGATTTACATGATAATCCTTCATCAGCATTATAATATTTCTCATTGTTTGCATAGCTACTAGGACATTTTCAAAATGTCTAAAAAAAAATCTATACACATTTACCTAGTGGCGAGCTATTAGGCCTACATTCACCTGTTACGAATAATTGAATTTCAATAGTCAGAATGCAAATTGCATACATCAGTTCTTGCTAGGTGAGCTAAACATCATGGCCTGTCCTCGCTAACAACACATAATGTATGTAACTCGCATTCTGCCTGTTGAAATTATCATTCTTAATAGAACTGATGAACGAAATCAATTGTACTTAAAGATAAAGTTCAGTGCTGGTCATGCGATTGCATTGTGAAAGAAACGGTGTGGAATCGATCAGAAAAGGTTGATCATCTAGTATATAAGTATTGGTGTGTACTGCAAGGTTCTGGAA
Source organism: Mesocentrotus franciscanus (assembly GCA_037976565.1). Classification (NCBI taxonomy): domain Eukaryota; kingdom Metazoa; phylum Echinodermata; class Echinoidea; order Camarodonta; family Strongylocentrotidae; genus Mesocentrotus; species Mesocentrotus franciscanus. The sequence continues at coordinate 12,678,398 of CP137681.1, read as the reverse complement.
TCATCAAAATGATAAGAAATTTGGCCGAATCTTGATAAAGTTACAAGCACTGTACACAGAAAGATGTATATGGGACTACACGAACATGTGGCATAAAAATCTGTCCCGATTTTTATGCTGTTACATGCCATATTTAGAATATGAAGGCATTTGAAGAGCCATGCTTTTCAGGGAACATTTTTTCTCTGATGTTCTTCCACACTTGCATAATAACAATGATAACGCTCACAAATTATTGTTCACTTCTTCCCAGAACTCAAACTTCTCTTTAACAAAGACATAATGCATTGTAAAGGTATCGTGCTCTAGTGGATACGTCACCGGACTGTGAATCACATGGTTCGCGGTTCGAGTCCCGCTCTATATCACCAATGTCCTTTGGCAAGATATTAATCTACATTTGCCACTCTCCACCCAGATGTAGTAATGGGTACCCGGTAGGAAGACATTTTTTGAATGCTTGAGCGCAATTCACGGTAGCTCGGCTAAAGCCGGGGTAATAATATGATTGCCGGGCCCTCAGGGAGAACAGTATTAATACTGATGAGGCTATCCGGGGAAACAAAACATATCATTTATTACTATTATCATTTTTATCATCATCATCATCATCATTATCATCATCATCATCATTGATCATAATATTGTTATATGCATTGAATTTTATTTCATTTAAGAATGGCCGACTTCACAGAACTTATCAGGTAATTTGTAAGCCAATCACTTCCCTCCACTGATGTGACGTTACCTCAGCAGGTATTCATGAAGGAGCAAAAATAAGCCACTTCGTAGATACAAACTGCGCAGGGAGCCGACGGTACATTCTACGGAACACATGTGGAAGTAGTCTTCTCAGGACGGCAAACAAAATATATTCATGAAGTATATCCATGACTTTAGTAGTCATCATTCTAAAATGCACAAAGTGGGACTACTCCATGTTTAAAAGTTCTGTGCATATTTGTACTTAGTGCTATACTACGAACTGCATTGTTGAATTGAAGGTCAAGAATAATCACCAATCATAAAACGTAGAACCTTGACGTTAAGAAAATAGATCAGTCCACAAATGCCTGAGTGGCGACCCTGAGTGCTTGAACGGCACACCACGACACTAACGATGCAACCCGCATTCCAGAGACTATTGAATTCAATCAGCTCTAAAGGTTAATTGAATTTGTCACTGTATCTCAAGCTTTGAATAGATTTGCCGTTCGGTCTATTGAATAATTAGGAACTTTTAGATTTTACACGACGAGAACGTGGACTGCCACGGTGACATCCTTTTAAGGTAATGTGACGGGCCAGTGCCTTGAAAGAAATGGCACACGTGGCAGTCCACGTTCTCGTCGTGTAAATCTAAAAGTCCCTATTAATGACCTGAGCAACGAAACTTCAACATCCGGGAGACGGTTGTAACTTCATGAGGTGTTGTTGTCAAGTGGATAAGTCTCCGGATTGTGAACCAAAGGGTACGGGGTTCGAATCCCTGCCACAACACTAACGTCCTTTGGCAAGAAGTTAATCTACATTTGCCACAATCCACCCAGGTGAGGTAAATGAGTACCTAGTAGGATTATTCCTTGAAATATACTGCGCACTGTGCGCTGATAACGGCCGCCGGAGCTAATTAAGCTAATGTAATAATCACCAAAGCTCTTTGGAATTGAGCACAGGGGAGTTACACACATAATGTGTTATGCGCTATACAAGAACGGGTTATTTTTATTATAACAAGAAAATGCCATCCTGCATTTAAATCTCTCCCATTACACATTCGTAGTATTGATCGTTATATCCTGCTTATATCCCCCACGATGATATAATGTGCATTTTTCCAACCTTTTTCAATTTGTTTCGTTATCTTAAAGGTAGTGTATCCCTTTTGCAGCCAACATTAAATTCTGTAGAACTTTGCAGGAATTATGAATATGTCATGTATGTACTATCTGTGAAATTTAAACGTTATCAGTTTCCTAGTATTCCAATTATGCAAGGAAACCTGTTTACCTTCTAGACTTCACTGTCAGAAATTATTGAGTGACTGACTGACTTCTTTTTTTCTTTGGTAATAACATACATAAAATGAGCTGTAAAGGGTACATTAGCATTTGTCTACATCAATAACCCAATTCGTGTAATGGCCAAATTTAACTGATTGAATCTTTGCGCAGCACAAAACGTACGACCATTCGGTACAAGGGTCTGAAAATCAGACTATTTAATAAAAGGACTGCAATCTCTAAATTATATTCGACAACTAATGGTCGTTATTTTCCCACAAAAAGACATTTTCAAGCCCTTTCGTTTTGAGGGAAGTTCTAAGTTAGTATTATCTTTCAAATGGCGTTGGAATTTAACCTTTTCATTTGGGGGGCCTGCAAATGGACATTTACCTTTATATCGACCTTTATATCGTCATTGTCATTATGACTTCTTTGACGACTTTTGTTTTGTATTTTGATTGTATTTTGATGTGTCACAGTTTTTCGCCTGATAGGCTTTTATTTGTACACTTTGGTACTTTTATTGTTGTACAAAATAAATTAAACTTATGAACTTACGGGCATTTTTCTCCTATGGTGTGACATAAACTCAGAAAGTAACGATTGACGAGTACTGGCTTTCAGAGGGCGAAAAAAATCTAGTCTGCAGACACATACTCTAATTTGACACTTAACCACAATTTCTAAAGCCTTGATTAGAGCCTTGAGCTGTCAGTATCTGACTGTGTCAAAATGAGAGCAGCTAAAGTACAGAGACCATGTAGTATGTTGTCAGCCTAGTCTCACAGCGCAGACACTGTTACGCAAAGCTACACCGACAAGGATTGGTGTCTGCAAACTAAGAATAACCACCGGCTATACGTGGGAACTTGACTTTAGCAGGGAGTCACCTTGTAATTAGTAATGAGGACATAATAATGCTTCAGCACCATACCACAAAACCAATGAATGCAACGTTTAGTCCAGATACTATTGGAATTTAAATGACCTAACAGGGGAATTAAATAATTTGTAAGTTTCTCAAACTTTGAATACATTTGCCGTCCGGTCTAATGGATAATAAATGACCCGAATAATGGTTTTCACTTCGCTTTTTCAAGAGATAATAGACCAGTTCGTGATAAGCCACTTCGGTCGGAGATACTATCTGCGCATGGGCAGAGAAAGGTAATTTGTATCAAAATTGTAAAACCGATCGGAAGTACTGCTGCTACGTGTTCATACAAATTATGTAATCATTAGGCCTATTCATTTATGAATTTACGGCGTACATTCTATGATACATAAGTGGAAATATTCTTTTCAAGTGGGCAAACAAAATGTATTCATTAAGCACCTCCATCGTTTGGGCAGTAATTATTTTAAAATGCACAAAGTGGGACTTATCCATGTTTTAAAGGATCAGTGGGTATTTGAGGGTCATTTGTTCAAGTGCTATCTCCGATGTGGCTTTATTAGGACATAGTTCAAATGACCCCGAATGTCCACAGATCTTTCAAAATTGGAGAAGCCCCAATTTCATCATTACTGCCAAAGTCATGGAGGTACTTCATGAATAGCTTTTGTTTGAGAGGAATACTTCCAAGTGTGTTCCATACAATGTACCGTCGGCGCATAAATGAAAAATAAGAAGATACATTTCATGACCACATATCCAGTAATCATTTCGGTGGGTTTTACAATAGGCCATTTTCGTACTGTAATCGAATCTAATGCAAAAAATCTTTGTTAAGTGCCTCGTTACAAATTATTTCATTCACCTGTTACGAACAATTGTATTTCAAATGTAAGAATGCGAATTTCATACATTCCGTGTTGTAGGTAGGACAAGCCATAAGGTTTGTCCTACCTAGCAGCAATTAACGTATGCAATTCACATTATGACTATTGAAATACAATTATTTATAACAGTTGAATGAAATAAGTTGTACCATGGCACTTAACCCTTTGCCTATGGAAACCGGGGGCCCGTTTCTCGAAACCGTCATAAGTCTAACTTCTTGACTATCCCATTGAAACGTGTGTTATAGAATTATCACACGTTTCAATGGGATAGTCAAGAAGTTAGACTTATGACGGTTTCGAGAAACGGGCCCCGGGTGGCTACTGTATTAAGCCTTAGGGAATGAATGAACTCAGAGGTCAATGGGTTAACAAAGGCATTCAATTTGATTACATACGAAACTGGGGGGTGTTTCACAAAGATCCTAAGTTGAACTTATCTCTAAGTTGGACTTAACAATTATGGAAAGCCGTTAGCATCTTTGAAGATATTTGTAAAAGTTATTTTAAAAGACATAAAATGTTGATTCAAGTCATTCATATTTTCATTATCAAGGAGATTTCATGTTCTTGATGTGGAATCTATGAAAAGTCTAAAATACTTGAATTTTTACTTTTGAATATATTATATTTTAAGGCTACAAATGGCTCTCCATAATGTTTAAGTCCAAATTAGAGTTAAGTTGGACTTAAATATGGCAGGCCATTCATGCCAATGTTTGCCCTCACCATTATGATCTTTAGATAATATTTTTTCCTTCAATAATGAATTATCAAAAAATATAAATTCTGTAGATTTGTGACCATGATTTGTACGTCCCTTGAGAGACCAATGCCAGTAAATGGTGAGACCAAACAGTGGCATGAACGGCCTGCCATAGTTAGAAGAAAAAAACCTGGGGGGCGTTTCATCAACATTTGTCCGCCGACAATTGTCAGCGCTGACTAAATTTGACCAATCAGAGGCCTGGAAAATAGTCAGTGACAATAAAATTGTCGGTGAAAATGATATTAGTCGGTGAAAACCACCGACTAATTGTTTCATGAAACGTCCCCCTGGTCTATTATGATATACACGTCCTTTATCTGCCCATGCGCAGATTGTATCTGGGAACTGACTTATTAACCGGCCTTGTACAAGAACTGTTTTACTCTTCTTCTTTTTTTATTTATGTTCACACATCCTGTTTATCCATTTCAGTTCCGGATATTGTAATTATTATTAGCTGTGATTTTTTCGGCATGATGTCAGAAAATGTAATTAACTCTTTAACACGTCTTTCAAAGGCAAGGTAGAACCATGGACCAGACGAACATGGCGTACGAGACGAGAGTATAATTCATCTGCTCGAAATGCAGGTTGATAAGGCGGAGGAGAGAAGATTTGTTTAATTATTTAGATATGAATATTATTTATACGGGTTGCACGCAGGTTATTACATAATCAACCATAGGGTAATAATAAATATGGATTACATAGCGCTTAATACGAAATACCACCTTGTAGCGCTTTACAGATATTATTATCACCCCGGCCATTGGATTTATTCACGCACAGAGTGTGCACCATTTCCACTCCCTGGGGAGCATTCCTACTATTATGGTCACCGTGAGAGCATATGTCAATTTCTATCTCAAAGACCCACGACCTTTGTAAAAGTAGCATTATGGGATGATTAAAAACCGAATATTTCGGATGACGTGTCGTAGTCAAGTGGTTTAAGCACTTGACTTGAAATTCAAAGGTCGTCAGCTTAATGACTAAGGTCCTTTGGAAAGGCATTAATCTTCAATTGCCACACTCGACCCAGGTGAGGTAATGGGTAAATTGGTACCTGGTAGGAATTAATGCCTTGAAATGCTAGAGCGCTGTAATGGCAGCTAGGCTAAAGCCGGGGTAATAATAAATGCGCCTCAGAATATAATTTTTAGATAGACGGCGCTATAGAAATGCCTATTATTATTATTATTATTATTATGAACTTTCACAAATTTATTGCGTAATTTCTTAAATCATGTACAAAAATATAAAATTTCTTATACGAGTCATTAGTCATTACTTGTGATTTATCTAAAATAGCCCTATATCATGTACATGTACTTCATTATCAGCCATTTCCCATTGCTTCTCGATAGTTTCTTCACGATGCAATCGGATGACCAGTACTCGATTTTATCTGTAAACTTCAGTCTTCTTTCCCGTTCATACGGACGAATCGGTTTGCAGAATAGAAATAGATCATGAACTGTAAATTAGTTTCGATCACCTTTCAATGGAATACTTGTTCTGCTTCATTTGCGTTGGTTCTTCTTGCTCAATAGAGGGCGATGTTATAGTGATTGGATTGATTTAGATCGAGTTTCTCGTGACAAACTGAATAGTCGGGTCCATTTGTTGAAAGAAAGAAGAAAAAAAAGACACTCTCTATCCTATCATGCCTGCCGCCCTCTTGTGGGCAAATCAAATCATGACAATGACCATGATGGCCCAATTTCAGTAGTACAGTGATCTCTATCAACATCTCCTCCTCGTTTGTCACCATTCCATGTTGTTAAATCAAATTTTCGAATACTCAGTCTACCCAACGTCATGTTCTTGAGCAGAATACTTCGATCCGATTTGATTTTATGTTTATCGATATCCATCTGCTAAAATACAAAAGGAGGAAAACGTTACTGTTTTGAGAGTACGGCATTTATACAATCTAATAATTCAAACAATAGAAACAATTTCTATCGACATTGTGGTATTTTCATTCTTGCGGGATCTAGATAATAATTATCGTTTTACAATCGTCGTTTCAAAGCCCTGTTCTCATTTGATTTGTATGGGTTTATTTATCTATTTATTATTCATTGTATATTATTTAGTAAGTTATTTAGTTATTCATTTATTTATTTATTGATTTTATTTATTAATTATGTATGCATGTATTTCATTATTAAATCATTGATAACATGAGATAATACCATGCAAGAACATAAATTCTATAATACTCGTACAATCCAATAACATTTTTAAAAAAAATCCGTTATCACGATCGAATCTGAGAAGTGAGTTTGACGATCCCTAAAAGAAGAAGACGTAGGAGAATGCTTATTTTCTAAGTTCTTTTTTGTTAATAGGTATTTCATAATTTTCTCTTAAGACCAGTTAGTACTTATAAGTAGACACGGTAAAGGGCCGGACGGATCGAGTTGAGGTTTGCCGGTCGCAGTGACAATCTAGGGCCGAATTTAAGCCCCAGTCCGCCCCTGCTCAGGGTGTATAATCCTCACCATTTTTAAAGGGAAATCCAACTTTAACTGCTCTGAAAAAAAACAGAAAAATCGGAGAACAAATAAGTTGTAATCGCTATACGTAATATCATGGGAAGTTCAAATTGGTTGAATCAGTAATGTCACTGGGACTTAGTGCTGGACATCTTTCCATTTGTTTGAACACACAAAATGAATAAAATCTATGACTCAGGAGGGTCGTTTCTCCGTATAGACCCTATGATAATATGCTATCCATTATATATTTTTAGTAGTGTCCTAAGGGAGAAGGCGCTTCGGAGAAAAAACACAAAGTTGTGATAATTATTTGTGTACATGACAAGCGGGACGGTTGTCCATGACTACGTCACAACACTGATCAGTACGTCACAGTTTACTGACGAAATTGCCAATTAGAGATTCGCATGGATTTAGTGATCTCACATTTTAAAAGTTCATAATTCTCTTACTATCGGTCCGAATTTCGGACTTTCACCAATCTGCTTTTCTGACTTTCTGCTTTCTGTCAGAGCAATTTGCTATTGAGGTTGAAATTTCATTTAATTTCTTAAACTAGATGCAGACTTCAGTCACTCTAGTCTACAGGCACAGACTCTAATTGATAGTTTACAACAATTCATAAAGTCTTGAACAGAGCCTGGCTCTGCCACTCTCTGACTGTGTCAAATAGGCAGCTGAAGTACAGAATGTTGTCAGCCTAGTCTTACTGTGCAGACACTATTACGCACTGACAAGGATTTGTGCCTGTAAACTAAGGTTATTCGGCAGCAGGAACTCGGATTTCATCAATAAAATGTTTCGGAATGCCCTCGGACAATTGGTGTTCCGGCTCATTAGGAAACGCAACGAACAAATGACAATCACTCATCACGTATACGCAAACATATCACGCACTAGCTAAATTTGAATGGACCTTGCACGCGACCAAACTCAAAATATTAAAGGGACAGTGAGACATCGATGACCATGAAATAGTGAAGAAGAGAACAAATAGGGGGTGTTCAATTTAGATTATAATCAAGTGCTTATCGGACTCCCTCCTTCAAATACCTTTGTCCATTTTTTTAACATACATGTACTTGATAATGGACATAATTATGAAATATCTTCTCAAATTAGTGTTCAATAAAGAGATTTCATACCACAGATGTATAAACATATCACGCACTAGCTTAATTTGACTAGACCTTGCACGCGACCATACTCAAAATATTTAAGGGTAGTAAGACATCGTTGACCATGAAATAGTGAGGAAAAATGAGGGGGAGGGGGGAAGGCGGTGTTCAATAAAGATATTTTAATCGAGTGCTGATCGGACTCCCTTCTTCAAATACACTTTGTCCAATTATGAACATACTTAACCATGGAAGTATTGAATACTTTCTGAAAGTGTTGTAACAGGGGCAGACATAAAACAAAAACTTTATGAGCTATTTCTTCTTTTTTTTCTCTCTTTTTTACTTGCTGCCATGATTTTTTTTTTCAATAAACAAGTTGTATAAAGAATGAATGTATTCTGTTTAATGTTGTCCTAATCTTGTTCATCAAAATTATCTTTTTATTGTAGCTGAAAAACATGGAGACAAGCTTAACTCTGATGGGGAGGGGACACAATTCGTTCTGGCTTGCTTGCCTTCCGAACTTGGCAAATGATAAAATGATAAATATACATATAGAGGATAAATACAATGCATGAAATAACTGTGGGCAGTAATGATCATCAGTACAAATAAACTGTTATCATTGTTCTGACGGGGGTGCTAACAAGTCGAAGTCCTTATCTCTTATCCCTCACCAGGATTCTTAAAAGAAAAGTAAAGAAGTGCATTGAGAGAACCCTCACCCCCCATCAAGCTCCCGACATCATTTTTCAATAAAAGTCTGTGTGCGGTTCCGGAGATATATAATTAGATATCAATCAGAAGCACTTTTACTTACATATGTTTACATTACTTTTATGAAATAGAAATGAAATAGATAAGTGTATGAATAAATGAATTATGATAAACACGATAGATGAAAAAAATGAAAAATGAGTGAAAAAAAATCAGTACTAAATAAAAGAATAAGTAAAAACTTAAATAGATGAATCCATTAAAATAACGAATGAATGAATGATTTAACAAGTAAATAAAAAAAATAATACAAACGTGGATACATATCACTCCCTCACATACATATATCCATACACCCTTATACATACATACAGGAACACCCTTACATAAATGAACAAATAAAGTGCATAGGGAAAGTTGACCGCGATGACTGAATACTTTTGATTGTTTACTGGTCAAAGTGACCTTCAGCGATTAATGAAGATTATGCCAAATGAATCATGCATTGTTCTTATGATGACGACACTGACCATAGACTCATTTTCACAATCAACTAGTGGCAAGATCAAATGGGGGGGGCGAGGGCGTCATTTGCCCCTTCCCACTCAAAGTCCAACAGTATTTATATTAAACAAATCAGTTAATTAAAACTGCATCTACAATTTCGGAATATCATAAAAAATGTAAAAGAGAAGAAATTATAAAAAAAATATATAAATTAACTATCGAAAAATAAAAGAATGACAAATCGTCATTAGATAAACATGACAGTACCTCATTATAATCAAGGAATGTGCACATGATAAAATAGTTGTCATGCTTGTGAAAAAGCACACCGTGTGGTGTAACATTTGGATTTGTTGTCCCCCCCCCCCATTATCAGCAGTTCCCTTGCTTTTGATTATGTAGCCAACCCCCTCCCCGCACACCCAAACTTTGTAAAGCCCTGGTGCAGCCGCTGTTTTCTTAAAAATTGACAACTTGACTTGATGTACATGTACTCCTCCCGATTCTATCATGAATGTAACCTTATCTCTCTCCCTGCTCCTGTCTGTCCCTTCTCTTACCATACTCTTGTTCCATCTTTCTTCCTAGCTAACCTCATTTTTATGCATCGCTTCATATTGTTTGTATTCTTATTTTCATTCTCGAAAGGACGTCACTTCAAGCTTATGCTAAAGACGACCCATTTCAGTATATTAAAACCATGTCATTATAATACATCTAAAGTTATAAGATTGTAAAGATAAATACGTTGATGTATATGGAATAAATAACATAAACAAATCAAATCAATCAATCAAACAAATCAAGCTTAATGCCCATAATACTCATCTTCATTGTTTACATTCTAGGGACTGATTAGGAGGGCTGATATAAGCCCTTGATCTTTAGAATGGAAAATGTGAATTATCTTGGCCAATAGCCTAGGCCTACATAAAAATTCTGATGGTAGAAATTAACGTTATATATTATTAAAATCAACGTATCTAAATTATTTAATTTTATGAACCTTAATATAATAGAAATTATCTCAATGACTTGAACACTGATGCTTCAATTATTGGTAAGGCTTTGGTCCTCATTCGTCGTTCTTAGCGGTCTTCTAATTTCACAAACCACCAAACCTTCATAATTATTTTAGTCTCTGATTTCATGTGGTCTGAAATTATAGACTATCGTCATCCATGCTCATGATGAAGCGAAAAATACACATCGACGACTGAAGTGCGACAAAGCGTGACAGACGACGTCCCCTCACCTCCGCCTCCAATTTCCATCAAAATACAACCCAGTTGAACGAGGAAGATGACGTATGCTTATCAAACCATTACACCGTGTTCCCTGCAACAAACTAATTAGCAATATTTCTCAACAAAATAGTAAAGCAGTGGCGTAACTACTGGTGAACGGGGGCAACGGGGCACGCGCCCCCGATCCAATGGCGAATTAAATAAAAGGAAAAGAGAAACAGGAAGAGATGGGAGGGGATGTGAGAGGTGGGGAGGAATGAATATGCTAAGACTCAAAGCACCCCTAATCAGTGGTTTCTGTTAATTTGCATCTTATTAACCGAGTAAGACCGGTCCCTCGATCTCACCCATAAGGCCAGTGCCCCTGAAATGGCTGGTCAAACGGTACCCCATGTAGAGTAAGACCCATTTTGCTTTCAGATCTGTATAAAATGAGTTTTATATCTTGGGAGCTCTTTGCTTTCGATCAGATTAGCACTATCCTCATGGAACACCACCATTATTGGTGATAATGAGTCACCCTGTCTTATTGTCAGAAATAAATAAATAAATAAATCAATCAATCAATCAATCAATCAATCAATCAATCAATCAATCAATCAATCAATCAATCAATCAATCAATCAATCAATAAATAAATAAATAAATAAATAAATCCTACTCCCACCTGGTTACGAGAATATTCAGTCTGCAGGGGAGTCGAAAGGGGGAGAGGGGGTACGTAGGTCGTCAGATCAGATTACATACTGAACGAAGATACAAATCATAGTTAACGGTAGATTTTTTAGCACCTGAAATCCTACTTCAGGATGTAATTATCGGCGTATGACGAAAACGTGATATAATACTTGCCACCCCCTCCTCGGCCTCCTGGTTAAAACTATGCAAAATTTACAGTTAAGATATATGAAACGATCTTCCTCAGTCACACAACACAGCTGTGCGATATCCCCATGATAATCATTATGAAAACGGGGGAAGTCATTCCCTGCACACGGATGACGTAATCTTACTGTGGCATCGCTGTAATTCACTATGTAGGCTATATCCATTCCTATCCCCTTCCTCGTACCCAAGAGGGGCACTTTCACGGGTGAACGGATCGAACTTTAATTTTTATCATAGCGCTTGAACGGTTTATATTTTTGCGTACCAGTGTACATGGCTTTCTATATGGGTGGCATTCTTGGAGTTGATTGTCTTTTTGTTACAAAGGAATAATTAAGAAGGAAACATTTCATGACGGTCACGGAGAAAACGTATGTGCGTGCATAATTTGGTAAGTTTTATCGCTTTTATACTTGATTTGCCTTATTGAATGAATGGAATACTGCTGGTGTAATTTAGGAGGGGATACTTTTGCCCCTCTACCCTCTATTCTTCTAATTTAAAAAAAGCTGTCTCTCAGAATACGTTACGTACTTGTATTCTTGATTTTGATTTGTTTGTTGTAGTTGAGGAAACCAAATATCGTTCTTGATGGGGCAAATGGGTGAATCCCCAACAACAAAAAGTGTAAAACTTCCAACCAAGGACATTTAGACTTCAACCGACTCTTATGTTGCTTATGAAAAATTGCAGGCTAATATTCATCAGATTCCTTTAAAAAAAAAGCAAACTAACAAACATCAAACAACCCCCGAAATGGGGATATCATCTCCCAAAAAAAAAAAAGTGGTTGGTCAGTATAGTGCAACATAAGAGCTTAACGTTACTGCTTACTGATATTGTCTTTGTCACATAATTATATGATGAATTTATGAGGGTTAAAGGGAAAATGGGCGAACGACAGAAGCGGGGTACGACATCTTACAAAATAAGCTACTTTCGTGAGCAACCCCCTCCCCCTCAAAAAAAGGGGGAAGCAGAAGCTGCTCAGAAGCTGTATGAATTCTTATAAATTAAAATTAATGTAAGAAACATCCTCAAAAAGTCATGTTGATAGTGAGAGCTTGTTGCATGAATTATGGTTTCATTTACAATGCACATGTATGTCTTCATACTACAAGACACATATAGGCCTATAGCGGTGAGGCATGATCAAAACGTCAACAATATGGAAGCAACGCATATTCGCATCCTGTATTCATCTTCCGATACAATAATCCGATACAGCACATAAAAAGAGCTCAAATTAAGCTGTCTGTTTTCTTTCCTTGGATTGTGATCCCTTTGTGCTATTTAAAAACCCTTCAATTATTTCCATTCATATTTTATGATCAGCTAGAAGGCATGACTCACAAAATGTCGCCATTTCCAGAAACTATTTTCAAATTCACCCCGGTTTATGTTGTCGACTAAAATGACCATGGTAAACATGTGTTTTTGATGGGAAGAGGACGTTCAACATGTTTCGATTTTGGGCTCAGGAATGATCGTAGGAAACTATACCCAATCAAGTCTGCCAGATGTGATGCTAATATATGACAAAATAAAGGGAATTACATCTGTTTATAATAGTTTGAAGATCAAGGCCTCGTCTTATAAAGAGTTTATATTAACCGCAACTCAGGCTTATTTGCGGTTCAGTGAAATCAATCGCAATCATATACGTAAGAGATAGGAATCTGCAAACTTGCGATTGACTGGAGAACTTGCGATTGATTTGGATCAAACTCAACTCTTTATCAAGATGGAGACCTCCTTAAAGCCCCACTGCACTATTTGTAGCTACTTGCTCCCTCTATATAGCAAACAATACCTAAGCGGTGCCCGTTGGTCCCCCATGATCCTCTTTTTCTTATGTTAATTGAGAGCTGAGTTGATGAGATAACCACCTGTCAGTGACCATGCTGGGAGGTCTAATCCCTCCTGGCCAAACTAGTGCAGACGGGCTTTAAGATAGGACAGATTTATAACAATATTGCATTTTGTGGTCATTTTAAAAATTCTACACATTGTATGAAAGAATGAAATATCTTAAATAAATGCGCCTTGCCCCCTCACCCACCCCTCCAATCAAACAATTCAGTCTTATTTACCATTATATACCCCATGGTATTCACATCAGTGTTAACATGAAGCTTGTGTACTTTTTACCACTAAACTGTCTCTTGAATTTGGAAGGTAAAACGGAACCATTATAACTAGGTAGAATTTGGTAAAAGTGGCTAATTGTTGTGTTTTTGTTTTGTCTTTAATATTCTATAATTACGTTAATTGTGTTTACCATAATTCATGGTTAAGATAAATCACCAAACTGATGTTTCTCTGTCTATTCGCGGTGGTGACTATAATTTTTATTTTTATGTTATATGTTAATTGAAACATTAAATTGCCTTCATTTGTATGACTGCAGCAAATGCTGTATCATGACAATACCGTGACTATAACCTCACTTTTTTATTTTATTATTATTATTATTATAATTTTTTGTTCTTTATTCATATAAAGATAATGTGCAATATGAGTCTACTACACATGAAATAGACCTATCTTGGCAAAGAGTGGACTAGTGAAGGTACTTTAGATGGGGTTTAACATTTTCTAATTTTGGACAGCGTGCTGACGTACATGAATTACTAAGCGCTTGTAATGAATCAAACTGCTAACCCCTTCATTAATGTTTAATTGATCGAGGATTAAACAAAATCTCCCTGAAAAACCGTAGCCTTTTACGGAAACAATTTCTTCCTTTTTTTAACTCAGCTTTGAATTGATAAAATTACATCAATGCTCATAATGAATAAAACAAAATGGAATAATTGTATATGCAACTCATTGCCAGCTGTAATAGAGGTCATGGGTATTGTCATCATGACTTGTCTAAATCATTTATTTCATTATTATATCACATGTCTGCCATTTCCATTCACAAAGTAGTTAATGTAGATACCATATCAGTATATTTAAGATAAGATTATTTTGGTAGGTGTGAAACAGTTGATACTAGTTGACACATTTTGTTAGAGCTGAAAATACCCTTAATATAAGTTTGGCTCACTCAAATTGAAATGTTGACATTTTCGTGGTATAGCAACAATGTATATATGCATCTACATTACTAGGGTGTTTGTATTTGTATGATCAAGAAACTTGGTTAAAAACAATAAATGGGATTTTATCAAACGAATACAAGTGATTCGACGGAAGGAATACATGTAATACAGAAACAATTTATATATACACACAAAAATAACAGCAATTTTAACTTTATAGATCACATTCCATCAGTTCTTAACTGTAACGATTAATCGACTCTTTTTCAAATAACATTTAACAACTTCACCAAATGAATATTTCCTGCACGATTTATGAATTATAAAGGACAGAAGAAAAAAAGACGTCTGTGACCGAGACTAAGTTTGACTTAACAGTTGTATTCTTGTCTGCATCCAGCATATGATGTAGTTTGCAGGCACAAACCCTGGTCAGTCGTAAAAGAGAGTCTGCACTATAAGACTACCATAGGCCATGTACTATAGCTGCTCCTGACACAGGACACAACCAGCAGGTAGCTGGGCTAGGCTTCTCTCAAGGCACAATGATTTTTTTTTGGATAAAGTGTCAAATTAGGGTCTGTGCTTGCAGACTACATATGATGTGGCACAATACCAACTACGTAATTAGTCATCCATTTATAGGTGATAATTTTAATTATATACATGTTAGTGAGGCCCAAACAGAGTATCAATTTCTGAAATACTAAACAGGGCTGCCTTGTATAGCAGGACTCCCGTGCATGGCTCTGAATGGAACTACTTTAAACACGATCGCAACTACTTTCGAGAAATCAACTCAAGGGCAATTTCAATTGTATTATTCCGTAGAATTCATGTTAGGATTACGTAATACGTCATGTTCGGACATTACAATAGGTGATGCACGAGGCTATTGGAATTGCCTAAGGTTCATTTTTCGAAAGTAATTGCGATCGTGTTATTGCTTCTTTTTAAAGAAAACAAGAATAAATAAATGAATAAATAAAATTAAATAGATAAATATAAAGAACACTGAGGCCTATAATGGTAATAAGGATGAGCCTATCTAATCCAAAAGCTTTAATTTAATTGAAATTACCTTTATAATTTCCCTCCCGCTGTCAAAATACAACATGTTGTTACTGTTACGTTTTGCGGAATATATTACTAAAGTCAACTTTAACTTACAGTTTCAACAATAAAATTCTTTTATTAGATACCATTTTATTAGATTATAGCAGTTAAATACTAATTGAACAATTTGGTCTTATTTACCAATGGTAGTCAGATCAGAATCAACGCTGGGGGTGTTTCACAAAGACTAAGATCGACTTTAAGTTGGACTTAACTATGGCAGGCAGTTCATGCCACTATTTGCTCTCACCATTATGATCTTTAGACAACAATTTTTCTTTCAATAATGAATTATCAAAAAATGTAAATTCTGTAGATTTGTGACCATGATTTGTACGTCCCTTGAGAGACCAATGCCAGTAAATGGTGAGAGCAAACAGTGGCATGAACTGCCTGCCATAGTTAAGTCCAACTTAAAGTCGATCTTAGTCTTTGTGAAACACCCCCGGTCTTCCTGCGGACCCCGCCATTATTACCCCCCCCCCCTGGTATTGCCAGATAGGCCTACCATTTGACGTCTGTATCGAGATGGACACCTTGTCTAAGGATGTAAGCACCAAGCGAGGGATCGAACCCGGAACCTTTCGTATGAGAGTTAAGAACCTTCACCAATATACCATAGTGTTCTACATGTTGTATTCCTTAATCTCCACTCGGTTTAAATGATATTACAAGTCGCCATACCTTGCACAATACATTTCTTATATGAATTACAGTGCAGCATATAGCTAAGGATGATTTTTTTTTTCCAACTCATGCAAAACCTTACTCAAGGCTTAAGTAAAATTTCCGCAAACGACTCTCTTGAAATCCAACAATGCCGTTTCACCCCTCTTATACAACTATTCATACGGTCCATGTACTCATCCATTAGAATGAGAAATGCACACATTTATGACTGCTAGATGTATTTGCCATACAAATCATTTTCCTTGTAAAAAAAATCATAATAATAATACCTCACTTTATTTGCCCATGGATAGATTTGTCATGAAAGAGTGTCATAACTATATCTTTCAGCTGTTTCACAATATGGGGCAACACTTCGTTACATAATGATAATGATATTATTTTCTGCTTACTCAGGAAAGCATCATCACCTTCAATGCTATTCTTCCTGGGGGCCCTGCAATTATTCATACCCCAGCAGTTGCCGTGATTCATTTACACCTGTTTACACCTGAAGAGTGGTAAACGTGGATTAGTGTATTGCCAAAGGACATCAGTACCGCAGACTGGGGTTCGAACCCCGACCCTTGGATTGAGAGTCAATTGAATGAACCACTATACACCACGACACTCCAATAGGTGTCACGCAGCCGTATAATGGAGGGGTACAGTCGTGCAGCCATGTGTTTATCTTCCGATGTTAGGCTTTAGCACTTTACATTTCGGCTGAAAATTATATCCAATAAATTCGAATTTTGACAGGAAACATCACTTAGTCATACTGTGATATTGCAAAGAGGATTTTATCACAAAAGATAATGATTCCGAAAATTGTTATAATCATTAACTCAATTTTGTTGTCAGTTTTTATGTGAAAAATCAGTGCGTCATGCATGAGATAGTGCAAAGAGGTTTATAGCATGATGAAAAATAACTCTGAGATTAGAAATAGATATATATATTCAATTTTGCTGTCACTTGTGTGAGTCAGTCATCGATAATGGTGATATTGGAATTTCCCCGATAGTGTGAGAAATTTGGACGGTGGGGAAACGGTGAAAGAAATGTAACTCTTTATTGAGAATTTTGTAGAATGTAAAGTCAAGATCATGAGTACATGGTAGTAAAGTGTAGAGTATACACAGACGGCTGCAACAGAGAAACAGTGTTCACTTTTTTTTAAAGATGGATTTCGATGTAAACATTAGTAATTAAAAAGATAACACCGACTTATAAAACGTACCCAACGTGCCCAAAGTTTGTGTTTTGAGGGCCCACAGCTGTTACTATGCTCTTCAAATCTTACCTTGTGGCTATAAAAAAAAAATACGTAAGACCACAAAATGTACTTTGACTGCCATTGTGTGCTGGAAATTCTATAGAAAGCTTTACAGTGATTACCGACAAATTTTTATTTGTAAGACAAAAATATAGTTTAAAAGAAAGACTGAGCAAACAAAATAAGTGCTAAAGTGAGGTGGTAAACAAAGAGATTAGGAGTTTACACATTTTATTTTCTTTAATTTGCCAAGCTCTTGTACTATATGTAAGTATTATCACTTCAGGTCACAAACACACTAACAAAATAAAAAATCCTGCATACATCGACTATTTGATATACAATTTTTTTTTGTAATTTCATGTTTCCGGATTTAGCGCCTTTTAAAAGAAAGTAGGGATTTAGCGCCTTTTCGCGGAAAATGTTTGAGTTTCCACTAAAAAATTCCAATGAGAATTTACTTTGATACTAAAATACTACCATTGTTTTGTAACTAGAAATGAGAATTATAATTGTATGCAGCAACAGGGCTCTAACCCCCTCTCAACCCCACCCCCTGAATAAAAGTGGCAGTTCATATGACATCATTGCAAAGTCAGCCTAAAACTTCCATACCGTACCATGCTCCAACACACCTGTAAAAACACATTCACACAGCAGTAATCTTCATGTACACAAGTTATATTTGAAAAATACCATTTTAAAACCATATGTAAGCTTACAAATTTACCCGTTATGTTATACACTGTCAGGCAAGAAAGTTTTCTATCTCTATTCTGTTTTCTGCTTGGTCAAGGCACTGCAAGCAATCAGAACAAAGAACAGAGATAAAAATGGAAACAGCGCCTTGTGCATGGAAAGTGTAATGGATTTAGCGCCTTTTGAAAGAAAACATAATTATGATATTATTTTTTTTCTTCACATTTCCTGCAACATTTTTAAGGTGAAATTGCATGATTTAGATGCTCATGTAAGAGGTCTATTAAACGGTTAAATCTTGGTGAAAAATAGATTTAGCTAATTTTGCATGCCAGCTTTTCATAATGGGTTTCCCTAGGGACTTCATTTACAATATGCCCGAGTTGGATTTCAATGATAATTGTTTTGCAAGTCAGAATATAGAACTAGTTTAACAAAAACAATCGAAAGACATAGAGACAGATAGACAGATAGAAAGAGAGAGCGGAGATAGAAAAGAGAGAGAGATAGAGAGGGGAGGAGCTAATTCGAATATACATGCAGGCCTTCAAATAGAACAATTATGAATGGAAATCTTATAAATCACTTAAGTTATACCTCAATTAAAAAAACGAAGTATCTTTGAACGATTCATGTGGGGAATTTTAATCATCGGATATTCGGGAGGTGCTAGACTTAATCCATGCACTGCGGGAGATTAAATGCTTATTCACGTCCCTTCCAAACTCCCCAAACTCCCGGCTAAGATGGTGAACATTATTGGGTATGGTATCGAAGAAAAGACAAATGTATATATTCCATTGTGGCTTCGATATATATTTGTACTGGTCATTGAGTTAAATAAGCAATATGCTATAGGACCATGTCAATGATACGAGAACCTTGTTACTAGACAAAAACTCCACAACTTCCGAAGCAATTATCTCTAATATCCCTTTGACTTCGATGACAATATTACGAGGACGTTCCAACATAAATTTACATTTTTATGTATTTAATTTCAATTGCCGCTTGTCCCTCGGTTGTATTTCCCCATTATATTCTCACTGAATTTATTTAATCACCGAATAATTTTAATCACTGAATCATTTCAATCACTGAATTATTCCAATCACTGAATTATTCCAATCACTAATTTATCTAAATTACTGAATTATTTCAATCACCAATTAATTTAAATCACTGAATTATTATAATAATCTTTCCAGTTGGGATATCTAACTTGCCTGATTCTTCAGGTAACTTTTTGATAGTACCCATTCCATGAATTTACCCTTGATGTCTAATCGTAAACATTTTCTCAAGTAAGTATAATTAAAAAAGGAAAAAAATGACCCTATAACCCCTCTAACCCCCTCAAAAAAGCTAGTGCAATGTGTCTTGAATATTTATTATGATTTCCAAACTTCGAGATAAATACTGTTAACATAAATCTGACGAGATTAGACTTATTGTATGGCTCTCTACATCATAATTCTGGGCACAATCCGTGACATTTTCTGACGAAAATATGAGACTACATTACATCCTCATGAAAGTACATTGACCGACTGGGGACAAAACCTTGAACAGGAAGATGTTATTTAGTATTTTCTAATCATGGACTACGTGGGAAATAAGGATTAGATTGTTGGAATTTATTGACGTGAGTGATGAGAAACAACAGATAATATGATGCAAATCATAAACAACATGGCTGGGAAGATAATAGAACGCTGTCTTACTTCGCCCGAAACCAGAGGTATTTTTTGTAGGGGGAGGGTACAACCTACCCGTGCATCCACTTTTAAAACCCAACTGACATAGCTTAAGCAGGTTAAGTGCACAACAATACACTATCACTTGATTTAGTATTTTTGAGAACCCCCCCCCCACAACACACACACACACACACACACACACACTTTAAACCTAATTGTGGATCTGGATTTTTCTAGAGTAGGAAGAACGGAGAAGCTGAAAGCGACTAAGAGATAAAAGTAGATGTGAAATGGATAATCGTGTATGCTTGGCAAGAACCCAAATCCTTATTTTCATTCACAATGACTTGTATATTTTGCTTCATCACACATTTGCACTGCATGTATTGCATCAATGATATCATTGTAATTATGTAACAAAGATAATTAATTAATCTCAGGAACTTATGAGAGATGTCGATTAACAAATCACAATCAACATGATGAGCAATTACAATTGAAGATATTTGGATGGATTGGCAACAAATATAATCGCGATTGTTCAGGAATATATTCGTAATTAAAAATAACAAATAATTTTGCTATGTCGACTTCACATGTTTAAGATTGAGTCTTCATGGTCTGTATAATGTAAGTTCAGAGATTGTGTGATTGTCGATTCATTTATGATATTGTTCATTATGATATGTATATTTGTATGTCAATTTTAATTGGCAGCATCCATGAAAAACAGTCGATGACTTCAACCTGTTCGGCAGCGTAGATATAGACAGATATCAGCTACTGAACTTGCCGACGAGTTTCGTGCTGCCGCCGTCATGTTAGAGACGAAGATCCGGGTACCCAATGGACGGGAAGCGGGCAAGAAAAATGAAGGTAGGATTTATTAATTTCTTTTTCTCATCACATATTTCTGATCAGATCTTATCAGATCTCCTCCTCCTTCACCTCCTTCTCCTCCTCCTCCTGCTTCTACTCCTCCTCTATCTCCTCCTCCTCTATCTCCTCATCCTCCTTCTCCTCATCCTCCTTCTCCTCCTCCTCCTCCTTTTTCTTATCACATGTTTCTGATCTGATCTGATCAGACCTCCTCCTTCTCCTCCTCCTCCCTCTCCTCCTCCTCCTCCTTCTCCTCCTCCTCCTCCCTCTCGTCCTCCTCCTTCTCCTCCTCCTCCTCTCTCCTCCTCCTCCTTCTCCTCCTCCTCCTTCTTCTCCTCCTCCTCCTCCTTTTTTTTCATCACATGTTTCTGATCTGATCAAATGTTTCTGATCTGATCAGATCCCCTCCTCCTTCTCCTCCTCCTCCTCCTTCTCCTCCTCCTCCTTCTTCTCCTGCTCCTCGTAACTACAACCATCATCATCACAATCATCAACGTCATATTAATTATTATCATCATCAACTTCATCATCATTATCACCATCACCGTCATCATAACCATCATCATAATCATTACCATCATCAGCAGCAGTATCATCAATATCATTTCATCATTATCATCAACATCACCTTCATAATTCTTTTTTTCATGACCATCGTTAGTGTCATCATCATATCATGGTCCATGATCATATCGTGCCTCTCTCCATGGACCCACTACAAAGGTCCATGCTCTCTCTCCCTCTCTCTCTCTTCTCTCTCTCTCTCTCTGCCTCTCTCTCTCTCTCTCTCTCTCTATCTATCTGTCTGTCTCTCTGCCTCTCTGCCTCTCTCTCTCTCTCTCTCTCTCTCTCTCTCTCTCTCTCTCTCTCTCTCCCTTCCTTTCTATCTTGATTTCTTTCCTTACCCGTCAGTGTTCACGTATTTCTCATCACCCAATTCGAGAATATTACATATTTCGCACATTCGCGCACGGAACCAGAACGTTACAAACTAGAAAAAAAACTATTATGGTCTAATATAGGAGTAAGGATTTCGGTACAAACACCTGTTAATAATTATGCTGTCATGTTTTGTTGGGGGCGGGGGTGTAGGACGCTTCATTCATGATAACATGAGTGCTAAGTCAGCCATTAATAATATTCAAAATGGAGCAGAATGCACCAACATACTTTTCCAATATCAAATTTCAACAATTTGCAACTTAGAGAAGAAGATAAAAAACGTAAGGCTTTTATTGTTCTGGCTATGTGCGTGAATGCTTTATATCGTACCCTGTCAATGACTAATTACTTTGGTACATGTTCCTGTCTGTCATAACCAAAATGGAGATTATACAATCAGTCTGTATGCACTATTCCACCTGTCACACATGGCCTGTCTTCATCAGCTTGTGTTTGTAAAATAGCCCGCTATTGCTGATTCGGAAAATTGGCGGGCTATTTGGCAGGTGAAGATGCAAATAGCGGGCTATTTGCTCAGGAAATCTTCCCAAGATATCTTGGGCTAGTTTGCAAAATAGCCAGCTATTTGTCCAGTGCGTCCTCACCAGCCCGCAGACTCGCACTATGCGCGAACACTGAGCAAATTTATCGAGCTAATTTCTCAAGCTCGAGTTTCAAGTTGCGAGTTTCGAGCTGACGCGATTTGTAACTTCGGGCTAATTTCCCAATTCAGAAATAGCGGGCTATTTCAAACTCGAGCTGATGGGGACAGACCTTGTGTGACAGGTGGAATGCCTATGAAGCCAAACTTGTAACCTGTGGTCCTCTGGGTGACGATAATTTGAGTCTGTTATTCCCTTTTATCACTCCTGTTTCGTTTAAACCCTTTCATGACAATCTTTTGACATTTTTATTTCATGACTGTATAGTGTTTCCTGCCAGGAATTTTAAAGAGGAAAATGTGCTTTAAAACCTAACAATACATTTGCATCATGTGGAAAGATTCAAAATCATTGTTTTTCGATCAAAATTCGCATTTTCCCCAACTTTTCAGTAATATGTTTGCCCATGTACTTGTCTTCTGAGACACTACATTTTATTTTAACAATGTGCGATCAATTAATAGCTCTAGAAATAAATCATGTCCTGAAATGGTTAAACGAATACAGGGGCGTCTTTGGATGGGAACAAGCGGCAAACAATTTTTTTTTGTTTTTTTTTGTTAATGACTTCTTAAAATTGACTTATGGTTGTAAGAATATCATTGTTCAATTCAATTCAATTCAATAAGGGTTTATTCAAAATGGCGTTCTTGCAGCCGAAGCTGAATTGTATGGTCATTTACAAGGTAAAATACACAAGGTAAAATTGACTATCTAACTAGACGTCAAATTATTTTGATCGGGTTTTAATTGTAACAGAATACAGGCCTTAATCATTGACTGAATTAGGATGATTAGTAAGTATTCACGTTTCATAATTAATTATTCAGACGCCGCACGGCAAACCGCAAGACAAGGGATTGGGAGGGAGTGAGAGAGTGAGAGAGAGAGAGAGAGAGAGAGAGATTGTGGCATCTGTTTTTGCTCCAGATTTTTTTCTTTTAATTTATTTATCAATCGCGGAGTCAGTTCGATGAACTTTATTCATCTGTTTTAATTATGTCACACTTCATCTTATTGCTTTACTTTGAAGCGATCAACCATTTTGGGGGTAAATATTTGAGCAAACAATGCAAAAAATGTAATTAATGCAAGTGATGATTGTTGCTTATCAAATATTCATTATAACTATCTGAAAAGTTGTATTGTTAGTGGGATAGCCCTCAGATTGGAAACCCAAATGCCTCCTTGAAGAAAAAAAAAGCTAGAAGGTGGTATGCAGCTTCGAAATAAACAGGATAATAAGATCACAAATATATATTAACGTATATCTTTGGCGGATCCAGGGGGTCGTTACAGCCCCCTTCTCCAAAATAATAATAACAAAAAACGTTGTAGGTCAAAATATATTTTAGGTTATTTCAGAGAGAGAAAAAAGAATCACACGTAGCAGCCCCCCCCCCTCAATCAAGCCACGAGAAAGCGGATGGGATCACATTGCTGAAAAAATAGTGTATACAAATGTTGCCCCCCTCCTTCCTGATGATCCTGGATCTGCCCCCTTGTGAAAGCGTGATATAAGCATGATTATGTTGTCGCATGTTGACAATGACGTGTTAATTTAATACTCATCTCATAAAAACAAATCTAGAATAGGACCTCGGAACAGATACATTACGTAACAATAGCATTAATCATGGAAATGGGGTACTAGTAATTGGTTTTTCCTTTGCCGATTGAGGATCAGTCTCCGATATGATCGATATGAACCCTAACTAAATCGGAAAACTATTTTTTTATATTTTTTATTCACGTTGAAAATGAACTGAAGAAACGACCGACGATGACATTTTCATATTACAAATAAGAGGAGGAGGTGTAGATGTGCCATGTCATAGTGGTTCATCACTTGACTCTCAATCTAATGGTTGAGGGTTCGAATCCCAGACTTTGCCACTCTCCATTCAGATGTTCATTGTAGAAAGCTCAGCATTGTGAGCGTCTTTTTTTTTAATGGCGCCTTGCTGAAATGCTCCCAGGGAGTGGAGAATGTTCATACACACTGTGTGCGTGTGGGCAAGCCTGAATCCAATACCCGGTGTAATAATACATCTATAACGCGTTTAATACATGTACATCTGCGACGTATTAAGCGATATAAACCCATAAAAATATTATTATTATACTGCTTCATAACAACAAAACGATTACAAATGTCCATGCATTTATCGCTTGTGCGCAGGTAGTGTTTGTTTATGAATAACAATATCAAAAGAAGGTGTCTTACAAAATGCTATTCAAAACTGAAATTTGTGTCCTACAAGCAGTTAATTTGGGAACTGGGAGTGTTTCACAAAGACTGAGATCGACTTTAAGTTGGACTTAACTGTGGTAGGCCGTTCATGCCCTTGTTTTCTCTCACCATTTACTGGCATTGGTCTCTCAAGGGACGTACAAATCGTGGTCACAAATCTACAGAATTTACCTTTTTTGATAGTTCATTATTGAAGGAATAAGTATTATCTAAAGATCATAATTGAGAGACCAATGGTGAGAACAAACAGTGGCATGAATGGCCTGCCATAGTGAAGTCCATCTTAAAGTCAATCTTAGTCTTTGTGAAACACCCCCAGCCCCCAGGTCTTACAAAGTTGATAAAATGTTAGGGATCGAGTGGAAGGTAGTCGTATCATACATCGTCTTCCTTTTCCCTCTCCCTTTCTACACATTGAATTTTCATAAGATCAAACAATTTTACTTTGAAATTTTAAAAGTGCAAGTAGACATATCGGCCAATTGTTTTAATAGAAAGTGTATAATTAATAAGACTAATAAGTAATGAGCAAATAAATACGAGACAATCAATCTAGTAATCCCGAATAAAGAAACACGTAGTCCCATATACGTGTGTTTGTGTGTGCTTCGGTTTTTTTTTCTGTCACCTGCTCTAATTATCAAATGTTATTATGTATCAATGTATTAATTATCTAAAGTATCAATGTTTAAAATTCTTTTACTTATTTCTGTTTCTGTATAATGATTTTATAATTCATATATTCAAGAGGAATATAATTTATGTTGAATGGAATCGAATAACATCACGATTTTAACAAAAGTGTTGATTCATTTCCGTATGTGATTTCTCGGGTTGTCATTGTAATTTTCAAATATACGAGATCTCAGAATAAAGTTTCATGTCCTTTCTCCATTTCCCCCCATCTCTCTCTGATATAGTTTATGATCGTACCGACGGGGCCTGCTTGTACTGCGTAGCCCAGATACAACCCCTCGCTAAGTCAAGCACAAAATGTAACCGGGACTGGAATTCTACCTCTGATTCGAAGCTTCTAACAGACGAAGAGGAAGAAGAAGCAAGCTTTTCAGCAAATTTAGTGTCCCAAGAAATAAGTAAGAATCTCACTTTCTCCGTAACCAGATTCGCAGATGAACTATGTTATTTGTATTGAACATCACCATGGTCACATGGGGTACTGGGTATTTACAAAACGAGATGTGCATAAATGTAAGAATGATGGTGTAAGCTAATTAATAAGTTTCCACACTATGCCCCATCCTTTTTTCTTCAAAATTAATTTATTTTCATCAATACGCTTTTTTCCATTTCCAACTACATACACTAATATTATTTCACAATTTCGAAGTCCCGACGGGACTTAAGAAATGTCCCGTGTTTCAAAAATGTGTGACATCTAAAGTTTGTTTCGAAGAGATGCTACATCTAGTACATCCATACAACTGACCAGTCTCATGCAGAGCGGCATGCCATGCGAAGATAATCACGCATCGATCCTAAGTTTCCTTGCCCAATAGGAGTTGGTTTGTGGTACAATGTACCCTTCATCTACTGGGAATCGAAATTTTGTTTCTAAAACACGCTATATAAAAAAAAATCCTACATCAATCAGTTTAAAAAAGAACATGAAGCGCCTACATGTCTTTAAATAGTGATTTTAAGATCCTTTTAGAAAGTAACACAATGGGAAAGTGGCCTCTTTACTGCGTGCTAAAAGTGATTTATCTTTGTAAATTAAACCAAATTACATTCTTCGAAAACGTGATCACATAGCAACCATCATGCCAACATAATTTGTTGTGGTGGAAATAATCCATTAAAGTAAATGTCTTGTTGCATTTTTAAGGTTTATTTTACAGCTTCTAGCGAAAATCACGTTTTTGTTACATAATACTCTAACTTCGTTAGGAACTCATGTGATTACCGTTAATAGACCGGTTATTAAATTTCTGGTCCATTAATAAACACTGCCTACTCGTATCAATGGCCAATATGTCTTTATTAATAGTTGGGGTGGGAGTGGAAAATAGTCTCTTCCAGATATTCATAACGAACTTTGTTGTATTTCCTTATTTTATTTAGTTTGATTTTATTTCTGCATCATCACATTACATAAAATGATCAAGATGATAATGATCAAACAATAGCTGTAGACTTATTCTTTATTACGACCATAATATATACATGTACAGTAATCACCCTGGTAATACTAAAGAAACACATAGTGGTATGGCAATATAAGCTGCTACTTTTCCGCACATTAAAGTGCACATTCTCCACTCCCTGGGGAGCATTCAAGCTACTTGCCTTCTTACGGGCAAGCACATACTAATCCAATCAAACTGACCTTCGAAATGCTACCGGGATCAGAGGAGCAATTTATTTGAGTGCCGTACCATTCGAACCTACGACCTTTGCATTACGAGTCAAGTGGTTAAACCACTCGACTACGACACCAATCCTACTTATTTTGCCAACCTTTTTCCTGAGACGAAAGTTATGAATTTTACTATGGACTATGGACTAAAAAGAAAAAGAAGAGAGAGAGAAAAATACAGGACATGATTCTCCAACATGTATCATGCGTATATCAGAAAGCTCTTTCGCTCAAGGTTATCAATATTGGTTTTATCATGATTGTGTAATGAGCAATGGCAGATGGTGGTCTCACTATGTGCGTTTAAACATTATCATTTACTAACAGATAAAAGCTGGAGCAATAAGGAAGTTACTCGTTAGGACCGGCTAATTTAATTAAGTTTTAAAAGAGAGTGTGAAGAACAGAGGGAGAGAGCGAGAACCAAAGGGGAGTAGGGGATTAAGCAATAGTGACAGAATGGGCGTGTTAAACTGTTCTTTTGATAATGTTCTCTTTTTTCCATTTTGATTTATCATCTTGTAGAAATTGACGCCATAATTAGGATAAATCTGGCATTTTTTAGCAACATTCACATAGCCGTAGGGAAGAAAATGACAATACACTGCAGTATTTATTTCGACATTCTGCAATTCACTTTCCAAATCTCCTTTCAAAAGCTTAATAATATTGGGCAAGTTTTTAAAGCCAATTAGAGAGATCGAAATAGGAGGCAATAGAAGTGTATTGTTTCTATACATTCCCGCATCCTAACGCAGTGGCTAAATCTTAAATCAGCTAAGGTTCAAATGCAAATTTCTTCTATTTACCTCCATACAACCTCTTACTCTTTAACTAGGAGAAGGGGGAGGGAGATGACCCCCTTTCACCCATTTATATGTAAGTGTTCATATTTCAACGTTAACAACGCCAACGGCATCTGTTGTGGAACTATGTTTCGAGCATGTTCCTGAGTTCACCCCCAAACGCCCGTTACAGTCTCTCAAACCCCTCTTTGGGAGTATCGCCCTGTCCACCCTCTCACACTCATAGGGGTGAAATCAACCCCCCCCCCCTGCATTTCACTACTGCTTGACGCAATACTGCGCGGTCGTGTTTAGCAACGAACTTACGCCCTTCTGCATGCGAGCCGCACAACGTAATCTACAATTATTGCCACTCTCAACCCGCTTGTAGTAAATGGGTACCCAGTATGAAACAGTGGCTCCTAGAGCTGAAAGCCTGGATTAGCATTTTCATGAATTTTTTAGAGAGCAAATATACTGTTGCTATAAAGAAACGGGAAAAAAGACTTAATACCATTATTAGTAACACACTTTACATGGAAAGAAAATGGTTCACCTGATGTTTCCCAGTCCTGAAGATTCCCTGTCCCGAAGTTCCCAAGTACCAAAGTTTCCCTGCAGTTTAGAAGTTCCTCAATCTTGAAGTTCCACAATCCTTAACTGTCCCAGTCTCGAGTTTGAACGTGCTTAGAATATAAGACTGGCGCACTTTTAAACATAACGGGGGCGTTAAACCACGCACTTGCTAGGTTAATAATAGCAATGATTAAGTGATGACGAATTGAAGTCAATTGTGTTACTTTCGGACAAATAGTTTACTTCTTTAGCACTAACTGTGCCAGAAATTACTAGGACAGAAGGTAGTCGTCCCCGAATTCCGAATTCAAATCATCGCCGAAGGACATTCTTGCATGTTGATGATATCTGTATTGCAGTTGATGTTACGTAATATCCACATTATTGTAGCATCAAATTATAATGCAGTCAATTCATGTTTTCTGATTCTCCTCAACCTCAACCCTCAACAAATAATAATAACTTTCTTATTCTTAATCAGAATTTGCTTAAACTTTCACTGACATGTTCCTCTAATGTTGTGTTTCTATTACAACCAACTTATTATCAAGGTGGACTCCCCCTTTTAAAGTGATTTTGCATTATTATAATCATTTGTTAATATCCTTCCAATTTGATAACAAAATCAAACTATCGTCTATTAAATTTAAATTTATCAATATGAAATATGAAAAATTGCACATTCAGGGTTATTTTTTGTTTAAACATTGATCTTCCTGTGAGGACATGAAGTAATTAACATGCCTGGTATTCTCCATCAAATACCATTTTTGTTAGAATCATAGTGAAGCACTCATTTTTCCGTTTGTCGATTTTACTTTTAGAGGCAGTCGTATGGGTCACGGATTGACATGTTATCTTTAACATGTGGGCCCTGTCTGTCTCTCAACGAGTTGCGATTGAACCAGATTGATCGCAAATCCTATAATCAGTCGCAAATTTCGAAACTCCTGTTTCTTAAGTACAGAACTACGGTTGAAATCAAGTCGCGATCAATTTGGATTATTTGGTAAACCATCTAATACCTGGCACAATTCTCTCTCACGCAATTATAGTGTGATATATCATGACGTGGCTCAATTTGGCAATAACTAAAATATTGTTAATAAAATACATAATGCTGCTTAATGTCCTTGAGTTATTTAGGTTTAAAAACTGTCGAATGTTGCCACTCAGTCGGCTTTAATGTATGAACAGGATGTGTATTTTGACCTGGAAAAACTCACCAGGGGTCGCAATGGAGCAGTGATTGACTCATCTTAAAAGAAGGAGTATAATATTTCCCAGGATGGTTATGGAGAAGAAAGTATTGAAGTGATGTTTTAACGACAGGTTGGGGAACGTTTCAAATAAACAAATTAGGTCGTTCACGCTATCGGTTTGGCTTAAACAACAAAATAGCAGCTGGATGTTGTGTGAACAATAGTCTCAAAAATACGAACTTGGATGTATGTAGGCGTCGTTTGATCCATTTAAGAATACAGGACGGAAACATACAGTGCCAAGATGGTTTGAGAATGTGAACTTGAGGTGGAAAATTAGAATATTCTCTTCGCGGTCCCTAAAACGTACTCCAATTTCTGTTGGATGTTAACAACATTGTGATGAGGATTTAGGAATAGCAGCTGATTTTACATTAGTTGCTTTGCACTTTGAGCAAGCAGAACGTGGATTAACTTATCCCCTCTCGTTGGATTATCCGTTTTGGATTTAGTCTGGATGACCTTTCACCAAACCAGAGGATTTTTTGAACAAAAGACTCATTTTTAGACGGACTAAGCAATTTCAGCGAAAGACAGCTCAATATAATTGCTTCGAACAACTCAACAATATTGTTCGAAAAATATATATTCTCATCGCGTTTAAATTGTATTACTGAGTAGTGTTCTTAATTGTCGTAACTTTTTGAAACTCGGGGAAAAAGAAGAATGACTCTTTGACATAAAATGCTTACATTTTCGATGAAGTTTTATATCTTAATTCTTCATGTGAGCTTTAGTTATGACTAATATTGTTGATTCAAAAGATACTGACGTTTAATCGTTGAAAGGAACGTTTATGTCCTGCAAGGAATTCGGACGTTATTAGATACTTATCTACCTTGGTCGCTTCCGATTTGTTCATCTGAGTTTTGTGCTGGTGGAGATTGCATCTAGACTGTCTATACAACGTGACAATATGGCGGAAATTATATATCAGTATTACGAAAACTTTGCCGAAATGCGGCCTCTGTCGAGAAGTCATTCGTCCCGTAGAAAGAGTTTCAACATGAAAACACAATTACTTGGTAATGACATCTTTGATTTTATGATGCCGTTTTTTTAATAATTTCAAGAAGAAAAAAACAAACCTGAAAGGTAACGCCGCTGATTTCTTTCAAAATAAAATGTAGACATAGTTTCACCTTTTTTCCTGCAGCTAAAGTCGCGACGTAAGGGTTTCGTACCGGAATCGCCAATCAGCGACCATTTTTCTTTTCAATAATATTAAAATTATTAATAATAAATAAATAATAATAATAGGGGGTTTCTTGTTCTCAGACTTGACGCTTCTGGCGCCTCATAATTATTACACCGGCTTTTAGCATTTATTTTATTTGTTTCAACCCTTATTTAGACAACAAATACCCTTAATTCTCAGTTTCTTTGACTTTGTGAACATTATTTATACCACTGTTATCTACCTGTTTGTATTTGCATTTGTATCTGAAATCCAATCTCAAGTTTTGGTTGCCATAAAGAAATAATAAAAATATTAATGATAATAAATTATATATATCAGATTTTTTCGATTTGACTTTTGTGTTTTAAAAAGATTATTGTAACGACTAGAAACGCTTTAATATTGTCCAATAGCTTAAGGGGCACTGCCATGTAGGGGTGGGGGCGACCCCGGTCTCACTAGGTAAATGTGAATTCGAGATAACAAGGCAAACCAGTGCATAAAGAGAGGGTGTGGGAGGGGTGCGGGAGGGGGTGTGGGAGGGGGTGGGGGAGGGTCGTATTATCTTCATTTTAAGTTGCCTTTCTCTTATCCTTTACCGACTCCCCTTCCCCTTTTCGCCATTCTAACGAAAGAATGCAAGTAATATTTCAATATGTCATTAACGCTCCTCAAATAAGTATTGAATGGGTGGGAAAATGTTAAATAATATGAAATTGTAAAAATATTCGATTTTTCTCACACCTTTCCATATTTCCAAATGAAAACAACAACAACCCCAACAACAAAAATGAGCGAAACACATTCTCAGAATCCTGTTCTCAATTAAGTATTGAAAGTCATTATCTTTCCAATTATCTTATAGGCCTATCATAATTTCTGCTCGGAGAAAATTGGAATTTAACGTACAATTACTCAAACAAAGTGAAAACCTTCAGCATGCCACATCAGATTACTCGCCTAAAAGTACGAGTACAATCTTGGTTTTCGTTTTTGTTTTTGTTCTTGTGTTTTTTTACTTTTAAATCGTTTTGTGTACTTATCTCACTCATGATAAAGGATTTTTTCCCTTCATGTTCTTCCAGAGTTGCAGTCAGACCTGACCGCGGCACAGTACACAATATCTATGCTCAGGAAAAAGGTAGCGGAGTTGAAAAAACAGAGGTAAGAAACATTAACAGCAACTATACAGTATGAAACATTTCACATTAAAAATTTAGAACGGATTTGTTGGTGCGACGTAAATCAGGAATACATCACACTCGGAAATAAGTAATACCAAAATCAATAGACCATTTTCGTAATGTAATCAAATTTTATGCTCAAATCTTTGTGTTACGTGCCTCGTTACAAATTATCTAATTCACCCGTTATGAATACTTGCATTTTAATAGTCAGAATGCAATTGCATACATTAATTGTTGCTAGGTAGGGCAAACATTATGGCTCGTCCTACCTAACAGCACGGAATGTATACAATTCCCATTCTGACTATTGAAATACAATAATTATTCGTAACAGGAGAATGAAATAATTTGTAACGAGGCACTTGACAAAGATGTGTGCCGTAAATTTGATTACATTAAGAATGACCTTTAATTTCCCAGTCTACTTATTATCATCATATTATCACTCAATCAATCATAATAGGGGCCACAATATTATAACCCCTACCCATGCAATAAATGTAAGACGAAAATTTCCGTCAACATTAGAACGTTGTCTTTCTTCACATGATATTAGAAATTTATGTGATTAAGTTATGCATTAAATACCAAAGTAAAATTTCCTCCTAATTTGCATTCCAAACTCACCACTATAAGATCAACTATAACATCACAGGATCTGATCCTTTACAACATGAAGTTTGCGTCACGTGATCAAAACGACTGCCGTATTTTTTTCTCTCCCTCTCTCTCTCACACACACGGTCATTTTAAGAACTGACTCCATTTGGGGGCTCTTTTGAATGACTGCCAAAAATTGTGGTCAATTTGTCATACAAATTTCTCGTAAATTGAAATGGTTCAAAGAGTAATTGTTAAAAGGGGAAGACGATGGTGACAGAGGAACAGTTGAGTGCAAGTTTTAGAAATACAAATCGTCAAAAATGGGAATCCTATAAATACATAGATATGGTTCATTGAAAGTTTAAGAAGTCCATTATTTCTCAGAACGGATTTTTTTTTTTTTTTAAAGAAGAACATGCACCAGGCAAAGAATCACAAAATTGTGAATTTTGAAGACGTTCACTTCTTAATTGTTGATGTAGTCGACTACAGAGGGTGCAATAGTTTTGGGGATGACGGGAGGGGGTTGCATAGATCTCGAAAAGTGCTAAGAATTAGGAGATTTGTGAGAAAAATCCTAATCATTGGGCATTTTTCGGGGCAAATCGGGAGAGGGGCCGTAGCCAACCTCATTTCCATACGTCACCCCTGATCAATGAAGCTCAAAAGTCTGCACTATCTGCTCTGAAGGATTCTTCAGGGGGAGGCAATTCCGACAAATATTTAACAAGCAACAACAAAAAAGGGGAGAAAAGACAGAAAGAGCTCAAGAAAAGAGTGACAAACAAATTGTTTACTCAAGGAATGCCAGTTTAAATGAGGTATGGGCCTTTTGCCGCCCCCTCCTCTCGAAATCGGTCCGTGCTTTGGATTGATGTTTCATCTCTCTCTCTCTCTCTCTCTCTCTCTCTCTCTCAAAGGGACCTTTAATCGTTGCGGTTTTGTTTCAGGCTTGACCCCTCGGTATTGAGGAAATATCTGCTTCTTCTTTCCGTGTTTTGGTGACACATGACATAGGAAATGAGCAATAACTTCAAAGTCGTCATACAGTACACTTACTAATAATCGGGGAGATGGGGCGGGAAAGTAATAGCTCCCGTGAGAAACCAGAAAGAATAATCTAGGATTTTTAAAGTTATTCCACGAGCCTTTATTCCACGGTCGCAAAGACTTTAGATAAATCAAAACAACTAAAAACTCAAAGGACCATTTCAGAACCCTGTTGTATTGCCTACAGAAATCAGGTTCGGGTTAAATTATGCCATAGAATGTTATGACATTGAATAAAGTGATTGACAGGGCTACTAAATAATATTATCGTCGAAGGTTGATTTCTCTAAAATACTTGCGATCGTATTCATAAGAAGATGGTAAATTCCAGCATAAAGTAAGTGAGGTTGACAGCTCTCTAAGTAGGGCGTTTTAATCCACTCTTTTTGTACTTGGAATTCGATTCTTGTCACCTCCTGTAAGACACCATTGCCAAGTATTGTGACATCATAAAGCCAGGGTGTCACGTCATCAGTAATCCATCATTATGGAATATCATAACGGTGATATTTACCATACACTCATCTTGAATAACATCAGATATTATATTTATTTGTTTATTGGATGGAAATGACAACATTATTTTAAAACGTAGGGCAACATATAAACAAAATTACGTTGAATATCTTTCGTTTTCATTTGTTTGTTTGTTTGTTTGTTTGTTTGTTTTATTTCCACTTTTTCACATCAATACAAAGAAACATCATACAAATAAATATAATGAGTAAGATGTAAGTTTGACAAAATATGTTTCTAGTTAAAATACAAGCAACAACAAAATACATATATATATATATATATATATATATATATATATATATATATATATATATACATATACATACATATATACTGATTTGTGCCAAACCATTGTGAAAACATAATCTGCATAAAAATAAGAAATAAGGGGGAGAATAGATATCTATGTTTAGCAAGTTTCTTACAAAGGAAAAAGCAGGCGACCACATGTCGTAAGCGTAAATGCTTGATGATGACCGTGGCCTCGGCCGAGTTAACAAATAACATTTTGAGTGAAAATAACAAAATATATTTAGTGACATGTTTCGTGTTGAGAAGTGCATTTGTGCATAGTGCAAAATTAATTTGATGATTATGACATGGCAAAACTTAAAGGAATCTCGTTTTCTTCCTCAATTTTATTGAAATGTTAATATTTCTAAAATATATTGATTTGATAGAAGGAGGAACGAAATGTGTTGTGATTTGAATCTAAAGCTGAATTTTAAAAAATGATGTTAAAACACTAACTATTCTAATTAACAACATGACTGCTATCACATTATTTTGCTACTAATGTATATTTTTAAATCAAAAATTATATTAATTACTAGCTATCATAGAAGTCGCTAATTTATATAATTCGAGTGCATTGATGGCAATCTTTATTTGCCTATTCTCGACGTAAACAGCCCGATCCTGATTTATCTGCAATTGACTATTCATACAAACGAATGTACAATGTTTATTTTAGTGAAGAATTGAAATGAATTAATTAAACCAAAATAAATAAACTTGTAGACATTATACACGGATAAAGGATGGGTAATTCGACTCAGAACTACTAATAAAACAGCTCAGTGTTCCTCGGGGGTTCAGATGTAAGTCCAATAATGTTGGATACAAAAATATTTCAAATATTGTTATTCTTGTTGTTTTTACGAACCTCGTAATTGCTGAAACATGTTGCTACTGCTTTTGTGATTGTAATATTTTCATATATGTCTCATCTATTTACAATGTATCCATTATATCTGTTATGATTTTAAAAGAATCTGCCATTCGGTCCTCTACCCGCGAATGATTTCACATCAATAATCCATTTTAAATATAAGTAAATGAATGAATAAATGAATGAATGAATAAATAAATGAATAAATGAATAATTGAATAAATACATAAATAATGAAATAAATAAATATATAAATAAATAAATAGATAAATAAATAAATAAATAAATAAATAAATAAATAAATAAAAAGAAATATTAAATCCATCCGTGTAGAAGTACACACTAAGAAAAAATGGTGCAAGTATGCACCTTTAGGGGTGCAAACCGATGCAACACTGGCAGCACCATTAGGGGTTAAATCCTGCACCCTTTTTAAAGGTGCAATCCTGCACCCTTTAAAAGGATGCCGGATTGAACCTTTTAGGGGACATGTTAGTACCTTTTATGGTTCAATCCTGCACCTTTAGGGGTGCAAACCGATGCAACACTAGCAGCACCTTTATGGGTTCAATCCTGCACCCTTTAAGAGGGTGCCAGATTGCACCTTTTAGGAGACATGTTAGTACCCTTAATGGTTCAATCCTGCTTCATTAGGGGTGCAAACCGATGCAATAGCAGCACCTTTAGGGGTTCAATCCTGCACCCTTTAAAAGGTGCAATCCTGCATCCATACTCGAGGAATACTGGTGAAATGTGCTCGTACACAAATACATATTAAACATGCGTGTTGTTTCTTGGTTAGTAATCATATAATCAATATATCTATTGCTAGAACGTGAATGTAATTGTAACATGATCAGACAAAATAATCTATTGGTTAATGATTGCGCAAGGAAAATACAAATCACAAAATTGATGTGCATTGTCATAATTTGCTTAACAAATCATGATAAATGTATTTTTATGTGAACACGTGTAAAGTAATCATGAATATGCATGCAATATGCAAACTTTTATTTTGCACCCTTTTTGGTCGATAGGGTTCATTTTTGTGGGAAGGGTGCAAAATCTTATATTGCACCCTTTTTTGAACCCCTTTTCCTTCAATAGGGTTCATTTTTATGTAAAGGGTTTTGCACCCTTTTTTCTTAGAGTGTAGAGTAACGTATGTTAACATTCGGGGAGGTTGCTCAATTAAATATCCGGTCAACCGAAACAAATCTATAAATAGTGACTATAAATAAACAGTTGTTGCTGTTTTGCATGGTTGCCATATATTTTGTTGGCAACCCCTTAAAGAGGATATGTATTCATGACTTTCATTTTTATGCTATATGTATAACACAACAGGGCCCCCGTCTTATAAACAGTTGCGATTAATCGCAACTTATTTGCGATTTATGTCAACCGCAAGTCCGCAACTATGTACATAAGAGATAGGAGACTGCAAACTTGCGATTGATTGGAGGACTTGCAATTATTTTGGCTCAATCGCAACTCTTGATAAGACGGGGCCCAGAAATATTATTGCGTTGTCTTGGATCCTTTTCATTTTTATTTGAAAGCGACGGGGCTGACCCACTGCCAACCTCACCGGAATAATTAAATTGCCAATCAATATTCAGACACTCACCATCTTATTTTGGGTCAGTGAGGTGTTTTCTCTGTAATTCTTATATCTACCTAACATCATTTTAAATAAGAAATTGCACTCTCAAAGAATTACAGTGTCAATTTGTAGGGCTCACATGCTTCATTTGCTTGCAAAACTGAGAAATTGTGAATTTGATGAGAAGAAACATCAGCTTCGTATGACTATATAGGTATATGTGTAATACTCAGTGGCCCGTGACGTAATTTCAGAAATATTTCTTACCCGAATGACAAAATAGTTAAGAAGATAGAGATCAGAATACCATTTTGGGGGGATTTTGGAATTTTTTTATTCAGTTAACAACTAAATTATTCATACACCTTGTAAATTTGATGTTTCTGGTGTTTTTCGTAACTCAAGAAATGAAAGGTGGACTGGTTGAATTAGGGCCTTTGTTGAATAGCTTCATATGTAGCCTAAGTTTTAATATGTCACATTCTTAAGAAACATGAATCGAGACAATTAATTTTTCACATCATTAAAACATTACAAAACTTGGTAAGAGTATGAATTATTTAGTGATTACCTGTACATAGAGAAACTAAATTGTTTTTTCTTTCAGGTTTTCCAGTTTATGTTTTTATCAAAATATTATTTCATATATCAATATGCTTTATATATTAATCTTATAATGACTGTCTTTGTCCTCTGTAAGATTATATGTATATTATACATGTATATTCACATATATTGATTTCTCTCTCTTTCTCTCTCTATCTCACTCTCTCTCCCCTCTTCCCTCTCTCTTGTCCCCCTCCCCTCCCCCTCTCTTTTTTTCTCTCTCTATTTCTCATAGTCTGAACATGATTCCGCTCAAGGTTCATGATGAGATGTTACAGAAGTCCACTGACCGTGCTCTACTCGCTGAACGGAAAGTCTCCGTGCTAGAACAAGAGGTAATTATTATAACTAACATTGCTCCAAGTAAAACAGTTTAAATCTTGGTTTGCATCTCGATTCCAATTAAAATAGGATATTCATTAGTAGGCGCGAAGGCTCAGTGGTAGAGCAGTGGTCTCGTAACCGAGAGGTCCCGGGTTCGAAACCAAGTCAATGCGCTCGTGCCCTTTTGGTAAGGCATTAATCCTAATTACCAAGTCCCTCGGGGATCTTAATAGGGGAGTTCTTCAAATATTGTGATTACTCATACTTTAGATATCAAATTTTCAACGACTTGAACATATTTTGCAAACATTTAAATATAAAACTCATTACTACTTTGATATTGCCTGACATGCCTGTTTTGCCAATGTAGTTAGGAAGGGGTGGGGCAGGTTAATTACAGTTCTAGATGTGTTTTGTGTTTTCTAGATGTTTTCAAGTTTACGACTAAAAGTAGAATTGCTGCATTGTTTTTTAGTGTACGTTTACTTATCATCTAATTTTCTGGACCCCAAGGGATAGTAGGCTATCAACCCAATCACTATATTCTTGCTTTTATATGTACTTTTCTATTTTATAAGTATTGTTTTTTATTGTGATTTGGAAATTCAATACCATACCATACCATACAAACTCTACTACTTTTGTCGCATGATGGCGCTATGGCACAAAGACGGTACTTCCTACATGATCTCTCTCTCTCTCTCTCTCTCTCTCTCACTTGAATAGGGAAGGGGGAAGTCAACCTCGGTATCAACTTTGTTGTAGTAGAAGCGGACATTCATTTTTTAACGGATTTTCCTCAAACATCGCTGTTCTATTTCTGTTTTTTTCTCCGCTTCCATCAAAGCCAATATAATATCAAGATGAACTCCATCTTAGAGTGAAAGCACTATCCATTTAGTTATGACATGCACAGATATCGTTGCTTTAAACTTATATCAGTTATTCATAAATTGCATCATGCATTCCTTCTTTAATCTTTTTGAGTGATAAAGTGTCTATTATGTCTGAGAGAGCATTTATTTGAAGGAATACTTTTACATTGAAGTGTCGTTTCCTAAGAACTAATGTTAACTGTTTGTGTTTGTTTTGTTTTGTTTTTCTTTTCTTTTCTTCTTTTTGTAAATTTCTGTAAATGCATTTGATGGGGTATTCAGTGAAATCTATTTTAAGCCAAATGAAAAACTATAGTTTCATTTTAACCTAAGCCCTCAACATTTCTGAAAGACTATGCAGAAGCAACCCCCAACAAACAAAAAATGGCTTCCATATGCTTATCCTTGAAAATATGCAATGACATTTTTAACCAACGAACCTTCGGTAGAACGACCTGTACCTTATAAGATAATCAGACTCTACCTTTCTTTATCTTGAAATATTTTTGACATAGTAGGTAAATAGAAGACCCAAAAGCCTTATCAATATGTGCCTAGATATAAAAGAGTAACCTCTGATGATATCGAGGGCCTGAGGCTTTAGAAGAGGTCATTCATCCAAATATTTTGCCCTGAATGATAACTGTAAACAAACAAAATGAGTAATTAGTCCCCTTTAACCTTACGTTTGATATTTTGGTTATTTGATCAGGTCAAGATGTTTCGTGCTCAGCGAAGTCAACTTCAGATAAGCACTTCACCTGGGATGCCATCGATATCTGAATCACCTAGTGATGATTACGAAGAACCTCATCGTAGCCTCGGTGAGGAGACCTACAAACTACCACATGTACCACCACATGTACCACCACATGTACCACCAAGGTTCCAGGTCATGCCATCTGTGGTCACGTCCTCAACGCGTGAACGCACCAAGAAGGTCAATGACCACACCAATGACCTGAACAGACATGGCACAACTGGAAAGCATACTCTTGTTCTTGCCAATGGACATACCAATATCCATGACAGACAGCAGTCATCACCAAGGACGTTACCGGTTTCGACGTATCCACGCGGCATTAGTGTGATGCCTTCGGTGGTTCCTCAGCCGGTCATGCCATCCATTGCGACAGTCAGGTCAACAACGAAGAACGGCCACTTTGAGGAATATCCTAAACCGCACGTTTCCAACGGCTCAAAGACACTCGGACGCAGCTCCAAGCAGTCCGCTAAGGCATTCCGCAAGAACAATGGTACTGTTCACTACATATCCACAAATAGTAAAATTGAGCGTCTGGCAGCACAACCGAAGGCTCGTCGAAGACCAAGTGTACATTCCTTGGTTACCCAATCCATTGTTAACCTTGATGACCAACGAGAACGTGAACATTTGGAGGAAGAAGAGCGAAAACGTCTTCAGGCTGAACGAGAAGAGATGGAAAGACTCGAGCGGGAACGCGTAGAGATTCTTAACAAGGAAAACAAAGCATCAAAATATAAAGGGAGGTTTAGGAAAACAACGAAGGCCTCTAAAGGAGGCAAATCTTTTCTATCTCGCAACAACACTTCAAAACCGAAAGCCGCAAAGTCGGGTACGCAGAAGTCCTTGTTGAGTCGGATGCATACCAAGTTCTTTACAACGCGCAGGAAGACACTGAGGCACATCTATGACCTACCGGAAGTGTCTTCTCTGGAATCATGTAGCTTGACCTCGGACTACGAGACGCCTTCTCAGAGAATGCAGGACTTTGGAGCCACGCCTATGATCTGTAAGTATAACGCCCTTTGCTTTTTTCAAACACGTAAATCTACTCATGTATCAACAATTATTATTGAATGTGGACAAATGTTACAGTTGCTGATCTATATCATTTTCATTTCTATATTTATTGTATTCATTCCCAATCATCTATCCACCCATCGTACATACACATGTTTTTGTTTTTGTTTTTGTTTTTTTCATAATTTTATTCAAAAGCAGATAATGAATATACTAAACATCCATTCTTTATAATCGCAGGTGCCATAACTTCAGGCATATGAAAAGTTGAACAAAATTACTAGTATATCAATTATTCGTAATACGTTGTACTAATAAGATCCGTTTTAAATACCATTCATGTTTAATTAAATCTTGAAATATGAACATAGTGACTAAAATCATTACGGACAAGATTTATGGACAGATTAGATTTTGTCGAGAACAGTATAAAATTGTGTTTTGTCTTCGAATTTCCTATTGGGTCTGAAACCATCTGTCAAAAATGTATGAAGACTTGAAGTCTGTCTAAACTCGAACAAGATCGCTCTTGTTCCGACTTCGTCCAAGCAGTCTGTGTTCTATTTTCCTATATTAGGTCCAAACCCGGATATTAAGAAACGGCTCAAACCGCGGGTTCACCCGCGGTAAAGACACTCAAAAAGACCGGGAGCGTCAGACGAAAATCGAGGTCCAAGCGGACCCCCCGGAACGGTTAGTGTGAACGCATTTCTCTGGCCTAACACCGTCTTAAGTTTTACTAATCCAAAACATGAACTAACTTAATCAATCATTCTTTATCGGTACCTAACAGAAAATGCATATATTATTGTGGACCTGCCCAAACTCTACGTTTTATGATTTGTTATTTGCTGATCTAATCTTTCTTTGGTTTCATTACACTAACCACTAACCAGACAAAGTTTAAGATCAAATGAACGGGTTGCCCTTATTTACTTGAGAATTCACAATATTAGCAATTTAGTAATTCAATACCGAATTTTTAACTTTTCTATGCCTGAAGTTAGCGCATGCTACGTATCACGCCTTTCATACATATTCTAATTATCACACCCTTTCACACCTATTCTAAATTTCACGGAATGAATCGCACTTTATCTGCACGTTTCAATTTGCTTGCAGTGCATGTGGTATCTGCTCAGTGTGAAATAGCCTTTGTGTTTACACCATAAACGCCTTAAGAAGGAGCGATGCCATTCACAATAATTTTGTTAGTGTTTGAGTTAACGCTTTATCCCTAATCAACGTGTTTGTGGCCGTGTGTGTGAGCGTGTGTGTGTTGTGTGAAAGAAAGGTAATCATTTGCGTGTGTCCTTCTGAACAGTTATATCTCTTCAATTTGTTTCTCTAATAAATTTTGTCATTCTTTGGTGTCAGAATCTGCGCACACTTTACGTTCATTGTAAATTAAACTGTTTTGCCCTGAATTTTATGATGGTGGTTTGTCACATAACTGGAAATTTCTGAAGGGTTTGTGTGACCGGACACTTAAAAAAAAAAAAATCACTTTTGACTTAGTATTTATAGAAAGTATACATCAATAAGCACTAACCATCATAAATAGTTGTAGCCTATGTTATAATATTGTCTAACATAAGTCTTTAAATATTGCATGTAAACTTCTTCAAATCACCGATTTAAATCAACTGTCCGGATACATAACCTTTCCGGACACACATCGTCTGGGTATACTTATTTACATCAGTCTCGTTTATATCGAAAGAGTGTGATTTTGAAGCAAATCGATGTACCAGAAAAGTCGGCGAAAGATCCAACACTATTGTTGCAGCGTGAACAGAGTCTAATCTTTGCTGTCTTAATTAAATCACGTTAAGAGGGCCGAGAACTAATAATGATGTCAAAATGTTGTATGTCACGCTACAATGGTGGAAGAACACTGCCTTGTGTGGTATCATGATCCAGCGTGCCCAAAACAGTGTTAGATCTTCCATGCTTTGGGAAACTCCATGGCCTTTTAAGAAATAACGTTGATTTAACACCTCAGGTTATAAAGTGTAAGGCTGTCTCTTGCGGAGGAAGTTGAAATTGCGTATGTATTTTCGCTGATCTAACAAGCTTGACGAGGGTGGCACATGCAACCAAGGAGTATGATGTATAACAGATAACTCCTTGGTACAACTAACTAAGCACTGTATCGACAGTATGGACTGTTCTCAGAATACCGCCCCCTAGCCTCTTGGGAGAGCCAGCCGAGTCCTGACATAAACAAAACTTCGTGCAACGGGCATAATTTCGCGCCAGCTTAGAATATTATTTAAGTGTTTAATTCGGGTTTAAACCTAAATATTTTATATTTTGAAGACTGAATTGATATTCTAAAAATGCCATGAATACGATTTTGCGTCAACTTAAATTGACACCCCCGCCTCCCCCTTTACGTTCTCCGATATATGGGTTAATAGAATTGTTTTTCAATCAATTACTGGATACGCCGCACAGGAGCAGTAAGTGATATCTGATATATGACTTGAATATGGGCGGGGAGAATATTTAACCTAGAATTAGGAAATCGACGGATTATAAACTTAATTCGTCGGGATTACACGCAGATCGCAGTGCTTGAATTTAAAGTCAATGGATTTGCGGGAAGAATTTTTATGCCAGGAATCGTAAGATATTTCAGTGCATGCGTATAAAATGGTGTATGGTTTTATGAACTGGAAATCTTATGAATTTGAAGTTGTATCATTTTATAGTGTATGAAATTGATGTGTTGACCATGTAATGATATTGTTGTTGTTGTTGTTGTTGTTGTTGTTGTTTCTGCTGGGGCGGTCCGTTTCTTTTCCGTTCTTTTTGTTCCTGCTGCTGCTGTTGTGCACATGGTAGCTAATGATGTCGCTATGTTTCATGATGATTATAATGAACATAATTTCAGTTATGCGTGTAACCTCCGAGAAGTCGCATATAAAAAGGCCTATACACAGAAGATAAGAAGTATATGAAGAAAAATAAAAAGAATGAGAAAAAGAAGAATAAAAACAGTCACTTTGAGTGGTCAATGACCAGTTTGACACTGTACCGAATGCTAAACATATGTTTCGAAGATAAAAACCAAGATATTGTCAGTTCTTTTTCCATTTCCTGTCTTTTGCTTTGAGTCAGGGCAATCTTCGCTGTGTCGCCAAATTTTCCTCTTTTTCTTACTTTATATTCTTGCGATTCTCATATCCTCTTTCCGTAAGGTCAGTCGGTTCAGGGACAACACATTTTCCTTCATAGCTCTTAATCAATATTAGAATCGTAATGGAGGTAATATAATAACGCACATAATAATGTTAACCGATCTGATGGTGTTTCTTATATAGTGAACGTAATAAAATAAACCCGTATCCGCAATATTGATGGGCAGGTATGAAATGAACTAGACCGAGAAAACGAGAGAGAGAGAGAGAGAGAGAGAGAGAGAGAGGAGAATAGGGGGGAGACAATTATAGAGAGAAAAGAACAGACAGAGAGAGACAGAGAGAAAGAAGAGAGAGAGGGGGGGGGAGGGGGAGACAAATGATATATGTAAATATCGTTTGAGAGGTAAACTTTGTGACAACAAAATTCCTGCTCCTAATGAAGGAATTAAAGACAAAAGTTGTGTGCGTATATAATTATGTAGGAGGTGTAAAGAGATATACTCTAGTCGCTATATAGATATGTACTACGTTATCGCCTAAAATTGATTCGACAATCTGACAACTCGAATTATATATGTCTTCTTAATTCTTGAA
Source organism: Mesocentrotus franciscanus (assembly GCA_037976565.1). Lineage (NCBI taxonomy): Eukaryota > Metazoa > Echinodermata > Echinoidea > Camarodonta > Strongylocentrotidae > Mesocentrotus > Mesocentrotus franciscanus. The sequence continues at coordinate 12,633,954 of CP137681.1, read as the reverse complement.
ACGAAGGCTGTGATTTCAGGAGGTAGTGTACCATTTGAACACTAACATGGATTTTAAGTTTTTCTTTTTTAATCTGTAATTTACACTTGAAGGGAATCAGAAACCCGTGGATCATTTTTTTATTCTCTCAGACACTTCGGATTAATAATGATTAATGATTGGTAGGTTCCTTACACGCATACGATAATATGTTTTACTGACAATATTCTACTGCTTTGTTTAAAATAGCCTGGTAACCATGACACTATTCAAATATGATAGATCATAAACTTATGCAGGTATATCGTTTTTCGAGTTTTTGGGGTATAATATCATTTCGCGTTTTGCATAGTAGGCTCTCAGCTCAGATACATGTAGGTTTCTATTTCATATTCTCAATGTCTATTTCCCTGTTCGTTAACTCAGAGGTGTGACTACACAAGGTCGTGTGTATGACACTTGTTGATTTAGGCAATCCTTGTACGGGAATCTCATATTTTTCTTTCTTTTTCGCTATCTTCTCTCTCTCTTTCTCTCTCTCTCCTCTCACCTCTCACCCCTCACACCTTCCTCTACCCATTTCCTTTTTTCTCTATATCAATCTGTCTTTCTCCATTTCCCCTCCCCTCCCCTCCCCCCTCTCGCTACCTCTCTCCTCTTTTCTCTATATCAATCTGTCTTTCTCCATCTCCCCTCCCCCTCTCGCTACCTCTCTCTTCCTATAGCTCTCTCCCCATTCCCCTCCCCCTTGCACTCCCCTATCTTTCTCCCCTTATATATCTATCAATACGTCTTTCTCCCTTTTTCCCTCCCCCCTTCCTCTCTCTTTCTGTCTATCTATCTCTCTTCCTATAGCTCCCTCTCACCATCACCGCTTCCCCTCCTTCTCTCTCTCTCTCTCTCTCTCTCTCCCTCTCTCATAAGATGTTTGTTTATTTTCTTCCTCTCCATGCTTGATATATAGTTCGGCTATGATTCGTCTTCCTTTGTTGGTCATGTAGATTCTGTTCAATAACAGACTCCACGACTATATATAGTTCCGCTTTCAGTTCACCGCCAAAAAAAAAAAAAAAAAAAAAAGAGATCCTGATACAAAATTCCCCATTGCTGTTATCGAGAACAATACGTGAAAAATCCCCTGCGGTCTATCCTATTGCGCGTGGTATGCATACGTCATCACAAAAACATGCTCCGTTTGTTTCATTACACGGAAGTTAATATCATGTCGTAATGGCAAACGTATCAATGTTCGCACGCGGTATATTAAATATTACACGGTCACTGATATGTCTTAGTAACGGGGTATGATTATGTCGATGACAGACGTATTTATCGTGGAGCATTGTGCGAGTAACATTTATACTTCGCGGACGAGAGTTCGAATTATCGCTTTCCGTGCGTGAATGAATGTCTTTGTGATATCTTAACAAGGAGTTATATTCAAGATATATTCATCCAGGTAAGTCTCCATTTTCCATCTAGTAAATGATTATTATTTGATATTAGTGTTCTTTAACTGTGTTTCAATTTACAAATTCACTGTAGGCCTATACAAAGATTTGTGCCATACAATTTACTGAAGTTTCATTAAAAGTTTAGTATTAAGAATAATAATACTTGTTTTCAGTAACTATAGTGTGTTCTAAATTTAGAATGGTAGTAAGTGTGTCAGCGTCACAGTATACACCATTTAATTTTAACTTTATTAGAAGTTCACAGAAAAATATAAGTATTCAAATCAATCATTCTAATTAATAATTAACTTAATGATCAGTCATATAAACATGTTTCATGTATAATTTAGCTATTAATAAACGAAATTACACCTGTAATTGTAAGGGTAAGTTAATGAATCGTAGATGATGTTTTGCTTTCGTTAATTAATAATCCGGGTGACAATGATTTTGCAATATCAATACTTCAGGTGTGTACATAGACATTACATGAGTAATGAGCATGCAACGACCAACCATGCGTATACTATACATTGACCACAGTGGCATAGCAAGGGCCTAGTCATTCTAGGGGGGGGGGGCACTGGGTAATACGGGGGACAGGTCTTATGCCACGGAGGTAAATGCTGGGGGGACTATAAGACCGATCGGGGTCTGAGGGGGTCGTATCATTTGCCATTCATATTCATTTTGCACAAATCTCTTTCTTTTCATCTTGATTTCTATTTTTTCTACCCCTCTTTTGTCTGTTGGAACATACCCTCCCCTGAGCCCCCATAATGACGGCATTACTCCTCATTGATTCACAACGACTTAAACGGCCTTTTCACACAGGGGTAAAATTTTGTTGTATGTAAAGCTGATTTATAGTTTAAAGCTCTTTAAACTAATCTGCTTTAAAGAATTTTTCCCCAGTGTGAAAGGGGGGTTGTAGAAAATCACGCACCATACACTATTTCTCCTTTGATTATTATCATGATTTCATGTTAAAGTGAGAACAGATCTTGTAAACATCAGCAATTTCCTCCAAAAGATTTGTATAGTATCATAGTATCGAATGCATGACGCATGCTCGAAATATTGATGTAAAATTGTCACCTTATTCATATATATTGATAGAGCAGTGTGTGATTGAAAATCCTTTGTATTATACCTAAATATAGAAAGCGTTCCTGCTTCCTCTTCATACACAAATGTATTTCACATTTATTCTCACATGTGCGATTACATCATCGGGAAGAGGGAACTCCCGGAGAATCTCTGTGCGGAGTTTATTGTTTGCTTTTCATGGTTGGGGGAGGATGTAAATTGCCTGTCAAGAAACGAAATTGCATCTTTTTGTTCAAAACCATTAGACACAAACATGACAAATTGCAGCAAGATAAATAACCTAATTACGTACGCAGCCACCCTTGATCATATACAACGATCAGATTTATGATGTTATAAATATTCAGTATTTGAACACAGAGACGAAATCATTTTGAATATGATTTTCTTTTCAAAAGCACACGCTCATCAATATGTTTTTTCATAATTCTTTTTGCAATCACACTTTCTTTAAAAAAGGCATCATATTAACACTAAGTTTCTTCTTTGGGGTCGCTTGGGTGATAAATTAACATTTGCGTCATAATGTTGCCGATTTAGACATTTCCTTTTGATTACAAAGATATACGGGACTTAAATCTGAAGGCGTTGCCGAACGTACTTTCTTTCAAATACGTGTACCTGTTTAAATTTGGCAATTGTTTGTCGGTTAAATGAAGTGTGAACATCGTTTGAGGAAGTCTAAATTTTATATTCGCAGTAATTTCCGCCTCTTATCAAATCTAAACCATAAACAATACTTGTTATGAGCTACTGAAGCTGCCAATGTCAATAGAATACTTGGAATATGTTTAATCAGATTAATGCGTAATATTTCAAGTATTATTCTTCAATAATTTTCCCACTGATTCTCAACAGTCCAATAGAGAATTTAAATGTGTTTGATTAAATATCATGATATTATAGGCCTAGGGCTGTTAAGAAATAAGGAGTCAGAATAATTTGATTGAATGTCCACGTATCCAAAACAGTGACAAAATAAAGCAAACATCAAGAATACTTAAAACTGAACCGCGCATGTCAGAATGTGTATACTATCTGGCTCCCGGTTAAATGCTATTTCAATTTCAATTCAATTCAAATTTTATTGTCCAATTATTGGAAATTTGTTTCGTTTGCATGTCAATAAAAAATTACAGATTATAAACATCAATAACATACAAATGGATACAGAATAATACAATTGATTTGAACATAGATAACACGAAATGTGACAGTACTAAATGCAGACCAAAATTCAATTCATAATCCAACATAATTTGCAACATTGTATATGTGTATATAGCATATACAAACCTTTCTTTCAAATGTATACAAACAAATAATTTCAATTTAATACATTAAACATACGAGATTTATTTTTCTACATTTATTTAATTCTGTATTACTAAAAAATAGCAAAGAAATATAATACATTTATATATTTAATTTTAACTGAATTGAATTTAGGACCGAAAGTGAGGAACAATAAGCCCCCAGACAGGCCCAGAGGAATTTTATTTAAGATATCTCCTTCATTATATACATGAAATACTCAGTATAGACAACAGTTTGACAATTCGAATCACGAATGCCTAGAATTTACATTAAGTTCTAAATTTACCGAGTTATTTTTCTCCTTGATTTAATTGACGTAACTTGGAATTCTTGTTTCGTTCATATTACAGGATGTGGCAACTTAGTGGAGCTCATATTTCAGACACAATTTTTTTTCTTCAGAGTAATCATATATATATATATATATATATATATATATATATATATATATATATATATAGCATGTATGTAGGCAAAAAGGAAATATGCTTACAAACCAGAATGCATTCTTAATTTGTTTTAATTATTATTATTTTTTTTTAAAATAATTATTTGAACATATTTCATCAGGATAACAAGATCAGAGAGGACTGGTTTACATCCTGGTCCTGAATATTAAAAGCTTACACTAAAACATCAAAATAAATTAATCATACATATCTAGTCAGACTTGTTAAAATACTCATGAAGACATGATTTCCTAATCTTTGTAAGGAAAATGTGTGGATCATCGTTCCTTCCTTTATACAAACATATTTTATCTTGTTTATTTATCTATTTAGAGTTGTATTCTCAGAGGGTAGCTAGCATTGTCTGTTACAACACGACTTTCCACAATGGCTCTGTTGGCCTAGATTATATCGTATATCAAATTAAGATTTAAGCCTTATAGAGATGTACCATAAATTTTTTTTTTTTTTTAATATGAGTTTATCACAAGTCGGAAGTACATTACTTTCAAAAAATTCAAACGAATTAGTTAAACGACCATTTCATATCCCCAAAAGGGACAAACTTCCTTTAAAATATATATAAATACCCCGTTTTGATTTCACGATAAACCTTACGAGTAATAGATATTTCAGAAATTGATATTGATACTAGATTAGGTCTACACACGAATTGGTTTCATTAATAATCCATGGTAGAAGTTTTCAGTTTCACATAGCATTATAAATTCATCCTGTGTACTGACCGCAATAAACAGTTACAAAAATATCGTCAATTCTTTCTACAGTTTCCCCATGTAGAGGCCTTATCTTAACTCCTCCAAGATCTTTAAAAATCCTTAATAAAATTACGTCGAACTTAAAACATAATTTAAGAGTATTCACTTCAAAATTAGATGGTAAATTTTGACAATATGACACTGCAACCTTTGCATTCAAACACATTCTGATTACCGATTTGGGGACACGTCACATATTATTATTAAATATAGAATTTATGATTATGGACAAAAATCCTGGCCCCGCTGGTTTTGTTTCTGTTTTGCCTCGGAGTGTGTATAGGCACTTTTTGAGATTATCTGATATTTATGTAACAAACATTACAAAACAAAACTATGGATATCGAAATTATTGATCTAAACCTTTATGAAGTTTAAAAGACAAGCCTAATTCTAGTTTCTTTGAACACGTTGAACATTTAGTTTGCCAGAGAATTATCGATGTTTTGTAACAGTCAAATGCAGGATAAGATATACGTGTCGCTCATCGACTCGTACACATACAATATTTGTATTCCCATTCCGCATGGTTCTTTATTATAAAACAAATTCGACAGGTTCGATCATATATATCCACAAATAATCAAACATATCATATCCATATATAATGGCTAAACAATGATCATGATCAATTCATCACTTCTCAAAACTTTGGGGTAGAGAAATATAAAGATGACAAAATGGATATTCCCCCGTATTAATAAATACCCAGTACCTAGTTTCGACCATATTTCACTATATACAATAGTAGAAAAAGCATGAGAAAAAAAGGTTCTTCTTTAATAGAATATTTTGCTATATTCCTAATTTCATTAATACCAATAAAAGATGAGGGTTAGTAATTTGAATTCTATTTTGAGTTTCCTGATTGAATGAGTCATGATGGCTTTATCTAAAGATCGATGGTGAAACGCGATAGTAAATGTCAAAGTGATATACGAATTCTGATAAATACAATGGAAATGGGGAGTTTAAATTCGTCATAACTAACATATCTGTGTTTTTGTTGTTCTCGAAGACGCCATGGGAAAACGATCAAACGACGTATACGGATGACTCTCGTTTTAGTTTTTGGTCATATATTTACTAGGAAGCTCATGTTAAATGAAGGGTCAGTGATCTGGGATTATCCTATCTGTCCTTATTCTGACTTATGACTACATGTAGTTTGATTCTCTATCACTCCGTCTTTCGTTCCATGTCTCTATAATTGTCTCGCTCGCTCTCCAAAGCCCCCCCCCTCCCTTTCTCTCTCTCTCTCTCTTTCTCTCCCCCTCTCTCACTCTCTTTCTCTCCCTCTCTATCTATCCGACTTTCTCTCTCTCTCTCTCTCTCTCCCCCTCTCTCTCTCCGTCTTTCTTGTTCTCGCTCCCTCTCTCTCTCTCTCCCTCTTTCCCTCCCTCTCTATCTCTCCGTCTTTCTTTCTCTCTCTCTCTCTCTATCTCTCTCTCACTCTCTTTCTCTCCGTCTTTCTTTCTCTCGCTCACTCTCCATTTTTCACCCTCTCTATCTATCCGACTCTCTCTCTCTCTCTCTCTCTCTCTCTATATTCACACTCTTTCGCTTACCCCCCTCCTTGTATCTAACTGTGATCGTCGGTGGACAATATTGAAACATTAGACCATCATTACCCCCTCTTTGTTTTGTTTCTTTGTTTCCACGCTGACTCGCCATCTTTATTATTATTCATTTGTGTTTTCTCTTTCATCCTTTTTTACCTTCTCGTCCCCCCTCTCTCTCTCTCTCTCTCTCTCTCACACACACACACACACACACGTGCAAAATGAATTGTTCAAACATTTACACCGTCACACAAAACCACCCTCCAATATAATTTTTTTCTTCAAAAAATGACAATATGTTTAATCGTACCTTACATCAAGTCTAGGTGTCAAACCAAATATAATAGGTGTCAAACAGAGCATATCTGGCATGCATGTTAATATTTGTGTTGTATTATTTCTCTGTTTCTCTTCTCTACAAGACGCCACGTAGGCCTACTACTACGGAGACACACACAAACATTCCTCACACACACACGAATGGATACTGTTATAACACCATAAGGTTTAACTGTGACCGCGAACCGAGTCAAAATATCATATTAAGCATCGTTAAATGCAATCATAGCCGCCTGCATTCTACGCAATCCATTGTGCGACGGTATAGCAGCGAAGTGGGCGAGCAGCTCTATCTAGGAAGAGAGAAAGAAAGAAACACTGGAAGTGTATTACGTCATCACTGTCAGCATCACCATCTTTCTTTGTAAATCGTAAGCGAGCTTCTGCATCATGACAAGAACGGACGTAGCATACCAAGCCGTAGGCAAAGGCGGAGAGGATAGCGGAGGAAGCGCTGGAGAGAACTCTGAAGACAGAGATGAGCTTCCGCAGCATAACGAGAATAACCATCATCACAAGGAGAAACAAGAGCTGCAGCAACGACCGAAGAGGAAGGAGAAGCGGTGTTTGGACACGGATGACGTAATCGTGGAAGAGTCGGAGGAGCTGGACGATGAGTTCGATTCGAACAACAACGATCCACCATCGCCCACGTCGTCAAGGGGAAGAGGGGGTGTGATTCGAAGGACCATGTCGTTTTTAGCCACACTGCCGCGGAAGCTGTATAGCTACGTACGAGAGGTCTTCTACACGCCACAGCAACGGTGGTCTAAGGGTAAGTTATTATGGACAAAGCCCCAAGAGTTGTCCAAAAATAATGTAGCTCCTGTATATGAAAACTGTTCCTGTGTTACGTGAATAACACACAAACAGTTGTGTGTTATATAGATTTGCAGTCAACTACGTCTATTGGGGCGACCCGAGGAAAACTTAAGTGGCCACTTTAGTCAGGTGGCCCTTGCAGAAAGGTGACCTTCCATATTTGATTTCATTCAGATGTGTACGCTTAAAGTAAAGTTTCGTAATACATGTAATATGGATGTGGTGTAAGCATGCATGCAAAGCTAAACAATATAATTCACAATACATGCATTTGTTTTATGCATACCGCCACTGTTTTCTTGTCTCATCAAGAGTCGCATGCAAATGGTATAAGATGAACGAGAAATGAGAGAGATATTTGGATGGGAGTGAGTGGGAGATAAGATAGATAGAGATTGAAATATATGCATGTATATAGAAAGGAGAGCTTAATATTTTAAGTATACAGAAATAAGCACCGAGAGATGTATTTTAGTCCGAGCAATAGAAAATAGAAAGAACTTTAAAGTGCATAAAGGTGAGCTGTGGCGGCTTCTAACAAGGATTTTGTGACAGATGTCGGAAATCATTTTGATAATAAATTACGAGTGCATGCGCAAGAAAGTGCTACGGACTTGGGTGCTAAATATAAACGTTTTGTAACACCTAACACCCTAATAATGACGACGAAATACTTGCGAGCGAGGCATAGAATGAGTGGGCTAGTTGCCATAGCAACCGGATGGCAGCCAGGGATGCAGCGTGATGCTGTATCGACCTAGATGTGCTTCCATTGTGCTAGCTTTATTTGTTATGTACTTACATGCCTACGCTTCATTGGCTACATCGCGAATGTATTATGATGTATGTACATGGACATTTTTATCATGAAAGAAGGAATAGAGGATGGCCACGATGAAGGTAGGAAAGTTGGATCTCGGGATAAATAGAGAAAGAGAGAGACATAGAGAGAGACAGAGAGAGAGAGAGAGAGAGAGAGAGGGGGGAGGGGGAGAGGGTGAGAAGAGATGTGAGTTACATAGGTTAGCTATCTATATAGATGTATTATTGGTAGATAGCCGTATAATGATAGACATATATCATAATGATACACTATTAGATATCGACAGAAAGCCTGTCAAGATAATAGGTCAAGAGAGAGAGAGAGAGGGGAGAGAAAAGGAGATATCAGTCGGCTCCTTCTTCCAGAGCACCATGAAATAGATGATTGCACGTTGCTGAACAACATCCATTGACATAGTCAATTTTCTAAAAAGTCCCAGGTACTCCAATTTGAAGGGCTACAATAATACCTAGGAGGAAGTGCTACTGAACTTCTTCTCACCTGTAATAGGAAAGGTGAAATATTCATAAGACATAATAACGTCACTGAATACCTACTCCTTCTTAATCGGGCTATGAATTTTTTAAACGCCCCTAGTAACTCTCTAGGTCTACATGTATATATGTCAAAAGACAGGTAGAAGGATGGAGAGAGGGAACAGGCAAAATAGACCATGTAGCCATATTTGCTCATGGATTCATATATCTTTACACTAAGAAGGACAAGAGACACCGTGAGTGGACGAGAGAAAGAGAAGGGGCAAAGAGAGAGAGAGGGGGAGGAAGAGGGGAATGGAGAGGGAGGAAGGGAAGGAGAGAGAGAGAGGGGGAGGGAGAGAGGGAGAGGGAGGAAGGGAAGGAGAGAGAAAGGGGGAGGATGAGGGGGTGAAAGGGAGAGGGATAACTGGAAGGAGAGATAGAGAGAGAGAGAGAGAGAGAGAGGCGGTAATCTATAACAATGAGGTATGGAGAGAGTATTCTAAAAGACGTCGAAAATTCTCTCCTTCATACGTGTTCAACGAAGCACGGAGAACATTACGTAACTCAATCGCACGCGATCTAATGAAGATGTTAACCCAGAATCTGTACCTAATAAGACCCGCGGCTGTACAAAGCTAAAACATCGATTTTTTTTTTTCCGTCTTACGTGATAGAGGTTATACAAATATAACTGCAATAGTCGATTGGGGAAGCAGAGCGATGGTGAATGGGTGAGCAGGAGAGATAGATCAAGGGAAAAGGGGGAACAGAGTAGGCTTATACGTATCACCCTGGAGAGAGGGAAAGGAAAGAGAAATAGAGATAGAGAGAGAGAGAGAGAAGAAAACAAAGAGAGAGAGAGAGAGAGAGAGAGAGAGAAAGAGAAGATGAGATAAAATGATAAAGCGCATGAAGTGGGATATTCTATGGACCGGTTTACTGGCATATTCAAATTGTATGCATAATTTATAAAGAAAGCTTGTTCTTGACAACCCGAAAGCTTGCCCGATGCTTGCCCGTCATACCAACAAGAAGAATGTATGATATGCAGACTGGATTCCAAGTATTGTAGTTCATTCATGAATAACATATTAATGGAATACCTCGTCACTAGGTCCCCACGGAAGAAACATCCATAAATTTGAATATAATGTTAGTAAACCTGTCTAATGGTTTGTGATTCGAACTTCTACATTTATATCATCATGTGTTTGTTGTGCATTCAATTCAATTCAATTCAATTCAATTTTATTTATTTATCATCTGAAAATTAAAAAAAACACATATAAACAGTCATAAATACATAAATTGGCAAATAATAGATGACAGGATACCTTCCTACAAAATACACAAAGCTTGTAAAACAGAAGGCACCTGATCATATCATATGAAATGATTACAAATCAAATATAAAAATGAATTACCTTATACAGACAAGGTCCACCCCCCCCCCCTAATATTGAATAAAATAACTTTATGTTGTAATCCGGGAGTGCGTTAAATATACGAAGATGCATCATCATGCATGACGTTGTGCAGGACGTTATCATTCGTGTATAGTAATGCTGTGGAATGAGTAATGCATCGTCACCTAGACAGATTTGTAATAGAGGAGAGAAGGAAAAAAATGGTTTCATGTCTGGTGCTGTTGGATACTTGAGAGATGAGTAATACTTACCACGAGAGACCAAAGAGGAGGAAGTCTAGTTATCATGCTGTGAGGGGAGGGGCCATCACCCATGCATGGTGTTCGATGTTTGAATTTCATTATCGAAGCACAGTGCAACAGTGAATGATGTTTTGATTATGCTAAAATAGAAGTAGCAGCAGCAGCAGCAGTAGTAGTAGTAGTAGTAGTAGTAGTAGTAGTAGCAGTAGTAGCTGTAGTTAGGTTGTGGCGGTTAGTAGTAGTAGTGGTGGTGGCACTGGTAGAGTAATAGTAGTAGTAGTAGTGGTAGTGGTGGTGGTAGTGGTGGTGGTGGTGGTGGTAGTGGTGGTATGGTGGTGGTAGTAGTGGTAGTGGTGGTAGTGGTAGTGGTATGTGGTAGTAGTGGTAATGGTAAGTGGTAGTGGTAGTGGTGGTGGTGGTGGTGGTAGTTGGTAGTGGTAGTGGTGGTGGTGGTAGTGGTGGTGGTAGTGGTGGTGGTGGTAGCTGTGTAGTTGGGTTGTGGCGGTTTGTGGTGGTGGCAGCAGCGGCTTTGGTGGTGGTAATGGTGTGGTGGTGGTGGTGGTAGTGGTGGTGGTGGTAGTGGTGGTGGTGGTGGTGTTGGTGGTGGTGGTGGTAGTGGTGGTAGTGTGGTGGTGGTGGTGGTGGTATGTTGGTGGTGGTAGTGGTGGTGGTAGTGGTAGTGGTGGTGGTGGTGGTGGTGGTAGTGGTGGTAGTGGTGGTGGTCATGTATGAGTGGTGGTGGTATATTGGTAGTAGTAGTAGTAGTAGTAGTAGTAGTAGTAGTAGTAGTAGTAGTAGTAGTAGTAGTAGTAGTAGTCATGTATGAAGTAGAAGTAGTATAAGTAGTAGTAGTAGTAGTGGTGGTAGTAATATTAGTTGTAATAATTACAGTAATATTAGCCATGGTACGTAGCGCTTGTTCTGGTGGCGATGTCATTGGGTTAGTAATAATGTAGTAGTAGTTGTTGCTGACATTGTCATCTTAGAATAATCTTAATAACCTTGATGGCAGATATCATTTAGCCCAGTAAAACTTCAAAGATGAATAGATATATCGTTTTGTCTGTTTGTCTGTGACACCCCTTACCCCCCTTACCCCCTTCTCCTGAATAATGACTGAAAGCTCGATATGGAACCATCGTCAAAGTCTATTCGTTACCTGGCAACGGCATGCTCTTGGAAATCAATACATGATTATGGTTTGTTTGGAATTTTGATTCGAGCGGAATTCCCACACGCTAAGCATGTTCAACTCTTCCTATTTTACTAATTCTATATTAAGCGTGTTTTTCTAAATCTTGACACATTTGAATTCATAATCTTTTAAAATAAATTATTATATGATTTTCAAACGAATGCAAAGCTCGCAACGTTACAAGATCAAGCACGCGATCCTTATTTACTAGGTAAAAACCGAAACTTCTTTGCAAATGGAAATTACTCCCCGGAAGCCTTGCATTGTCAGCATACCTACCGTATTCACGAAGTACATGACTGTATGTGAATTTGATTGGCATCGAATAAACATTACACCTTACAGTCAAGAGAACTGTTTCAGAAATGAAGAAATATACAGAGCGATTAGATTCTTATTGGTAACTTCTGGAATTGTGAATTGTTTGAAGAATAGGCCTACGTTTACAACCAAGACAAAGAAGAGGGAAAAGGAAATAATTCATGGCCATAGGAGCAATGATGATTATGATACTATTGCGTTGATTACCACTACTACTACTCCTACTACTACTACTACTCCTACTACTTATACTACTACTAAATATAATAATATTAATAATAATAATACAAATAATGATAAAAAATAACCAGAATAATGATAATAAGAAGAAGAATGAGAATGTTAATAATAACAACTACAGTAATTATAGTAAAGATAACAACAACGACAATTACAATAATGGTTAATGTTTTTATTTTTAATCTCAACGTTGTGTCAATTCAGCTAAATCAAATAATTCTGACAGATTGACCCGATAGTGGCCAGCCACACTGTACATGGAATTCGGTTTGGTTTCTCTGAATTTGTATCTCGACATATTTTATTAAAAGAGAGGTACACATATCATATATTTACACAAAGAAACAAAATGTAAATATGAACCTGTTATGATTGGTGACTAATGTGTTTGAGACTGATGTCAAAGTCCAACGTATGCGAGTTCTAATAAATACCTGGGCGGCTGGGCCATATTCATAATACCTTGCAAAGCCATGTTGTCAAATGAAATGCTCTCTAGCTGTAAACTAGGCATTAGCTGTCTTATATTAAAACGTCCATACAAGTCACATAAATGTACATGTTTGATGTTTTTATGAGAAGACTTTTTTTATCCCTGCTTGCTAAGGGAAGCTCTTTGGTTTTCACTTTCACAGCTACAGTGAGATAACGTGTTTATCAATATACGTACATAATTAAGATTGAGTATACACATTTTGTCTTTGGCAGACCATTTTACAAGACAGATTCTGTGATTTGGCTTTGAATATATGATATCTCTCTGAGGACTAGTACAAAATATGTTATGGTTTAGAATTCATAAGTTATGGCCAGCCACAGACATGGATGAGGAAGAAGGATATTATTATTCCCCAACTTCTGTAGAGCCCAAAATAGATTGCGGAATTCCAGAGGCTTGTAAATATTAGTTATGAGCTGTTTATTTCCTGATAAAAACAAGTACAATGCTATAGTGAGTAACAGTGATACATGCGGCTTATATTTGTATGCTTTATGGTAACAAACTCGTTTATTTGTATTGTGTGCATACAGGTGTACTTATATATGATACAATGCATGGCCTTGATGGTATTTGTTTATATTCGTATTTCACCAATTATATATGCCAACATACGTGCACTATGCTCTTTCGTCCACCCCCCTTTCTCTCTCTCTCTCTCTCTCTCTCTCTCTATCTCTCTCTCTCTCTCTCTCTCTCTCTCTCTCTCTCTCTTCTCTCTTCTCTTCTCTTTAGTGCACATAATTGCCTTTGTTTTTATGACATGATTAAAGCGTTGTTGGCAGGGTCTACCCTGAACAGAAATGTTTATTTTCCCTTCTCTGAAAAAGAAAATTGGCTTGCCGATTGAATTGAATTTCAAGTGCTGCGCCTGGTTGATGTGCTGCACAAACAATAAATCACTTATTTGGCGTAATATGCCAAGTGCATAGACGATTATAAACGCCTATACGTCCTGGTGGGCTAGCAACGGGAGTAAATTGCATATTACCATGGTAACGAAACCCATTATTGACAGTATTGTCCAGCATTTGAATGCAAATGCGACGGCAAGTAACAATATAGGGTGTTGGTGAAGACACTTGTGAGTCATGATACTGAGGAGCATCTTCATCATGATGATGATGTTGAAAATTTGTTATGGTGACGACACTGATAATGGTGATGATGACGGTAATGGGGTTGATGACGATTTTAGGGTGATGGTGATGGTGGTGGTGATGATGGTGACGAGGATGACGATGGTGATGATGATGGCGATGATTATGATGATGATGAGGAGGAGGAGGATAATGATGAGGAGGATGAGGAGAAGGATGATGAGGATGATGAGGAGGATGATAATGATGAGGATGATGATGAGGAGGAGGAGGATGATAATGATGAGGATGATGAGGAGGAGGAGGAGGATGATAATGATGAGGATGATGAGGAGGAGGATGATGATAATGATGAGGATGATGATGAGGAGGAGGAGGATGATAATGATGAGGATGATGATGAGGAGGAGAAGGATGATAATGATGAGGATGACGATGAGGATTAGGAGGATGATAATGATGAGGATGATGAGGAGGAGGAGGATGATAATGATGAGGATGATGATGTGGATTAGGAGGATGATAATGAGGAGGATGATGATGAGGAGGAGGATGATAATGAGGAGGATGATGATGAGGAGGAGGATGATAATGATGAGGATAATGATGAGGAGGAGGATGAGGATGATGAGGAGGATGATCATGGTGATGATGATGATGATGATGCAGGATAATGATGATGGTGACGTGGTTGATGATGACAAGGATGATGACTATGACTGATTATGACAGAGATAATGATCCTCGTGATCATGGGCGTAATAAAAGGGAACCTAATGATATTGCTGATGTGAACGTGATCCTTCCCCCCTCCCCCTCCCCCCTCCCCCTTTAACTTGAGCCTGAATCTAGTTGTTAATACTAGACTGAAATCTAATGAAATTTCCATGATCTGTATGTTGCATGAACCTTGTACATGCACGTTGAATGTCATTCTGCTATCATTAAAACAAAGGACATTTCATTTATTTAATTTTTCATTTAATTTAATATTGAAATGTATTTATTAATTGTTTATTTCGATGACCATGCATGTATTTCAGTTTGTTATTCAATCGTCATTTTATATCTGCTTTGTTTGATGTGGTTTCTATAAATGGTCAATCTGCTGTTTAGTTCATTTCCTAACCGTCATTTTTCAGGTTCTGTTTCGATTATTAAACCTTCTAATGATAAAATTTGTTTTATAAAATGTCGCACTTTGGTATGTTTTCAAGTGGTATGTGGTACGCTTCAGCTGCTGCATTCTAATGATCAGTTTGTAACATTCATTTTTGTTTTATTTCTTTTATAATGGTTAGTTTCTAACCTAGATGTCTGGTTTACATGGCATTGGTAGACTCTTGTTTTTGGTTTACATTCTCAAGGTCAAGATAAAACTTCGCAGTTTACTTTGTTTTCAAATGAACATTTTATTTACCTTTTCACGTTTCCATATTTGCCCCTGGTCAATTTTCAATTGTTGTGTCTATTTTTTTCTAATGGTCAGATTTCTTTTTGGTTTATGTTTTAATGGTCAGATTTTTATTATTATTATTATTTTTTTTTTTTTATTTATTTATTTTTTTTTTTTTTTGGGGGATATTCTAATGGTCAACTTCCATATTTGGTTCAATTGATAGTGTCCAATATCTGTGTCTGGTTTATTTTCTTATGGTCAGTTTATCATATATGTGTTTGCTTTATTTTCTAATACCTGTAGTTATTATTTAAATTTTGTATTTGATTTGTATTCTAAAGGTAACTTTTTACCTTTTGTTTTGATTACTTTGTAATGGTCAAATTGTAACATCTTTGTTTGGTTTATTTTGTAGTCATCAGTATTGAACTTCTATGTCTGTTTTTGTTTTTATTGGTCAGTTGGTCAGGACCAGGACAGCGAGGAGAGTGATTGGTCATCAAGCGAGGACGGAACTACGTCACGAGCAAACAAACATAGACGGTCAGCTGGAAAATCAAGGGACAGACACAGACCAAAGACCAACAAGTAAGTCTGTCCTCATCATCATCTTTCTCCTTCTCCTTATAATTGTCGTCATTGTCGTTGTCATCGTTATCATTATTATCACCAACAAATTCATCATTATCATCATCATCATCATCAACACCGTCACCATCATCACAATCACCATCATCATAATCGTCATTATCATTCCATTATCATCATCATCGTCATCATCGTCATCATCGTCGTCGTCTTTATAATTATCATCATCACCATCATCATTACCAACCCCATCACCAATACCATTTAATCATGATTGTGATCATGATCATCGTCCTCTTTTTCATCATCCTCATCATCATCATCATGCTTATCATCACAATCATCATCAACAGCAACAACAACATCATTATCATCATCATCATCATCATCATCGTCGTCACCATCATCATCATCTTGACCGTCATCCCCCTCCTCCCCCAATTTTCAAATTTCTAGACCCTTCACTCTTTAAGCGAACATAACAATTTGACACGTTTGAAGCCACTTACAGTTATTGATGTCGTTATCATATTGGTTATGTGCAGACTGCGACCATTCGTGTTTCCATCTAATTAGCTCTATCGATGCCGTTATCATCTGCACCTGCGCCTTACAGCCGTGCGTGAATGTTAAGGCGTCGTATGCGTATCTGTGGAGTGGATGATGATGATAATGATGATGGTAATGGTGCGTGTGTGCGTGTGTGTTGGGGGTGCAGACTTTCTCTCTCTCTCTCTCTCTCTTTCTCTCTCTCTCTCTCTCTCTCTTTCTTTCTCTCTCTCTCTCTCTCTCTTTCTCTCTTTCTTCCTTTCTCTCTTTCTCTCTCTCTCTCTCTCTCTCTCTCTCTTTCTCGCTTTTTTTTTTTGTATCCCTCCCTCCCTCTATCATTGATATATAATTGCTAGTAACACTGCGGATATCATCTACACCTGCGTCTAAGCTGTGCAGGAATGTTACGACGCCATATGCCAAGATGTGGGGTAGGTGATGATGATGATGATGTGTGTTTGTGTGTGGAGAGATGGGGGTGATGAATACTTGGATTCCCCCCTCCATCCATCTACCTCCCCTCTCTCTCTCTCTCTCTCTCTCTCTCTCTCTCTCTCTCTCTCGCTCTCACTTCCATCCCTTTTCTCTTCCACTCTGTCTTTAACTACTCTCTCTCTCTTTCTCTCTTCCATGTCTCCCTCTCCCTCTTCCTCTCTCTCTTTTTCATTTCACTTTATAAATGTGCACTTTTCTATCGATGTTGCATAGTGTCGCTTCTCCTTTTCTTCTTTTTCCTGACTGACATTTGAATCAATGAGTAGATATGGGAGGCATGCAGAGACAGCCCCCGAAAATGGGCGAACAGAGAAAGATAAAACGAAAGTGTGAGGGGTAGGCAATATGGAAGGAAGGTGATATGACCCCGTGTGTACTCCCGCACTCATAGGCATTATCCTCTCACATTTTCATCTTCCTAGAACCAACCCCTGTATCACCATTCACCCTTCAGTGGTCGGAAGCACGCTTGGCCCATTGACTTTAATATAATCCCAGTAATATATATATATATATAGTGCCATCTCAAAGCGCTTTGGAGATGTCATCTCTGTGTCCTTCGTTATAAAGAAGTCGCGATCGATTCAAATCAATTACAAATTTGTATTAAAGAGAAAGTAGTTTTATTTGTAAGTTTTGCGATTGATTGGATGACTTGCGTTTAATCCGGGTCATTCGAAACTCTTCATAATACGGGGCCCCGGATCACCACTGTACTTACAATATATACCCAGAAATGACAACTTCAATTTTAATTTAATTTGTTCATCTTTGTTTTCACCATCTCTCCATCACTATAGACCTACCCCTCCTCCCATTGCGCCTAAACCGAAGAAGAAGTACAACATAAGTCCGAGTGGTTCCAGCAACCCGCCCTCATCGCCAGATACAACATCACCTGACACTACGCCTGAGATCTCCTTTGATGACGTAAGTAGAATTATTTTCCCCTACCCCGGGGAAGGGGTGGGTCACTCCCAACATGACTGGCAACGCACCCGCGTCCAGAAAAAGCTTGTTATTTTGTATACTTATAATTGTAATTATAAGTATATGAAATCAATCTCCTCTGTGTTTATATAATATCTGTATGTAAAACTCTTTGAGAACCCATTCTTCTTTGAACTGTGCTATATAATATTACTATTATCATTATAATTAGGTGATCTGCAGCATATCTGTTCTGTGGTGTGTTTTTTCTTTATTCTTTCTTTCTGTAATTTTTGTTATGGTCACATTTTCTTTAAAAAATACGCACCATCCAATCACTAAATTTTTCACCACTACTTCCCCTTGGTCAGGTGATCACTCAATCGTGACGTCATCTGGGCTTAAGGAAGGCCTCATCTGTTGCTGTCTTCAAAGTTTTGTTGAAGACGCACTTGTTTTCGGGAGCTTTTGAATAGTTTTTTGTTGTATTGTGTGTCTGTAAAGTAGCGCTGTAAGGAGTTTTGTTTTCATCAAAGTGCAGTACAGCAGCGTTTATCAATCGGGGAGCCACGGCACCCTGGGATGCCGAAATACATCTCTGAGTATGCCGCGAGAGAAATTTAGTTTTATCAACAACACAAATTTGGAATAACGTCAATTTCGTGAGAATAAAAAATTAGAAACCTACTTTCATGAGCAGTGAGGTGATAACACTTTTCTTTTTTATATGTGTTTATTTTCTAGATTGTCATTGATTCGCCCCAGTTGAAACCGTACAAGCGGATACACGGACCCCAGGGAAGGCGGAAACCGCAGCGCTTCTCAAACCAATCCGAAAGCCGACAATCAGAGTTAACGCTGGAATCCGATCTGTCGCGATGACGTCGTGGTCACGTGATCTAGTTTTGTCATCGCAGACAAAAGCAGACTGTATGGAAGAAGAACCAAATAGTTACATTTTGCCTTGTGTTGAGCAGTTTACTTTGAACAGAATTAAAGTAAGTGAGGAATGGCGTCCGGGGTGATTAGTATAAAAACAACGCATCGGGATGACGTCATAATCATGGTGCTTAAGGCTAAGTCACGTATTTTTGCCTTGCTGGTGGTTTTGCAGAACTTAGAACTGAAAACAGAGTAAAAACTGTAAGAAAATGCGTTATATTTTACATTTTTTAGTCTTATGAGTTTTAGACTAAATTACATATGCCTTTGAATTAGAAGCTGCCTTTGCTGTTACAGAACTGATTGGTATTAATCGGAGATGAATCTTTCAATTACTGCCTTGAAATTTGTCTGATTAGTCTGATTACATTCTAGCTTTCCAAATGCAACGTGATATGTCACTATTCCAAAGATTTTAGAGACATATTGTTCATTATATTAATTAATCAGCAAGGCCATATCTACACATTTTACTATACCGCTGACTAATTATTCCAGAACGCACATTTCGTTCGCACGATTGACGTCACTCTGCATGGTGTCCAGTCGTTTCTCACAGCCAAAATGAGCGGTGTGTTCCTCCAGTTTGTACATAGTGTAATTCAGATGCAGGTTCGGGAACCAGTCTACCCGGTAGGACGCCTGATTCTTCGTCAGCCACACGTGACACTCATGATTGTGCGGATCTCAACTAATTGGATGCGTTTGGCTTAACTGTTGACGAGATTTAAATTCTCTTACATTGGTGAAATGGAAAATATGTTTTTAATATTTGTCAATAATTAATCAAAAACTAACTAGAGTGAAGAGAGGGAGAGAGGAAAAAAATCGGATACCACTTGTTTAGAATACCGCATGTACGGACAGAATACGTCCATTTTGATTGTAAGAATGCAATATTAGTGTTGGGAATTTTTGTACATTGGAAGCAAGAAAATATGACAAATGTATTAGTGCAATTTGTCATGGCTAACCTTCAACAACATAAAGCAATATTGTGTAAAAGTGGAATATATAAGCGCCCTCAGCGGGTTTTTTTAGGAACCCGATGAAGCCGTGAACCGATGAAGGAAATCCGGTGGGCGTGGACCGACGAAGGCAAATCGATAAAGGCAAGGTGATGTAGGCAAACCGATGCCATGGAGGCAAGCTGATGGAGGAAATACAATGGACGCAAACCGATTAAGGAAAACCGATGGATACGGCCCGACGAAGGAAACCGATGAGTGCAAGCTGATGTAGACAAACCACGAGGCAAACTGATGGAGGAAAACCGATTAAGGAAATCCATAGGACGCGACCAGACGAAAGCAAACCGATGGAAGTTGAACTATATATGAAGGAAACCGATGGATAAAAACCGATGAATGTAAACCAATGTAGGCAAACTGAAAGAAGAAAATTGATGGAGGTAGAGTAATGGTGGGAAACCGATGAAGGCATACAAATAAAAGCAGACCGATGACGTTCTAAATGTAATACATTTCATAGATCCTTATCAACCATTTACATAACTTGATTATGAATTGATTTCTTAACTCAGGGTAATTCAAGGGTAATTTCACAACACTATTGTATCCCAGGGAAATCATGTTCGGGTTACGTATTACGTCATTTTAATATTCGCATAATTCAATGGTGATTGCAGGGCCATAAGAATTGCCCTCTTTTATTTTTCGACAGTCTTTGCTATCGTGTTATATATGCATCAAATATTTTTCGAAAATCAGTATAAACCTTTAACACAACAATTAATTATCTAAAAATTACATTTGCAGGAGAAATTGATTATTGTCTTAGCAGCTTGCAGACTTTGTGCTTTAGATTTTTTATGTACATAATATAACTTTTATATACAGTGCGATAAAAAAAAATGTATACCCAACTTTGGTAGCTTATAATTAATAATTTGTAATCAATCTGGCCTTGAAATTATTTTGTTTCATGGTACGGATGACTGAGCACTAGTTTTTTTTGTTTAAAGTGCCGCAAACATCTCCTTGTATCAAGTTTGGGCTGATGCACCGAACGTGGGTCAGGCCATATGCTTTAGTTACTGTCGTCTTAAATTATTTTAAGTTTAAATTCTGCTTCATCTTTCATCCAAGCTTTCACAGGACCGTGTATCAATCCACATGACAACCTTTTTTTAATTTAAAAAAGCCTAATAACTTCTTGTTTTATGATATCTAAGATCTCTCTGTTCACTTGTCAATTGCACCATTTCACATGCATAAGGTGCGTAAGGTGCATAATGTATTTGTCTCGGAACAGCAAATGAAAACTCAAAGGTTTACCAGCTAACCTCAGAGATTTATTGAATGCAAGAAAGGATACATGTTGATAGAGATATTGACAGTAAGGTTTCATAAAAAGAGAAAGCATCCCAAACAAATATTGTCCATTTTGAATGACCCAACATGTGTCAAGGGTTATCTTAAACAAGGGATGCGAGAGAAGCCAAGATGGTGTCATCATAACAATGAGCATATCATAAATTTTGCTTGTAAATGAGCCTGTTCTTGAATCTGAGTTGACATGTAACATTTTCTATTCAAGTGCACAAAATCAATGCGACCGAGTCAGCAATTATTTTCGGTTCGAAATAACAATGCGTAAGGGCTTTTGACCCACATTCATTGCTTCAGCCCAAACTTTTGGCAATACTTTTGACAATGCTTTTTTTGTGTGTAAAAGGCTGCTGCTCAGTCATCCGTGGCAGCAGAGTTATGAATTAGGTATTATTAGATACAATACTAGTTACTCTTTAAGATGCAATATATTTTAAGATCAAACAGGTTATAACTCTTAAATGGGAGTCTACCAAAGTTTGGTACACTTTTTTAGTACGTATTATTGTAGTATTATTCATAATCTGAAGGCTTTCATTTCACATTCATATCAAAATATCAAACAAAATCAGATAATACATTGGGAAGTCTAAACAAAGGTTTACCAGTACATTTCTACTAGTCTCTTTCGTAGTTCAGAAGCAAATGAAAAAAATCAAACTGGATTCTCTATCATAACACCCTTGTAATTTCGTAACAAAATCGATTTATGAACTGTCCAAAAAGCTATGATAATAAAATCGTCTATTTCGTTATGTACGTACTGTGCTATTTATTATGCAAATGTAATGTGTATGTAAAAGTAACAGGTCCCATTCTGATTTATTTAAAAACATTTTGGACATTATTAATAGCTCAGTTTCTTCGTTTTTTCTTGTTTAAAAATAAAAATAAAATAATTGCTTTAATAGTATGTATACCACTGCTATTAAAAATATTAAAACGTAACCAAGGGAGAGAGAGAACAGAAGAAACAAAATCCGGTTGTTGACTTGCTGTCATTTATCACAAGAGGGCAGTGTTCATGAAACTGTTTGTGGTGGAACAGACAATCGAGTTCAAGCTTTTCCTTTCTTGATAATATGTTTACATTTATTTATTTTACTAAATTTAATTCAATACGTATAGATACAGATTGCTTGTCATGGAGTTTGATTAATACGCTATTTTGTTTACTGCTTACTGCTACTATGGACTGATATGTGATCAAGATGATGAAAATAATTATGATAATGGATGATGATGATGATGATGGTACTGATGGTGATAATTGTAGTGATGGTGTTGGTGATGATGATGAGTATTTACATGTATATACAAGTATATAAAAGTTGTACAATTTACGAAAGTTATATGTAATTAGGTAACTAATAAGTTCTGTACATGTACATTTTTATTTGGTTCAACTTTGTCAACATGAGAGTTTTGCTATTCTTTCTATTTTTCATTTTAGGAATTTTGCCTTCAAAATAATTGATTTTAATTAAGTTGTTATCAATGATATGTTCCATATGTGAAATGTGAATTCTTAATACATTCTAACAATTTATTTCAATAAATGCACATTAAATTCAATCGATTTAATAATATTACTATAATATTTTGGTTTTCTTGTCCATATCTGTTTCCTTTTTGTTTACTTTTTTTAACAACATACGGCCGCTGAGTTAGCACCTATTTTAATAATTTTGATAATGAAATAAAGATTTACAAGTTATGATGATATTAGTTTCTTTCATTCCTTATTCTTTTTATTTATTCATTTTCATCATCATCTTCTTCTTCTTCTTCTTCTTTTTCTTCTTCTTCTTTTTCTTCTTCTTCTTCTTCTTCTTCTTCTTCTTCTTCTTCTTCTTCTTCTTCTTCTTCTTCTTCTTTTCTTCTTCTTCTTTTCTTCTTCTTCTTCTTCTTTTTTCGTTTTCTTCTTCTTCTTTTCTTTCTTCTTTTTTTTTTCTGTTCCTTCTCCTTCTCTTTCTCCTTCTTCTCTTTCTCATTTTTTAATTTGTTCTTTCTTCTTCTTCTGCAGTCGAACTAAAGTGAAGAGTTAATGACATAAATGTAAATTCAAAGGTGAAAAAAAAAAGGAATTGTGAATAATCATAAGAATACCAAATTTAGCTAGAAGTCAAGAAAAAAAAATTCTCAAATGGTTTTGTATTTTCGACGGAATGCTGCCGGAATTCTCAATGAATAGATGTTTGAACATTAACTTGAATTGGACTCTAGATGGCGCTTGACAGTTATTCTCATAGCTCCGGCATTTAAAAAAAATCACACTCACGGCCGTTGCATGGGTGCTGGACATATTTTGTTTTCTTTCTCTTACTTCATTAATCAAAACCTATGTATAACTTTGATGATGATGATGATGATGATTATTATTTCTATTATTATTGTCATTATTATGATAATAATAATAATAATAAGTATTATTATCAATCTTCCCTTCTCTTCCTCTTTCATCACTGTTTTTTCTCGTCGCCCCCGGTCTCTCTCTCTCTCGCTCTCTCTTTCTCTCTCTCTCTCTCTCTCTCTTTCTCTCTCTCTCTCTCTCTCTCTCTGTCTCTCTCTGTCTCTCTCTGTCTCTCTCGCTCTCTCTCTCTCTCTCTCTCTCTCTCTCTATGTCTCTCTATTTTACAGACGACTTAATTTACTTGAAGTCCTACCTAGGAGTCATGATAGATTATCAATATTACCTAAGGAGTGCATTGACTCCTACACAATACAATGAGTCAATAAAGTTAATAAGGTAGATTAAATGAGTTAATTAGTTGGATTAAAAGGATTTCCGCCACTGTCCACGTAATGACGTTTTAATGTTATGTAAAAACAACTGTATTAGATTTAGTACTTACAACAACTGCAAACATTTCGAATGTGGATGGGGCCTTAGAGGGTTCGTTAGTACGTAATTCACTGTTGCCTATATAAAGTAGTTCAAATAATGTTGTTCTTACCTCTTTTCATTTAATGAGTATGACAATATGGTTTATTCTTGTTACAGAAAATTTATATCTTCCCATAAGTTTATTGATCAATCTCTATGACTCTTTAGATTGATCAATAAAGTTCTGAGAAGATATAAACTCCATTTGATCACATTCACTTCAAGAAGAGGTAAGAGCAAAATTATTCCATCTGTATGGGCAACAGTGTATTTTACGGACAGTGGCCATGGTGGGTAGTGTAGGTACAACCATTGTGGGGCACTGGCATCGTGGGGGGTGGGCACCTGTCTCACTCATTAAATGATACATTAAATGATATGCTAGTTTATATAAAGGGCCACTGATTAGGCGGAGAGTGTGGCCCTCATTGTGCCATTCCTATAACATTTCCTTTTCTTTCTTAAATATTTTCCTCCTTTTCTCTCCCCGCTCCTCTGTCGTTCTGTAGCTACGCCACTGTTTATCGACAAGTAAGGAAAAAGAGGTCCCCGGATTTTTAAATTACTAATAAAGGCTTAAGTTTTTTTTTCTCACCAATTCGCAATAAATTCAGGAACAATCCTCCCCCATCTACCGAATTATCCGGACAATAGAAAAGTAAAAAATAGACATTTGCAGTTGTCCATGCCTCCATGGTTTGTTAAAGATACTATGTCCCTTTTGCAGCCAACATCAAATTCTGTAGAACTTTGCAGGAATTATGAATAATTATGTCATGTATGTCCTATCTGTGAAATTTAAACGTTAGCAGTGTCCTAATATTCAAATTATGCAAGGAAACCCGTTTACTTGCTAGACTTCACTGTCAGACACTATTGAGTGACTGACTTTTTTATCTTTGGTAATAACATACATAAAATGAGCTGTAAAGGGTACATGAGCATTTGTCTACATCAATAACCCACTTCTTGTAATGGCCAAAATTAAACTGATTGAATCTTTGCGCAGCATAAAACGTACGACCATTCGGTACAATGGTCTGAAAATCAGACTATTACTTACTGGCTCTATAGCTCCTAAGTCGATTCGACAACTAATAGTCGTTATTTTCCCACTTAAAGATATTTTCAAGCCCACTTTTTTTTAGGGAAGTTCTAAATTAGTATTGTCTTTCAAATGCCGTTGGAATTTAAACTTTTCATTTTTGGGGCCTGCAAATGGGAGATAGTACCTTTAAATGAGCCGACAAAATTAGATTTAATACAGAAAACAGGAGATTGTCGAAATATATACAATCAGACATATATCATCCTACATACGTTTAGCCTTTGACAAAACAGTTTGAATGCACTTGGATTTTGTTTGTGTGTGTGGGGGGAGGGGGGACTTCGCACCAAATATGTCAATTTCCTATAAAGAAAAGGGGAAAGAGGGTTCTTCGATTTTTTAGTTTAATCAAATTTTGCGATTTACTGGTGAATACAGATTTGCCGGAATTTGTCTTTACCAACAAACAATGAACAAAAGGCCGACAAGAATAGCAATAAAAATTGGTTCAACATTAAAATTCTTGGTGGAAAAAAACGTGCAATATTTCATTTAAAAAAAATATATATCCCTTTAACAATACGGTCATTTTAATGATAAGTGATATTACTATCACCTCCCCCAACCCCCAACCCCAACCCCAACCCCAACCCCTCTCTCTCTCTCGTAATATTTTTATTCTGTCTTTATCGACCCTTTCTTCATAGTTCTAACACTGATGAATATGTTTTTTTTGTCACGCTTGGCATGTGTTTTTCTTTGTTGTTATCTTTAAAAGTTTGGACTTCCTTGTGTACATCCACATGCCCCCATCCAAAGCTAAGCAATACCCTGAAATATTTTGAAAGGTTGTAATAAGTTATTTTACTATTATTTTTTTTCATTTTTGCCATTCATTTACAGGAAAGCGGTGAGAAATTTACGTCATTTGAAATGGCCATTATGGCATGCAGTAAACATGTTACTCCCCTTTTCAAATCTTGTGAAGTCCCTTTGTCATAAGACTGATACATCTGCTTTATGGATTAACGCCCCCCAATACATGGGAGCCAGTGGCGTATCCATAAAATAATAAAAAGGGCGGAATTGTGAGAGTGAGGGGAGGGGGATGGGGAGGGGGAGGGTGAGGGTGCTATTTGAGCAAGTCTGCAAGCGTGCCGTTGACCCATTGCTATTTGTTGATTTAATCAGAAAGGGTAGTGGTTGGGGTTTGTCAGCTTGGCAGCCCTAGGGGTGTGGACCCACTGCAAGTCGTTGATGTGCAGTGTGGTCGTTCATACAATGTCTGATAAAAGGTATAGGTCTAGAGTTAAAGATAAAGACCAGATTTGGTCATGCAATTGCATTGTGAAAGAAACGTTGTGGAATCGATCAGAAAAGGTTGATCATCTAGCACATAAGTATTGGTGTGTACTGCAAGGTTCTGGAATCATCAAAATGATAAGAAATTTGGCCCGGTCTTGGTAAAGTTACAAGCACTGTACACAGAAAGATGTATATGGGACTACGCGACCACGTGCGCGATATCTATTTTGTCCCAATATATATAATAATTTACCAAATATATCAATTAGTCAATTTCCCGACTTTCCCGGCAAAATTTGTATCATCACGTATTAGTCAAAACATATTCTTTCACATGATTGGTAATGAGAGCTTCCATTTCATTTTTTTGAGAGAGGGGCGTTTCCAAAACTGGTCTTCTAGCAAACTACTCTTGATGAACGCAGCAACATCAAAGAAGCATAAACTGGTAACAGTTTAAATACAATTCGGACAAAAAAAGAGAAAGTTATGAACTTTTGAAAATTATAACCACTATGCTATGGGCTCTTCGAATTGGCTAAATCGGTAATGTCTCTGTGATGTATTGGCGGACAGCTTTCCCACTCGTTCCAACACAAGAAATGACTCAAATCTAAATTTTTCAAAAATGTATGATTCAGATGTTTTTTTGTTTTTTTTTAGAGGACCTACAATAATATGCTATCCATAACATGTTTTGAGTAGTGCCCCAAGGGAGAAAAAGATAATTAGTGATATTAACACGACTAACGGGAGCTTTCCGCGTCTATTTCATAATCCACTGACCAAACTGCCAATTTGAGTGAGATTCGCATAAACTTGGTGATCTCATATTTCAAACATTCATAACTTTCTTATTATTTCTTCTACTTATTATTATTTCAAACGTTCGCCATTTTGTTTATCTTATTTTTGTGTTTTTACACAAATGAACTTATTACAAGGATTGCCCTTAACTATGTGCGAATATGGGGAGGGAGGGGTGTACACCGGCTCCTCGCTCGCTCTGTTGGATACGCCAATGCATGCAAAGGAGTCTTATCCGCCTCTATTCATTAGTACCAGAGTAATGGGACAGTTGATTATTCTAATGCAATTTACCGTAAGTAATAAATTATGGACGAGGGTTCCTGTGATAAAGGATTGGCGTGGCCGCTTCAAAGACGATGCAATTCAAACGAGAACATTACTGTATTCGCATTATGCCAACATTTGATGAACTTTGCAACTGTAACATCTGGCGAATAGAGATCGATGGCGAATCCGCACATAGGGGAAATAAACCGCCGATTGATGTTAAAATAATTTTAATTTTTAACAAATGTTTGGTACGCTTCCCAGGGAATTTGCAGTTTTCAAACAGCCTTCTGACAGCTATTAGTCCCTTCTACTACATGCCTCGTCCAGGCAGAAGACTTTTGAAGTGAGCCAGAATGATTGCTCTGAGCAAAATGTGACCGAATTGGCAAACACCATTTTAGTTTTTGCCAGGTAATTAGCTAATTTGGCGCTTTGTCTTAATATTCAGTAACGTAGTCTATCATCGACTCATATTCCAAAATTTCTGTTTCATTCTATGTCAGGCAAACTTCTTGAGGGGTCAAATTACATGGTTATAAGAATAATTTGGGAAAGCATTTAAAGTTTTCCTGGAAGATTGTATTCTGCCATCAAAATCATTTATCTCAACTGGAAGATGCTGTAGGGGGGAGGGTAGAGACCTATGGAGGAGAGTGACGTAATGAGAAGGGTAAAGGAGAGAAAAAGAATGTAATCAAGAGTATTGTAGAGAAAAGAAAGGGGTAGGGAGAGAGAGAGAGAGGGGGTGAGGGAGGGAGGGAGAGAGAGAGAGGGGTGAGAGAGAGAGAGAGAGAGAGAGAGAGAGAGAGAGAGAGGGTGAGGGGAGAGAGAGAGAGAGAGAGAGAGAGAGAGAGAGAGGGTGAGGGGGAAGGGAACGGGAGGGTAATAGGGGAGGAATAGGGGAATGGAAGGAGAGGGAAGAGTAGGTGAGGGGGGTATCCTATTTATTAGCGACATGCTATTGAATCTTGCTTCAAAAGAGGGTTTTTATTTCGGCTATATAAGAAACCTCACAACTCTCTCGCAAACTTCTTAGAACTGTTGCTGAGCGATGGGGCATATAAGAATGGGGATTTGGGGGAGGATGCCCCAAATTCCCACCCCGACTCTATCTCCCTCTTTGCTGTGTCTGACGTGATCTGTATATACACAATCAAATCAATCAAAACCTCAATATTGTGTTTGTAAACATGTTCTACATAATAGGAAGCCATAGAAAAATAATCCCACCTTAAAACGAAACCTCAAGTGTGCAAAGCTTGAAGATTCAGGGAGAAATCATAGGAATTAGGATAGCTTATCCCAGTCTGAGCTTAGCCTCTGTGAAGCGACTGCGCAACAATAAGCCGCTCCGCATTGAGTAGTTCGTGCATCGAAACATGCACGCACCGGTCCTTTGGATGATGATGATGCCCAGTCAGTAGCTTATGATGTGAGTGCGTACGCGGTATGGTCTCTGCCTTTGCCTCCGGATGCTCATGAGTCTCTACTCGGATCCATCTTTTTGAAGTGATTTTTTCGGGATTAGCTGATAGTCTTTTTGACATTGTTAGCTAGTTCGGAGATTCAAGGTGTCTTTGACCTGCTTTTGACGCTTCGACCTGGTCTCAGCGTTCAACTTTCCTTGAGTTAAACTCAACTCGACTCTTCGATTGCAGATTGTCAACCTGTGCACTCCGGTAAGTTTTCCGCTGTCGGGAGAAAGTTTGTTTTCTCTCGCCTAGCTAGGCCTTGCTAGCGACAGAGCGTGTATCGTGGGCGTTTTGACAGGAATTGTCGCCTGCGCTGGACCAAAAACACAGGGTCTCGCAAGTTATGGTTTTGGACAGGTGTATGGAGGAATTGAGTGATTTGAAATGACATTTGCAGAGTGAACTATCCCACGTTCTTGTGTTTGTGACGTTTATAAGTATTATGGGGTGGGGAGCCATTGGCATTAGGTGATAAAAGGGTTTGGTTGTTCAGCACAATTTGATGTGCATAGACCGGTTTATTAATATATTTACAGTTATTTATGTTTCTTTCCCAGGGACCTAGGCCTAGTGATGACTTTTCCCCCATTATCCTGTTATTAACTAATGAATAACAATGCTTGGAATCTAGTCCAAATATATTATTTGTTGCTATGTCAGGCATGCTTTCAGGTTGTCAAGAACAAACTTTGTTTAAACGAAATAACTTGGTAATTCTGGGAGATCTATTCTTGCTCATTAATTTCTCAGTACAACATAGACATCGCCATTTTCTTGATAACGTGACGTACTATCTCTCTGGTTCTAAACTGACAGTTTATTATTTTCCTGATTGCACTAGTCTAGATGCGCCAAAAGGCAGTATGTGTTTCATTCACTTTAAACTTGACTCTTCCTTCACTTCCAATTTGATTGGTGATACAGAAATGTTCACACAGATGAACATATAATAGGCATATAAATAATTCACAGAGTAACTACCTACACAATACGCAATTATTGTAAGGTCTTCAAATTTATACAAGTTTACTAAGCAACGAGCTAGATGTATTACATTCA
Organism: Mesocentrotus franciscanus; assembly: GCA_037976565.1. Classification (NCBI taxonomy): domain Eukaryota; kingdom Metazoa; phylum Echinodermata; class Echinoidea; order Camarodonta; family Strongylocentrotidae; genus Mesocentrotus; species Mesocentrotus franciscanus. Next base: position 12,603,712 of record CP137681.1, on the reverse strand, counting down.
CCTGTTATATATTATTGTATATCAATAGCCAGAATGCAAATTGCAAATTGCAATATTAGTTGTTGCTAGGTAGGACAAACATTATGGCTAGCCCTACCTAGCAACATGGGATGTATACAATTTACATTCTGACTATTGCAATGCAATTATTTGTAACAGCAGAATGAAATAATTCATAACGAGGCACTTAAAGGTAGTGTATCCCTTTTGCAGCCAACATCAAATTCTGTAGAACTTTGCAGGAATTATCAATATGTCACAGTATGTCCTATTTGTGAAATTTAAATGTTAGCAGTGTCCTAGTATTTAAATTATACAAGGAAACCTGTTTACTTGCTAGACTTCACTGTCAGACACTATTTAGTGACTCAATGACTTCTTTTTTTCTTTGCTAGTAACATACATAAAATGAGCTGTAAAGGGTGCATGAGCATTTGTACAGATCAATAACCCACTTCTTGTAATGGCCAAAATTAAGCTGATTGAATATCTGCGCAGCACAAAACGTACGACCATATGTTACAAGGGTCTGAAAATCAGACTGTTTTCTACGCATAATTTTCGAAACCCTTTGCGAAAATTCCTAACAGTCGATATAATACCACATAAAGTAGAAGTGTTGTGGTCTAGTGGATAAGTCGCCCAACTGAATATCGCAAGGTATGGGTTTTGAGTCCCGCCGCAGTACTAATGTCCTTTGGCAAGATTTTAATCTGCATTTGCCACTCTCCACCCAGGTGTTAAATGGGTACCCGGTAGGATGCAAAAGTTAATGTGGTTGGATGAGCAAGTGGGGCTTGTAAAATGGTGACTGGCCGAAATGCTCCCAGGGAGTGGAAAATGTGCATACATTGTGTGCAGGTAAGCCTGAATCCGATGACGGGGTAATAATATGTGCTGCGACTAGAAACAAGGTATCAGGCGCATTATAAATGTGAGCTATTATTATGATTATAAAGGCAATTACATATATAATTCAGAGGAGCTTTATAATTTTGATTTGGCTTTATTTTGAAGGTCATCATGACCTTGCAAGCAATGTTACCTGCTGATAAATCCCTGAATAAATGTTACCAGGAGTAAACAGTATGGTAATTTTATGCAAATGAAGCAATTTGTGAAATTTCTATTACTTTCATTGACCATCTCTGGATTGATTATTTTAGGTTTGGGCAATTCCATGGAAAATGTTCACGAGCCAAAAATCACAAAATTGGCAATTACTCCAAAAATATGTGAAATTATGTGTGTGTCACTGGGGCAAATTTGGTATCAAACAAAAGGGCTGAACAAGCTCTTAATATTTCACCTTGAGTGGTATACCAGTAGGAATGAAGTACTGTACATTGATTCTTTTCATCTATTCAGTGGGTTACTGTTAAATTTGCTATCTATGTGACTAATAGTGAAACATGTCCGACTCATATTCAAATGTATCTGAATCACAGTCTGAAATATGTTTTGGAACTCTTAATTTTGTTTAAAGCCGTCTTAAATAACCAAAAGGTGCTCTGAATGTCATGTCCATTATGATGTAATTGCCAATTCCTATATTTAGTGATCTTTAATCTAGGAAAAATACTTTCATATCAATTAGTAATCAGACGTTTGTTTTAAGACCTTATCCTTTTATCACTTTCCCAGATATAATTGATCATGCTCAAGTGAATTTGGTAATCAAGGTCGGATTGCCCTTTAAACATTAATAGCATTTATGTAAGTTCATGCGTGACATTACATGCAGTTCTGCTCTATTTGATTGTCAGTATGATGTCCATTAGATCAGTATCAAATTGTACGGTTCAAGGCCACTTGTGATAGACTTTCAAGTAGCACACAATTGCATCAGACATCTTAAAGGGTGATCTATAAATTCTAAATCAGAGAAGCAGATTTTGTTTCTTCTATAGACAGTAAAACGATCTCTCCTCTCCTTTCATAAGTGCTACTAGTATTCTTTCTCAGTTTCTAAACATGTTTTCCTGTGGTGCTAATTGATGCATAGATTCTGGAAGATAACACACATTTTTTTAGATCATACTCCCTGAAGTGGTGTTTTATTTAATTCAATCGCTGAAGAAGAAGGAAGAGGAGAGGGGGAAGGAGGAAAAAGAGGAGGAAGAGAAGAAGAAGAAGATAAAGAATAGGAGAAGGGGGAGAAGAAGGAAGAGGAGAGGGGGAAGGAGGAAAAAGAGGAGGAAGAGAAGAAGAAGAAGAGAAAGAATAGGAGAAGGGGGAGAAGAAGGAAGAGGAGGAGAAGAAGGAACAGGAAGGGGAGGAGTTGAATTAGAAGGCGAGGGAGGAGAAGTAACAGAAGAAGAAGGAGGAGGAGGAGGAGAAGGAGAAGGAGAAGAAGAAGAAGAAGAAGAAGGAGGAGCAGGAGCAGGAACAGGAGATGAAGAAGAAGAAGAAGAAGAAGAAGAAGAAGAAGAAGAAGAAGAAGAAGAAGAAGAAGAAGAAGAAGAAGAAGAAGATCATATTCCCTGAAGTGGTGTTTTATTTAATTCAATCCCTGAAGAAGAAGGAAGGGAGAGGGGGAAAGAGGAGGAAGAGAAGAAGAAGAAGAAGAGAAAGATAGAAGGAGGAGAAGAAGGAAGAGGAGAAGAAGAAGCAGGAAGGGGAGGAGTTGAATGAGAAGGCGAAGGATGAGAAGTAACAGAAGGAGGAGGAGAAAAAGAAGGAGGAGAAGAAGGAGGAGGAGGAGAAGGAGGAGGAGGTGGAGGAGGAGGAGGAGGAGGAGGAGGAGGAGGAGGAGGAGAAGGAGAAGGAGAAGGAGAAGGAGAAGGAGAAGGAGAAGGAGGAGAAGGAGAAGGAGAAGGAGAAGAAGAAGAAGAAGAAGAAGAAGAAGAAGAAGAAGAAGAAGAAGAACTCTTTTCTCTTTAGAAGACCTATAATAAAATTAATTATATTTGTGTACATGACAACGGGAGAGTTATCCACTGACCAAACTGCCAATTTGAGATATTCATAGCCCTAGTGAACGCATATTTCAAACATTCATAACTTTCTTATTATGGGTCTGATTTATTTCAAACTTTGGCCATTCTGTTTATCTTACATTTCTGTTTTCATACAAAAGAACTTATAACAAGGGTTGGATTGCCCTTTCAAGATCAAAGTGAACTCTGGTGTAGAAAAAGCTGAAAAGACGACCAGAATGTACTAATGTAGTCTCTAAATCCAAACTGTGTTTGACTTCGAATCCTCATACTGTCAGAACTTAATGTACACCATAGATTTTGTTGGCAGTTTGACTATCAGGAAGCACGTACTTACTACATTTACATACATGTAAGTACATGTAGCTTGCATGTGATGATAACCCTTTACTCATGATCATAAGGCCAAAAAAAAAAAATCATTTGGTTGTCCTCGACCGCCCGCTCGTCATTTTCGGCCCGCTCGTATTTTATTTTTTTTTTTGAATTTTTTTTTTTTTTTTGAGCAATTTTTAAAGTTTTTTTGAGCAATTTTTACCATGTTATGCATGTTGCAAGGATCAAAATGTGTCCCGTCGCCAATTTGGTCTTTGAGTACGCAATTCTGTCTTTATATTATAATATAGAGGAGGGATTTTCGGATGGCAATTTTCGGCAGGTCCGTTGTACGCATGGTGGAATCACTTTAAAATACATACCGTAGCATAATATAATAGCATATCACATAATTATCACACACATACAATACATTTCAGAGTCACAGGAGATCCACATTTGCAATGGAAAATGTATCCTTAAATATCACATTTTAGCAATGTAATCGGCGGTCCTGCTACCTAAATCTGAAAAATCAAATATCTTACGCGTGTCTGTAAGGAAGATGGGTACCAAAACCTGAGCTGTATTTCAAGTATTTTCAGATTTAGATCGCGATTTTTCATGTATAGCATACTCAAAGTGTCTCACAGCACGTATTCAATCACTGCAGTCGGATAGCGCAAACGCATACACGATCACTGCATGCAGGGGTAATTTTCGGGCGGGCAGCTCTGGCGTGGGATACACGCTCCGCCGCAAGCGCTATAGATTAGCTGGTGAATGAACGACGCGCGCGCCCCATTGACTTTGTTCATGCGGCCGAAAACTGCCTCGCTATAGCCGAAAACTACCTCCGAAACAGTGAGAATGAAATTGAATATTGCCATGGCAATTCATGACTTTTTTCTGGGATTCTTTTTGTGTTTACATAATAATAATATTGGCGCCATGATTTGAACAAAAAAAGAAAATAAATAGGAAGTAAAGAGTCCAACTGAAGAGGGAAAAAAATGAAATGGAAAAAAAAAAAAAAAAAAAAAAATCCGCCCGCCCGCCCCTACTTCAGAAAAGCAATCGAGGACAACCAAATGATTTTTTTTTTTTGGCCTAAGGGAGGGGCAATTTCATTATTATTATGTTTAGTTTTCTTCTTATTATTTTACGTTTCTGAAGTTAGGAATTGGTTCAGATTTGCAGACTAACATTTGTAAGCCAAGCTAGTATCAATAAGTCTGCCTATTTCTCCTCCTTCTCCTGACATGGTATGGTGTCTTTGAGCCAAATGTAATTTGTGTTTATCCAATTCTTTTGATGCAAAAGCCACCCTCAGCGCACCTTGACTACGACTACATGGAGCAGAAAAGGAGAAAGTATGAAGAATCCGACATCTGTAATTTATGTATCTCCTGACAAATTACATTTTCATCTGTCTTCTATGGGGCGAGAAATCTCAAGAGACTCTCCCCTTGAATGCTTTCACAAAGACTAAGATCGACTTTAAGTTGGACTTAAGTATAACAGGCCGTTCGTGCCATTGTTTGCTCTCACCATTGGTCTCTCAATTATGATCTATAGATAATATTTTTCCTTCAATAATGAATTATCAAAAATGTAAGTTTTGTAGATTTTTTACCATGATTTGTACGTCCCTTGAGAGACCAATGCCAGTAAGTAATGATAGCAAACAATGGCATGAACGGCCTGCTATACTTAAGTCCAACTTAAAGTCGATCTTAGTCTTTGTGAAACACCCCCCTGATTGATGTTATACTTGTCCGTAGGGATCACCCTGGGTTTCATGTCTAATTTTGTTCCAGCTTTTTCTCCGGGTTTTTTTGCGCCGTGCTAGAAGCGATCCCCATTTTTTCCATCAGATCCTGCCGACGTTTTTTTGTCAGCTATTTCCCAGTGATCCTGGGGCTGTGAGAACTAGAGTGTGTACTCTGTATTAAACAAGGCCCATCTTATGGAAGAAGTGCAGAAGTGGTGTCTTGCATAAGGGGCGAGGCTCTTGAAAATTGAAAGTAAAATGTAACCTAGCAATGTGGCAATTTCAAAATTCTATGTCCAAAGGTTGATTATTTTAAGTGAATTTTCAGGTTTATTCCAGAAATAGGTCTCATGTAAACTAGGTTGAAATGTGTGTTATTATAAGTTTATCATTTAGTTTATTAAAGATGAGATATGATCATATGACACCATTTTAACCTGTTGATTTCTGAATATATCATTTTCATAATGTAATCAAATCTATTTGTTAAGTGCTGCATTACAAAGTCAAATTATTTCATTCACCTGTTACGAATGATTGTATTTCAATAGTCAGAATGCGAATTGCATACATTACGTGTTGTTAGATAGGACAAGCCATACTTTGTAACAAGGTACTTAATAAAGACTTATGCATCAAATTTGATTATATTAAAGATACTATGTCCCTTTTGCAGCCAACATCAAATTCTGTAGAACTTTGCAGGAATTATGAATATGTCATGTATGTCCTATCTGTGAAATTTAAACGTTAGCAGTGTCCTAATATTCAAATTATGCAAGGAAACCCATTTACTTGCTAGACTTCACTGTCAGACACTATTGAGTGACTGACTGGCTTTTTCATCTTTGGTTATAACATACATAAAATGAGCTGTAAAGGGTACATGAGCATTTGTCTACATCAATAACCCACTTCTTGTAATGGCCAAAATTAAACTGATTGAATCTTTGCGCAGCATAAAACGTACGACCATTCGGTACAATGGTCTGAAAAATCAGACTATTACTTACTGGCTCTATAGCTCCTAAGTCGATTCGACAACTAATAGTCATTATTTTCCCACTTAAAGACATTTTCAAGCCCCCGTTTTTTAGGGAAGTTCTAAATTAGTATTGTCTTTCAAATGCCGTTGGAATTTAACCTTTTCATTTTTTGGCCTGCAAATGGGACATAGTACCTTTAAGGAAATGGTCTATATTCTCCCTCAAAGGCCTTACACCAGACCTCTAGATTCCTGTAGGAAGTGGTTGTATTAGTATTTATCAACATAAATGAAGCCCTCTTACAACCACTAATTTAAACAGACATGCATCTGTATAGCAACTAACTACCGGCAAATACGACGAAAAATAAAATAAAATAATCCATCTTCGGACTAGTTTGCCGAAATTTCACTGATTTTAGCATTGTCAATCAAACCTTCGGTACAATGCCAGTTTTTTTTCTCTGTATGTCTTTGTTAAGTGCCTCGTTACAGATTATTTCATTCACCTGTTACGAATAGTTGTATTTCAATAGCCGGAATGCAAATTACATATTACTTGTTGGTAGATAGGACAAGCTATAATGTTTGTCCCACTTAGCAACAATTAATGTACATGCAATTCGCATTATGACTATTGAAATACAATTATTCGTAACGGGTGAATGAAATAATTTGTAACGTGGCACTTAACAAAGATTTGTCTATTAAATTTCAATATATTACGAAAAGCTGTCTATTATTCTTCATGTTAAGGAACCTGTTTTGGATTTCAAGTGAAAAGCAACGCTTTCCTTGGTTTTATAAGTTGGTTTTACATGTAATCACAAACAGCCCTGAAAGGAATATCATAACTGGGCTCTGACACAACATAGTCCAAATTGGACAGCAAAAAAATACCTAAGACAAACAAACAAAAACCAACGGTTAGCATTTCCCATTAGAAAATAAAATTTTGTCTGTTTTGAGCACAGATGGTTTGTAACTGTGTTGTTGTAAAATGGTTACAACAGAATGAACATAGGCAAATTTAATGTTTCATATCATTTCAAGAAGGAGAAGATTGAGGAGGAGGAGGAGGAGGAGGAGGAGGAGGAAGAGGAAGAGGAAGAGGAAGAGGAAGAGGAAGAGGAGGAGGAAGAGGAGGAGGAGGAAGAAGAAGAAGAAGTTATCCGGGAACAGTGATTTATTTACCTCTGGAAAAAACCCAAATATTTATGTCATTTATGTAATTTGTCATTTCACAGGATATTACTATGCTTTTTATCAGTGAAATGATATACAGGTGCTGATGGAAAATGCCCCCAAAAGTCTTCAAAAGAGCCCCCATGAATGAAAAAGAACATTGAAAATAGCCCACTAAAGATCTTTAATTTTCACTCTATGCAAAAAACAAAAGTTCAACGACATCTAAGTCAATCAATCTAATTTAAGGATAGGTAGATTGAAAAGTGATGTGATTGAATATTTTTACATCTGTTTATAGGGATTAAGCTTTTTTTATATTACTATTTACAATTTTGTAGTAAATGGCACCAGCATGAATTAATGTTAGTTAATACTTTCAAGAACAATTAAAAAAAAAATGTCCTTGAAGAAACTGAACGGAATGGAGCCATTTCTGTACCTCAGAACTTTGTACATTCTGGTCAGTGTGAAAGGAACTATAGTCTGGATGTATTGTTGGGAAACTTGCCATGTTCAATAGAGGAACAGTGAAGGACAGAAGTAATTGTTGTTGACAGATGGATACCATTAAGTTTTCTCGATTGATCCATGGTTTAAATGATTTCTAGTGAAGACGGTCAATTGCCATTTGGTTCGATGCCAATTGGTCCAATCCCAAATCCGTCTCATCGCATTTTACTAAACAATGTGTTTTCTACAGGAGGTCCAATCAAATTTGTTTGGTATTATACTTCCACTTTGTACAATAGACCGTTTTACTTATTGTATATTCAAATTTGTGGATGTTTCTTTCCTGGGGACCTAGTGACAAGATATTCAATTAACCTGTTATTAATGAATGAACTACAATACTTGGAATCCAGTCTGCATACATTAGGTGTTGCTATGTTGGGCAATCCTTGTGCAAGCTTTTAGGTTGTCACGAACGAGTCTTGTTTAAAATTGTTTAAAATTGTCTATTTTCAGTTTGTCTAATCCTTGTTTAGTCCATTATGCATTTGGTCTAATCACTAGTTTGTCTAATGCCCGCTTTTCAGACCCGCTTCATAAGTGTAACATCCTATAGAAAGATGCTTGCAAGGGCCACAGTAGACCTACTGCAGTATCTTGGTATCTGACCAAACAGGCTACATGTATATGAACTAAGCAAGTTAATAGCCCTACTGGTCTTTTAGACCAAATTATTATTAGACTGAAAACTGGAAAAAAATAAAGATGAGAGCACATGAATAGACAAACTACATATACTTGTAGCTCAGGACATTTGCAGTTGGTTTGTACACCAGTTTGTTTGGCCCTGTAGAAAAAAATCAGATTGGACGAGTTTGATACTGGCAAGATGGCATTGGACATGTAACATTAAGGCAAGAACAAAATGGGTGCAGAGATTGAAGGCTGGAGAATGTAACTGTATTTGTAAAATGAAAGCGATTGGACTACAGTAAAACTTTTCTAATGAGGCTATCTAACGTAAACCAGAAGTAGGTCTCTGCATGCAGATGGCTATTCTGGACAGGTTCTTCAACACACATTTCTTCCTAGAGCCTGCGGAGGGAGATAATATAGGTGGCCTTTCGAGAGATGTGACCATAGCCATAGGCAATTTTAGAAGTTGTAGGCCTAAATGGCATTCCCCACAAATGGTTTGTGATACAACATTTCACATGTTACACAAGAAAGCAAAGGGAAGGGAGGGGGTGAGGGGAAGTCGGTCCAGACCCCGGCCCCCCCACTCCGGGGTCGGAATGACCGCATGCGTGTTACCAAAATGTCCGGTGAAGGGGTACTTTTCACGCACCAAAGTCCGGCTCGTACATACACAAAATTGACTTTACACACGGACTTAGGGTGTTTTCAAAAGGAGGAACACGCATATGCGTACCCTAAATAACACTGAGTGGGGGGCCGGGTCCAGACATTCCTGCAGTCTGTAGATCCTGGACTACATAGATCTGGAAGACAGGTTAGCAACCATTTACTGAACAGTAACAGTCCTTGGTTGAATGCCAGTTTTACTATAAAAAAACATTTGTAAGAATGATGACAGAAATTTCTGTTTGCCCTCTTAGGCAAGGATAATTCTTAATCAAGTTGCCTGTTCTTGAAGCCCCGGACACATTGATAACCTAGATGCCAAGTGCATTTGGACAGGTTTATGTTTCGACCACTCCACAACCCTGTCTCTGTTTAACAATGCACAGTACTCATGCTACATGTAGGTCAATGAGAACTGTGGACTGTGAACGAGGTACGGGGTTCGAATCACTGCCACAACACTAACGTCCTTTGGCAAGACGTTAATTTACATTTGCCACACTCCACCCAGGTGAGGTAAAAGGCTACCTGGTTGGATTATTCCTTGAAATGCACTGTGCGCTGATAGCGGCTGCCGGAGCTGTAGCTAGGGTAATAATTTTGAAAACTCTTTGGAAGCACATAGGGACGTTATATCATAATGTGTTATGCGCTATACAAGAACAGATTATTATTATTTCCATTAGCTTATAAACAAGCTAAAACTTATGCTTGAGACATCAGAGTGATCATTGTGTCTCTTGAAGGAAAAGTCTGAGTTTGAAATGCCCCTTCTCTATTCACCTGAGTTGAGCATTCCCTGCTTGCTTGAGGTATTAGCTGGAGTATCCCTGCATATCACAGCCAGGGTGTATGTTCTCAGGCAAATTAGCCTAGTGCTAATGGCCAAATTGTTGGCTTTTTCATGAACAACCCCTAGTTTGAAGGCACAATAGGTCAGTGGTAGAGCAGTGATCTTGTAACCAGGAGGTCATGGGTTCAAAACCAATTAGATGCGCTAGTGCCCTTTGTTAAGGCATTTATCTTCATTACCAAGTCCCTCGGAGAGGACTTAAAGCTGTCGGTCCACTGGTTGTTTACTTACAAGCACACACATGCTTTTGTAGCAGTCGGCTAAAAAAAAACCTAACAAAACATAACAGTTTGCTCAGGGCAACAGGTCGAGCAAATATCCTAGTTGAAATGGTGAAATAGCCTGCTATTGGTCCTGTGTATGTGTCTTCTCCACAAATTATCTAAAGCTATAAAGTAGTTTTGAATGGGTAAGTGTCCCTGGATCACGTACAGTTCGTGGGCTATTTAGATAACTCAGTCTATTGTAAACTGGCCTGCAGTTTGAATAGAGACTTTCTGTTTATGGCAATAAGAAACAGGTGCATGTTACAATGTGGGTTGGAAAATCGTGATGACACCCAGAAATTCAAGTGGCATCCTGGTAATTAACGTCTAAATAGGCGACCACCACATGGGATTGAAGGTCCAGATGCACCAGAAGCATCTACGTCAGTCAGGGGCTTGCTCCGTTGACTCCAGATTTTTCCTCCAGACTCTTATTTTATCAAAAGATGTAGGCCACGGGTTAGGGTTAAGTTTACAGTTGAGTTTTATGGTGAGATTAAAGATTTAGGTTCAGGTATAGATCAAGTTCCTGGTAGGTCCATAGTCAAAGTTAGGAATTGATTAGTACTAGAAATTGACCATGGAGTAATAGTCGCTAGAGCATGTGTCGTACTCCATCTATAATCTCTCTCTGCATAAACAAAAAAAGTTAGTATGTCAAAGGCTTGGACCATTGCCAATCAACTCCAACGCATCCACAGGATTAATATGACGATCACTCTCAGAGAAGGGGTGAAAACAGCTTTCTAATACCTCACCCTTGTTTGTCTATAATTCACGTCAAATCATTTCAGACGATCTCCGGAGACATTGCGATGCATAGCCTTGCTCCTTGGAGACGGAAGCCAGCAGAAGCAATTTGGAGCTTGGATGCAGCTCTCCGTAACACATCCACGTTTTTACAGATCAATCAGTAACCATTCTACGTCCTCTTTATTTAAAGGTAGTGTCAGCGCTTCGGAAGACAAACAAATCAAAGAGAAAGTTAGATAGCATGCCTTGTATTCGGTGGAGCATTACTTTCAAATACAGTGCCACCAGGAAAACATTCTTTAATAAGAAATTTGGAATTCATGGAGAATATCTGGAGGATTTGAAGATTGATAATCTTGATGCCATAGAAGTTGTTTGGTGAGAATTTTAACATTACAAATGCAAATACAGAGGAATAACTGCATAAGAAGTGATTCTAAATGAGTTACAGTCAGTTTATTAGACACCCTAGCTGTTACTGGCTTTGTACGAATCTCCTAAAAAATCATTTGTGTACAGCTAGAATGAATAAAATCAACCTTAATTTTTTTAAAACCTGGTATTCTATTTGCCAGGAGATAAGGGGTATGACAAAAATAAAGAATGACATAAAACTACACGCATGGTACCCAAGTCCGACTTGAGTTCCATGCGGGCACTATTTACACTTTAATTAGATGATTTAGAGATACATTAATATAAACAAAGAATTGGAATGATATAAGGAAGGTCACTTTCATGTGAGTCAGTCATGATTAAGAATTATTAGGTGCCTCAACTCTATACTCACTCTCAAATTAGGTCAATGCACATTAATTATCAAATAAGTCAATGTCTGTGAAGTGATCATGTTACCAACACTTTATCTGTTATTAGAGACAACGTCAAGGCCAGTCTACATTTATGCTGGTAGAGGAGTCTTTACCATTGATGGATCCAGGATTTTCTTGTGGGGGAGATGGGGAGGAAACAACCCCCAACATCTCTTACAAGGTATCATAAAGAAGAACTTACCCACATTTTGCAGACCTGTGCGTTTGATTATGCCATTTATTACCAAGGGGGTGGGGCACAATTGTAACAATTTTAGGAGCATTTTGGGGGTATACTTAAAGATAAAGGCCAGTTCTGGTCATGCGATTGCATTGTGAAAGAAACGTTGTGAAATCGATCAGAAAAGGTTGATCATCTAGCATATAAGTATTGGTGTGTACTGCAAGGTTCTGGAATCATCATACCATTGATGGATCCAGGATTTTCTTGTGGGGGGAGATTGGGAGGAAACAACCCCCAACATCTCTTACAAGGTATCATAAAGAAGAACTTACCCACATTTTGCAGACCTGTGCGTTTGATTATGCCATTTATTACCAAGGGGGTGGGGCACAATTGTAACAATTTTAGGAGCATTTTGGGGGTATACTTAAAGATAAAGGCCAGTTCTGGTCATGCGATTGCATTGTGAAAGAAACGTTGTGAAATCGATCAGAAAAGGTTGATCATCTAGCATATAAGTATTGGTGTGTACTGCAAGGTTCTGGAATCATCAAAATGATAAGAAATTTGGCCCAGTCTTGGTAAAGTTACAAGCACTGTACACAGAAAGATGTATATGGGACTACGTGACCACGTGCGCAATATCTATTTGGTCCCAATAGATATAATAATTTACCAAATATATCAATTATTAGGCGGTTTCCCAGCAAAATTTTTATCATCACGTATTAGTACAAACATATTCTTTCACATGATTGGTAATAACAGCTTCCATTTCAATTTTTTTTTTTTTGGTTCCCAATACTGGTCTTTCCCTTTAAGCGAGTGCTCTATACTTGCTGTTTTTGTTGGGGTCCAGATTGACATTATTTGGTCTATGTGCATTCAGCCCATATGTAGAAAGTTTGACTTTTGAAGGGTCTGGACCTAGATTTGGGGCATCCATGAGTCCAGGACGCCTGTTTGTGTTGAGCCTTGCTTAATTACATGAGATATGCCAGAATGGGTTTAGCTGGGGGTGGAGGATGTTCCCCTGGGGATGCTTTTGTTCTAATTATGTGTATAGGTCAGTTCACCTTGAATTTGCCTAATGCTGTTCAATAGGTATGTCTTTATCAGCTCGAGATTGCCAAATAGCCCGCTATTTCTGATTTGGGAAATAAGCCCGAAGTTACAAATCGCGTCTTCATCAGCTTGAAACTCAAGATTGAAAGTCGAAAACTCGAGCTTGAGAAATTAGCTTGAGATATTTTGCTCAGCGTTCGCGCATATTGCGAGTCTTCAGGCTGGTGAAGACGTACCGGACAGGTAGCGGGATATTTTGCCAAATAGCGGAATATTTTGTAAACTAGCCCAAGATATCTTGGAATGATTATCTCGACCAAATATCCCGCTAATTACAACTGCGGGCTGATGAAGACGTAAATTAGCTGGATACTTCGCGATCAGGTTAGTTAAAATAGCGGGTTATTGGGCAATCTCGAGCTGATGAAGACAGGCCTAATGTGTGCTTGGTTTATCAGTGTATGTGATCTTTATTTAGTGAAATCTGCTGGTACAACAAGCCCCAATATCCAAATTTTGTTTTACCCAAAAGATTCCATGGTCATGAAGTATTCAGATAAATCTTTACTCTTCTTCCTGTTCTATAGAATACATTCTTTAACATTTTGCATGAAATGCAAAAGTCTGCAAGACCCATATTCATGAAGTATTATTAACAACTTTGAGATATAATAATAATATTCAGTGTTTTAAAGATATGTATTTCATTACCATGTACATGTATAAGGATTACTTAAAGCCGTAGTCCAGTCAAACATTCATACCGGTATATGTAAATGTAGAAAAAAAGTCATAGAAATGGGTCAACTGGAGAGCAATTAAATTAGAGGATGAGAAAGTTTTAAAGTATAAAGTTTGAGATCTTTACACAATGGGCAATCATATCTGGTTTCCTTTGTGATCTATTCTCCATTTGTTGTCCACAAGAGGAAAGTAGACAATTTTGTTAGTTCTGACACTGGAAAATAAATGCCTTTAGTCCTATTTCAATACTGTTTACACATAGGCCTACACGAAGGGGGATGGGTTTGAAGAAAAAAAATCTATGGAGAAAAGTGGAAATCAAAGACACCAAAACAAAACATAAAATTGTGGCGGTTTCTGGAGAACTTAACAGTAAGACTAGTCTACATTCCTGGTGGTACAGACCCTGTTATATTTGTTATGGCTCTAAAATGTTTTTGTCTGCTAATATGAAAATATATTGGAAATAAAGATTTTAAAAACAATCTTAAATCAAGAAGGGAGGGAAGGGTTGGGAACTAGATTTCCTACCAATGTTTGGTCTTGGAAAGGTCTTTTCTTTTCTCTCTTTTTTTCTAAGTTAGATCTTACAAGGTTTGGGGATTAATTGAACAATAGATTGATGAGCGAATGAGTTTTTCCATATCTCTTACCCCTTCTATGCTACCACACTTCCAACAAAGCAATACAAAATGAAATGTGAAGAGCCAAATTTTGCAGTTTTCATAGTTCCATTGTTGAGTTTGGATTTGGGTACATGTATATCCTATGGGAACATAATTTACAATGTTTGTGCCTTATAACCTATGTCTCCTAACCAAGACTAATTCAATAAATGAAGGAAAAGCTATGTTATCCTGTGAAAGTTGGTTATTTTACCAGGTCCTTGCGGTACTTGACACCACGGATTGAGATATCAATCATATCTGAACTACATCTTGCACAGGAACAAGCCCACATCCGGCTCGGTGACCGGTGTGAATAAGCCAGACATAGTAGAGAATGGCATGAAGGAGGGGCCATGTTCACACTTGAACTATATTCTCATCTGTGCCTTCATAAAGAGTGAAAAGAATGTTTTTACTTTTAGAACTGTTCAGTGATTGAGTGAATAAAACCCACATTGTAGTGAATAGCTTGTAGGAGGAGGGGCTAGCCATGTTCATACTTAACTTTACTCCCACCTGTATCATAATGAGGCACAGTCGTTTTATAATAGTGGTTAGAATGATGTTCTTACTTTTTAGAATGTCCTTCATTTCTGGCTACAGGAATAAACCTTTATTGGCTGCAGTGATAGTGTGAATAAACTCCACTTTGTAGTAAATGGCATGGAGGAGGGGCCATGTTCAGACTTGAACTTTGAAGTTTAAACCCACCTACGCCATCATAAGGAGGCACACTTGTTCAATTGTGAGAACAGTGTTTTTAGTTTTACATGTAAGATGTCCTTGGTTTCTTTCTTCAAGCAATTAATTCATCAGTGATTGCAGCTGTGAAATCCATTGACATATTCCACCTTTGATAGATCTAGTCATTAATCAATCAATCGGTTAAATAATAATCTTTATTGAGTGAATGAATGAAGGAATCAAAATATTGGTGCATTAAAATCATTCAATTCATCTTTCAATAAATTGATGTATGAATGAATTAAATCCCTTAACAATGAGTACAAATTAGCCCAATTTCATGAAAGTGTCACTTAATTTAGGCATACTTAAAAATTACACAATCAGTCAAATGGTTAGTCAGCTAATGGTCAGTCACTCTTTCAATCTACCTATCAATTGTTGCAATTCAGTCAATCAATAAATCACTTAATCAATAAATCACTTAATCAACTAATCAATTAATCAATCTATCTGTCAGTCAGTCGATCAATCAATCCATCAATCTATAAATCTATCAGCCAGTCAATGGATCAATTAAACAATCAAATGTCAATCCCTCTGTTAACCAGTCTATCATCAACCGTGATCAATCATTAATCAATCCAGTCATTCATCCGACAAGCAATTCATCCTTCATTCAATCTCTCTTTCAATCCCTCACTCATTCACCCACTGACTCACTCATCCAGACTCACTCATGCAGACTACCAAGATTCAATGTGAGAATCATATAGCTATACGTCAAGCAATTAATTTTTCCTAGTCTGATTATCGAGTTTATAAAGAAAAGTTGTATAACGAAGCAATGTAAAATGAAACATCTATTTGAGCATCATTTTGAATGGAAACTCGACAAAGAATCAGAATCGCTCTCTAGCCTGCACGTGTCGTATCATACAAAAATCATATAACTGGGCGGGGCTTATCTTGAGCGCTTACTGACAAGACATTCGGACGATTTTCATTTACCTCTCTTGCGGACCCTCTTAGCCCAAAAAACGTACATATATGAAGGTCCAAAGTTTTGGAATTCTTTAAGTGATGAAATAAAAAATGCTCCATCGATTAATACTTTTAAGAAAAATTGAAATTGTTTTTATTACAATCATATCAACCTCATTAAATTTATATGTTGTTTTGTTGTTTTGTTGTTTTTTTAATACAAGATCATTCTCTACTCGCTGACTCAAAATGTAATTTGATATATTATATTGTGCCTTCTCAAGCTTATCTCCTTTCTAACGCGCATCTCTCTTTCCTCATTTTCCTCTCAACCCCACATGGACCTCATCATTTTTAAAAATTATTTCTGTACCCCTGATCTCTCTCCTTTTTGGGGGGCATTATCTACTCTTTGTATTGTAAACGTATCCTCCCATGTTTGTCATGTAAGGTACTGTCCTGTCCGTTCTCGTCTCTGTTGGCATCCCCCATTTTCTCTATTTTGTAGTTCCTTTTGTAGTTAAGAACTTGTTAATTTAATTAATCATTATTCTTAAGTATCATTTAGGGTGTCCACACTTGTACAAGCATTGCTTTTTAGTGGACCCCTCTGTTTCCAATATGTATTCTTAAATTGTTGTAAATGTTTAAAACTGATTTTGTATTGTTTCGTTGGAAACAGAAATAAATTGAATTGAATTGAATTGATTGGCCAGCTGTCATGTCAATTGACCTCTTCAAAATTTGTTTCTTTATGCAACATTTCTTTTAACGATGTTTTTTCTAGTCTGTATTCGCTGTACAATGATTCTTTATACAATGTTTATTTGTACAAGTTTTATATAAATTTCCTTTTGTCTGAATGGGCTATTACTCACTCCTCACCCTCCCACTCAATTGATTAACCTTCAATCAACCAAGGAACCTGCAACAATGATTGACATAATGGCCATTACACAATAGTGCTAGATACCTTTCTTATGGACTTGATGGTCACAACGGACTTCAAATATTGTTAATAATGCAGCTTACCTGGCCAATATGTTAATGGATGTCAGTGTATATGATACTAAAAATAAATTCTTGGTCAGGAATTTTGATTTTGGTGTGATTTATTTTTCCCGCATTCTTTTCCATCTCCAAATTTATTCCACACATTTCTCATTCAACAGGTAAAATGTGAAGCGATGTATGCAAATCTCACTTTGATTGACTAGAATCAGGTCTAGAATACCGCATATTGCCCAATTCTAATCAAAAATTAAGATCAGCTTCAGGCAGAGAAGCAGGTTTTTAGTTTTCTCATGTAAATTTACATTTGGAAAGTGAAAAATATGGTTCTGGAGAATGATATACATGTATTTTTGTTTATTGTTGAGATTTTTTATCTTGAAATGTTTTAAAATTTTGTTGAGGTTAAGCACTGTTAAGCATTGTGCTTCATGTGACAGGTGATATCGAATTGCTCTCCTCTGTAATAAATGTTTTCTTAGCTACGGCAAAACGTGTCATCTTCCTTCAGGGTCGACACG
Organism: Mesocentrotus franciscanus; assembly: GCA_037976565.1. Lineage (NCBI taxonomy): Eukaryota > Metazoa > Echinodermata > Echinoidea > Camarodonta > Strongylocentrotidae > Mesocentrotus > Mesocentrotus franciscanus. Next base: position 12,586,151 of record CP137681.1, on the reverse strand, counting down.
CAACAAAATTCTATGAACACAATAAGCCGAGATTATATATCCCTCCCATCATCCAATACATTTATGTCAATGAAGTTCAGCAATATACTAGAGCCAACTGTTACAGCACACTGCTACAATACCTGATTACAATCTCCATACAAGATAAGGCTTTTGTATTGCCCCATAATGAAAGAGGCGGCATGTCATAAATATCACTTTCCAACCAATTCCTCTGCCTCTACTTATGACGATGATGTTCTTCAACACAGTAGCGTGGTGATCGTTAATCATAAAATCCTATAGTTGAGAAGTTCATATTTTCAGTTTGGAATGGAGATGTTTGAGATATAAAGAGGTTGATATGATGATTGATATTAATTTGAGTGCTACCATCATAAATCAGATATTCTGAATTATTGCAAGTTCACCAGACAAGAGTTACACTTACAGATGATATAAAATTTGAGAAGCAAACTGTTTTTTGACCATGTTATATATTGCAAATATGTTTTTCTTCATTGCTTATCATCTGAATATACAAGTAAGTGCTGTACTGAAAGATATCAAATTTGAGAAGGAAAGCAGCTTTTACTATGTTACCATGTTGGTATGATTTCCCCCCATTTTATCATCTTAATTCACTAGAGGAAGTAGTCTAGAGGGGGTCGGGCGCCTCAAGACCCCGAATGAAAACAAAAACCAAATTAATCTTTTGAACTGTGCCTGACTATAAGTGGCATGTCTAGGGACCAATCCTAAAAAATGATTTACATATTTTAATAACATAATGGTATAAAACGATATTCTGTTAAAGCCATACTGTACGACCACATTACCACAAAATCCCCTCATGCGCCATCTTGGGTCAGCTGTAGCAGTATGGTTCCGTAACTCGCTGCTTCCCTAGCTGCGCTGTTGGTTCTTGCATCAAGTCCTCTGCAAAGTGGGAAGTAGGTATTTGGGTTACGCACTGTTGGCAAGTTGACTATTAGATGGTGCCGTGCAGTTAACAGTACGCTAGGGTAGAAAATTAATCAGTTTAGTTTTGCTTTAAGGCCTAAATGTAAACGGCTATCAACTTGGAGTTGATTTTCAATACCTTCTGATTTTTTTATTTTTTTTAAATGCAAGTGCATTTAGCAGTCTGCTGACAACTTGTATTTGTATTTCTCTCAAGTTAGAGTGCACTTATGGTCTTTGAAATTGTAATTTATCTTGACAGAAATAATAAATAGGTTTACAAGACTATATTTTAGTACAGGATATCAGCTCAAAACTCCAAACATATACTTATAGTGCAAAGCAATTTAATTGATAAGAACTTCATCCCATCTGCAAAAAAAAGCATCAGTTCTGTGCAGCAATTATTTATTACTTAGTAAACTTATTTCAAGATATATGGCGAATTAATTCCTAAACAGAATTTTCAATAAGAAAATTTGGCTCATTCAAGTAACAAGATTTCTCTGTTTAATCTAGTATCTGAGTTTCTGAGTTTAGTGGTGGTTATTTTACCTGACTGCTAAGAAAGCATAAATTCTTGTTAGTAAGCAACCAGTATAGGTTCAAAATTTACTTTACATTGAAGGTACTGACAATCACTATATTATATTTTAATATCAGTTTACTGAATTTGACTTCGATTAAAAATCAGCCTCTATGACCATGTTGAATCACTAAGAGCAATTTCCCCCACACTGTGTGTATCATTTTGAAGCTGCTAATTTAGTTTCAATTCTGAGTTGACCCCAGGTAGCAATACAAGCATGACAAAAAACCTTTGATGATACCCAATCTTCCTAGTTGCACAATAATAACTGTAAAAGAATGGAACCAAACTGATTATGATCTGATATCTACGCAGCAGTGATTATACAAATTGCTCCTGACAAAAAGCAGATGCAATTTTGCCTTGCCAATCGGCATCCAGTTTGGCAAATTACAATAGGGGCAGCATGTAGATAATCAATCACATTGATAAGAGACCTAGATTGATGTCATTTGGAGGCCGCAGGCTTCCTCTGCTGAGAGTATGAATAAGACATTGTCGGCTTGAAATATTGAAAAGGGAGAAAGTCCTGAACAGGCGGTTGATGTTCGGCGGAAGCACACGCTTCCTCTTCCCTTTAATAGTAATATCAATATGTGAATTATTAAATTGGCATTTGTAAACAATTGATGGATGAGTGTACGTTGGTTTGGTAGAGGATATTGCAGAGTGCATCTTTCCTGGGTTGTAGGTATACAAGTTTGCATACTACCAAGGTGCACACTAAAGCCAAGTTCATAAAACCCTAATAATACAGACAAATAATTTTTTTACATAACCTTTTACAAAGGATGAAGGACATTCTTTCTGTCTCCCAGAAACCAGAGTCATGGAAGACAAGTTTATGGCTAATTATGACAGAATGACAGATACATTATTGGTGGCAGCAGTGGGCTTACATGTATGTGCATATTAAAGACAATGGGATACACAAGTTTATTGTGCATAGCATAATTTTGGATTGGCTGTGTCACAATGGCTATCAGTAACTATTTGGGCCTTCAATTGGCTTACTAAACTAAAGAACATGTAGGATTTTTAGATGTTATTTGATAGAAAAACACTTCAGCAATTTTACTTACCTGAGCCTAAATGGTAAGTAAAATAATGAAGTATTAATTTGGGAATACTGGCCTAGAACGTTGATTGGTGGCAGCGGTGGGATACTATGTGTATCAATTAATGGGCTTCACAAATTATAGTTTATATCGGGTAACCAACATTCAATATCACTTTGCTATCATTCTAGTTTTCACCAGGTATCTGTAGGTATCTGTAATGCCATTTCCAGGAAACCTAGAAGTTGATTCCGAAATTGGACCCTCCCGAATATAAAGTCTTTCAGATAGGCCTGTCAGTAGAATAAAGATTCACTTGTCCATTCTATGGTATTAGTTTCAGATGTGTCAACCATCAACCACCAGTTAGAATGTAAGATAGTCAACTGATACTCTGAATACATTCTGATGATTTTGAATTTGAAATGAAAGATCGTAAATGAAATGCTCTAAACTACTGTACCGTTACTTCCTCACGTACACACAAAGCCTCAATGACCTTTTCCAATTGAGTTACCATTAAATCTGAAAACAATTGGATTAACTTCAGTACTCATGCACCTCTTCTTTTTTTATCGTTTAATCCTCTAACAGTGGGTTTGGGAAATTCTCTATAGGTCTGTCTTCATCAGCCCGAGTTAGCCAAATAGCTATTTTGTGATCCGGGAAATTAGCCCGAAGTTACAAATCGCGTCTTCATCAGCTCGAAACTTGAGCTTGAGAAATGAGCTCATAGTGTAAGTCTTCGGGCTGGTGAAGACGGACCACAAATAGCAGGCTATTTTGCAAACTAGCCCAAGATATCTTGGGAAGATTTCCCGAGCAGATACCTCGCTATTTGCATCTTCAGCTGCAAAATAGCCCGCTAATTCGTGATCTGACTAATTTCCCGGATCAGAAATAGCGGGCTATGTGGCCAACTCAGTCTGATGAGGACAGGCCTTTTGTAAAGTTAAGTAGCAGTACTCTGAACTGTCTAATTGCAATGAAAGCAAAATCAGTTTGGATTACATTGGGATGATGTAGGTGCTTATAATCTCGTTTATTCACCGAGAGGTTTTAATCATGTTTCAAAGTTCATTGATTTGACGTGACATCAATATATCACATTGCAATTTTGTCTCCTGAATATTTAATATCAATTGTGTATTGTACGTGGGAATGAGCTGACACAAATTTCAATATGTCTGTTCTGACAACTCATTCCTACTTATATTTCAACACTCATTTATACCCCAGAGAATGGGGTGCTCTGGTATCATTAAAAAAATACTTTTGACAAATAGGCCAGTAATTACCAAATTTTCTGTGTAGCAGAAGACACAAGAGAAAGATTTATATAAAGATGTTTTGAGATTATAGTGCAAGTGACTTACACATAGTGTATTAAAAAAAATAAAAAAAACTGCGCAAGCACTTCTCTGCCCTTCTGCCAGCCGTATGGCAAATTGATGTAGAAAGATGGAAGATCTATAAAATGAGTTAACACCCTTTTGGCTGTTATAGTCTGACCAGAGGATTTGATATTTTTTAATATTTAGGAATTGATTCATTTCTAGCAATGACTATGAGAGAAAGGGTATGGGCTGCTGAGGGCAGCAATCTATTGGAAGTGTATAAAAGAGTCTCTGTTAAAAGCTGCATGTATGAGCCTAGATATTTGCTCCTAGTGTTGAGAAAGTGTTTAATAAACTGAAAAAAGAGGAAAATTAGGACTTAGTGTGTAAAGAAAAAAACAAACAAAACAAAAAGAAAGAAGGAAAGTAAAGAAAAGAAACCCTAAAAGTGTAGGATCTATATGAGGTGATGTCTATAGTCTTGCAGTTAGACCCTGTGTGATGGCTAACACTATGGGTTGTACCTTGTGACTATGCATGAATAATGGACTGAACTTTATGACTTGTTTCAGTTCGAAGGGTTGCGTAAAAAGGTTCATGAATTCCTAGTTACGTCCCCCATCCCTGGATGCTGGATCGAGTCCATCGGGATGGAGATTGTGTGCATAATATCGATCTCACCAAACAATGTTAATTGAAGGAAAGACACGGGGCTGCGGTTGTACCGGGGCAAACGCGGGCTCTCAGACCGTAAAAGGCCTTTTAATTCCGCCGGATTAGTCTGAAAGATTTCATTAAGTAAAGTCTTTGGATTTGCTCCAAGGCTGTTGGATTGTTTAATTGAGATATTGGGATGTCAACCAGTTAGCGCATAATCCAGAATGACAGAGAGAAATCGGCTGTGCAGCAGTCAAGCAGCAAAGTGGAGAAGGGTGAAAAAAGGGAGGAAAAGGAGAAGGGTGTGTGAGAGAGGGAGAGGCGGAGAGGGAGAGAGAGAGAGAGAGAGAGAGAGAGATTTGAAGACTGTTTTTACATGTAAGGAAGGAAAAGGAGAACAAAAGAGAGAGAAAAACAAAGGGACGGAGAAAAGGGAATTGAGAGAGAAATAAAGAGAGGGAGAGAGAAATTGAGAGAAATTGAGAGAAAATTGAGAGGGAAAGAAAGAATATGAAAAAGAAGTGGAGAAGGAGAAAAAAGGGAGGAAAAGGAGAAGGGTGTTTGAGAGAGAGAGAGAGAGAGAGAGATTTGAAGACTGCATTTACATGTAAGGAAGGAAAGGGAGAGTGAAAGAGAGAGAGAGAGAGATATATATATATACAAAGGAATGGAGAAACAGGGATTGACAGAGAAATAAAGAGAGGGAGAGAGAAATAGAGAGAAATTGAGAGACGAATGAGAGGGAAGGAGAGATAATGAAAAATAAAAAAGATAAGAGAATGGGGAAAAGAATTAGACTAAGAGTTAGGGGGAAAGAGAGAGAGAGAGAGAGAGAGGGAGGGAGGGAGAGAGAGTGATAGATTGGGAGGGAGAAGCAGGTGGGGAGAAGAGAGAGCCAGGGTGGGGGGAGGGGGTGGTTAGAGAGACATAAGATAGGAAGGAGAAAGGGTTTAGGAGGTTACAGTCAGTGAGAAAGGGAGGGAGAGAGAGAGAGAGAGAGAGAGAGAGAGAAGCGGGTGGGGAGATGGGAGAGAGGGAAGGCAAGATAGCAAGGGGGACAGAGAAGGGAGAAAGAGTTGAGGAGGAGGTTACAGTCAGTGAGAAGAAGAGAGAGAGAGAGAGAGAGAGAGAGAGAGAGAGAGAGAGAATGTGAGAGAAAGTTTTCCTTCCTTGCCTCCTAATCTCCTTTTTTGTAGTGGAGACAGTGTTTGGTAGTGAGCTAAGCAACCATAGATCTTGATAGTTATCTTGATGGATGCATAATTTTTGGAATCGTAGCCGTAGCTTCACATTCAATCAGTGTGTCCGTTCCTCTTCCCCCTGCTTTTCAAACAATCGATGCAAAGTGCTGTAAAATTCATCTCCTCTGTCTGCGCATACCACTGCAGGGGGGTGTTTCACAAAGACTAAGATCGACTTTAAGTTGGACTTAAGTATAGCAGGCCGTTCATGCCATTGTTTGCTATCATTATTTACTGGCATTGGTCTCTCAAGCGACCTACAAATCATGGTAAAAAATCTACAAAACTTACATTTTTTGATAATTCATTTTTGAAGGAAAAAATATTATCTAAAGATCATAATGGTGAGAGCAAACAATGGCACGAACGGCCTGTTATACTTAAGTCCAACTTAAATTTGATCTTAGTCTTTGTGAAACACCCCCCTGGTATTTAGCTGTCAAACTTCATTGTACGGATAAACATGCAAAGGGACACTTATCGTTCTTTACCTCAAAGGCTACGAAATAGAATACATGAAAAGGAATGGGAAGTGAGAGATAAATTGAAAAAATACAAAATGGGATATTTCAAACATTGATGTAAGAATGTTTTAGAAATCCCTGAACAACAGCCCTATTAGTCAAAGCTCTAAAATATGCGAGAGAGAGAGAAAGAGAGAGAGAGAGAGAATGAGAGAGAGAGAGAGAGAGAGAGAGAGAGAGAGAAATACTGGACTTGTGTGACTAGGCAAGTGTAGTTTCAACCCTTAAAGATACTATGTCCCTTTTGCAGCCGACACTTTGCAGGAATTATGAATATGTCATGTATGTCCTATCTGTAACATTTAAACATTTGCAGTGTCCTAGTATTCAAATTATGCAAGGAAACCTGTTTACTTGCTAGACTTCACTGTCAGTCACTATTGAGTGACTGACTTCTTTTTTTCTTTGGTAATAACATACCTAAAATGAGCTGTAACAGGTACATGATATTTGTCTACATCAATAACCCACTACTTGAAAATTAAACTGATTGAATCTTTGTGCGGCACAAAACGTATGACCATTCGGTAAAAGGGTCTGAAAATCAGACTATTACTTAGTCGATTGCAATCACTTAAGTCGATTCGACAACTAATGGTCGTTATTTTCCCACTAAAGGCCATTTTCAAGCCTTTTCATTTAGAGGGAAGTTCTAAATTAGTATTGTCTTTCAAATGCCATTGGAATTTAACCTTTTCAATTTTTTGGCCTGCAAATGGGATATAGTACCTTTAAGAAAGAAAAATGGAACAAAGTATTGCTCACATCCCTGCAAAATATTGACAGGATGTCTGCATGCCTTGCATATCCCTGCTTTCATTGATGTGAAAATAATGAAATATTTTGTCAAGTTTTGTTAAAATTACATTTTTCATTTTCAGAACAAAAGAACAAAACAGTATAAAATATACATATAAAAGTATAAAATTCTGATAGAGTCAAGTTCTGTGCGCATTGATAACAATTTTTGAGGTAAATTGGCCAAAAGTGTGTCTGTGACATAATGCAATGTTGTCCTGAGTATAATAGTGTATTGAACAGCTGTAAAACAGCTACTGATTTTGTGACAGGGTGGGGGGGGGGGGAGGAAGGGGGTGGGGCATGACTTTTGGAGGGGGTGTGGGTGGACTTGGACATTTTTTTTGATTAAGAAGTCACTCTGACCTGTAACAATATTGAAATGTTTCTGACTGGACATTTCCTGTCTGTCTACATAGCCAAGTTTGTCATCACATTCAGTGATTAGGTTGGTAACCCTCTGGTTGTAAAGCTATCATCACTATCTTTCCGTCCGTTCTGGCCCTTACTAGGGGTTGCCAACTTGTACTTTTCTAGGGCGTAGCTAGGGGTCGGTGATAACCTGATCTTCCCATGCAAAATAACAGGATTAACACTGCAGGAATTTAAAAGTTTGAAAAGGGTCTAGTGGCAAACAGAAATGCTGAAGGGAATATACATGTATGGTGTTGGGTATGAGAAACAGGGCTTTAGTACCACAATTTTCATAGATCAATGGGATACTAAACTGAAAGCCCCTTCCCAAAATTGGGGACCATCAAACCTCACAGACAATTATCTCTTTGCATCCAAACTGAATCTAGTGCACTTTGGTTTGAAAATGAGGCACGTCTTTCCAATGGCATTATAAAAGATCCCCAGACGGAAATAATATCTGATTAATGCTTAGAAACTTCGGTGGAACGCGCTTTATAAGCATTGTTTTTATTATTATTATTATTATTATCTGTCGAAATCCAATCACACACACTAATGTACATGCTTAAAACCTCCCTGTACTTTCTGATGTCATCTATTGAGAGCAACCTGTTGTAAGGCATTAAAGGAAACCTCACCCCAAAGAATAATGTGTAGGTATTCTGAAAGATGAGATTGATTCCTGCCTATTGATGTACGATATTCCATACAAAATGTACAGGAGCTGTATAAATGAAGATATTCTTGGCATGATGTAAACCCTTTAAGCATGACATGGGGAAGTAAAATTTATATTTGATGAAAAATATATAACAGGGGAACAACTGTAACTCATTTATCAAAAAAAAAAAACTGAAAAATAGTACTTGACAAATCTATTTCATTTACTGGTATTTAAAAACCTCCATCCCAGAAGGGTAACAACTTATTTATGCAATTTGCATTCTGACAATTACGGTACAAAAGATAATAGCAGGCGAATGAAACACTTCCTCGCCACTTACATGTGGGAAGGAAGCCCAAGTTGTGCTGAGAATCTTTACATTACGCTAAGAATATCTTGCTTTGTACCTTTCTCATACACTGAGGTGGGGAATCTTGTAGATTAATGGGCGAATAGACAATAAATCTCTCAAAATAAGTTATTTCTTAGGGTGTCGTTTCCTTTAACTCTATCGATGACGGTGATCTGATACACTTTTCAGTGACATTTGCTCTGGGCTTTATTATGTCAAAGATTTTTGTCCCAGGATTAGATTTAGAGATGTGATTAGGTTTTACATTAGGTGTACGGTTAAGGTTAGTCGTAGTGTTAGGTTCAGTGTTGAAGGTAGTAATTTGGTTAGTGTTAAAAATTGACCTCCGAGCAATTTTAGCCGGAGCATAGGTGCCAGGACATTCTTAACACTTTCCTGGCTCTTGATCAGCGTATGAATATGTAATGACTGTAAAGAGATTAATGGAGATCAATCATCCCACATGCTTGATGAGGCTGTGATTTTGTGACATATAATTAGTAGCTTAGAGGACTCATCTTTCATTCTCTATACAGCATACATGTGTAGGTCTAGACATTAAGGGGGCAACAGGATCATTGGAACGAGGGGGGCGCTGGTATTACTAGTTTGATAACTTAAACAAGCCAACTGATCAAGGAGAAGGTGTGTGTGTGGGAGGGGGGGAGGGGTCATAATCATCTTCTTGTCATTTTCCCTTTTATCCTCTTCTTTCTCTCTCTCTCTCTCTCTCCCCTCATTTTTTGCCATTTGATTTGGAGAGGGGAGGGGGCCTCATGGTCCTGTGCTCCCTGTGGCTACACCAATGCAGACATGTTCTTCTGCTGTGCCAAGAGAGATTAGTGTTTTGACAGAAGCCAACTGCTCAATTGACCTGCAATTTATTGAAAGTGAATACAAGTTTTCCCCCAAAAGGCAATGATTTGTTTTGTTTGTCTGGTGTAGAGCGATCAGTCTTGGTGAGTGTTAATTCTTTTATGCTTTACAAGAAATATGTTAATTTAATCTATTAAGGAAATGCATGTTAATTCAATCACTGCTATTTCCAGAATAATATGATTAAAATCATGAATTAATTTTGTTTCCAGCCTTGGTACTTTCAGTAGGCCTACAATGCTTGTGTACAAAGGTAAAGGGCAATCCTGTAATTTGACTACGGTATATACTGAATTCTTCTTTCTCTTCCATAAAAGCCTTAACCAATTGATTATGTAATACTGTATTTTCTGTGGTGATTTTCAGTCTCCTGATGATATATGGATTACGTTATCAAGTGATTGGCTATATTGAAGTATCCATATCATGAAGGAAAGTGAAGCTTCTTTTGTGCAATGAGTGTGCATCGTAAATAGTGCAGTAAATATCGTTCTTGAAAGGTTTTCTAAACACTGTCACGTGTCAGCTTATATTGAAAAGTATCAATGTTGAAACCTGATAGCAGTAACCGCTCTATCATACCAAAGATCCATCTCTGTGGCTTTTTACCTTACAATTCTTTCCCACCTCGCTGCCCGACCGCCTGCCTGCCTGCCTGCCTGACTGCCTTCCACCCCATATCGCTGAACAAGGTGATCATGGTGACATAATTGAGAATTAATATTGTGTGCATACAGCCTGCTGGAGGGATAAGGGGAATTCATCAGTAGAAGAAGTTATTGTGCTCGCGTTTAATTTAATCTTCAAGGCGCCCGATTTATAATGCGATCCCCATCGCTAATCGCGATTTGCCGAGCAAGGATCGAGCGCTAGAACGCTGGAGAAAGCTTTTACGTGATAAGAGGGGATTTGTTGTATCGTGGAGATGGGTACGGTTACCCATGGGGCTACGGGCAAGGAGAGTACTTGCGAACAAGCAGTGATTGCAAAGTTGTGGCAAAGTATTCTTTAAAGGGAGAGAAGAGGGTGCAAGGGGAAAATAATAAAAACAAATTACATGAATGTTTAAAGAAATTTTCCTCCCAACCGACAGCAAAATTCATAATGGAGAAAAAGCAAATTTATGACTAAATACAGTTAGCAAAGTTGCAGTAAAGTATTATTTAAAGGGAGAGAAGAGTAACTTTCAAGAGGAATGTAATGAAAGAAATTGTTTGATTTTATATAGGACGTGTTTCCAAGACTTTATCAAAGTATATGTATGAAAACAATATGACAGAATCTACAGAACACAAAGTTGCAAAGTATGTATTTGTATTTAAAGGGAGAGTATTGTTGTAAGGGTAACATAATCAAAGAAAATTGTAGGAATTGTCATTAGAACATTTGCTGAGAATGACAGGAAACTGTGATTCCCGAAATTTAAAATTCATTTGAAAGCACGTATGAAAACAGTTAATTGTGACACAAACTATAGAATATAAAAAAACCTGGAAAGTGTTATGAATCATTTTGCAGTAAACATCAGAATATTTTGTCCCAAACATTTTTATTATGTAGTAGCTACATGTATTTTTTATGGTATTGTATGATCTTTGGACAAGGAAAAGCTTGTTTTTCTCCATGGCATTTACTGTCTTTTATTATATTCTGAAGTCCGACATTGATTATGGGATGCTATTTCTTACAAGGTATTCATGAAAAGAGCATCATTTGACAAAATAAAGAAAGTAACATTTACATGCGAACATATTTGAAAACTTGCTGCAATGGTGAAGGTTAAATGAATCGTTGTATTCAGCACTTTTCACATGTTTTGAAATTGCTTTTGCCAGAAATAACAAGTAAATTTGTGTGGTTTGTTGCTACGGGTTAAACAATATCATGGATTAAAATTAACACTGTTACATAGCCAGTGGTGAGGGTGTCGTAGTAAAGTGGTTAATTCACTTGACACACTTAATCTAAGGGTTGAGGGTTCGAATTGCAGCTGGGCGCCATTGTCTTTTGGCAAGACATCAATCTACATTTGCCACTCTCCACCCAGGTGTAAATGAGTATGCGGCAGTTGCTGGAGTAGTAATAATTGCAGGGCCCTCAGGAAGAAGCATTGATGCTGATGAGGCCTTCCTGCGTAATCAGAATTATTATTATTATTATTATTATTATAGTGGTGACCAATTGCAAGTACATGTAGATCAATTAAATGAACAATGAAAGGAGCTTTAAAATCAGATCAACTTCTGACTCATGATAATACATCTAAAGCAGGTGTTATATGTACATTGGAGGTCAGGTGCTTGTGTCCCTTCACAGTCATCAGCAATGTACACAAACACATTTTACCGCCCATGGATTTTTTTTTTTTAATGGAGGGGAGGGGTCAGTGTTACAGTTAGAGTACAACAAGATGACTTGATTGACCTTCCAATATTGAGAAGAAAAAAAAGAAACATTGAAATAAAGTATTTATTATCCATTCAGAAATTTGTTTTTCAATGGTAAAAGTTTACAGATCAATTTACAAAAAGGAAACAATCACAATCATAGACAATAACAGTAATGTTAAGTACATTCATAACAGCTTTAGTTGGGTAAGTTACATGAAATCAATTTTGTATGATGGTAACAGAAAATATATACATGAGTCTCCCTCAATAGAAGGTAGTACAGAATAGTTGTCTTGAGCATGAAAATCTGTTTATCATAAACAGATTTTAAAAATAAAATTGTAAGCCATTTACAAGAAGAAGTAGATACAGTGTTGACTGAGTTTTCTATTAACAAAAATAGGTTTCATAGTACATCCTAGTAAGAAGAAGTAGTAATGAGAGAATCAAAGGTTATGATGGTTGTGCTTTTATTTTAACCTATTGCCCATGTGAGCTTCATTGTTCCTGTATTAAAGCCTGTGAGAATAGAAAAATACAGTAGTCAATTGGTTAACACACCTGCCAAATTTCTAATTAGGAACCACAAGAAAAATCAAAGATCACTTTTTTCTTTTACTTAAAGATACCTAATCCAAAAAGAAATTAGGTGTAAAATGAAATGAAATGAAATTAATGGTTACCCTGTTTCCTTTTCAGATATTTGCTTATCAGTACCTTATCAGTACCTTCCTTTCAACTGAAAGCTAATGATGACCATGATTCCCTTTAAAACATCATCCAAAGTGCCTTCCATTAAGAAAGCATGAGAAGAACTAAAAGGCAGTGAGAATAAAGTCACGAATTGGGCGACGACGTGCCAGTGTGTATGTATTATCAGTTATCATGTGGGCCTATTTGCATGGACTGTTTGGCTAGGTGTATTAAGCCGTGGCTCAGCAAAACCAACCCAGGGTGATTCGCAGTTCGGTGCTAACGAGACGATTTATGGGCGACGTGGGGACATTTCTTCCGCGTTCGATTCCTCACTGTCGGCATGCGGCGACACGCCTGCCTCGGGCGGGTTGCGCTCAGGGGGAAGGGATATCGTTAAAATGCTGTATCACATAGTCTGGAACCCCATTCAGATTGTGACAGGGGGTATCGGGATCAAAGGAAGGGAATCTTGTGCCATCATTAAACCTTGCCGTGTCCTCCTTTCAAACAGTACCGCATCCCATAAGTGAGCCATCTCATTACCATGGCAACGTGAGATAGTTTCATCAGTTTTCCTTCTGTAGGTTTGAGGTGCTGATAATAATAATAATATGGATAATTATATAGCGCCGATATCTGCCAGGCTCTGACGCTCATGGCGCTGTACACATATTACCCTGGTTGTAACCGAGCTGCCAAAGTAACTAGCGCTCAACTAAACTGATGATTAGAAAGTTCTTTGGAAGTCATAGAAAATAGAGAGCTATATAAATGATCTAGATGATGTTTGCCTTGCTTGGCTGATGAAATGATGTAGCTGTACTATGATTCTACTTCCCCAAAATATTGAGCCCAGCCTAAGATGGATTTACAATTAACAGCGCCCCACCGGAAAGCCGCGACGGGCCAATTTTTCAGCTCTCGGGTCAACATCAATCAAACAGCAGGGCAGTATAACGTTAGCCCCGGATCAAGATTACCAAAGTGGTCCGATTGATTCTGACTAAAAAATTTGGAGTGATTTTGGACATAAATCAATACATATTATTATTATTTTTTTTTGGGGGGGGGGCAAAAAAGCGACCTAAATGATCATATTGTTGTTGATCACTTTGACCACTTTTTCTAGAACCAGGACAGTTTTACATAGGATAATCCCATCAACTCTTCTTTGCTGATAATAATGATTGGAATTATAACCCTGTCAAAAGTGGCCAAATTGAGCAAAATGTCATGCGTAGGGTCCACAAGAATGATATTTTTGGAATCGGCGCAAATTTTTACCCGGATAAGCTATTCAAACCTTCCCCACCAAAATATGTACATACCTAAATATTGACTTGAGCAGGTCAGAAAGGGGCTAAAAATTCACGTTTTACAACGTGTTATTCATGCAGTATCATGTATGCCCCGTGTGTGATGTTTTGCGTGTGTGAATCATGCAAGGGTGCCCATTTTGTTAGGGGCATTTCCACTGGGGTAAAAATTAATCAGTCTAAACTCTAAAGGCTTTATATAAAATGCCTATTGAACTCTTCACCTCTCCTTACTTTTCTCATGTACAATTGTGCCAATGAAGACCTTCAGAATATTATAGCTCAAATGTATGTAAAAGTAATCAAAATTGATGAACTCTCCCACCAACAGACTATGTCCATATCTTATGAAGATAACACTATATGATTTCATTTTAAAAGTGCTCTAGGGTGAATTATCTTGTAGCTTTGGATGTTTTGGGAATTACATAGCACATCAAAAGTGTGAAATTTATTCTTCAATGGCATTCATTCCTACAGAGGGGTATTAAAGAAAGTCTTGATCCCTTTCCAGATAATGTGTTAACATCTTATTAAGACGATTCATATAGATTCATGTGCATGTACAGCTACAGTGCACATTATGGAAGACTTTACTGAATATTTAGAATATTATTTCCTTTGAATATATATTTCTTCGAATTTTATTCAAGCATTGTAATGTTATGGAAATTTTGATTCTTTTCAGAATGATAAATCTTCATCATAGTAAGATGATTTATACAGATTTGGGCAATTAGGAAATACTTTTTATTCAAATTGTATGTCGTTGAATCTACTCTTGCATTGTACTATTTTTGGAAGTCTGTCCCTTTTTAAAGAGTATGTCTACATCTTAGATGTATCACACAGCTTTGAAATACAGTTACACTGGAGCAGAGAGTCATTTAATCAGGTATGAATATGAAGTAGCTCTTATTAAAAAAATACAAAAAATAACTAAGAAAAACAGAAAGAAAATTCTGCACAAAAAAAAATTGATTTTAGACAGAATTTAAACAAAAATTTAATTGCTATGCCACACCACTAAAGCCACTTTCTCATAAAACACGGGTCCATTACCCATACTTAAAATAACTCGGTATTTCTTGAATCCAATACTGGAATCACTGTACTTAAGAGTTCATTTATTTCCAATGCCAAGCTTGTAAAAGGTCTGTATGTCTTGCATTGTCACCCACTCATGTAATCATGCTGTACTAGTCTTGGGTTCTCATAATAGAATTCTATTTCAAGAGAAAGTGATATACAATTACTTCTGAATGGTATATGATGCTTATCGACTTAACTGCAGAATACCCCCACTATAGGGCTAGGGTCAGGCACAGGACTAAGGTTAGGATTAATGGTAGGGTTCGGTTCATGGTAAGGCCTTAGGGTCATGTTAAGGTTATGCCTAGGTTTCTTCCCCCGGACATGCGCCCCCAACGAGTATAGAAGTGGTTTATAGTTCTAGAGGTTCATGATTCTTTTCTAGGTGACCGACTTAACTGCAGAATACCCCCACTATAGGGCTAGGGTCAGGCACAGGACTAAGGTTAGGATTAATGGTAGGGTTCGGTTCATGGTAAGGCCTTAGGGTCATGTTAAGGTTATGCCTAGGTCATACCAATGCATTGAGCCAATGTGTTGATCCAATGCATTTCCATTTCGATTAGAAAACCGGAGAAACGAGCTGAAATCGATCTGGAAATGCATGATTTGAATTGGATCCGAAGTGACATTGATATAGCTATGCGTTCCCATGTGTTTTAGGGAAAACGGATGAACAACACATAGACTCAATTTTTGTTTTTGACATATTCAAAATTTGAAATTTCACGCTGCGTTTCCACTTTGCTTCTCCATATCAAACGAGCATCGAGACGGTATCGAAGTGACATTGAAATTAAAATGCATACTTCAAACCAAGAATGCATTGTAGGGTAGAAACGCATGCATTTAAAAAAAAAATCAAGAAACGCACTTAAATCAAAATGAAAAAGTTTTGGTGTGACCTAGGCGTCAGGGTTAGGGTTAGGGATAGGGTTACTTGTGTTGATTGAGGGGTTTGCAGTTTGATTATTTGAAATTTTACCTACGAAATATGAAAATTTAACAACAAACCTGCAGTAAATCACTATCACTAAAGGTATACTTTTATATTGCACATTGTATGACCACATGTAATAGAGGGCTCCACACTGCACAAGGAATCCAAATTGAACATTTTTGGGTCAACATGCATGGGCCCCTTTAATTTTTGAAGGGATTTCTCTTTGGGGGGAGGGGGGTGTTGGGGGAGGAGTTCATGAGTTAATGTTTCCTTTTCTTTCTTTTCTAATCAGGCAGAATGTATCCAGTTTCTGCCTTTTTGTTGTTGAAATCATTCATTTCTAGTTTTTAATATTCAGTGGATGATATGATATATATTTTTTTGTGAGAATTAATTTTCTATCATAATAAGTTTTAAAGTTTGTGTGGTTACATATATCTACGTACGTACTTGTATATTATACATGTGAGTGTGGCTAAACCTACAAAGCAATAGGCCGGTTACTAACATATTTAAATTTTATGCATAATTTAAAAACAAAGGTTGTTCTTGACAACCTGAATGCTTCCCTGAGGCTTACCCGACATAGCAACACTAATGTATGCAGACTGGATTCCAAGTATTGTATTTCATTCATTAAACAGGTTAATGGAATAAATGGTCACTAGGTCCCAGGAAACAAACATCCATAAATGTGAATAATATTATGTTAGTAAACCGGTCTATATTGCATCATATCTCTATGAATAACCTTGAATGGTCTGCTATCTTTGGTGATACCATTAGGCTGGAATTGATTCCTTCATCTCTGTTTATTTGTATGTTTGTGTGAGTGATAACAGGGCTCAGACAAACAGTGCCTTTTTATAATAAAAGCCCTTTCATACATGTATGTATGTATGTGTACATCAAAGGAGTATACGGTAAAATGCAAAGTAAGCTTATGATAGTTGCAATCAAAAAATAAAAATGTGTGTGGGAAATACAGTCATACTTCAAATGAACGTGTATACCTAATTGTTGGCTAGGTAAAAATATAAAAAATACTGGATAATTTAGTGATTTAGCTCTTGGAATCCATGAAAGAACTCTTTTCCTTTCATTCAAGGCATGCCAGACTTACTTGTACTTCAGCTATTCAATACATGTTATTCAGTCTCCTTTTTATATCAAAGATAAATGAAAAAACGTATGGCACATTGTGAACGAGGTTCATATTACTACTATTGTAATGAATCTGTCAAGAATTGTTTTCCCAGTAACCCAAATTTCACTTTGATGTTTTTCCGCCCAATTCGGTCAATAGGGTAATAACACAATTTTTCGAACGTAATTTTGCAATATGAAAAGTTTGTTGACCTGCGAGTATATCCTCCCTTTCATAGCTGTGTTGTACTCTGTGTAAATACAATATATTAACCCCGGAAATCATTTTGTACAGAGGTTTTGTGTCGGACTTGTACATATGCATTATCCTTCACTTAATTAATACATTTGATTAGTAATCTAATTTACAAATATCACTTTTAGAAAATATTCTTTAATATGACATCTGTTACTGCTATCATGCCATCATTCATCTTCTTCCAGCTCACATTTGATAATGCAGATAAGTAGAGCAATCTGAAAAGCAGACTTTGATAATTTGTCTCACTCAGTAATTTTAGCAATAGTAATTGTATCAAGATATGATCCCCACCGTACATCACAATATTAAATAATGTGTATAATGTATACGCACATGTAGTGTCACTGACTTATTGATATTGATCTAAAGAAAATTAAGAGCTTGGGTAGGATTCATTCTTAAACTTTTTGACCCCTAGGTCACTCTTTTGACCCCCTTCTCATTTTAAATGCTTTGTTCATTATTGAATTGGGATTAAAATGTTTAAACATTGGGCCTTAAAGCTAATCTTGAGCTCTGATATATTGGAATCGTATTTTGAGAGAAAATTGCTTTGATTTATTCAGGATTATTTATCCTGTAGTAGATTGGTTTTTTGAACCAGTGAAATAAAAACAAATGCACAAAAAACTTACTGGGCATCATCTTCGATAAAAACCACAACTCCCATTTGCACATAGTGACCTGTGTTAAGCACATGGTGTCGGGCCTACTTAACCGGATTTCCTTATCTTTCTATGCTCATTACTCAGCCACTATACATATTAAATTTTCTACCAAAATTGTTTGGCACATGTCATTTATTTGTAATCTTGAACATTCAGTGTAAGTTTCTTTGGATTCTGTGAGAATTTATTTTCTAACTTTATCTTAAAATGTATTGCATGATGGAAAAAATATCACAGTTACATTACATTCCCTGTTTATGTTTCAGGTTGAAAAATAGAGCAAGCTATACTAGAGCCCGTTTTTGTAATGTAATCAAATTGAATGCGTGCATCTTTGTTAAGTGCCATGTTACAAATCATTTCATTCGCCTGTTATGAATAATTGTAATTCAATAGCCAGAATGCAAATTTCATTCATTAAATGTTGCTACAGTGTAGGTAGAACAAATATATTATGGCATGTCTTGCTGACCAAAAAACATGTAATGTAATTGTATGCGATTGGCATTCTGACTATCAAATACAATAATTTGTAATGGGTGAATAAAATAGTTAATAACGACGCACTTAAAGATCTGTGCATTCAATTCGATTACATTAAGAAAATGGCCTATTGATAGTCAAGAAGATTGGTTCACAATTAAAAATGTTTAGTGCATTGTGCATCCCACAGAACGGAAGGAGTTAAGTACCTCTGTAATCCGACATAGTTGCATAAAAACACTGTTGATCATTATTGTATTTCTGTCTTATTTTTGACAAGTAGTGCCTCTATAATGTGCTTAAAGTGAAATCCACCCTTAACAGACGACTACTCTAAAAGAAATCAGAGAAGCAGACTGTTAAAAGTTTGATTTACATCGGACAAAAAATAAGAAAGTTGTCAATTTTTGAAAGTTTTAATCACTAATTATGGTCGCTTCAAATTGGCTGAATCGGTAATGTCACTGTGACAAAGTGCTGGACTACTTTCCCATTTGTTTCAACACACAATGATAAAAAATGTAAATTTTTTAAAATGTATTATTCAGGAGGGTCTTTTCTTTTTAGAGGACCTATACTAATATGCAACCCATAATATATTGTGAATTGTGCCCCAAAGGAGAAGGCCCTGTGGAGAAAAAGAGAAATCAATGATATTTTTGTACACGACAAACAGGAGAGTTGTCTCATGACTATGTCACATCCACCGACCAAATTGCCAATTTTAGATTTACATGGATTTAGTGATCTCATATTTCAAACATTCATACCTTTCTTATTATTGCTCTTGATTATTTCTAACTTTCACCATTATGGTTTCTCTTACTTTTCTGCTCCCATGTGAATGTAGTTATTACAAGGGTTGGATTGACCTTTAACCAGTGTGAAAACAGAAGGAATACAAGTATAAAGGGAGAGTGATGTATCTTTGTAAAGTGCTCCCACCCCTCCCCCCCCCCCAAAAAAAAGAGAGAGCTCTAGAAAAATCTAAGAAGGCTCCTTAAAAAGAAAGATACAAGCATAAATTTACTCAATCTACATATATTGTATCTTGCTTTTTCAATTGAAAATTTAAGAACAAGGAGCTCTTTGGAACAAAATGATATTTTTACTTTGATTTTTATACATCCGTGACCTTGTTGTTTGAGTGTTTGACTTTATGTAAGTGTCTGTAGAGGCAGTCAGAATAGATAATGATGAGGCCCAAAGTTCACAAGAAATTTTCTTTTTAGCCTTTTTCTTGATATGTGTTTTCACCTTATTCTTGATATGTGTTGTGACAAGAACTTCCTCTTAATTTTTTACTTCACAAGTATAAACTTTGTGTAATTTTCAATTGAATTCCATGTGATATTGCTCTTGTATACCACATCGTTCAACATTGTTAAGTACATTTTGACTCTATTGACTCTATGTGAACACAAGTCCTCCCAGATATTACTAAAGATATTGGATCCTGTACAGGGCAAAAGTTGTCCAGTGGGTCGGAAAAAAATCAATAATTTAGTTTTTTCTCACATTTTCTTGATATTTTTAATGGCACTAACTTCTTATTAACTTCACATGTCTCAACCATGTGCACTTTTCAATTGAGTTGCTTTGGTATTGCTCTTGTAAACCACTCAGTTTGACGTTGTGTCACTGTATGTGAACACAAGTCCTCCCAGATATTACTAAAGATAATCGATCCTGTACAGGGGGAAAGTTGTCCAGTGAGGCGAAAAAAATCTATAATATAGTTTTTTCTCACATTTTCTTGATATTTTTTAATGGCACTAACTTATTATTAACTTCACAAGTCTCAACCATGTGGTATTGCTCTTCTAAACAACTCAGTTTGACGTTGTTATGTGTGTTTTGACTGTATGTGAACACGAGTCTTGGACCTCCGAGATATTACTAGAGATAATGGATCTTGTACAGGGCATAAGTCGTCCAGTGAGTCGGAAACAAATCAATAATTGGGAGGCAAGCCATCTTGAGGAGAGGATAATGTTTCCAGGTTAAACATTGCTAAGAACCGGTAATGTAAGGGTTGGTACAGCATTTTCTTGTTAGCGCTTAAAGGTAGGATCAAACATTCAAATGATCTGCAAATGGTTAACTTTCCAAAGAGCAAATTTATGCAACTCACTGAGATGAACAAATACAAAGATTTATACAGATACTATCTGTAATTTTAGGATTCATACAGTATCTTGTTAGCGCTTGAATGTAGGATCAAACACCAATACTATTTATTGAAGAATTGTGTGCAAATGTTGAATTCTGCAAAGGGCTGATATAGATTTTCTTTTTAATAAATTGCTAAGAACCCATAATGTAATGATTGTGATTGATACAGCATTACTTCTTAGCGCTTAAAGGTAGAATCTAACATTCAAATGGTGGGCAAATGGTTAATCTTCCTGAGAATAAATTTATGCAACTCTTAATGGAACAAATACAAAGATTTATACAGATATTCTTTTAAAAGATTGCTAAGAATGTGCAATTAAAGGATTGGTTCAGCATTTCTTGTTAGTGTTAAAAGGTAAGCCCAGCCTTTCATTGCTGCGTATCATAAAATTATGTGCAAATGGTTCACTCTGCACAAAACCCATGTAGCAATTATATGGGATTCATACTTGTTTGGTTTTTAAACATTGCTAGTAAGAAAGCAGTACTGGAAATGTAAGGGTTGGTACAGCATTTCTTGTCAGCACTTAAAGGTGGAATCAAACATGTATCAACAATTTTTGTTCCAATGGTTCATTTGTAAATTTACAAAGGTAAGGACTTACAGATTTTTTCTTGAAAAGTTGCCAAGAAAGCATCTTGTAAGGATTGGTAGGCCTACAGTGTTTCAAAGAATATTAGGATTTTATTTGTATTTCTTTTCTTTTTGCACCTAAATTAGAAACAGCTAGCAAGAAATCGAAGGCAAAAGTACTTAAAAAAAAAATCTCCTAACAAGATTTACTCTTCCGAAAGACATTCAATAGTCATTCCTATTTTTGCTTCATTTTTCATTGAGGGTCCAACTAAATAACCAGATAGTGTAAAGCAGGGTTAAGCCATAGTCATGTAATTTTTCTATCACACTGCCAAATTTGCCTAATATATTATCTCACGTTGGCAAGATATCTGCCAATCATGGAAGTTCTGTAACATTGCCAACATACTAGGTATGTCTGATGGGATAAGTGGGCACCCTGCTCAGTAATCATAAGAACATTTTCCTGATCGCTAGGGGCGTTGTCAAACCGTCTAATGAATTTTTTTATCCACTTAAAGTAATCTAGGCCTTTATTAAGAGGGCAAGCTGATCTTGTTAGGCCAAGAGATCATTGTACACTCCGTGGCCCAGAGATCCACCTTGTAAGGCCTGTTCACACATGGCAGATAAACCGCTGTTACAAAATAAAACTATTTAAGTGTATGTGAATAACAATTACGAGTGGGAGGGGGGATTATCAGTGCATAACCAAAGGCTCCTAAGCATACGTGTTCATCTATGTCTTGCAAGATGTAGAAATGTAAGGAAAACTGCTCCTATGCCATTTTTTACTTCATAGCTGTGATTATTTTTGAGATGGTTTAACGTATCATATGGGAATGAATCTTTACCAAACCAGCACAGCGCGGAGTGAAAGGTTAGGGACCAGCAGAACAGTCTAGGATCATGCCTACGCATACCTAAGTTGTTGAGGGGGACGAGTTAGTTTTTGTCTCTCAACCTTCTCACTTACTTTGCCATGCATGTGCATACTTATTCTTGAGGGACGGTGTGGCACCTCCAACTGACAAAGCAATTTTTCATATTTCTTTTTTTTTATGGTGGTTGTCTCAAGCTGTGACAGAATGGAGAGAGGGAGAGAGATAGAGAGGCAGAGATTGAGGGTTGAAGCAAAACCAAAGAAAGATGAAGAAAGATGGATGAAGGGTTTGGAATTTGGTGAAGGTGGGAGAAAAGAGAGATGGAGAAATGAAAAGACAAACATAGAGAGAGAGAGATGGGGAGAGGGGGTGTGACAGAATCACACCTAAAGAAAGAGAGAAAGCTACAAAGACAGAGTTGGGTCAGTAAGAATTCAGTTTGGAGCCAGAGGGTGTTATCTCTCTGTGAAATGATATCAGTTAATATTATAAAGCCAACGAGATACAAAAATTGTACATCGTATGGTCAGGCAACAATTGTTCCATGGCTTCATGTAATTCCTTACACTAATCCAGTATGTGACTCCAATCCTGACAATAAACCTAAACCTAACCCTAACCTGAAACTCAATTGCAACTTAAAGAGAAGGTTGAGTTCTGGGAAGAGGTGAAAAATAATTTGTGAGAGTTATCATTGTTATTATGCAAGTGTGGAAGAACATCCTATAACAAATGTTCCCTGAAAAGCATGGCTCTTCAAGTGCCTTAATATTCTAAATATGGCATGTAACAGCATAAAAATCGGGACGGATTTTTATGCCACATGTTTGTGTAGTCCCATGTACATCTTTCTGTGTACAGTGCTTGTAACTTTACCAAGATTGGGCCAAATTTCTTATCATTTTGATGATTCCAGAACCTTGCAGTACACACCAATACTTATACGCTAGATGATCAACCTTTTCTGATCGATTCCACACCGTTTCTTTCACAATGCAATCGCATGACCAGAACTCAACTTTATCTTTAAGCCCTGACCCTCATGTATATATTTTTTAACAAATAAAACTGGATGTGAATATTGTCCAAGCAAATGTCTGATCACCATTTATAGATAGTAAATGTAAGAGAGAAAAGGAGAGAAGGAAATATAAGCTGAAAATGTGAGTCAGCTAGAAAGAAGATGAATAAAACACACAAAGAGATAGGGTGAGAGAGAGAGAGAGAGAGGGGAGAGAGCAAGATTGAAGTGAGGAGAAAGACCCCCTATGGAAATGAAATATGAATCAGAACATGATTGTATCCTAGAAGGATTTGTTCAGTAATGGCATTTGTGCATATTTCATGAAGGGATAAATCGCCTAATGAGAGCCAGAAGGGAGCTATCTCTATTCCATAGTAATGAGATGATACCCTTTTGACTCTGAGCAAATGAAATGAGAGCTTTGACGTCAGAAGAAAAATGAAATGACGAGAGGGCTTTACTATTACATTCTGATCAGGTTGTGATAAATTCTTCTATGAAACCGTAGTAAGGTTAAAGGGTTACGAGGCTCTGTGGTCTATTGGATATGCCACCAGGATGTGGATCATATGGTTTGCGGTTCAAGTCTGAGCTGGCATATTAATGTTCTATGGCAAGTCATGACTTTATATTTCCCACTCTCTACCCAGGTTTGTACGTGAGGACCTCACAAGAAATAATTCTGTGCATCAGTTTCTTAGGGTAGCTTGGCTAAAGCCAGGATGATAGTACTTTCAATGCACTTTAAGCATCCGCTGATGGGATTGATATGTGGTTAGAACAGATATGACTATTACATTTCTTTTCATTTTCTACTCTCAATGGGTGCCTGATAGAATACAAAATTCTTCACAGTAACAAAGGGCGTCTAATGCTTGAGTAATAGTACATATCATTCTTTGTTGGTATTGGGAACATCTGCTGGGAGTGAGTGACATGCACATTGTATAATAAAGCTATTATTATTTTGTAAAATTATGTTTAATAATTTTTGATTATCTGTTCTCTCTAAGATTCTAGACTTAAGTCACAGATTATAATAGATGATCATCAGAAAATGTAAGTTTTTCATATTCAGCGTAGATTGATTTTTTTGAAATTTCAGCTGATCTGTAGAGTGTAGACACGTGTAATCATTAGAAGCAAACATGTAAGAAAGGGAAGTTCACCCTGATATCAATTTGGTTTTATTGCCAGCAGACAAACGAGAGAAACAGGTCTGTGAAAGTTTGAGCAAAACAAATAAGAAAGTTATGAATTTATGAAGTTGCGATCAATCAAACACTAATCGCAACCCTGTCACATACCTTGCAAGCTCAGCTCCCATTTGCCCAGTACTAAAAAACTTTCGATCATACATTCACCTTAAAAAATAATTGTTGCAAATATGTTTTCATAAAACCCCTGTATGAAACAAATCTATTCTGTCATCATTAACTAAGAAAATGAAAGTTTATGAAATTTTCTGTACAAAGCAAACTGGAAAGAAGCTCTCAAAATACGTCACAGTGTTGCCTATTTGTGTTTCACTGATGACAACTTCAAAATTCATACCTTTCCTAATTTTAATTGGATATTGCTCAAAATTTCTCTAAATTGTTTCATTTTTCTGCTTTTATTAAAATCAAGTGAATATTTGGTTGGTCTTCCCTTTAAAGAGAAGGTTGAGTTCTGGGAAAAATAATTTGTGAGCGTTATCATTGTATTATGCAAGTGTGGAAGAACATCAGATAAAAAATGTTCCCTGAAAAGCATGGCTCTTCAAATGCCTTAATATTCTAAATATGTCATGTAACATCATAAAAATCGGGACAGATTTTTATGCCACATGTTCGTGTAGTCCCATATACATCATTCTGTGTACAGTGCTTGTAACTTTACCAAGACTGGACCAAATTTCTTATCATTTTGATGACTCCAGAACCTTGCAGTACACACCAATACTTATATGCTAGATGATCAACCTTGTCTGATCGATTCCACACTGTTTCTTTCACAATGCAATCGCATGACCAGAACTCATCTTTGTCTTTAAGTAGGTATTCATGTAAATATATATACATGATATCAAGCCAAAGTGAGGAAGATGCACCAATTTGTATATATATATTCCAAGGGCAATGTTATGATTGATCATAGATAGATTGGATTACCTCTGAACAAGTTACTGACAATAGAGTGGCTGACAAACATTTTATGTTTTCCTATTTGTCAAGAAGGAACTTAGACATTCAGAGTGAGTGTACTAATAATCATCCCCCACACCCCTATACTCCAATAATGAAATCCAGGTATTTTTGCAAAGTAATCGATATCTGTCTATTTTTCATTTTATAAGCCATTGAGCTCATACACTCATTTAGGTCCCGTCTACTTTTCTTGAAATGGAAAATCCAATAAATTTGTTGATGTAAACGAGCGATTCCGCTCTGTGTGTGGAAAGTGAGGGTTAATTGCTTGCCAAAAGCAAATAGCAAATTGGTGAAATTAAAACCTGTAGAGAACTAGAGATAGTAAATGGGACTTTATTGGCGATGGATGGGGAGGTGGAATAAAATGGAATTCAATTGTTCGTGGACAGGATATGAAGAAACACGAGGACAATAGGAGCCACAGGTTGAGAGATATTGAGAGAATGAGTGGATGAGAGAGGGAGAGGGAGAGAGAGAGATAAAGAGAGAGAAAGAGAGAGAGAGAGAGAGAGAGAGATAAAGAGAGAGAAAGAGAGAGAGAGAGAGAAAGGGAGAGAGAGATAAAGAGAGAGAAAGAGAGAGAGAGAGAAAGAGAGAGAGAGAGAGAGAGAGAATGGATGGGAGAGAGGGAGAGAGAGAGAAATGTTTTTTTTGTTGGGGAGGGGAGGGGTAGTGGTGGTGATGGTTATTTTACCTGACTGCTAAGAAAGCATAAATGCTTGTTAGTAAGCAACCAGAGGACCGACGGCTTTAGGTCTTCTCCGAGGGACCTGGTAGAGCAAAAGAGAGGGGGAAGAGACAGAAAAAGAATACAAAAGAAAGAAAGAAAGTGAAGAGGGAGAGAGAGAGGGAAAGACAAAGGGAGGAGGAGGGAATAAGGAAGAGAGAAGAAGAGGGAGAGAAAGAGACATTTAAAATAAATGTTTATAGATAGAGACAGAGAAATAAATATAGATAGAGAGAGAGAGAGAGAAGAGAGAGAAGAGAGCAAGCTAGTGAGGTACCTGGATGACTCCATCTCTCTCTCTTTCTTTCTCTTCTTTTCTCTCGTTGTCTCCCTGCTGGTGGATAGGCATCATCCCATAATTGAATAGATGATAGAGTTACCTGTTAATCCCCTCACCCTACACATTAAATGCATATTGTAAAGAGCTATTACCGAGAAAACATTCACCTCTAGCACTAACCTACCTCTGTTTGCTGACTCTACAAAACTCAATGGTAGATCGTTTTCTTGGGGACTGTAATGTTTAATTGAAAACTATTTCATTAATTTACAAATGTCACATCAACCATTTGGGTTTGATGAAAATGAGAGCGGTTACAGCAATTGTTTAGTGTAGAATTTGTAAATATATGTCATGCTCACTTTGATGTCAGGTGGATTTGGCTATTTTGTAAAAATGATGTTTTATTAACTCGTACTGCGCCAATAGATTTTGCTCTTTGCCGCAATGTGAATGATGTTCACCCTTCAAACATCTGTCTTACTTCAACCATGTCTTCTAGCTGCATCAACATGATCAAAAGATTGGGGTAAATTTGATATTAAATGATCTTTAAATTGATACCTAATAAGTAATAGAAATGAATATACTTTTCTCCTCTAATTCTCTATTCCTCATTTTTTCAATCTGGTAAAAAGTAAAAGTTAGCCGAGATCTTTGACAAAATCTGCAAATAAAAACACAATGGTTAAGGTACCATAATATGTATCTAGAGTGCTTGTTCCAGGCTATTAGTGCTGGTATGAAACTATTAATTGACCACTGTATTATTATTTTTTTTTATAGTGGAGCAATGTGCTTTTGAACACACTTTTCACTGATTGTCATACATGTACATGAATATGAAACCAATACAGCAAAAAACTATCCATTCAAAATACTTGCTTTTCTAAGTTTGTTGTGCATTATCTTTAATGCAGGGTAATTTGTACTCAGCCATAGCACCTGCACTGGTCTTAAATCCTATTTCTTGTGGGAAATTGCATTCCAAATATATGTCAACACTAACATTTAGATTTCAGAAATTATGTCATATAAGGATAAAGCACTGTCTACCATATGTAATTGCCCAGCAATTATTCCTACTTTTATCTTTTAATCCGTAATTATGTGAATGTCAATTTACTCATGATCGTATGTTTCCTATTGCGTCAATTTCGTATAATTGTACTGAAATGTTCGATAGATGGCAGTGTGTTTAATTTGAGAGGACATTAGTAGGGACTTCTATGACATAAGGAGGCGATTTGAGGGTAATGTTACGAAGCCGAGGCGCATTACGAGCCAGAGCATGACGACTGCTTAATTCCCGACTGGCCGGGAGGTCCCAACAGAACGTCCCATCGTGGGCTGGCGGTTAAATGGAACAAAATATTACGAGGAGAAGAGTCGTGTAATGGGCCTGTCATCCATGTAAATGGGGAACTATGAATTTTTATGATCAGATATCGAGGCCTGCAGATCGAGCACGATGTGCGCCACTCGGGGAACGTGCCGGAGCAAAACCCCGGCCGGAAATCACGGATCGTTGAGTTTTCTTTCCCATTTTTCATGCCCTGAAACGCTTTGGTTGGCTGGTGTGAAGAATGTTTTGATTTGACAAAACGGTGTCAGGGCTATATGTGATTGAACTCTGATTTCAATAGAGATGGGCGACATTTTAACATGCTAGATAAAGAGAGAGATTTGTATCTATTATATGGGTCTGAAATTTAATATTTATGGAATTAACACACCTGTGAGTGCTTAGAGAAACCATGCACAATATATCAGAGCATTAATATCTCACATTCATTGTGGATTTTAGTATCTTATATTCAAAACACTTATATCTTGGTTAGAAAATTTAATATCTTTAAAAATAAAAACAATACTAGTGGTAACATCCAATCAATTCCAGTGGTAGGAATATGTTTGTATTGTTGGAAGCAGCAAAAGCATGAGTTTATAGTGTGGTTAAAAAGTATAAAAGACACAATGCTGACATGTTTCAAAAGCTGTTAGAAATGAGATTAGGAGAAGATATTAGAAAGACAGAGGAAAAGAGAGAGGGAGAGAGAGAGAGAGAGAGAGAGAGGGAGGGTTATAAAGAAGGGGAAGATGGGAGGAAGTATAGAGAGAGAGGTAGAAAGAAGGGAAGATCATGAAATATAGGTAGAGAGAGACAGACAGAAAGGGAAACAAGACGGGAAAAAAGAGGGAAAGAGAGAGAGAGAGAGAGAGAGATGGGGAGAATAGGGCAATCACAAAAAAATAAGGCATTTGCATATTAGAGAAAAAGAGAGAGAATAATGAAGTAAGAGGAAAGGAAGATCTGTGAACAGAAACCAAAGTCACAGCATCGCTGGCACCTCTAATATTATTGATTACCGAGTGCTATCCCCAGACGAAGCGGGCCGAAAGTCGTGTAAAGACGCTCAAATAGAAAGACGCTCACTGTAAGCAGATACTATACTCATGACCCTAGGAGAGATTAACCTGGAGATGCGAGACTCTCTTTCTCTCACTCCTCCTTTCTGTTGGCCCTCCTGATCTTTCTCTTTGTCCTTCTCTATCTCTGATTTAAACTCTACAACTCTCTATACATATCTCTTCACCTTTCTTCCCTAAATCTAGTGTTTTGTCTCATTTTCTCAAAGCTTTCTCACCATTGTTCTGTTCCTCTCTCTCCTCTCTTTTTCCTTTTTTAAAAGTCTTTCCCTTTTCTATCACTTCATCACTTCCACCATGTCTTTTTCATCCTTCTCTCTTTATGTACCTGTTTAATCTATGATTTCACTCGCTCTCATCTCTATGTTCACAGTGCTATACCTCTCCATATTTTTCTCTCCTCTTTCATCTTGATTAGAATTCTGATCTATCCCCCTTTCTTGATCTCTTTCTCTTATGTTCTCACTCATCTCCCTATATATCCTTAGTACTATCTCTGTCTCTATCTCTCTTTGCTTGTGATCCCCTCTTTTCCTGTCTCATCTCTTCTCTCTCTTTCTCGACTATCTCTCTCTTTCTCTTCTCACATTACTCAGCTTACTTTACCGACAACAGTACTACAAGCCACAAGAAAAGCCTGGAGAGGAAAATCACTTTCTTCTCGCTTTCACTGATTTAATAATTCATTTGTTACAGCCGAGAAGTTCTGGATCAATAAGTGACGCGTAAAGTGGGATTTTCGTTGACCTTGCTAGAATAGCCCATTTAATGGGTGCACACTCACCCCCTGTTCAGATTACCGAAATTCATTGTATATATGGCTATTGTATAGCTATAGGATAAGTAATTTCTTTTTAACTAGTCTGAACATTGTATAAAAGAGACTTCATATTATAGAGATATTGACTGCTACGAGAGGACTGGCTCTTTTTATATGCTCAAGGGGAAGTTGCATCCGCTGCTATCACCCCGAGGCGCGCCCTGGGTGGGCGGCGCGCCGAGGGGTGATAGCAGCGGATGCAACTTTCCGCGAGCCAGTGTAGAAACAGCCAGTCCTCGAATATTAAAACAGTCGATATCTCTTTTATGTACCGAATAGACACAAAAATCTACCAAAAATTCTTACCTTATCCTTTTCTTGAGTAAAGATTGGTTAAAACATCACAAAAAATCTGAGACACTGTCTGTTAATCTTCGCTGGAAAAATGACTGAAAGTTTCAATCATTTGGGAATCACACACACAGAGCGACCAAATCCAACTGTTACGTCAACTGTCCTCTTCCAAACTAATTTCTTTATATGATATTATTCTAGTGTGTACACCCCTTTTGCTATACATTGATCTGTATATGAGTTTAATATAAATTTTGTCTAGTCTGAACAGGCCATCAGTGCAAAGTTTGCGAGGGATGCGTTGTTGGGGGAAGGGTGCATCGTAAAAATAAGACGCGGCTGGGAAAAGTGTCCTGAGCCTAGCTTAGCTGCGTTATCTGATGTTTTTGACTTGGTGTCGATATCATCAGTACTTGAACCTACCTAGTTGAATGAATACATATGGTGGTACATCAATCAGATGTATAGCCATTCATCAAAATATATTTTGCTTTGTATGTTATGTCATAAATATCCCTTTTAGATCAGAACTAATGATGAAATATAATGAAATTTAAATTTTTAGAATGTTCACATTGCAGAAATGGTTAAGGAAATGGTTAAAAATATAACTATGTGTGAAAGCTTACCCCGTTAGTTTACTGACAAATAGGGCAGACATACATGTTTGTTGTCTAATCTACAGCAAGTGCATAATTCAACAAGGCTCAAATTAAAAGGTTTCAAGACTTAAAGGTTTTAAACAGGAACATCCCAGCAGTCCAACCGTCCACAAGATTGACAGTGTTCGTGTCGTGTAGTACAAGTCCTAGGAAAGTTGTGCAGAAGGTATACCGGTACATGTTTGTACGGCTTCCATGTGTTCTTCTTTATTCAAGATATTGGGCTTCAAATATTACTTTTATATAGAGACATTGCAAATTTGCAATATCAAATACTCTCTCAATTAACATAAAAGCGACTCTCGAGTTGACTACTTGACGCACCAGGGGGGTGTTTCACAAAGACTAAGATCGACTTTAAGTTGGACTTAACTATGGCAGGCCATTCATGCCACTGGTTGCTCTCACCATTGGTCTCTCAATTATGATCTTTAGATAATATTTTTTCCTTCAATAATGAACTATCAAAAAAGGTAAATTCTGTAGATTTGTGACCATGATTTGTACGTCCCTTGAGAGACCAATGCCAGTAAAGGGTGAGAGCAAACAGTGGCATAAACGGCCTGCCATAGTTAAGTCCAACTTAAAGTCAATCTTAGTCTTTGTGAAACACTCCCCTTTAAATGTTCGCATAGAAAAGGGCCTGCATGGAACCCAAGTTGAATTTGGGTTCCATGCATGGGGTTTTATATTAATCTTTATTTTTCTCATACCCATTATATAAAGTATCATACACTCTGTATTTCTAAGAAATTGTACTTCATGTGACTTTTTCAAAAAACATCTGAAAACATACCTCTACAATTCATCATATTTTGTTGATTCACTAAGAGACAATGCCTTGTATCCTCTGGAAAAGGTGCTATATAAATCCAATTATTATTATTATTATTATTATTATTATTATCATTATCTGTTATCACATAGGTTACGAGGAAAAGATTTTTTATGTTGATTTTACACATTTTTGCTATACACAAATTATCTTTTAAGGCAATTGGTACACTTTAAGCCTCAACTAATTTTGCTTTCTACTGAAGATATGAAACCCTTATCTCACCCAAAAAAAAAAGAAAGAAAGAAATCGTGTGCATTCTACAGGCTCTTCTAAGAGAAAAACGTTTTCACAGAAAGGGGAGATCGGAAATTAATTTCCTGTGAATCAGGATTGATATTTTGAAATTGTCATAACAAATTTATATTGCAATCAATTATTGATCGTTGCGTGCACACCGGTCACTGCCTACTAAAACATTCACAGAGTCATCTGCACTAATAGACTGTGCTGTGCTGTGACCTAGCATTTGCTCTTGTGACAATTTCTCTGTTTATTTCATCAAAGATCTAGGGTTAGGGTTAGGATTAGGGTTGCTCTTTGGTTGTAGATTAGGTGTGGAGGTAAGGTTATGGATAGGAGTAGTGTTAGGTCCAGGGGGATGTTTCACAAAGACTAAGATCGACTTTACGTTGGACTTAACTATGGCAGGCCGTTCATGGCACTGTTTGCTCTCACCATTTACTGGCATTGGTCTCTCAAGGGACGTAAACATCGTGGTCTCAAATCTACAGAATTTACATTTTTTGATAGTTCATTATTGAAGGAAAAAATATTATCTAAAGATCATAATTGAGAGACCAATGGTGAGAGCATCCAGTGGCATGAATGGCCTGCCATAGTTAAGTCCAACTTAAAGTCGATCTTAGTCTTTGTGAAACACCCCCCAGGATGGAAATCAAGATAGGGTTAGAGTAAGATGTTGACGACCAATGCTAAATGCATTCTGTACCATTTTTTAGAATGAACGATGAGTGGTGAGTGATTTTGGTTTGGAAAGCTCTTAAAATTGTGTGAAAGAATCTACATAATATCTCTGGTATATAAACAAACAAATACCGTACATTCTAAATTGCTACAATTATGACAAAATGCAACTTTTACAGAAACATGTAATTATTAAAAGAGCTCTGATAAACAAAAGTGTTATTTGGAAAATGGATTCATGAACAATTTTAGTTTAATATGTTTTTCCAGAATGCTGCACAAAGATTGAAAAGGTACAGTGTTCTGTATGTTATGTATGCAAATAAGAAGCATCCTGCACGCGTTCAGCAGTTTAGGTACTATAATGGAATGACATAAGTAGATATTTTAATGACAGTTGGACAGGTGCATGAGCACTTAGTGTATTTGACAGGTTGCACTATTGAAAACTTACCCTATTGAATTTTAAAGGAAATGCCATATGAATCATTGAGGATGATGGATATTCTTCTGTGGGAGTCAGGAGGAGGCCATTTGCGTAATGTAATCAAATTCAATACATAAGTCTTTTTTAAGTGCCTCATTACAAAGTATTTCATTTACCTGTTATGGATAAATGTATTTCAATAGTCAGAATGCAAATTGCATACATTGGTTGTTGCTAGGTAGGACAAACATTATGGCTTGCCCGACCTAACGACAAGGAGGAGACGCAATGGCTCAGTGGTAGAGCAGTGGTCTCGTAACTGGAAGGTCCTGGGTTTGAAACCAAGTCTATGCGCTAGTGCCCTTTGGTACGACTTTTAAATCATGACCATTATTTGAACAATTGTTAAAGATTTAGTTGATTTTTGAATCTCCATTCAAGTGCTATGTTGTGTTATAATGCCAATTGATGTTGTCTCCTGCAGTGAGGTCATATGCTATTGCGCAATACAGCTTTGAAACTGGGCTTTTTTAATGAGCTGTCTGAGTCGTCATTTTTAAAGCTAGATTCAAGAATGATTGATGATTTCTAAGAAAAATCATTGTCATATTCGGAATCTCCGTCAAAAACTCTTCTACCGTTTTGATTGGAGGGGCCCTTTAAGAGAAAAAGGAGGAGAGAGATGGAGAGTAGGAGAAGGAAAGAGAGAGAATACTCTGATGTTGTTTTCTCTGTCGAATCAATTTGAACTAATTTGGGCATCTTACTTAGCATGTATATATAACGGGTCTTACCTCAACTCTTAATATCAGGTTTTAATTTCGATGGATCAAGAATAAAATCAGTAATTTTCGGGATGAGAAGTTAATTTAATATTCATTAATTTATGACAAACATGTCTCAAATACCCTTGGTGTTGTACTATATACAAGCAGACTTGCTCAGTATAGACTCGGCATGTGTGTAGTAGAGAGAATGGTAGGAAAACCAAAATCGCCCTTGTCAAATGGAAAATTATGAAAAATATTGTCTTAACCATTTCTGTGCGATTGAAGAAAGTAATGGATTAAAGTGTTGTGAATCAGCTACCCAGTGAGACATATTGCAAAATGATGCTTTTGTTTGATTTTTCAATAAAATCTATATTCATCTCAATTAACAATGGATATATTCTCTCCCTCTTATTCTTTCTTCAAACAGGTTGGAAGCTGTGAGCGGACACTGCGGCTTGTGTACTGCCTATTGTTGTAAGTAGGATTCTGTGAAAAGAAAATACTGTTTTTGTTTACATTAGAATTTTGTTTTGGCGTGTATATGTGGAAGGTGTCATTAAGATGTTAAGATGCCATATGATTTAGAATTTTGAAGACATATAAGCAAACCTTAAATGACAATATTTTGGAAATGAAGCTAAAAGAAACTCACCCTTGAGTCAGTGCAAAATGCATGTGATACCAGAATTCAATCATCTTCAATGGGGTAAGGGGCTTGGTCCTGAATATTGGACCCTCTTAACTTTAATATAGCCACCCCAATTCCCTTCTTTACACATAATAATAATATTGGATATTTCTATAACAAACATATCCACCACAAAAGGTGCTCAGGGCACTCCAATATTACCCCAGCTCTGCTAGGCTACCAATATCACTGCTCACAGCATTCAAGGAATTCCTTCCTACTGGTACCAATTTAATACCTGGGTGGAGAGCGGCAAATGTAGATTGATGTCTTGCCAAAGGACTTTAGTGCAGCAGTGGGACGTGGGACGCGAACCACAAACTTTATGATCCACAGTCCCGACGTATCCACTAGACCACGACGCCTCTACATGACCATTGGTGATTTGTGCCACTACCTCATAGGTACCTGTCATCAGTAGTGTAGGGTGAGTCCAGCCTTTGAGGGGGCACTGACATCATTACAGGAGATGGGGGGCAATGGTCATAGATGAACACTGAAATGGGAATTTATGAGGCTTCTGATTAGGGGAGAGGTGCTTGAAGGGGTCATATGATCCTTTTTCCCCCAACCTTTCTCCCTTTTCTCTGAATTTTTCTCTTGTTTATTCCTTTAATTCATCATTCAATGGGGGGGGGGGGTGGCACGTGCCCCCTGTGCCCTCCTGTCGCTACATCACTGCCTGATACGTATTATTTCATGTGGTAATAGTTTTATAAGATTATATTCTACATGAGATGAAAACATCGCTAGGGTTTGCATGGTTCACAAGAAGCCTGTGGAATTCTGTATATACTGACAATGTTGATTCAACAGGTGTGTGAGGTGCCCCTATGACCCTCCTCATATCCAGAAATCTCCCATCAGGTGCATCCCCATCAGCCTGAATGCATGCTTGACACAGATCAATGTCAATGTGACCCCATTAGTGGTTGACAGTATGCAAGGTAAATAACATCATGTACCAATGCACTCTTTCTCACCCCGCCCCCTTTTGACTCTCAAAAAAGTGAGATTCACTTCATAATGATAATAATGTACTTTTCTAGTATAGCGCATACCATATTATGATGTCTTTGCGCTCCCAAAGGACTTTGGATATTATTACCCTGGCTGTACCTCTGATAATTGCAGAGCTCACTGCATTCAAGGAATAACATCCTACCAGCTACCCACTTCTATACCCAATATTAGTGTGGCATATATAGATTAATGGCTTGCTGAAGGATGTTAGAGCTGCAGCAGAGATTTGAACCCGGAACCTTGTGTCAGGAGATTTATCCACTAGACCACTTCACTTAAGAAGAACAAAAAAAAGCAAAGTCATTTTTGTAATCTTACTGAGTGCTCTGTGTGTGTACAGCCTGACTGTGATTTCTTTATGTTCCTCTGAAGTTTACCTTACAAATCAAACTTCCAAATGAATGGTATCAAATTTGTTGAAGAGAAAACTCTGCATTTTTAGCCTTTTCTGTAAACCATTTCTGTAAGGCTATCAAGTGGTGTTGCTGAAGGTACCGAACGCCCCTCAATGGAATACTCACTCACAATTGAAACCTACAGAGAACAACTTACTCTGTATTCCTAGCTAATGAATTTAATTAAGATCTTGTCAGGTACTATTAGAAGTATAGGCCTACATCAGAAGCCAATCTCTTGAGTCTTGATAGTTATTAGATTTTTATTGGTGCTTATTCTTCCTCCCTGAAACATAGAGGTTGAGGAAAATTCTGTTAAATACAAATTCCTTGATAAATAACTTGGGCTTAAATGACATCCTCTTTCACATTATGATAGAATTTAAGTGAAATTTTGCCATCAAATTTTTGGCGGACTTGGGGCTCCCAACACTTTAGAGGGGCTTTAAAGTTCCGAACTAGATCTATAACTGAGGAATGCCTGAAACCCTGTGGAATTTCGTCAGTTTGAAAGATATAAACCCATCAGCATAAGTAATGTGCCCCTATGACCTGGCTAAGTCTCATAGATCTTCAACTGAAGCCTTGTAATACCTACTCTGTGGGCAAATTCTTTGATGCAAAGCCCACCAGAATGTTTTCATCTACTCTGAGTTTGTTGTGGTTCTCCTCCATAGGCCTATATAATCTGATGCCCTCTTAGGCTCTAGGTTCATGATAGAGCATTTACTCACTCATCCCTCACCTAGCTCCCCCACTTAGGCTTAATTTACACATGATGTCTTAAACATTTTACTTGCTTTATTTGCCTCTATGTGCGGTTGCTCGTTTGTCACACTTGCAATTTTGCACACAAAAATTGATGGGATGATTGCTAAGTTGTGCAGGACAATGACTAGGCAAAATTACCCATTTCCCCGTCTTAATTATCTCCATGACAACCATTTGAACACCGATATAGATTAATCTTGCACAAGAAACAGTTCAATAGTCTTGAAGCCTATGGTATATCTTTCCCAAGAGAAGGATAATGTGGCAAAGGAAGATTATTTGTGTAGTATATTAAGAGTTAAGTGCCTCAAAAACATTACTACTGCAAAAGACTAACAATTCTTTGTGTGCTTTAATGACAAGGTGGGAGGGGGTGAAACAAGTAACACATAACAAAAGGTTCCAATATTTATAGGGCTACATGTAGATCCTATTCACTTTTCAGTAAGATGGCGTAATGTAATGGCATTTTTATTTTGTGACATATTCTTTTTGTTGTGGTCCTCTGAATCATGTACGTGTAAATTAGGTTTTACTAAAGAAATGTCTGCTTGCACTTTTTGTCTCTCAGTCACTACATGCCTGATTGCTGATAATCCCACTTTTACTACTTAGAAACCCAACAAATCGATATGATAAAGTGATGAAGCTAGTGAAGCCTATAAGGGTTGTCAATTGCGTACAAACATCCCCTTAAGCCATCAGCTTTTGAATTTACTCTTCCTTGTAAGCCTGGCTTGGCTCACTTTTTGAGATGAGATCAGCAGACACTTTCAGGATGGCCGAATCAACAACTAGGCCTTTGCATCAAACATTATACCCATTTGTAGCTCTTGCCAATTTAAATGTTAGTAGGTCCTCAGACACTGTCTGTTTGGTGCTTGAAGGGCATGAAAATCAGGTGAATTGCTGTTTAGTCTACAACCAGTTCGTCTACTACCTAATTAAGTCTATTCCCATATAGTCTACACCCAGCCTGTCTACTACCCACATGGTCTAATAATCATTTCGTCTAATAACCAGTAAGTCTAATTCCCAGTTTGTCTAATGCCCATTTCATCTACCATCTATAAGGTTTAATAATCATTTGACGATTATTATTATTCATGATTGAATGATTATTAGACCATATGGATAGTACACAAAATGGGCATTAGACAAACTGGGAATTAGACCGACTGGAATTTAGACCAAATGGGTAGTAGACGTATTGGATATTAGATCAAATGACTATTAGCCTAAATGGTCTTTAGACCAAATGCTAAGTAGACAAAATGATTATTGGACCATGTGGATAGTAGACGGGCTGGGTGTAGACCATATGGGAATAGACCAATTTGGTAGTAGACGAACTGGTCATAGACCAAACGGCTATAAGGCATTAACTGTAGCACAAAGTTAACACTCTTCTAGCTATGAATTAACAGACAATGAGTGATTTCAAGTTCTGTGTTGAAAGCTGGTATTGGTGTTGTGAGAACACCAACACCAGCTACAACACCGGCTACAACACCGAATTTGAAATCATGCTGGTGTTGAGGTTGACCTCGGAAAATATGACGCCTTTCCGGTAGTCTGTGTTGAGGGCTGGTGTTGAATGTCGTCTGCTGAACCGAGTATCGCGGTTGGTGTTGACGATTTACGTGTAATTTTCCCATTCACCAACACCAGCCCCTAGGGATTGGGAAATTCATGATTTCAAGTTTGGTGTTGGTGTTGGTGTTCCAGTATACCGCAGGTAACTATGCGTGCATCTGTCACGAGTCTCACGATCAAGCCAAGGTAAAATCCATTTTCCAGTCAAAATAACTGTAAATCATGGGAGCTGTATATGTTTTTCAAGAGAAATTATATTTTCTCTATTCATTTTTTAATATAACTTTACATTTGATATACGATATGATGTAATTCATTGGAATTTCTGAATGGATTATGCTTTTATCGCAAGACTTTTCGCGTGTAGAGTAGGACGTCACTCGGTGTTGAGGCTGGTGTTGATATCGATAACGTGATCGGTATCATCCTTCTAAACTGACTGTCGGTGTTGGAGCTCGGTTCAGCAGCCTTTCCACGCTCTCAACACCAACACCAACACCCAACACCGTACAAGAAATTACTCAATATGCTCAGGTGACATTTGGTCCAGTCTTTGATATAGGGTTAGGGTTAGTGTTACAATTTAGTCCTAGATCAAGTTTAGGCTAGTGTTAGGTTAGGGTCAGGGTGAAGTATAAACTTTGGTCCTGCATGGGTTGACATACATGTACATGTGAGGAATTTGGTAAGCGTTACTAAGTCACACAAAGCATTCGTCACCCCGTAAAGAAAGCAAAGGCAGTATATACTACAGTCCCAGTGTTTCTTCACCATAGTGAAGGTTTAAATGTATAGGCCAGTTTTGGAAACGCCCCCCTCTCAAAAAATGAAATGGAAGCTCGCATTACCAATCATGTGAAAGAATATGTTTTGACTAATACGTGATGATACAATTTTGCCAGGAAACCGCCTACTAATTGATATATTTGGTAAATTATTATATCTATTTGGACCGGATAGATATCGTGCATGCACATGTCGCGTAGTCCCATATACATCTTTCTGTGTACAGTGCTTGTAACTTTACCAAGACTGGGCCACATTTCTTATCATTTTGATGATTCCAGAACCCTGCAGTACACACCAATACTTTTATGCTAGATGATCAACCTTTTCTGATCGATTCCACAACGTTTCTTTCACAATGCTTCTTTCACAATGCAATCGCATGACCAGAACTGGTCTTTATCTTTAATGCTGGCTCACAATCGCTTCTTTAATTGACCCTACTGCCACTATGGATGGCATCACAAGGTCAGTCTTTTTAAGGAGGTATTACGAAGCTGGACAGCCCACTTTAAGCTTGATTCGGAAAGTGACAGGTCAAATAAAGACTTTCACTCTGTTAATCTTGAGAAGCCGCCTTGTGTATATTATTATTCTACAGTGAGCTGGCTTCTGTATAGAAATTAAATTAGCTGTATGTTACTTTCTTTGCTGAATCAGTTAAAAAGGAAATGGACTGAGGGTGATTTGATCCCTATAAAGTTACCCCCCCCCCCCAAGCACACCCACACACAAATACATAATGATAATAAGCACCATCCTTTTTTTATAGGGGGTGTAATACTCAAAATCTTTGAATGTGATATTTTAACTTCTGTATGCCTAGAGTTTTTACTATTCATTTTCTTTGTTCATCGTAATCTGAACTTTAAGCAAACATGGTTCCAGGTATTATCTTTATTTCTAGTAATTAAGTTTTGAAAGGAGGTTTGAAGTGATTCTAAAATTCTTTATCAGGTACTTATTGTAGATCTCAGATTGAATGATGTTACACATATGTACTCCTAAACAAGCATTGCTCTGGAGAATGTAAGACTTGCCAGAGGATATCCATACAAAAGCAGCATTTACACTACAAGCAAAATTCATTAAATTTTCTCACATTTGTGTGTTCTACAAACATGACAAAAAAACAAAATTGAAAAATCTACCCCTGGAGTGTGGTTTTTTAAAGGGATCCGGTAATTTTGTGTCAGATTATGAAACAAAATCCTGGATTTAGCTCATGCTGCAATGACAATTATAAACCTTTAGGTCAGTCAGGAACCCCATGACTTTTACAAGCCGATCGCCTGTCTGATTATCAAGATATTTATGATTGGAAATCGAAACCAAATTTTGCGTTTTCCTAATGGTTTTCATATACACTACAGTCTATTGGGGAAAACAAGTATGGTAAAACCGGTCACTCAAAGATTTTTACTTTTTTGAGGCACTTCTTGATCATTTTGAAGCGCGATTTTTTTTTTAGGGCTACAATATAACACCATATCACAGACACTGATAACATGTAGGGCCATGCATCTCAGATTTAACATTGTTAAACGATGCCTTTAAACGCGTGCTGACATTTCACTGATTTTTGCAGTGTAAGTGCCTGCTCTCAAAACTTTGGTACGATTTAGGTTTTTGGTATTTGGTCACATGTATGCATGACTCTCCTCGCTTCCATGTGATTGCATGCAGACCAGCAACAAGTCGCGCATGTGCACTACTAACCAAAAAGGTCAGATTGAGGAAACACTGAAGTTTTTTTTTGGGAGGGAGGGGGTTTTCCAAGAGTATGAATTAATATTAGTGGCTTTCCCAAAATTTGATGATTTACAAAACAGTGTTTGGGCTGTGTAAAGGGGCCTATTGTGACAACTAGTTAAGATATGCTACTGACCAGGGCATGTGGTCAAATCATCCATGAATTAGTTTAAATTTTATACCTCGCTTTAGTATGTTGCACCTTTGATTAGGCAACTAGATATTGGCGCTATAGAAATACCTGGATTGGATAATAAATCTAGTTATCTGATTGGTAGAAATTGGAGTCGTGATTTTAGCCATGCCCGAAAAGAAACACATTCTTTGTAGATTTGTTTGTGAATTCGTTATAACAAGATATATGGACTGCTTTAATATTCGAGGCATAGCTGTTTCTATACTGGCTCTCGGGGGTGTTACATCCTACTATGACCCTTGGCGCGCCTCGGGTCATAGCAGGATGTAACGTCCCTTTAAGCCTATAGAAACAGCTATGCCTCTCATAGCAGTCAATATATGTATGGGTGCGTTTATCTCACCGTTTCTGGCCTATAGAATCAGCATTATCAAACGTGTTTCAGGCAAATTTTTATGGTGATAAACGCAAGCCTGTTTTCAAACGTCTTTAGATATGGGTATATTGAAATGCTGAAAAAAGTGCGTTTTGAATGTGAGAATGAGACAGAATCACGTTTCTGAGAGATGATAAACGCAAAGCTGTTTTGAAACACACATACAGATTGGACCTTCCCAGGCTATTCTGGTTCGGAGAAATAGCGTGCGCCATGTGCTGTGTCATGTTGTTGTACAAGCATGCCTGCGTACTCGTCCATCGTTCATTGTTCATTGCTTTGTTCATTGTTTACGTATTATGCGATCACGTGCTTTTAACTATTGTATTGTACGTACTACGCCAAGAAGATCGACAATATTTCGCGCACGCCCTAGTTGACCTCCGAGCAACTCTCTGCTTCCCGTGTCAAACAGCGCAAAGCAGTTGCGCAGAGACAAGGCCTTTATTTCGAATCGTGACGAGTTGATAAACGTGACATCCCGTAAATCACGTTCATATAGTGGGATTCGATATGTATGTATAGAAACGCTGTTTCTGAGTGGCAAAAGATGATAAACGCAGTAACGCACCCTATATTAGTAGGCCTACTCTATTGAATGTTCTATTGCAATGTTGGGGCTGGGAAAAATGGGTAGGCCTTAAGATATGGGCTATTAAAATAAACCATGGTTTCCTATACAGTTGTGAGCTTTGTCCTACTTCTTGTACGGCAATATACATGTAGGCCTCAAAGAAAAAACTACCACAGGAAATCTGAAGAAAAGGTGGATCATATGGGCTCCTTCCTGAGTGACTTCTTAATGCCTTTTTTCCTGTCAAAATGAAAGAGATTTGGCATTGCTTTATGCTAGCTACTTCAAACCCCTTTCGGATTATTGGATGAAAGAACACAAAGAGTAATTGTCTGATATTCAGGGCAGGTTTAAGAAGGTTTTGTGTGTTTATTTGAAGATTTTCAGTTTAGTGAGGAATTAATCTGGATGTACGTAAAGGGAAATGATGTGGAAATATTAGATGGGAGGGAAGGGTTTTAAATAAGGCGGCCTAGCTGGACCAACCTGAACGATAATGATTTCAAATGAAATTTTTGATTGTAGGTACACCCTAAAGTCAAATTCAATCAATGGAATTGCAAATATACACTACCTTTACATATACCACAGGTGAAAAGAGCGTGTATACCTTTGATTTATTATTATATCATTATTCAGGTGTCTACCAGCCCTTTAAGATCTTTTTGTTTTCAAACTGAATTTACTGGCTTGAAAAAGAAATAATATAAATAATAAAATAAAAAGAAAGAAAAGGAGAAAAATAAGAATAAAAAAAAAGAATAAAGATGTAAGTAAAAGAATAGAGAAAAATTAATGTATGATACAATCATTCTCACATAAATGAAGAACTGGG
The DNA here is from genome assembly GCA_037976565.1 of Mesocentrotus franciscanus. Classification (NCBI taxonomy): domain Eukaryota; kingdom Metazoa; phylum Echinodermata; class Echinoidea; order Camarodonta; family Strongylocentrotidae; genus Mesocentrotus; species Mesocentrotus franciscanus. Next base: position 12,543,678 of record CP137681.1, on the reverse strand, counting down.
GTAAACACCTAAAATATATAAGTATAAAGGCTTTAAAGATAAAGTTGGGTTTTGGTCATGTGATTGCATTGTGAAAGAAACGGTGTGGAACCGATCAGAAAAAAGTTTGATCATCTAGCATATAAGTATTGGTGTGTACTGCAAGGTTCTGGAATCATCAAAATGATATGAAATTTGGCCCAGTCTTGGTACAGTTACAAGCACTGTACACAGAAAGATGTATATGGGGCTACATGAACATGTGGCATAAAAATCAGTCCCGATTTTTATGTTGTTACATACTTACATGCCATATTTAGAATACGAAAGCATTTGAAGAGCCATGCTTTTCAGGGAACATTTTAAATCTGATGTTCTTCCACACTTGCGTAATAACAATGATAACGCTCACAAATTATTTTTCACCTCTTCCCCGAACTCAACCTTCTCTTTAAGTAGAATCAAAACCTTCATGAAGGTTAAAGGTAAAGACCAGTTTTGGAAACGCCCCTCTCTCAAAAAATGAAATGGAAGCTCTCATTACCAATCATGTGAAAGAATATGTTTTGACTAATACGTGATGATACAATTTTGCCGGGAAACCGCCTACTAATTGATATATTTGGTAAATTATTATATCTATTGGGACCAAATAGATATCGCGCACGTGGTCGTAGTCCCATATACATCTTTCTGTGTACAGTGCTTGTAACTTTACCAAGACTGGGCCAAATTTCTTATCATTTTCATGATTCCAGAACCTTGCAGTACACACCAATACTTATATGCTAGATGATCAACCTTTTCTGATCGATTCCACAACGTTTCTTTCACAATGCAATCGCATGACCAGAACTGGTCTTTATCTTTAACCAGAATGGAAATAGAAAAATCATGGAAATAAAAAAATCAGGGAAATAAATTAGTGACAGTTTGATATATATATATATATATATGAAAAAGATTTTCTTTTTTTTAAAGTGAGACTAATTTCATGATGCAATACAGTAACTATTTCTGTATTTATTTTGTACTAGAAATAAGTACATTGTGTAAGTCTTATCAGGGAGGTGCACCTCCCTGGTCTTATAAATGAGAGGACATGTTGCTTAAATTTACCGGGAAAAGCAAAACTGCCGTCAAAGGGGTAGAAAATTGAAAAATCAATGCACCCTGGCATTAAGTTTATTGGAATAGATGCTGAAAAACCCACAGAGAAACACTGCTAGTACAGTTTTGAGAAATACTTATTGACAAAAGTTATGAAGATTTGTAGATTGAAAGATCCCTGCAAATACATGCAAACTGGCAATTTTATAATTTCCTTAGCAAACTACTCTCTTTCTGTGTCCTCAACGGCTCCCTTTTTAAACAAGTTTTTATAAGTTTCCATGGGTTTATCCTGTCAAGGTATATATTTATTCTCTCTCTTATTTATTCCATTTTGTATTTGTATTTGTCATCTTTCACCAAATATGATTTTTACATTCTCAGCTGTAATTTTCCCTCAATGAAAAGTAAAGGTTTTGTTATTAAATTAAAAAGTCTTTCCAACTAAAGCTTTGTGCATGATACATGTACGAGTTCACCTGGTACATCACATTATCATGAAAATGGCTGCACTCATGTCATACTAACAGGCATTACATCATGCCGAGAATATATTTATATAATATTGACTGGCCTTGAGGGGTATATCAGAAATATTGACCAAGCTCAGATCATATTGCCCCGAGTCGAAAGACGAGGGCAATATGGTATTAGCGCGGGCAATATTTCTGATATCCACCGAAAGTTAAGCCAGTCAATATTTTTATTGTTATCCAAATCAGACATCTAGAGCAAATACAGAAATCCACCATGACAATCTCAAAGAACTGAACAAACTTTGTCAAACCAGTGCTTGACGAAATTTTCGATCCACTGCAAACATTGTGCCTTTGGTGTGATTATTACGTCACAATAGAGTGCGCGCAAAGTGCGCAGGTTATCGTACGCATAATAGATGCGCAATGAGAATGACAAAATACGGCGTGGTCAATATGAGACTATATTTTCACTCGTCTCTACACGCAAAGTCTATACGGGTAGGGAGACTAAGGAAAATACAAAGAATATATACCCTTCCGTTCCCACTGCTAACAAAAAATTGGGCAATACGGTTTTGTAAATGACCAGCTCAGATGTCTGATACGGGTAATAATCATTTATATATCTCTTTTGTAAGGAATATTGTGCATCAAAGGGCAGGAATACATATAATTTTCCAGCAGGTTTCCTTTAAATCTCTGAATCATTATACTGATCTAATTCAAGCTACTTTTAAAGAGGATTATGGTCTCAGAGATGGAGTTGACCTGATTTGTTTAATAGAGAGTCTCATTCATAGAATGTGTAATGTCAATCACTGATTCAGGAGGAGGTTCCATTTTACTTATAACAAGAAACGTTGTTAACTCAGATATGATTTGATTTTGGTAAATCACGAATTTTCTATAGACTCCAGCCTAAGATGGTAATCTCCTGCATTTTTCAATTTTGAAATGATTTGTCAGCTATGCGTTTTTGAAAGGTATAATTATTCAATTGATTTATATTATGATATGATTATAGATGTATTGTAACTTTTGGTAATAATATATTTGTTCCTAGTTTGTATATATTACTTTCTATTATGCTAAAAAATGCAGAAATAAAATCGAACAAACAAACAAACAACCAATTATTGTTCCTAAATTTTTCTCCTGAATTTTATGTTGAATCTTTGAAAACCGGTAGATGCCGCAGCTCTGAGAAAATTGGAGCTGATGGTCTGTTTATCAGCCTTAGTCACTGAATAGGACATGCAACAATATGATTTTCAATACACTTGCCACATAAATTTTGAAAGACTCTTCTACGTACACTTCAGAAAACCAAGTTTAACAAAATATAGTCTGCTACCCATTGCTTCAAGGATGTGTGTCTGTTGGTGTTTTTTTATTTGTTTGTTGTGAAATAGTGGACAGTTATCCATTCACAAGGGATTAAATGAGGATTAAAAGGGGATTACAAATTGAAAGGGAGTCTAGAGATTAAGTGCAATTTGTGACAGCTTTTCCCATTAACTGCTATCTATTCCAGCAGACTGAAAAAGAAGATTAACCTTATTAACCTCGGCCTTCTGTGAAACTGATTTCTTGAACAGTCGTCAAGAAAACACTTTAAAGTGTATCAATCACCTGAAGAAAAATAAATCTGTATAACTAGAGTGTATTAATTCAACCTCTAAAAACTTACCTGGCATTCTAGAGGTAAATGTTTAAAGAGTATGCAGAAAATAAAGCGTAACGTACATTTTTTTGTATAGGGTGGGCACGGAACCCAAGTTGGACTGCGTTCCGTGTGCACCCTTTTCTAGTCTTATCAACAAGACGTTTTACAGTTTACTGGGTGTTATTTATATTGTAATATCTCTTTTTAGAAGTAATATTTGAAGCTTATATTTTGAATACAGTATAACAACGTGGAACCCCTTAAATCGAGAGCAAAACATGTTTGGTGATTGGTATACATTCAGAGAAAATTTTGTTGACTCAACATTATACCTATACCTAACCATGACAGTAGCCCTTACCCTAGGCCTAAGCCTTACCTAAACCCCTAGTCCTAACCCCAAACCTAAACCTAAACCTAAATCTAGACTATTACATGATTGCAACCCAGGCTACGTTTCTATCTTTCATTTTCTTTCATCACCTAGTTTCTTCTTATTTGATAAATCTCATCATCCTGATCAACATCCTCTATCATCATCGTTATCATCATCACTATCATCTTCATCACTATCATCTTCATCATCACCACCATCATCATCATCTTCATCATCATTGTAAACATCCTTTTTTTCATGCTGTGGGGTTGGATGTTTCATTTCCTCAATGGCCCCCATACCCCAATCCGAATTTACAACAACAAAAAATTCTTGGTTGATAGTATGTAAACTGCCGATTGAGTTTTCACGTCCATAATTATTCTTCACCCTGCTTCCTGTTACAACCCAATATGTCATTGAAAACTTCCTGAATAGGCCGATTATTTTGAAAGTCACACTGAAGTGTCCAGCAGACTTCCGGTATATGTTGTCCAAGTGCTACTACTTTGAGAAAGTCAATGAAAATTGGTTTTATAGTGTTACTGCCAGAAACAATACATAGCTGTTATAGCCTTCTTACAGGCAGCCGATGAGTTGTCCTTTAAAGCCCGTCTGCACTAGTTTGGCCAGGAAGGATTAGACCTCCCAGCGTGGTCACTGACAGGTGGTTATCTCATCAACTCAGCTCTTAATTAACATAAGAAAAAGATGATCATGGGGGACCAACAGGCACCACTTAGGCATTGTTTTCTATATAGAGGGAGCAAGTAGCTACAAGTAGTGCAGTGGGGCTTTAAGATTGATACGAAGAAGATGAGAGTAGAAGTTATGATGAGTCCATCTCCCCAGTAAATAGGACAAATTACTCAGGTATTCAGAAACTTGGTTTGCTTGGAAATTGATCCTTTGAACAATCTGTCATACGATTCTTTCCAATTTAATTTCACTGCTAGAATTGACTTCTGTGCTTGATACTCCATTTCAATTTCCTGAATTGGTTGTATAAACTATGACTATGAATGAAACCTTTACTCAAGAAATTTGTATCCATGATTTGTTGACCTCAAAACAAGACAAAAAAATGCAAAACAAAAAAGCGATGTAGTCACCAAGTGGGGATAAGACCAACAATGTTCTTAGATATTTGCTTTGAGCTGATTTGCAATTCGGTAATACAATTGTTACAGAATGTCAACTGATTACATAAAAAGACATTTAATGGATACAGATTAAATTTGACTCTTATTTAGTTTTATAAGCGGATGTCCATTTTACCAAGACATTTCTTGAGATAGTTTGGATGACTTTTCCTCACAGTATAATAATAATAATAATGATGATGATGATGATGGTGATGGTGATGGTGATGGTGATGGTGATGGTGAAGGTGAAGGTGAAGGTGAAGGTGAAGGTGAAGAAGAAGAAGAAGAAGAAGAAGAAGAAGAAGAAGAAGAAGAAGAAGAAGAAGAAGAAGAAGAAGAAGAAGAAGAAGAAGAAGAAGAAGAAGAAGAAGAAGAAGAAGAAGAAGAAGAAGAAGGAGGAGGAGGAGGAGGAGGAGGAGGAGGAGAAGGAGAAGGAGAAGGAGAAGGAGAAGGAGAAGGAGAAGGAGAACGAGAACGAGAAGAAGAAGGAGAAGAGGAGGGGGAGGAGGAGGAGGAGGAGGAGGAGGAGGAGGAGGAGGAGGAGGAATGGTAATTTATACTGTGCTATACACTAAGAAGTACCACAGAACTATCAATTGAATATTAGCATAAAGTTAATTAAAAGAAAATGAGGCACACTTGCATCCTTGATAACAGTTTGGACTAATCTATTTTTTTTGGCTGTATCTCCCAAATGCTGAACTATACTGGTATTGTGTATTGTAGACTTCTTAATTATGTATTCATCTCAATGTACTGTAGGAGTGCTGTATTGATGGAAATTGTATGGGAAAAGAAGAAAGATTGTGAATCAGTTTACAAAGCACTCCTTCTCACAACAAGAAACACATTGTAAGAAGTCAGATCAGATCAGCCTAGCATTCCACAAGCATCTCAAAATCCTCTGTTACAGATCAGTGATGCACTCCAAATAAGTCAAGCAAATCAGCCTCATCCTCTCTAGTTTACCAATCAACATCACAATAGTCCGCTTGCCACGCACTGAGGTGAAAAGCAATTGTATTTTTGTCTTCTGTAAGGTAAAGCTATTTAACATGGTTGTGAAAGTACATTTGGTTCTTTATTTATTTGGTGTGGAATGCAAGAAAGAAAAAAAAACACCCTGAAAGTTTACAAAACAATTTAAGAAGGAAAAGTCAATAGTAATTTCCATTAAGAAAAATAAAAATTCATGCATGACTTAGCAGTTGGCAGAATTCTTCAATAGAATATATTGCTTTCAAAGTTACGAGCATGTTTATGTGAAAAAAGTCGATCGCTGCTATTATTCATGTTAGTATAGTATGAGCCCTTTATATGCAAAGCTTCAATTGAAAGGTTTTGGGATTGGAGGGAAAAAAATGATTGAATTTGGACCTCAACACATCTGGGATTTGAATTTGAAATTACCCATGGTTTATATTTGACAAAGATATCCTTGATATGCTTGTAGTTAGGGCTATAGGCTATTATGTACTCAGCTATTAAAGCCCCACTACACCCTTCTAATAGCTACTTGCGCCCTCTATATAGCAAGCAATGCCTAATCGGTGACCGTTGGTCACCCCATGGTCCCCTTTTTCTTATGTTAATTGAGAGCTGATTTGATGAGATAACCACCTGTCAGTGACCATGCAGGGAGGTCTAATCCCTCCTGGCCAAACTAGTGCAGATAGGCTTTAAGTCTACTGAAATTCCCCACCTTCTGAAAGTAGCTGGGGAGCTAGAGCTTCCAAATTGTTATGCTGTGCAAAAGGACTCCAAGTGTTTGTGAAGTTGCATCTTTATATAATAGTAAACTCTAATTGGCTAGATTAAAATCAAAGTATGAACAGGGGCCATTATAAAGGAGAATTATTATCATGGTTATTAGCGAGATTCTTGAGTTTGGATTGGTAGCTGATACTTGTGAGTTAAATGACCCCGCAAAGAAAGTCTGTTGGAATCTCATTCATCTACTTAAAAGCACAGTGTAAACAGATCTAGATAGAGAATGGTAGTGACCATTACAGTTGAATGGTATTCATGGGTGAAAAGTGGGCGAAACACTCTTTTTTCTCTCTCTCTCTCCACCTATACTGTGTGCTCGCTCAACGCACCATAAAAGCAGATTACCTCGCCTGTGTGTCCACAGTTGCGGTTCGTGCCGAAATTGGATAATACATGATCAGGAAGCTTGCTAATAGAGAGATATTTGGTAGGCTGTTGGTCTTGTGGACTGCATACCTGGAGATAAAGGGATAACGGTGGTCTTTACCTTCTGATGCAGTTGTTGGATTGAGGATTTGACAAATATCTGTGATTATCCAGTAAGTTTTATTCGTGGAAACATGACTGAGCGTCATTAACCAATTCAAAAACAATTTGTCTGTTCAGAACCAGAACGATGTAAACTATGTTTTAAAGTATATGGGTTAACACCTTTCTGGCTCTAGACAGACTTTTTTTTTTTTAGCTTTGTAGACTATTCTTTATTGCACGAGTTCATAGCAGCATTCATGTGATGTGTGATGTCTTGTCTTTAATTACTTGAATGTACTTTAAATGAACCTATAATCTACCCCTTCTTCTCTAATTAATTCACTCCTCCCATTAGATGATTCTTGTTTGAGCATTAGTGCTCTAATTACGATAGGTCACCCCCCTTATTTGCTCTGGTAATTGATTGGTATAATGGATGATTAGTATGAGCAGGAAGATGTCACAAATGGAGTGCCCGTCTCGAAAGATTTTCTCGAGGGACAGATATTCAGGATTAACTTGGCTTAACAACAAGAAATGTAACCCTCTCCAGCCATAAAATCCATCAACAGCTGCCCTTATCAGACCACAGATCCCCTCTGGCAATGAAATGTTACGCAACGCCGTCCGCTTCCCTAAGTTCTGTAAACACTGGGTCGTAAAAAAAAGGCTTAGAAGCCATGCGTTGCACCGCGAAAATGACGTCATACTCAGTGAAGATGTATATAGCTATAACATATAAAATACAGAATCCACAACATATGGCACAATGCAACCTTCTATTGGTTATCAAATGCTTTTGCTGTGCTCGGAAAACTGTACTGAAGACATAGCCGTTCGAACCAGCGAAATCGACCAAGGAAATCGTGAGTTGGAGTGAATGGAAGTTTCTCATCATCATGATTTTCTCAGCTAATTATTGACATTTTCCGCAAATTTCCGCAAATTGTACATAGCTAGGAAGGTAGTCCAAAGGTATATCTCCCAAAGTAACTAAATGAAATTGTGTTATATATTTGCGCATTTGGTGGATGAGGGTTAGAAGTTGTCAATTCATCACCACTTTTCACTCAGTACGGGCGACGCATAAGCCGCCGTGCTCGCTGGGCTGGGCTGTGGGTGGAAAGGAGGACTTCAGTGCTACCACTGCACTGTACCATTGAGTTGGGGATTAAGGGGATTACGGTAGGGGAAAAAAAGACGCGCGGTGCAACGGAAGGCTTCAAAGGGGCCTCTTGGACGGGCACTCCATTTGTTGACATCTTCCTGGTATGAGCAAGTGATTACTCTACAATGCATCTTGTTTGCATTTAACAACTCCTATAAAAGGCTGTATGCTTGTGAAAGTAATGCTACCCTCGATGGGCATGTGGTACGGAATGCCAGGGGCGGCTCCAAGATTTTGTAAAAGAGGGGGCACATCATGCCCAAAATTTGCTGAGAAGCTATACAAAAAAGAAGGTCATCATTATTTTGCAGGTCCTTTTTGGTAAATAAATCTTTGACAAGCAAAAACAATTTAAAATTTAAAAACAAATATAAAAAGGTCATCACCTAAAAAATTAAAGAATGGAATTTCTCAATTTATGACTTGTGTAGTGAAGGTATGTCACTTGGGTTTTGAAGGGCGGGGCATGAGCTGATGGTGCCCCCCCCCCCAAACTCCACCAATGTGTGTAGCTTACTGGCTGTTATCAATTCAAATGAAATTTTACAAATGTGAAGAATATAATAATGTAGGACTACCTTTAAGAATTATGTAGATCAAAAGTTTCTTCTAAATGTTGCAAAAAAGTGATAATTTCATTTTTGCATAACATGTGTGGGCTTTTGTTATTGTTATAGTAGAAATTTTGATGGAGTTGGTAGTTTGGGTGACCATTACAGTACAGTTGTATTAGAACTAACCACAACTGAGCATTTCTTTCTCAAAACCCCTTTGCCATCTTTTTGGTTTCTTGATAAATTTATAAAAAGTTGTGTTCTGTTTTGAAAAGTCTATGGATATCTGACGTATGATGTATAGGACGGAAAATAACACAAGACATGCCATATAATGATTTCATGCAGTGACATTTAGGATTTGCCTTTAAATTCATGATACAGATCTCTCTTGGTTTTTGTGGTCATAAATCTCCTCTAAAACGAAGCGATGTTTATTTATAAATAATTGATAACAAGAACGTTATTGAGTTTATTTTCATGCACTTTGGTGGTGAACATAGATGAGAAAATTCTTTTTTTTTTTGTTCCTCACTATGCTGCGCCACTGCTAAGATTTTAATCACCTTTATGGCATGCACAATGCTCACAGATTTGTAAGTTTTCCCCAAGTGTGAATGGGTCCAAATAATGAAATTTGAATTAAAATACAATTCTGATTTATTTCTGTGTGAATGACCATATAAATCATTACTTTTGTTATACCTTTAGGCATATTTGATTTATCTATGTAATGAAATATTATAACCAGCTGTGAACTGAGCGATACTTGAGCCTTTTTTTCTGTAGCACTGTTCCCATTGCATTTTTTCTGTGAGAACTTTGAGATATTAAGAGTTTTGTGAAGATAAGAATCTTAAAGCCTGTCTGCACTAGTTTGGCCAGGACGGATAAGACCTCCCAGCGTGGTCACTGACAGGTGGTTATCTCATCAACTTAACCCTCAATTAAACATAAGAAAAAGAGGATTATGGGGGACCAACAGGCACCGCTTAGGCATTGTTTTCTCTATAGAGGGAGCAAGTAGCTACAAGAAATGCAGTGGGGCTTTAAGTTAAAGTTTTTCTTGGATTTTGGGGGTTGGAAATGCATTTCAAAAGAAACTGGCTTAGTGGCTTAAAAAAATTCTGCACTGTTTTCCATGCTTTGTTGCTATGACCAGGAAAATACAAACAATTTTGGAAGATTGCTGGAAATTAAATTCATTGAAAAGTGTGACCAAATGCATTGGTCATGGAGCTCGTAGCTCAATGATTATATTTAGACTACCTCTTTCCATGTATGTGCTTTCTATGGTATACATTTTTTTGGGGGCAATATTTATTTGAAGTCTTGAAGATACAGTGTTAAAAAAACATCTGTGCAAAAAACAATTTGCAAGAAAGGAAAAAATAACTGAACTTAACTTGTGAAAGATTTCTGTGTAAATTAGTTTCTTGTTAGTACCAGAACTTAAAAACTACCTGACTGGCCAACCATGATGGGGACAGGATATATATTCTGTTACTAGAAGGGATAATAGTGCTCAGAACTATGTTATGGGTCGGTGGATAAGTCACCAGACTGGATCATAAGGTACAGGATTCAAGGCTTTCATTTATCACCAATTCTTGCCAAGCTCAAACCAAGTGTACTTAATTGGTTAGGCCTACTTGTAGGATTATTCCTTGAAATGCACTTTGAGCTGATCAATGGTGTGGTGGTTGGGGAGGGGAGGGAGGAGAATAAAGCTGGGGTAATACTATTGAAAGCCCTTTCAAAGTATATAGGGATGTTACATTGTAATGGGATATATGCCCTGCAAGAATGGAATATTAGTATTTCCTTATTATTAAGTTCTGGAACATTGCAAGAATGTAGTGTTAACAGGGCCAAACACCCATGAGGTAAGGTTTCATTTTTTTTGGGAGATAGTCCTGGGAAAAAACGTTTTTCAATGTTTGGGTTCGTTTAGCCACGTCTGAGGAACTTAGTATCAAGTTCACAAAGGACATGTAATTTCCTCCCCAGAGAGTTAGCGGCAATATCAATCCCACGCTTAGAATTGGTTCCTGTGAATTCCCCCATCGTTTTTCTTCAGAGCAATAATGTTTCCTTTTTGAGCCATGTTTTCGCCTCTTTCCAGGGAATAGAAGAGTGGAAGCATTCCAGCAGACTTGCGCTGGGAGATTATTTGGATCGCGTGTCAAGAGCGCCAGTGGCAGAGATTTTGTATACCTTACTTACGTTCAGGCAAACGTTCTTAAAGATATATTTCTCAAGTTTTACCACCGTGAAGCGGAAAAAAGGGGTTAACATACCTTTAAAGTCGTTAAGAGAAATGTTCTTGGGCGGCGCGACATTAGTCACACAGAGATAATCAAGCTTTATTACAAATTAGATCAAGGGACTGATAAGGGGTCAGTTCTAACTAAGGGTTCTACGTTTTAAAAAACGTTTTCAAAGTGTCTTCGAAATCATCACCCAAACAACTTGTTACAGGTGAATAGCCAGCTCTGGGGAGAACTGAATTATAAACAGGAGTTGAATAAGCTTCTGCAAATTTCAGGGGGAGGGGGCACTATAAGAACTTTGGTAAATTTGTTTTTCTTACTTATACCACTTATGCTAAGACATGAAGTCCCATTGAAATTTGTAAAGAAACTCTGTGGCACTGGAAAGTGCCACTTTTAAAGCCACTAGTTTATCTGTAAAGATGTGAAGAACATTCAGAGCTTTTGTATTCTGAATATGGGGCAGGATAAAAGGAGGATTTTAGAGAAATTAGGTGGGGGAATCGGATGTGAAGATCAGTGAAATGAGCAAGAGATAACATAAGGAAAAAAAGGTCAAATGGGGTAATGTACATGTAGAACAAAATAGCACTACAATATACTTTGAAACAAGAGAGAGAGAGAGAGAGAGAGAAACAAACACAATATTGGATAATAAATATGGCCAAAATCAGAGTAAGAAAAAAAAAGGAAAAGAGAAAAAGGGAGGGGGTGGAGCAGAGGAATACATGTGTGGAAAATTTTAAAGAGGCAGGAAAACTGGAACAGACAGACTCACAGGCCAGGAGATAGAGGAATTGAAGGGGGGGGGGTCTCCTCTGACAGACAGACATACATTCATGTCATCCTTGAATACTTCCATGTCTTCATGGCATAAACCCTCCTCATGTGGTTGTAATTTGTCTATTCCATTTCTCTCTTGGACTTCACGCGGTCATGACATAGTTTGTAAGCACGAAGCAGTTGTCACTCGCTTTGCGTAACAGTGTCTGCACTGTGAGACTAGGCTGACAGCGTACTGCATGTTCTCTGTACTTTGAGGCTCCAGACACAGCCAGAGACAGACAGAGCTAGGCTCTGCTCAAGGCTTTAGGAATTGTGGTAAAGTGTCAAACCAGAGTCTGTGCATGTAGACTATTCATGACAGTGGTATGGTGTTGGGAGAAACATTCCAAACATACAAATACCTATGGGGTGCTCAACAGAGATACATTAGAAACACATTGCAGGCCATGTTCTATATTTTTTCAGGAAAAAATGAATTTGGTTGAAGGTGATATTCAACTTTTAAAATACAAGTTAGCATCTAGGCCATACATAATGTAAACCAAGATTATTTGTTTAGCAACGATGGTCTGGATTTCCTTTGAAGTTAATCCTCTCTTGTTCTTGGATGTTGGAGTGCTGTCCTAAATCTTCCATGAGGGAACCTATACTGGAGATGTGATTGTGGATATCATTCACAATAACCTGATTAATAAAAATAAAATTCTTTATTTTATGGAATTTTTTCCAAGATTCTTGAAGATGATCTACCCCAGGGCAGGAGACCTATTAACTAATTTATTTAAATTTATGCATGTTTCTCTCCTCCACTGTCGGCTACCAACCAATCATCTGCTATGCAAAGTTGCATCTCTCTGGACGGAATTCAATTTGCATACATTAGTTGTTGCCATATGGTGCAAGCATGTGGCAAGCTTTATAGTTGTCAAGGTAAACTTTTGTTAAAAAGTATGCATAGAATTAGTAAACATGTCTAATGTCTGCTTATCTTTGATTTAATTTGTATTGATGGAAATGGAATCCACCCAGCTTATATTAGTTGTTGCTGTGTCAGGCAAACATTATGCAAGGTTATAGGTTGCTTTCAACAACCTATTTTTGTTCAAGATGTACATGAATAATATTTTAATACAAGAGTCGAGAAGAGAGACAAGTATTTTTAGTTCTCAAATGTTTGTAAGTGTAATGTCAAATTTGATTGATTAAGACTGGCTCAGCCATCGAAAAGGCTAATGCTACATTAGAAAAGTCTTTGGGAGTAGCCTCAAGAGATCATCTACTGGTCATACTAGTACTACGAGTAGTAAGTATGTAATGTGAAAAGGGCTGAAGTTATAGGAAATGCTAGTTGATTTGAATTTTACTCCAGCAAAAATTTCTTCAGGTTTTCTTCATGAAAGAAGAATGTGTTGTTAGGTAGGGCAAGCCATAGTGTTTGTCCTACCTAGCAAAACACACTGTATGCAATTCTTATTTTGCCTATTGAGATACAATTATTTGTAACGGGTTAATGAAATCATTTGTATCGAGGCACTTCACAAAGACGTATGCATTAAATTTGGTCACATTACGAAAATAGCCTATTACAATTTAGCTTTAGCTTTAAAGGTACTATATCCCATTTGCAGGCCAAAAAAATGAAAAGGTTAAATTCCAATGGCATTTGAAAGACAATACTAATTAAGAACTTCCCTAAAAAAGGGGGGCTTGAAAATGTCTTTAAGTGGGAAAATAACGACTATTAGTTGTCGAATCGACTTAGGAGCTATAGAGCCAGTAAGTAATAGTCTGATTTTTCAGACCATTGTACCGAATGGTCGTACGTTTTATGCTGCGCAAAGATTCAATCAGTTTAATTTTGGCCATTACAAGAAGTGGGTTATTGATGTAGACAAATGCTCATGTACCCTTTACAGCTCATTTTATGTATGTTATTACCAAAGATGAAAAAAGCCAGTCAGTCACTCAATAGTGTCTGACAGTGAAGTCTAGCAAGTAAACGGGTTTCCTTGCATAATTTGAATATTAGGACACTGCTAACGTTTAAATTTCACAGATAGGACATACATGACATATTCATAATTCCTGCAAAGTTCTACAGAATTTGATGTTGGCTGCAAAAGGGATATAGTATCTTTAAGGTTAGGATTAGGTATCTTGTTTTTGTCTGGGCTTGAAGTTAGGCATTCAGTTGGTGATTGACCCCAGAGCAATTATATCTGGAGCAAGTGTGTAGAATAGAGAGGCACATACCTGGGTACTCTAATGCCAGTGTGACTATAAAGCTAAGTATATAAATAAGAAACATTAATGATGCGGTAATGATGATGATGACAAACTATGACAGCTGACTAGGTAATTACATGTACTTATCACATAGAGGTAAGGGTAGGCCATATGAGATCATCCATCTGTACAAATGTTTGTACCATACTGCATCCCGTTTAAATTGCTATTTTTGTGTGGAATAACTTTCAACAATTGTAAAATTAGTACTGTCAAAATGGATATTTCACGCTAATGTCAGCCAGAAGTGCATGTACCACTTTAACACGTGTGAACCAACGTGCCAGAGTATTCATGCTTTGTACAACAGATCTTCCACAGTAAATTGACAGTTAGGGATTAAGGCCTGTTAAGAGTTAAATTTGAAGTGCTGATTTATATTCCATATAATAATAATATATTGTATGGATTTCGAGAAGAGAAAAAGAAAGAGAGAGAGAGAGTTATAGAGGGAGAGTTATAGAGGGAGGAGTGGGAGGAGAAGGATCCCATATTTCTCTCTTTCCATATGTTATCCTTTGTTTTTAAACCCTATTCTCTTCTTCCATATGTTATCCTTTGTTTTTAAACCCTATTCTCTTCTTCCATATGTTATCCTTTGTTTTTAAACCCTATTCTCTTCTTCCATATGTTATCCTTTGTTTTTAAACCCTATTCTCTTCTTCCATATGTTATCCTTTGTTTTTAAACCCTATTCTCTTCTTCCATATGTTATCCTTTGTTTTTAAACCCTATTCTCTTCTTCCATATGTTATCCTTTGTTTTTAAACCCTATTCTCTTCTTCCATATGTTATCCTTTGTTTTTAAACCCTATTCTCTTCTTCCATATGTTATCCTTTGTTTTTAAACCTTATTCTCTTCTTTTTCTACCTTTCCTTATGTTACTTTTTGTTTTTCCTTCCATCATCTCCCTTACTATCTTTCCCTTTGCTATTCATTCTCTTAACCCTTTTTACCGTCTTCTCTATTTGTCTTTCCTTATGTAATTCTTTGTTTTTTACCTTCTATCATTTCTATTCTATCTTTCCCTATGCTATTCATTCTCTTTACCCTTCTATCATCTTCTCATTCTGTCTGTCCTGATTTTATTCTTTGTTTTTATCCTATCACTTTGCTCTCTCCGTTTTTCCTTATGTTATTTTTTGTTTTTTATTCTTTTACCGTTTTCTCTTCCTCGCTTTCGTTACTTTCCCTGCGAACACACACTCACTTCTAGTTGAAGTACGCTTCTTGGCACGGTTGTATCTTCACACTCACCGTTAGACCGCTCTAACGTAGACCAGTCTAGCGTAGACCAGTCCAGGAAGTGAGTGAGAATGGGGTCATAGTCTGTAGTACATGTGGGTATATTCTAATGTTATTCTTCTAGTCTAAGTATTCCAGACTCGGAGAAACATTTTTTATGTGCATCAGGGAAGATCAATTCCACCTGGAAGGCAGGCTAACAGCATGAGAGACAAAAGATGGAGACAGAGAAAGCAAACTCTGAGAGTCAGCCAAGTGACATTCATTGATATGCGATATCATGATAATGTTAAGTTTAGTTTGAAGAATGAACACAATGATTTTGGCCTTGAGGGCAGACTAAATTAACCTACATCTAGCTTGTCTCAATAGAAGCCTAATGTCATTTATGACATTTGCGTTCACCTCTCACTGTTTGTCTTTCAATTTAGGAAGTTTAAACATGGGTATTATTTAATTTTGATCTCTGTTCAAACATCAAATTCAATTGAACTGTGATCTGGACACCTGTTTGGAGTCATTGCTCAGTAATCCATTTTGTTTGTTTTGAGAACAATCATTGAATCTGAGGTTTTGTTTCCTTGAAAATACTTTCATTTCTACAATACATAAGAAAGAAAATTGTTGGGTATTATACCTTTTTCACATAAAAAGAAATACTGTGGGAAATATGTTAAAGGGGCTATTCACACACATATACACACAAAATAGATGTCATAAGAATAGATTTGAAACCATCAAAAAACTATTGTATGTGAGACACCAAAATGGTTAACATTGACAGAACATTGGTAAAATTAGCTTAGCCCCATACAGATGTCTACATGTCAGAATGTAATTTTGCATTAACTGTCTCACGTGTGTTGTATGTCTATTCTCAATTGAGTATAATAAGCTATGGCAATTTTATCAGTGACTGATAAAATTGAAAATTACATCTAAATTTGTGATTTTTCTAAACCACAGGTATTCCGGAACCAAGTCCCCCTTTTTTTGAGGGGGCAGGGGTGGGGATGTATTGATTTCAACTTTCATAGCACAATGCATATTTATCTAGAAATTAAAAAATTCAGGAAATATATTTTTGGACCTCATTGGCTATTACTAATGCTGCAAACACGATTGGACTGCCATATAAAAAAAAGCAACTTAAATAGCAATTTTAATAGTCCTGTCTGTCACCTTTTGAAATGTTTGAACTTTACAATGCTGTATTACATAATGGGAACGGGATTTCTGTTGAATAATTGAAATCACCCTTGGCTTGACTTGATTTTTCGAAAGTTGTTGTGATCGTGTTTGCATTACCTTGAAACCAATCTCTCACATCTCCATCATGTTTATAAGTACATTTGTCATCAGATGAACAATCCAACAGCATCAGGGTTATGTCAAGCAAGCCATCTCTTTCACACCCAACCTCATGGAGGCCCCCTACCCATCTAAATGTTTTCCCAGACAAGTCCAGTCCATTGCACATCAAGGCAAAACAAATGTTCTTGGGAGGGAATAGAAAGAGTGGTGATAGGTTCACCCAAAGACCAATAGGCCATTTTCGTAATGTAACCAAATTATGCATATAGATAATTCCTCAAATCTTTTGAATCTCATCAACAGGCCATTTTCGTTATAATAATAATAATAATAATAGGCATTTCTATAGCGCCTTCTATCTAGAAATTCTATTCCGAGGCGCATTTATTATTACCCCGGCTTTAGCCTAGCTGCCATTACAGTGCTCCAGCATTTCAAGGAATTAATTCCTGCCAGGTACCCATTTACATCACCTGGGTTGAGTGTGGCAAATGTAGATCAATGTCTTGCCAAAGGACATTAGTGCCGCGGCGGGACTCGAACCGCGGACCTCGTGATCGACAGTCCGTCGACGTATCCACTCGACCACGACACCTCTACATGTAACCAAATTATGCATATATGCCTTTGTGAAGTGACTCGATACAAATTATTTTATTCACCTGTTATGAAACAAAATGTATCTCAATAGTCAAAATTAAAACTGCATACATTAGTTGTTGCTAGGTAGGACAAACATTATGGCTTACCCTACCTAACAACATGTAATATATAAATGCAATTTCCATTCTGACTATTGAAATACAATTATTCTTAACACGTGAATGAAATCATTCGTATCAAGGCACTTAAGTATACATTTTGTTACACTAAGAAAGACATAATAATAATGACATTCAAGATGTTGAAGAGATTCAAGGAATTGGCTTAGAACTGTCATCAAAATTTTCATTTTTTGGTGGGTAAACAAAAAATTCCCACCAAGCATCAAATTTCTGATCGCGATTGAATTTCACTATTAGTGCATCTATATATTAATACGCAAAATCGCCGCGGGGGGTACGTAACGGTCTGTGAATGTGATTTTTCCACGGGTGGATTTTCCACGGGTCCTGCTATTTTATATATATTATTGACTGATTATTATGTGTGTTCAGAGCCACAAGGGTGTTAACTCTGTTAGAATAATGAGTTAATGCCCTTCTGGCTCCAAACGATGATATCATATATGCTCTGTGTTAACTGTATTGGTTCATGAAGCACTTCATGTTATTTCGAATGTATTTTATATCCAATCTAAGAACGAACAAAAAAAAGTGAGATTTCAATAGCATTTCAAATGTCACTCTTTTTCATGTGTGAACTATTGTCTAACACAAATTATCTAATTCAGAGGCTAAATGATGACTGATTGAATATTATTGAATGACAGATTGATTGGTTGGTAAATAGATAAATTTTGGGGCACTTAATTATCACTTAGATATTGTACAATGATTTAAATTAAGATATAGATATGTATGTCTGTATTCAGACTCACTCTCTCCTCCCTCTCTTTTGATGTCTCTTCCATTTCCCTGGTTCCATCCCTTCTCTCTGCCCTTCCCCTTTCCCTTTCCTCTCTCCACCAATCCCCTTTCCCTTGCCCTCTTCCTTACCCCTCTTCCTTACCCCTCTTCCTTACCCCTCTTGCCTTTCCATCTTCCCTCCCATCCCATTCTTTCTTGCCTTCCCTCCCTCTTCCCTTCCCCTTCCATTCTCCCATTTTGTTCTCCCCCTCCCTCTCCCCTATTTTACCCGTTGCTCTCCTCTTTCTTGTCTTCTCCATCTCCCTCTCCACCAATTCCATTTCCTGCTCCACTTCCTTCTCCCTTAAAATTAAATCTCCTATTCTCATATTATTTGCTTGCCCCTCCTTTCCTCACTTCCATCTTCCATTTTCAGCCTTTACCCCCTTGCCTTTCCGTTCTATTCTCCAGATGCAAGTTAGTGTATGGTCTAAAGAGTTCTGACTGGCTTCTTTCTATACATTGCACCTGACAAGGGCAGGCTACCTCTCTCTCTCACTCTCTCTCCCTCTCTCCCTCACTCTCTCTCCATCCTTCCATCCTTCCATCTATTCAGACAACTTGCATCAAGCAATGCTTCAGATTCCTGTTAATTACCTGACAAAGTGCTTTACCACCACAGCCCCTGCTCTGACTTCACATGACATCACATGATGTCACACATATCTCATGTAAACATAGGGTATCGTCAACAACCCCTTTCATATCCACTGATTCAGAGGGTCGAGTCTGGACTAATACCCCTTTCATAGTGCTTCTATCGGAGTCATACCGCTTCTATCGGAGTCATACCGCTGAAAATACCGATGCATTCCCTGCTGTCCCTTTCATACTGCCAGTGAAATTCACTCGCTTTGGTTTTGTTCAATGCAGTGAGTTATATTTCTGTGCTTTCTGATTTTTTCCTGCCATTCTGTTCATTAATATAGAGAGCATCCAAGAGGAGATATGTTGATCTGTGTGAGCCCAGACTCGACCCTCTACTACTCCTAATATGAAATAGGTAACAATAACTTCATCTTCACACACACAGGAAGGGGTCTATAGATGAATGTAGAGAATAAAACAATATTCATCATTAGTCTTACTCCTTTTCAGCAAGTTTTTATGTCGCATAGTGAAGACATGTCTGTAAATGGACTCCGGGAAACAAGAAGCAACAGAGAAGGCAAGTTTTCTTTGCTCTTTACTTGACTTTTATGCACGTTGTACCAGAAAAGTGGAGATCAGAGCATTGTTTCATGAAACTGTCCTAAGTACAAGTTCACCGGCATCCGATTGAAATGTGTGTATTGAAAACAACACGTTTGCCAACAGGATGTCAGTGAACTTGTCCTCGTGACGGTTTTGTGAAACGATGCCAATAACTCTGAAACAACTATGGTCTATTTTACCTCTTGATGTGAATTTTTGTTGTTCATCATTACAAAGAAAAGCAAAAGTCATTTTGGTTGTTTCTTTGCCAAGTTGCACTTGTTGAGGATAAGTTTGAATTTGATGGTGGTAATTCCTCCCCACCCTCCCCTCCTCCACACCCTCCTCCTCCCTCCCCTCCCCCTCCTCCCCTCCCCTCCCCTCCCCTCCCCTCCTCCCCTCCTCCTCCTCCTCCCCTCCTCCTCCCCTCCCCTCCCCTCCCCTCCCCTCCTCCCCCTCCTCCTGTGTTCATGCCTGAATAAGTCTCAAAATCCACCAAGCTAAGCATTACCACTCAAAGCATGGGATCCAGGGTCTCTATAATAGTCTGTAGGCACAGACTCTAATTTGATACCTTACCACAATTCCTAAAGCATTGAGCAGAGCCTAGCTCTGTTAGTCTCTACATGGACCTACTAAGAAGGTCCATGGTCTCTAGCTGTGTCTGGAGCAGCTACAATACAGAGCCTATGCAGTATGCTGTCAGCATAGTCTCGCAGTGCAGACACTGTTACACACATCGAGTGACAAGGGTTTGTGTCTGCAGACTAGGTCTCTCCATGCCTTTGCTCTAACCTGTAACCCAGGTGGGTTTATTTCCTCTCTCATTCAGTTCCTTTCTGCTAGCTGATCCCAACACTTCACAGCGACTTTAGAAACTTTGCTTTCAGTCCTGAAGTAGCGTTTCACACCCGACTACAAAGCAACATTTCATCCTAGCTGAAAGGAAAGAAGCCAACTGTCCGAGCCCTCGCTTGCTCCTTTTCACTTTAGGGATTGATTCTAACTCCAATGACCTCTGAAGTGTTAGAGAGGTATTTTCTTCTTCTGACTTATTATCTCAAGGATTCTTAGTTTTACTCTGGATTGACGCACCTGCTGGGTGTTTGGAGACGGCCAGTCGCCCATGAATAAGTAGGAGGGGAAACAAATTCATTGTTTGCAAAATTGTTATACTCTTTGCTCTCGTTCATCATATCTGTCTCATTCTCTCTCCCTCTGTATCTGTCTCTCTATATCTCTCTCTCCCTGTCTGTCTCTCTCTCTCTCTGTCTCTCTAGTGATTCCAAGGTACACAGAGTGCAGTACGCAGACAGACTACGGTGCGAGGTTGAAAATTAGAATCCATTATTAGAACATACAGGTATTGTCAATGTACCACCACTACCAGGGAGTTTTTTTCACATTGGACTGTACAACTATTCATCTGTGTGTACCTACGCATGCTGGCTGGAGCTAGCTGGCTTGGCTGGCGAGTCGCTCAGACTTTCTTTCTTGCACGTTGGATTTAGATTTGGACTTCTTTTCGCATGTGGGAAAGTTTGCTCTGTCAGTGGTGTCTACATTGTATTTGTAGTTGAGTGTTGCTGGCCGAGTTTTGGAAGTGAACAGACTTTGGACAACTTCAGGAGTTCATGTCAAGGTTTGTAACAGATACCATACCACCTGGTGCACAATTACACTTTTGTTGGTAAAGTAGTATTCTAGTGATTCTATATTTTCTATCAAGGAAAGAAGGCTGTTGGCCTACATATAGCCTAACAGTAATAATCAAACAATTGGGACCCTCTCTTTTGTATGTTGATATGTATGGTTTGTCACCGTCAAACAGGGATCCCTTTGTCATGTTGGTCTTTTAAAAATATGTTTTCTTCTTCCTCTGCCTCTGTGGTAACTCCGGGGAGCTCCGACGCCGACGCCGAAGGCGTCGGAGCTCCGGATCCGGAATCGGAACACGAAAAACAGAAGAGAACGGTCTTATTTTATAGAAAACTGAAACGGTAGTGATTATAATTTTGACTTACAAGTGTGCTTGACTCCTCTGGGCATCGTCCAAACCACTTGAAATTATAATTTGAAGAAGTCTTCGATGGGAAAAAGGGTGATTCCTCGTCCTAAACTATATGGCGGAAAGAAAGTACACATGCGCAGTAGCGGCGCATCAAATATGAATATTCATGCTATAGAGTCGCCGAAAATGCTGAATATGCACGACTCAAACAACAGCGGTGAATGTAAACAAGTCGTGCATATTCAGCATTTTCAACGGCGCCTATAGCATGAATATTCATATTTGATGCGCCGCTACTGCGCATGTGTACTTTCTTTCCGCCATATAGTTTAGGACGAGGAATCACCCTTTTTCCCATCGAAGACTTCTTCAAATTATAATTTCAAGTGGTTTGACGATGCCCAGAGGAGTCAAGCACACTTGTAAGTCAAAATTATAATCACTACCGTTTCAGTTTTCTATAAAATAAGACCGTTCTCTTCTGTTTTTCGTGTTCCGATTCCGGATCCGGAGCTCCGACGCCTTCGGCGTCGGCGTCGGAGCTCCCCGGAGTTACCTCTGTGGTAGAATTTGGAGATAATTTTCACCTACGTGCTTTAAATGTCCACAATGACTGTTTCTTTGTCCACAGAAATAGTTGGATTGTGCAATGCATAGATTATAATGTTTTGATGGAGAGGGATATATTGTACTATCATTATCAAGTCTCATCATCAAGAAAATGTTGCTTCTTTGTGAAGTGCTTTTAAAGATACTATGTCCCTTTTGCAGCCAACATCAAATTCTGTAGAACTTTGCAGGAATTATGAATATGTCATGTATGTCCTATCTGTGAAATTTAAACTTTAGCAGTGTCCTAATATTCAAATTATGCAAGGAAACCCGTTTACTTGCTAGACTTCACTGTCAGACACTATTGAGTGACTGACTGGCTTTTTCTTCTTTGGTAATAACATACATAAAATGAGCTGTAAAGGGTACATGAGCATTTGTCTACATCAATAACCCACTTCTTGTAATGGCCAAAATTAAACTGATTGAATCTTTGCGCAGCATAAAACGTACGACCATTCGGTACAATGGTCTGAAAAATCAGACTATTACTTACTGGCTCTATAGCTCCTAAGTCGATTCGACAACTAATAGTCGTTATTTTCCCACTTAAAGACATTTTCAAGCCCCCCTTTTTTAGGGAAGTTCTAAATTAGTATTATCTTTCAAATGCCGTTGGAATTTAACCTTTTCATTTTTTTGGCCTGCAAATGGGATATAGTACCTTTAAATTCATAAAATCTGTTGATTTCTTGAACTCTTTATTGACCTTTGTTGACCTCTGGAACAAACAGGATTGCCACAGTTGACTTTTGTAAGATTTGTAAGATTTTTATTGACTCTATCGACCCCCTCTCGGGGTATGAGAGTACAAACATATTTACATAGTATTAATATAACAATAGTATAACAATAATAAACATGTGATAATATGAACAATGATAAACATGGGATCACATATGTCACATGTACAGTGTTCACACGTATATATAATATCGTCTGTTTGGAGCGTTAACTGGTATCATTTTACACAGAGTTAATGCCCTTCTGGCTCCAGACGATATGCATGCAGTCCAGGGTTCTGATCTGTGGTGAATAATATGTCTTTTCATTGTGATTTTTTTCATGAATTGTGATTACTAGGCCTTAGTCATCAAAGTGCGGGTTCAAAGAAAATCACAAATATGGCAAATAAAAATGAAATAACGTATCACTAGAAACTGGTAAGCTAACAGATGGCCATCATACAAGTTTTAGGTCAACTACATATCGGGTGATTTATAAAAATACAAATAAAACCACCTCCATAGCATCTGGGATATGCAAGAGATTCGCCAGAAAAATAACGATGTTTTAATGCCGTCACAATATGAGCCAATCCTGCCCAAGCAGACGACATCCCATAAAGTATGAACATAATTGCAATGCTATTATTTCTCAAATTATAATGAGTTTAGTGTATATAAATGTGATGGAATTTTACACCATTCAAAAAGGGATATGAAACCGATTCTGATAAATTCTTTTGTTTGTAAATACACAGGATAGGGGTTAATGAGCAATCGAAGAAACCATGTACACTTTCAAATTGAAAACCCCTCTATTCAGCTGAAAATACAATGGCGTCTTATTTTGTTTACAAGTGACGGATTCCTTTATTTTTTTTATCGCTGCATTTTTCATCAAAATAATACCATGCGCGGGGTTTAGAGTGAGGCAATAGATTAAACATTTAGCCTGACGGTAGTGAAGTAAGAGAAATAACTGAAGAGGAGGTGACAAAACAGGCACCGAAAATGTGTAAGATGTCATGGGACATCGTCTGCTTGTGCAAATCATGTTCAACATGTGACGTCACACACCTCAGCAGCGTTTGGAGAGCTTTTCAGGTGCTATGCCGGCTGTATTTAAGCGTTTTGTAATTGATAATAATCATTACTTCAAATGTTTCCTAACATTGAATTTTGATAACCTTGTCCAATCAAAGTGTCACCTTTGCTATAATGACAATAAAGTTAGTTTTTAAAATCAATGAACCTTCTCTTTAAGGGTTTTGCAGAACCTGGGTTCGACTTGAAAATTTCAGACAGGGACCGGGTCCCCAAACCAGAAATTATGTGCATGCAGCGTCGGGAGTTAAGATTAAAATGCTGCACTAATAATGTATAAATATATTTTATAATAATATGAAGGTTTAATTCCTACTGCAAATATAGGACTTGTAATTAGCCATGTAATTGTATTTATTTTGTTGCCATTCTTTATCCATATGTAGAATTATGCAAAAGCCCAACCCTCTTTTATTCCACTTGAAAAGTTTGATATAGTACTTTTGAAAGCAATGAAATAAATCATGTATGTTGTCTCCAACCTCAATGATATACATTTGGACTTTTGGAGTATTAAAATTCTACCCTAATGACAATTTATGCCTCATAATACCGGTAATATACCGGCTCCATGAGGACTTAGCTCTGCCAAGGGCATGTAACAACTACTAGTAATTTAAGGCATGTTATCATCCCCTAGTACTGTCCAGGGGGGTGTTTCACAAAGACTAAGATCGACTTTAAGTTGGACTTAACTATGGCAGACCCTTCCTGCCACTGTTTGCTCTCACCATTATGATTTTTAGATAATATTTTTTCCTTCAATAATGAATTATCAAAAACATAAATTCTGTAGAAAATTCTGACCATGATTTTTACGTGTCTTGAGAGACCAATGCCAGTAAACAGTGAGAGCAAATAGTGGCATGAAAGGCCTGCCATAGTTAAGTCCAACTTAAAGTCGATCTTAGTCTTTGTGAAACACCCCCTGATTTCCTTGGGGGCATGGATGGATGGATGGAATTCCACAGCCCATTAGAGTAATGATTATTACCCTGCTCGTTACATTCACATCAAATGACAATCCTAATACTCCATTTATCGATTTGTTGAGATTATATTCGAAGACCCCTTGAACTTTGTGTGCAGATTTTGAAGATTATATTCAGTAGTGGATGGGTGCTTGAAAGCAAAGAGGAAATTAGAATGAAATATTTTGATTATTGTTTCCTATCATATCAAAAGATCCATCTGGGAGATATTCTGATGTGGGGGAAACAGAGAATAGGCCTGTCTTCATCAGTTCGAGTTTGCCAAATAACCCGCTAATTTAACTATACCGATCGCAAATTAGCCAGTTAACTTGCGTCTTCATCAGCCTGCAGTTGCAACTAACGGGATATTTGGTTGAGAAAATATCCTTACAAATCTTGGTCTTGTTTCCAAAATATCCCGCTATTAGGGAAATATTGGGCTAATTTGCGCCCGTCAGAGCTAGATTGTGATGAGCGTATCAGTCTGGTGACGACGCAATTTCGAGCTTCGGGATAATATCCCGAGTCTGAAAATAGCGGGTTATTTGGCAAACTCGAGCTGATGAAGACAGGCCTTCTGATCGAAACATGTATATGAAGACCACTCAGAGAAGACAAGTAAAGGGCAGATGGTCTGTTATGTTTTCAGTGATATAAAGAAATGTGGTTTATAGACAGGTGGTCTTTCTAAACTGGTGATTGTATCAGCAGGTTTTACTGTATTATGATGTCCTTCCATTATCTTATATGAGTTTTAGTGTAAATATCCAAAATGAACACATCTGTCCTCTCACTGCGGCTATACAGTGCATGCTCCGGTGACACTTGTTGCGAGGGGCACTACTGTAAATGCGAAAATATTCGCGGTACATTAATTTTCGCGGATTTCGCGCTAAGATCGGCAAGCGCGAATTTTAGAACTCGCGAAAATATAAGCATGACTTCTTATGCGTGTTTTGATCGGGCTGAATTGCGTGCAACGCGAATTTAAGAACCAGCAAATATGTTTTGGGGTCGCTCAGCGCGAAAAATTAATCGCGCGAAAATAACAGCGTTTACAGTATCTTACACTATTAAAGCGTATTCCTTCACCCATTAGCAACTAATCCGCCTGAAACCGCCCCTCCTTTTACTCACTTAACCGCCCGAAACCGCCCGTCCATTTTTGTCCGTTTCAATGCGCTATATAATCCGTTCTAGGGTCTACCGTGATAATGTTATACGTGCGTAATCCTTACGATGTCTACAGTAGGATTCCGCATAGAAATATAGCGCAAGTTTCATATTGTTCAGAACAATGTCAAAATGAGAGCAATATTGCAATATCTTCCAGTGAGTAATAGGCAATTTTTACAAAATCTCTAGTTGCTAATGGGTTAACGTCAACACTGGACCAAACCATGGACCTACTACTTCGTAGTAGGTCCATGACCAAACACTATGTGCAACCCAAATCCTAGTAATACTAAACCTAACCTAAAACTCCCTAGATGTGTTTACTAATTTTATGCATACTTTTTAAACAAAAAGTTTCTTCTGTTTGCAAGATGCTTGCCCAACATGGCAACATCTAATATCTGCAAAGTGAATTTCATCCCTAGAGATGACATTTTACACAGCAGGTGAATCAAAAAGTTTGTAATTCGGGAGAGAAACATGCATAAATTAGAATATATTAATAAACGGGTCATTTACTACACAATTAAGCCTATATTCTTGACTAAATAAAGCCAGCGGAGAAATCGTCTCGGAAGAAAATTTTGAACATCCCAACTGCTTCCCAAAGAGCAAGTTGATTAGGTTCAAACTGATCACAAAGATATGGCTAATGTTAAAGCTGCATTTACACTGCAACAAAAGAATCGTTTATTTTTCTCACAATCCGGTGTTTCGCCAGTAGCTGCATAGCAAATACTGGCAAAAATCGATTAAAATCGAAAAATCCACTTCTGGAGTGTGTTTTTTTTTTAAACCCCTGCCGAGCTGATGCATGCAGGGTATCGACGACCTACTACTTATCAAAAAATGGGTATGAGCAAACTTCAACGTTTTTTATGGGTTTTTCCAGTAGTGTATTAAAATGGTAGTCCAAAAAATCAACGCTTTTTCAAAATGGTGTTTGGGATGTGTAAATGAGCCTTTATGTTTGACATATCACTAGCCCATTGTATTTCACATCCTGGCTCAGGATTGAGGATATTTAGGATATATCGTGTTCAAGGTAAATAGCTTGTGGTTAAAGGGTAAGTTTATCCTGCTTCCTATTATGATTTGATAACAACCATGAATGTGTGTGTAAACAAAATATAAATCATTGGCTATTCACTGGGTATCTGAAAACTCTAGTCCTGTAGTTCTGTACTTGTAGTTCCATGGTAAGTTACCTACTGGGAATGGGATCAATTCTAGTTCAAAACTGAGACATTTTATAAGTAGTTTCCCTAAAACAGACATTTGTCCTCAATTGTTACTTAGACCCCGTTCTCACTCATTCCTAGACCGATTCGGGCTAGATCGATCTAGGCTAGATCGGTCTAACTGAGAGTGTGTACAGACAAGTGGTCCAGGAAGCGAACGGATCCAGAAGACCACATCGGTGATGTGGTCTTCTGGACCGGTTCGCTTCCTATAGATCGCCCCCGACCTATCTAGCTTGCAGTGTCTAGCTCATTCGCGCTATACCATAGCAACAAGAGCGGTCTAGCTTGTGAGTATGTACACAAAATGAAGCGAACCTCTCGAGCGATCCACTGGATCGGTCTAGGAATGAGTGACAACAGGGTCTATTAATATTCTTGCCAGCTTACAAGTTACAGACAGGACTAAGGACCTGAAGGTCTGTAATTATTTGTGATGCCCTTTACACACTTAAACTTAAGTTTATTGCCTATAAGGTAAGCAAATTAATAATCATCAATTCTACCAGTTGTGCCTCTTAACGCCCCACTGCTCTACTTGTAGCTACTTGCTCCCTCTATATAGAAAACAATGCCTAAGCGGTGCCTGTTGGTCCCCAATGATCCTCTTTTTCTTATGTTAATTGAGGGCTGAGTTGATGAGATAACCACCTGTCACAGTGACCATGCTGGGTGGTCTCATCCCTCCTGGCCAAACTAGTGCAGATGGGCTTTAAAACAGACTGTCCCATTGAATTTGAAATAATAGTACTGTTGAACCCGAAGGTGTACTGAATATGGCCTCACAAAACAAATCTTCCCAAATTTATGAGATGTATTCAAGTGTAGGGGCATTTACACTGTCATCCAAATACGCCAAAAAATGCCAAACCGGAGCCTGACCGCGATGTTTACCAAGGCAACAACGCTTTACCGGCAAACACGCCAAGCCCGAAACATTCCAAAACGAAGTGTGATCTTTTGGCATATTTTGGCGTATTTCGCAAGTATAAACGCCGCTCTTGTAAAATCGCGATTTTAGGTCACGTGACTTTAGGAGCGTGGCTCGCGCCTTGAAGCCTATTTGCACAAAGTAAACAACTTGTTTACGCTGAACCGCTACGAAAGAGTCTCAGCTAAACTGTAAAATCTCGCTTTAGAAACCACCAAATGAAATGATTAAAACGTCAAATGGAAGAAGAAGAGTTGTTCTAACTCATAAATATTGCAAATAGTTGTCAAACCATGTTTTAATATGCGAAAACTGAGCGAAACAAAGCACAATCTTTTTGTATTATTTTATCTGAAAATATTTCAGTATTTTTTCATATTTTCCGTCATTACACCAGATCGATACTTTCGTACGTGATAAATCAAAGTATATCAAAGCTCTCTTCCAAATATCTTCTCATAATTCTATGTCCCACGGTTGTTTCGGGAATAAATCGAAGGCAATGTCATCAACGAACCCATGGCGAAATATTCACGGAAGCGTATGTAGTCCCATATGTAGAGGTACGTGCGGTAACATGTAGTCCATGTAGTCACACGTACCGTTATACGTGCATGACTGTTCGTGCTGGACTCGCTTGTGTATGATTGAGCATTTTGCATTGGGAAGACCGCGCATGCGCATTACCAACCAAAACACGCCAAAACATCGCTGAGCAGCTCAGTCGGTGATGTTTCGGCACAAGTGTAAACGGGTGCACGAAAAATCGCGAGTTTTCAAAATGAGGTATTTGACAGTATAAATGCGCCTCTAGTGAACAAACCCATTTGACCAGGGCATCTGTCACAGTTCATTTACCAGCCAGGGGCATTCCACATTATGCCCATGTTTACACTATTGATGCACTCTATTCAGGTTATGCTTTCAAAAGCACAGCATCAAAAGCGTTTTAATAGCAGCCCATGGATAGAATTATAGCTGTGAGATTATCAAGAATGACTATATCTCAGTGCCAACAAGATGTGAAATTGTATAAATTGTATAAAGTGATTTTGAAATGCCCCCTTTTATCCAGTTCAATTTGAATCGAATAGACTGAGTTCAAATTGGCCTACAATGCAAAAGATACCTTAAAGGTATATGTCCCATTTGCAGGCCAAAAAAATGAAAAGGTTAAAATTCGAACGGCATTTGAAAGACAATACTAATTTAGAACTTCCCTTAAAATGAAAGGGCTTGAAAATGGCTTTTCAGGAAAATAACCACCATTAGTTGTTGAATCGACTTAAGTGATTGCAATCACCTAAGTAATAGTCTGACGGGTTTCCTTGCATAATTTGAATACTACGACTTTTGGTAATGTTTAAATTTCACAGAAAGGACATACATGACATATTCATAATTCCTGCCAAGTTCTACATAATTTGATGTTGGCTGCAAAAGGGACATAGTATCTTTAAAGATAAAGACCAGTTCTGGTCATGCGATTGCATTGTGAAAGAAACGTTGTGGAATCGATCAGAAAAGGTTGATCATCTAGCATATAAGTATTGGTGGTACTGCAAGGTTCTGGAATCATCAAATTATAAGAAATTTGGCCCAGTCTTGGTAAGGTACAAGCACTGTACACAGAAAGATGTATATGGGACTGCGCGACCACGTGCGCGATATCTATTTGGTCCCAATAGATATAACAATTTACCAAATATATCAATTAGTAGGCGGTTTCCCAGCAAAATTTGTATCATCACGTATTAGTCAAAACATATTCTTTCACATGATTGGTAATGAGAGCTTCCATTTCATTTTTTGAGAGGGGCGTTTCCAACGAAAACTGGTCTTTACCTTTAATATTATTATTAACAGTAATTTTTTCCATCTGAATGTGTTTATGAGAAATTATTTATTTATATAGCGCCATTATCCATTTTAATTAAATCCTCAAGGCTGTATTAATTTGACAAAGCAATGATATATTCTTTCATATGTCTGCAAACATTTTACGCAGAAAAAAAGCGTCCTCCTACTGTTAGGCTTTCTCTTGCACTTACTATAGACTGAAGTAGTTTCGTTTTTGTTCTAGTTATTTATATTTTGCACATTATTTCTTTAGTAATGAAAACTTTTTTTGCATGGTGCATATAAATTCAAAAATGGAATTGTCTTGTCTTTGTTAGATCTGGCAGCCATTACATATCAGCGCCTAGACATAGTAGTATAGTATATGCTGAGATACAAACAATACCAGCATTCCCCTTAGTACATGCACCCAGGATGAGATGCTAGCAAGACTCACGAGTGGCAAATGTAGACTAATGTGTTGCCAGAGGACTTGAGTGCTATGTCAGGGTTCAAACTTATGAACTTCACATTGACAGTCACGTGTTGAAGCCACAATATCTAAACTTCTGCAACAGAGTTGTATAATAGTGCCAGCCATATTATTATATTTTCTTCTCTTTTGTTACGTAGATAAATGTTAATGGGAACATTTTGGAGGGATCAGGATGTCCTGTATCCAATGCATTTTCACTGTACCGCTCAAGGGTGCAAGCATGATCGTAGACACGTAGGTGCAGTTGAAATAAACCTTTGTCATGATCTACTTTTGTTTATCAAGCCTTGGAGCATAAATTTACATTCAGTACAAAAAAATCAATCACCCTTCAAGGTGTATTGTGATACAATTGATGAAGTGATAACATTGATTTTTTTTCTTTCTTTGCCCGCACTAACAATTGTTCAGTGGTGCGGTGGACACTTTACAATGTACTTTTGTATTCTATTAACTCTGCAAGCTTGATGCGGACATAAGTCATCAATCAGAGGTATTCCTCAAGCTTATTGTTGTTTCATCAGAGCTGTTTCGCTTTAGATTTCATTGGTAAACCCAGCATGGATCCATCAAATTACTTGAGCACCAGGTAAATATGACCTGGGATGATTTTGTAGATGTTACATATGTGCCCAGCAAGCCATTTGCTGTGTACAAGGTCTTGGGTCCAATTATTGGTATCATTAAGATTTGTATGATCAAATGAAGAAAGCCATATGAGTAGTGCCAAAACGATTTATGGCCTGCATATGAAAGATTGGCATTCTAAATTACAGATTTAGAATATTCAGCATTTTATCATTTTTCTGTCATTGTTTATTTTTCAACTGATAGCTTGATAGTAGTCCTTTGAAATGAGCTGCTCAGATTGTTGTTGGTGTTCTGTTCCTTCTTTGTTTGTATGTTTTTTCTTGTTTTACGGTGATGCTATTCAAAGTAATAGGACCGAAAGGATTAGAAAGAATTGACATTCATTCGACTGCCATTGGTATCCATTTTCACCTCTTTTTTGAACTCCTATCAATTTTTTAAAAACTTTTGGATTTAAATCACTGACCTAAGAGTTGCCTGATTAAAGGGCAATCCACCCTTTGTAATAAGTTATTTGTATGAAAGCAGAAAATGTGAGAAATAGAATGGTGAAAGTTTTGAATAAATCCAACCAATGATAAGAGAGTAAGGAATGTTTGAAATATGACATCAATAAATCTATGCAATTCTGAAACTGGCAATTTGGTGAATAGGTTGTGACGTATTCACAAACAACTCTCCTGTTTGTCGTGTACAAAAAAATATCACTATTTTCTGTTTTTCTCTTAAGCGCCTCTTTCTCTTTATAGGGCACTTGTCAAATTGTATCATGGCGATTATAGGTACTCTAAAAAAAAAAAGATTCACCTGAGTCATACATTTTGACACAGTATATCGTATACACTCAGATAATACAAAACGAGGCAGAGAGGCAGGAGGCAAATTTTCTCTTCAAAAACCCATTTCATTAATTTTTTGCCTAAAACTTTCCCATGCTTTTTAAAGCATTTTTAGAGAGATTTCTGACTAGATCAATCAGTATTATTCTTAGCTCTAAAGAGTTGTTTTTGTATCATGTCTACTGAAATCTGATATCCAAAATAACTGACCAAAGTTCAAGATTAATATTTTCCACTTTTGCATTCTTTTACGTCAAGTTTACCCCTCACTTATTTACCTTAGTTACAAGTCTCTCTGTCACCCTGTGGATTTGACCTTTATTTTCAGGATTTGTAAGCCTTCACAAATATAACCTGCAAACATGTTGGGGGGGGGGGGAGCCCAACAATAGGCCCATTTACACAGCACAAACACTATTTTGAAAAATCATAGATTTTTTGGACTGCCATTTACACCACTGGTAAAACCCATAAAACATTGTCAGTGTTTGCTCATTCCGATTTTGGGGTGAGTATTGCACATGCGAGACTTTGGGTGCGTTTATCGTGCAATTTTTGCCTAGAATCAGCGTTTTCAAACGTCTTTCAGGCAAATTTTTAAGGTGATAAACGCAAAGCCTTTTTGAAACGTCTTTAGATATGGGTATATTGAAACGCTGAAAAAAGTGCGTTTTGAATGTGACATAGAGCCAGAATCACGTTTCTGAGAGATGATAAACGCAAAGCTGTTTTGAACCACACATACAAGTCCGACCTTCCCAGGCTAATCTGCTTCCCGGGTCAAACGGCGCAAAGCAGCTGCGCAGAGACAAGGCCTTTATTTCGAATCGTGAAGAGTCGATAAACGCGACATCCCGCAAAACACGTTCGTATAGTGGGGTTCGATATGTACATATAGAAACGCTACTTCTGAGTGGCAAAACATGATAAATGCACCCTTTGACGCTGCTTTGCATCTGATAGCACAGAAGCGAGGAGAGTCATGTGACAAAAAAACAGAATCATTCACCGATGTTACGAGAGTGGGCATTTGCACTGCGAAAATCAGTGAAATTTTTAAGGGTGTTAAAAAAAAAACACTCCAGAGGTTGATTTTTTTTATTTCGGTTTTTCGTCGTGTTTGTCGGTAGTTGCTTAGTGACGAAACACCGGAAAGTGAGAAAAATTGATGGTTTTTGCTTGCAGTGTAAGTGGAGCTTTGTGTGAGGTCTACCCTATGCCACTGGAAAACCCCCTTTTCCAAGGTTAATCCGGCTATTGGTTGCAAGAATCTGGAAACGATTAATTTTGTAATTCTGAATATATTTGATTATTGAATTTCCCTATTCATCACAGTTACTTGCATAATTTCAACGTTGTAAAGATTGAAATATGTTGTTGACTTTACAAATGTAAATAAAGATAAGTGAAGGGGGGGGGGGGAGATGAGTACCACTTACATCAACCTTCTTGTTGGACAGATCAACCTGACCAAAACCAATCAAAAGAAAATTGAAATATTTGATCTTTTAATTGCCTTTATTCACTTTAGTTCTGCAATGAATCATTTTGAGGTTATGTGTGGACCAATAGTAGCTGACACACAAAGACCCCGTTCTCATTCACTTCGTTGGAGCAGTCTAAGACCCGTTCCTCAGGAGCAGTTCTTAGGTGAGTGAGAACGGTCAAAGTGGTCCAGGAAGTGGACTTCTGGACGCCCAGAAGACCACCTCGGGAGGTGGTCTTGAGGAACGGGTCTTATTAAGAGCGGTTTGGAGCGCTCTAACGTGCGAGTGTGAACGGAAGCGTACTTTGAACGGAAGTGGTCTAGTGACGTTGCACGCGAAACATGTAGTACGGTACATACGCTTAGTATTCGCGAAAAAATTACCCGCTGACCTGAGCTGCCATAGCAACAAGACCACTTTGACTCGTGGAGCGGTTTGAGCCATAAAAAACTGCTCGGAGTGTCGCAAACCGTTCCTCAAGAACCGTTCCTCTGGAGCGGTCTAACTAAGACCACTTTCAAAGTGAGTGAGAACGGGGTCAAAGCCACAAAAACGAGAGGAGAATTCAGAATACAAACACAGAACTTTTATATGAATTGATATAAAAGAGAATATAAAAGGGTTTGGGTGTTCCAAAAAATCTGGAAATTGAGTATGAGGTATATAAAGTCAATGTGAAATTAAAAGGGAGTATGCCTTATGGGGAGGCAGAGAGAGAGAGAGAAAGAGTGTAAGGGAGAGAGAGAGAGAGAGAGTGTGTGCGTTAAAAAGTAGGCCCATAAATAAGGAACTGAGATATTAATCTAATGTAGTATAGTAACCGTCTATCTTCAATAGCTTGCAGTACTTAAAGATAAAGACCAGTTCTGGTCATGCGATTGCATTGTGAAAGAAACGTTCTGGAATCGATCAGAAAAGGTTGATTATCTAGCATAATTTATAAGTATTGGTGTGTACTGCAAGGTTCTGGAATCATCAAAATGATAAGAAATTTGGCCCAGTCTTGGTAAAGCTACCTGACACGTGCGCGATATATATTTGGTCCCAATAGATATAATAATTTACCAAATATATCAATTAGTAGGCGGTTTCCTGGCAAAATTTGTATCATCACGTATTAGTCTAAACATATTCTTTCACATGATTGGTAATGAGAGCTTCCATTTCATTTTTTGAGAGGGGGGCGTTTCCAAAACTGGTCTTTACCTTTAATTCATCTCATTTGTATACATATTCAATAAAAATATAAGTTAAATATATTTAAAAAAACATGTCCAGCCTATTGTATACATTTCTCATGTCTCTGTTTTTCTTTCCTTCACAATATAATACAGTGAATTAAAAGGTGAGGATTCCAACCTCTAATGATAATGTATAGAAGTAGTCTTTTGAAGCAGATTCAGAGGAAATCACAGCAATCAAATAATGAAACTCTCAAAATAATTTGAATTTTACATTTTTAGCATAGGCAGTGAAAATGACATTTCTAAAGGGTGCATTGTCCAAACCAAAGCAGTGGCATAGCACAAGTCCACCTATTGAGGGCCAGGGGGCACTGGCACTATGGGTAGGGGAGGGTGCAGGAGGTGGTCTAGGCATCTTCTTTTCTTGTCCTTTTCCCCTTCTCCTATTCCATTTCTCTTTCCTTGCTATGTCTTGTTTTTATTTTTTCCACCATAAAGTTTTAATTGGTGGGCTGTGTAAATTGGCCTAATGAAGATATAATTTTATTACTCAATTCTATTTTTCAGATTCTGAAAGGATTAAAGAGAAGTAACAGAGGAATCACCAGACCCTGAAGTCCAACTCCTACTGGAATAAGACAGGGCTTAAAATACTTAACAGTAACCATATTGGTAAGTAAACAAAATGATCAATTAAAGAACGCTCTTGTGATATTTTGAAATAAAATTTCTTTCAAACTTTCACAACTCTTTTTCTCTGTATTCTATTTTGTTTTCAGAGCAACTGTTATGTTAGAATTCTGTTCAAAAATAATCAATTAGATTTTTTCATGTTCTTTACAAAACAAAAATGTGGTTCAACAAAGTGTATATTCTCCTTTGCACTGTCAAGCGATGAACTTAAAGATACTATGTCCCTTTTGCAGCCAACATCAAATTCTATAGAACTTTGCAGGAATTATGAATATGTCATGTATGCCCTATCTGTGAAATTTAAACGTTAGCAGTGTCCTAATATTCAAATTATGCAAGGAAACCCGTTAACTTGCTAGACTGCACTGTCAGACACTATTGAGTGACTGACTGGCTTTTTTTCATCTGTGGTAATAACATGCATAAAATGAGCTGTAAAGGGTACATGAGCATTTGTCTACATCAATAACCCACTTCTTGTAATGGCCAAAATTAAACTGATTGAATCTTTGCGCAGCATAAAACGTACGACCATTCGGTACAATGGTCTGAAAAATCAGACTATTACTTACTGGCTCTATAGCTCCTAAGTCGATTCGACAACTAATAGTCGTTATTTTCCCACCTAAAGACATTTTCAAGCCCCCTTTTTTTTAAGGGAAGTTCTAAATTAGTATTGTCTTTCAAATGCCGTTGGAATTTAACCTTTTCATTTTTTTTGGCCTGCAAATGGGATATAGTACCTTTAATGCATGCTAAATAAAAAAGGATGGGATGCTCTCAGCAAAGGGAAAATCTAATAGTAGAAACAAGTCTTCTTGATTTTTTAATTTCACAAATGTGGGCCCTGTAAGATAAAGAATCATGATTGATTATATCTCCCTGAATATTAATTATATCTGCTTCAGTCAATAGACCGGTTAACTAACATATTCAATTTTGTGGATGTTTCTCTCCTGGGGACCTAGTGATGAGTTATTCCATTAACCTGTTATTAATGAATGAACTACAATACTTGAAATCTAGTCTGCATATATTACTTGTTGCTATGTTGGGCAAGCCTCTGGCAAACTTTCAGGTTGTCAAGAACAACTGTTCATGATCATGATCACATTACAATCTACATAATTAGTAATATTGTTATTATCAAAGACAAAACTAAACACGATAGGAGCATGTTACAGTAGATATATAAGCAAAACTTAAACAAAGACCCCGTTCTCATTCACTTCGTTGGAGCGGTCTAACTAAGACCCGTTCCTCAGGAGCGGTTCTTAGGTGAGTGAGAACGGTCAAAGTGGTCCAGGAAGTGGACTTCTGGACCTCTTCAGAAGACCACCTCGGGAGGTGGTCTTGAGGAACGGGTCTTATTAAGAGCGGTTTGGAGCTCTAACGCACGAGTGTGAACGGAAGCGCACTTTGAACGGAAGTGAGCTAGTGACGTTTCACGCGAAACATGTAGTACGGTACATACGCTTAGTATTCGCGAAAAAATTACCCGCTGACCTGAGCTGCCATAGCAACAAGACCACTTTGACTCGTGGAGCGGTTTGAGCCATAAAAAACTGCTCGGAGTGTGAACCCTCGCAAACCGTTCCTCAAGACCCGTTCCTCTGGAGCGGTCTAACTAAGACCACTTTCAAAGTGAGTGAGAACGGGGTCTTAAACAAAGACAAGTACATGTAAACAGTCTAAAGTAGGGATGGGAAGGGCGCTAGCTGTTAGCAAGTCAAAGATGTATCTACCACTGGGCCATTGTGTCACGGTCAAGAGTTCACTTTCATCGCTTACCTCTCTGCCCTGGTTACAGATGATCATTAACCTTGGACCTGTTCACACGAGGATAATAAAATGTTAAGGGAAAGAAGAGTCCCAGAGTTACAGAAACTTTACAACAAGAATCTTTCGTGATTGGTTGAGGACGGGTTTTTTTCACTGCAACAAACCTGTGCAATTCCTCAAATACACTTGTGTGATTCAATTTTTTTTTCTGCAGCAAGAAACTTCATGAAACTGAACCACATACTCATGAAAATTTCTGATTCTGCAGTATGTTGAATTATAAATTCTCCATTTGTATACTTCTAAAGCCACTAGGTTATGTTGATGCAATCTAGTATAATTTATACAGTTTTTAATTGTTTGATATTCGTAAACCCTGAGCGGTATTGAAATTTGAATGATGGAATTTTACTACTGGTAGTATAGATATATTGACTGCTATGAGAGGCATAGCTGTTTCTATAGGCTCAAGGGGTCATAGCAGGATGTAACGTCCTCGAGAGCCAGTATAAAAACAGCTATGCCTCGAATACTAAAGCAGTCCATACATTTTTTATATACCGAATTCACAAAAAAATCTACAAAGAATTCTTGCCTTATCCTTTTCTTGAGTAAAGATTGGTTAAAACATCACAGAAAATCTGAGACATTGTCTGTTAATCTTCGCTGGAAAGTTGCCTGAATGTTACGATCATTCGGGAATCGCACACACTGTATGGTATCCGCGCTCGCACAAAGAAACTTTTTACACGTAAACCAATGGGATCTCAGCAAAATTTAACTATGTGGCCCGTTACCCGAGCAACGGGCATCTTTCTCATTAACTATTGACCATCACCCGGGCAACGGGCAATTGTTCGTTTCTTTAAGGGCATGGCTAAAATCACGACTCCAATTTCGACCAATCAGATGGCTAGATTTATTCAACATACTAAAGAGACTAAGAGAGGTATATAATGCTCTATTAGTTCCTGGTATAATCAACCGCATACTGTATCAATATTTCTATGTGAGGTTTATTAGAATTATCCTCAGTGCACGGTATAGCTTTATGTCTCATTGCTACAAATCATATTTATGGGGCCAGTTGACATGATTCACATTCATCACTGATTTCTTCATTTGCATTGTAATGATCATTTAATACAACACCTAATTTTCCCAGTGTGAAGGGGATACTCTTCTTCATGCACTGCGTTCTTGGGCAGTGATCAATCTTCCATCCCATCCCCTCCCCACCATCAGAATGCAAATGACTCTAAATGTTTTATCAGCACTCGCCTGGCTCTTCAGTCAGGAAGCTCATAATTCCTTCCGATTCCAGTAAAAAAAAAAAAAAAAAACAGTCTGCAAGGAAGAAGACAACTGCAATGAACACCTGTCTGTAGCATATGTTCCTATTGTAAATGGGTTGGATGAATCGGCCAGAGGAAATATGAAGGATACATATTTTCTCTCTGAAAGAGGGTAAGTGGAAGGAATGGATCTGGTAGATAAGTCAAACAGCAGGAAAAGAGGACAAGTGTCAATAAATTGTTTGAATCATCTGTACCGTATCTTGTTTATTATCCTTAAGGTCAGATGATTTGATTTTGCGGACACTCTGGTCTTTCTTCTATTTTCTTTTTTTCATCTTGTGTTGGTCATTCTCCAAATTATTTCAAACAATTTGGTTGCTTTCTTCGCCTCTCTGCATGGTTGCTTGTTTGCCACATGTGCAATTTCGCACTAAAAGGGACACCAATTGACAAAAGGACTGCTCTGTGCAACACAATTGCTGTGCAATATTACACATTTTTAGTCTTGATTAGCTCCATTACAATCCTTTTAAAGATACTATGTCCCTTTTGCAGCCAACATCAAATTCTGTAGAACTTTGCAGGAAATAATGAATATGTCATGTATGTCCTATCTGTGAAATTTAAACGTTAGCAGTGTCCTAATATTCAAATTATGCAAGGAAACCCATTTACTTGCTAGACTTCACTGTCAGACACTATTGAGTGACTGACTGGCTTTTTTCATCTTTGGTAATAACATACATAAAATGAGCTGTAAAGGGTACATGAGCATTTATCTACATCAATAACCCACTTCTTGTAATGACCAAAAATAAACTGATTGAATCTTTGTGCAGCATAAAATGTACGACCATTCGGTACAATGGTCTGAAAAATCAGACTATACTTACTGCACTCACCATTGGCATTGCACTGCTGCATTTTGACCAAGATATCCCTCTGGGCAATCACAGATTAACAATTTCTAGTTTTGAAGAAATATAGAAACTAAACATCAGTACATCAATCAGTCAATAGGCATGTGTAAAATCATGTGCTCAAACCTTAACTTGCACTATAATCAGAAATATGCATGTATTTGTGACTACGGGTGCGTTTATCGGGTCTTGCCGTCAGATATGTACATATCGAACCCCACTATCGAACCCCACTATGGAACCCCACTATGGAACCCCACTATACGAACGTGATTCTCGGGATGTCGCGTTTATCGGCTCTTCACGATTCAAAATAAAGGCCTTGTCTCTGCGCAGCTGCTTTGCGCCGTTTGACCCGGGAAGCAGATTAGCCTGGGAAGGTCCATAGAGCTATATGGTAAGGTCCGATTTGTATGTGGGGTTCAAAACAGCTTTGCGCTTATCGTGTCTCAGAAACGTGATTCTGGCTGTATGTCACATTCAAAACGCACCTTTTTCGGCGTTACAATATGCCCATATCTAAAGACGTTTGAAATACGGCTTTGCGTTTATCGCCTTAAAAATTTGCCTGAAAGACGTTTGAAAACGCTGATTCTAGGCAAAAATTTGGTCAATAAACGCGACCTACATCAGAATTGTGATAAAATAATGGAAGCAAATATTTTTCTTTGCCATGCAAACTCGGTATATGAGCAAATACTTGTGGGAATAGAATACCCTAGGCTACAGAACTGCTTTAATTGTACTTTGGTTAAGACCATTAACCTATCAATATTGTTTAATGGTCATTTATTGCACTGGCAATAGGAAGACAGGTGGGTTGGATTGGAAAAAGAGGAAGTAATTCAGAAGTGCGCTATCAGTTGATTACAAGCGATAAGGATATTTCGGTATACATTTACCAGCTACAGAAAAATACGAATGGAAAGGACATTTTGATAGTGAGTAAACAATTTGTCACTATTTTGTTTGAAAACTCATAAAGATGTCTTTACACAAAGAGGTATTTTTTAAACAATGGTTTGTAGTTCATAAAAGTTACCCTTTATTTTATCTAGATCTACTTTGTATTTGAAACAATCCTCTATCTTTAGTCTTCAATCATAAACTATGAATAATATGATATGAGATAGTCATTATGGGAATGATTTTTAGAATGCAGCACTGAGCTTGTCAGAGTATTTGTTCATATAACTTTGCCTTCAGCTTTTGTGATCATCTGGCAGAAATGTTGGCAAAAACATTTTGTTCTCCAGTCTCCACAGCAAGCGTGCACAGATGACATAAAATGATTGAAAAAGCACCCTCGATCCTCAGCTCATGTAAAACCTGTTCAGCGATGGGTGTTATTTGTTTATTTCCGAGATGATCTTCTGTCCCTGAATGTTTGATCCTTGCCACCTATAGGACTACTTTTCCTTCTCACTGATTGATAGATCAGATGGGGAGATGGAAGGACCAGATTTCAGTCAATCTGTGTTCTAACTACCAGCAACATTGTATAGCTTAATTAAATTTGTCCAAGTATGAACACTGTATAAAGGAAAGTTGTAGAGCGAATCGCCTGTTTGAACATCGTTTTGAACGAAACGTGATAAAGAATCAGGGTCTGCTCTAGTCTGAACGTCACATCGTATGAAAATTGTATAACTGGGCAGGGCTTATCATGAGCACGCACTGCTGATTGGCCAGCTGTCATGTAAACTGACCTTATCAAAAATCACTCACTTTTAATATAATATGATGTTTTTTATACAAGGTTATTTTCTAGTCTAAACACTCTTTTTGTTATACGATGATTCTTTAATCAATGTTTCTTATATAAGTTTTATATAAGTCTCGTTTAACTTTCCCATGGTGTGAACTGGCTTTTATAGTCAGACATTCACCTGTAGACAGTATAGTCTAGTCCTACTTCTGAGCTCTTGCGGATGCTGTACAAGCATCTGCCATTTTTAAAGAAATTTGTAGCTTGCAGCATGTGCTCTAGTAATGTGAATTTCTCGACTGTATTTTATATGTGTTTTTTTAGCCGAGCCCTTTTTTTAAAGTTTTCCAGAGTGATCTTATTTGCTCTGGGCTTGATTTTGTCGAATAAACAATGTTAGGGCTTGGCTTGGGATTGAATTGTAGGTGACGAATAGGGCTAGAGTTAGGGTTAGATGTAGTATTGGGCCCAGGTTTATCAGAATATAGGGTCATACCTGATAAGCTAATTTGGCCCTTTTGAGGAATCAGTTCGGACAGGTTATTATAGGCAAACTATCTAGGAGACTTCATGAAATTTAAAAATCATCTGTGAGCCCAAATAATTATAACCCCATGAGCTTGGAACGGAGGCTAATTTGTCAAGGAACATTGTTGACTTAGCAACCAAATCACTGTTTACATTAGGGATGATTTTGATCCTGTCAAGTCATAGACCCCGTTCTCACTCACTTTGAAAGTGGTCTTAGTTAGACCGCTCCAGAGGAACGGGTCTTGAGGAACGGTTTGCGAGGGTTCACACTCCGAGCAGTTTTTTATGGCTCAAACCGCTCCACGAGTCAAAGTGGTCTTGTTGCTATGGCAGCTCAAGTCAGCGGGTAAATTTTTTCGCGGAATACTAAGCGTATGTACCGTTCTACATGTTTCGCGTGCAACGTCACTGGACCACTTCCGTTCAAAGTACGCTTCCGTTCACACTGCTTAGAGCGCTCCAAACCGCTCTTAATAAGACCGTTCCTCAAGACCACCTCCCGAGGTGGTCTTCTGGAGCGGTCCAGAAGTCCACTTCCTGGACCACTTTGACCGTTCTCACTCACCTAAGAACCGCTCCTGAGGAACGGGTCTTAGTTAGACCGCTCCAACGAAGTGAATGAGAACGGGGTAATAGTTCCTTTATAACTTTTGTTTGCATTCTGTCAAGCAGGCTTGGTATGTGACTGCATAGTCCCATCTTGTTCGTTTGGCACTCGTGGATATTGGGGGGGGGGAGGGACAAATAGGCCCATCCCTCCTTCCCCTTTGAAACCCAAGTGACATTCCTGTAGTACACAAGTTCAAAAATGTGCCCTACTTTTGAGAGCTTTTTATTATTATTATTATCAATTTGCTTGTCAGCAAAATTTTGTGAATACCGGTACTCTATATTCTCTCTGTTACAAAATACTGGGTCCGTGTACCCGCATCTCGGTGTAGCTATACTGATTCTGTAGGCCCCCTATGTCATAGTACAGATACTATAAGCCTATGAATATGGATTCATTGGATTGATTTGCTATATAATCAATGTTTCGATTTGAAATGAATGGTAATGATAGGATCATTAAAGTTTGTCATGCCATTGCAAAATGAGCTTGAACATGAATATTTCTTAGGCCTATAGCCCATCATTACAAACTTCTGATAGCTTCTTAAAGTAGAAGTTCATTGATGTTTATATATACATTTTATTCATTTAATTTGTATCATTGCATTTGAAAAGATTAGATCGAACAAGGTTATCAAAACTCCCTGCTTAGAAACATTCAAAGTAATAGTTATAAAATGGTAAAATACAGCCCCGGCCACTTTCGCACTTGAAGAGCTCACCGAACACTACCGAGATTTGTAACATCACTCAAAGGACCAAATTGGCATACGCAGACATTGTCCCATAACAATCCACACATTTTCAGCGCCTGTTTCTTCATCTCCTTTTCTTTTCTTATATTTCTCTTACTTCACCATCCTCATTGTAACCATTTGATCTGTTGCCTCACTCTATATTTCAGACTTGGTTTTATTTACCGTTGTTGTTGTTGTTGGATACATGGACAGCCCCAAAAGCAAAACAAACTGTTTTTAATTTGAGCTGGAATTTCAAAGGGGAAGTCCACCCTGATATTTACTTGGTTTTAATAAAAGTAGAAAATGAGATAAACAAATTGGTGACAGTTTGAGCAGCATCCAATTAAAAATAGGAAAGGTATGAATTTTTGAAGTTGTCATCAGTGGAACACAAATTGGCAAGACTGTGATGCATCTAGCAAGCTCCTTTTCAATTTGCTCTATATAGAAAAAAAAATCATAAATTTCCTATTTTTAATTGGGTGTTGCTCAAAATTTCACTGACCTCATTTTCTATTTTGTTCTGCTTCTATTAAAACCAATTATATATTAAGGTGGACTTCCCCTTTGAAATTAAGGTTGCAAATAGGCTCATAAATTTCGATAAATACCATGGTAATGATTAGAAGGTATGACGTTTTCATAAATAAAAATTATGTCTCAGACCCCGTTCTCACTCACTTTGAAAGTGGTCTTAGTTAGACCGCTCCAGAGGAACGGGTCTTGAGGAACGGTTTGCGAGCGTTCACACTCCGAGCAGTTTTTTATGGCTCAAACCGCTCCACGAGTCAAAGTGGTCTTGTTGCTATGGCAGCTCAGGTCAGCGGGTACATTTTTTTTGCGCGCGGAATACTAAGCGTATGTACTACATACTACATATTTCACGCGGAACGTCACTAGCTCACTTCCGTTCAAAGTACGCTTCCGTTCACACTCGCACGTTAGAGCGCTCCAAACCGCTCTTAATAAGACCCGTTCCTCAAGACCACCTCCCAAGGTGGTCTTCTGGAGCGGTCCAGAAGTCCACTTCCTGGACCACTCTGACCGTTCTCACTCACCTAAGAACTGCTCCTGAGGAACGGGTCTTAGTTAGACCGCTCCAACGAAGTGAATGAGAACGGGGTCTCAGAGGTAGACATACACACACAAAAGTCTCTTTTGTATCCACATTCCACAACTTACAAGTGTTTTATGCCATGGAATTCCTTGTTTATGCTAAGGAAAGGTAGGTCATTTCCAGTCAATTTAGGTATAAATTTGAGCTGGCCAAATTGGGCAGATCAGTGACCTCTCTGGCAGACAACCTTCACCTGTATCCATCAGGTCCACATTAGGCCCATTTACCCAGCCAAAAAAACATTGGAAAAGTGCATTTACACTACTGAAAAACGCCATAAGAAACTATGTTTTAAATCCTGTTTTGGGGTGAGTTGTGCGCATGCGCCACTTGTCGCTGCCCTGCATGAAAGCAAGGAGCGTCACTTGACCGA
Organism: Mesocentrotus franciscanus; assembly: GCA_037976565.1. NCBI lineage: Eukaryota > Metazoa > Echinodermata > Echinoidea > Camarodonta > Strongylocentrotidae > Mesocentrotus > Mesocentrotus franciscanus. Next base: position 12,499,309 of record CP137681.1, on the reverse strand, counting down.
AAACCAGAATGATTCGCAGGTGTTTTGAGAGCAAGCATTTACACTGCAAAACATTTCTAAAGTTTCTGCCGGTTAAAAAAAAAAACGCACATCAGAGGTGATTTTTTTGTTTGTTGAGTTTTTCATCAAGTTTATTGGTAGTTGCTTTAATAGCAACTTCCAACAAAACTTTTCTGAAAAACCAATGTTTTTTGCTTGCAGTGTAAACGCAGCCATCCAGTTACTGGCCCCAGGAGGCTCGGGTTGCCTAGCAACGAAAAGCTAGCAAATCTAAACAAGGAGGCCTATTAACCTCCACCTCCCAGTGGCTGAGGCAGTGATTATGGATTTGTTCTGACATCAAGCGTGCTCTTTGGTCAATTTCTTGGTCAATTTCAAGCTCGGTTGTTTTCAGAACCCCTTTGTTTCCCTGTATGGTGGTCACTTCTGTAATTCATTACCACATAGTTCACTACAGATATTTGTAAAAGGAATCTGTCCTGTTGGTTGATATATGTGTGTATCTGTATCTATTCTTGAATATTGTAAAACTAAAAGGGAGCTATAAAAAGAACTTAAAGAAAATCATAAATATTCAGTGTGTAGGAGAGACAAAATTTTAATCTTCAACAGCAAATATTGCTTCCAAGCTCTTTGCTCATTCTGGGAGCTTGAGAGGTGTTTTTAAAACTCCAGTAAAGCTGAGCTGGTGATTTGATTTAAGGAGTTTGAAGCCTTGATCTGCATGATTTTTAATTTTGTAAATCATTCTCGACTTCCATTCTTTTTTCTTTTCTCGTTACCTTGTCTTTACACATAGTCTTTCATTTTGCTTGAGTCAAATTGTCATGATACGTAGTATGTGCTTTTCCTGCCTATACCTGCTCTGTATTCTCCTTGTCTTCGTGTTACTTTTCTTCTCCATTTCTAGATCTTTTCCTTCAACTTCCTCGCTGTGCACCATATTTCGAAGCACATTATTACCCCCATGCTGATCAGGTAATAGCTCTGGTTGTCTTGTTATCTGACCTTGCTTTGTTCAGATCATGTTTTACTACATGTATAAATATAGTAGCAAGACATGAAACACTATGTATGACATTGAAATATGATGAGCTTGCACATTTATTTGTTTGATCATCATATTTGATCGTTATTTGTTTGAGAAAGAAAAACTGTGTCCATACTTTTAAGAGAGGATTTTGCAATTTCTATGATACAGTGACCCAGCTTTAGTGAACACTTTTGTATAACGACCACTTGTCTATTAAGACCACATTTCTATGTTTCCCTTGACAATTGTTTCTCATTTAAACCTGTTCATAAATACCACCTGTCTATAAAGACCACTTTCCATGTTTCCCTTGAGCTGTCTTTATACAGTCAAACCTGTCTATAGCGACCGCCCAAGGGAAACACAAAAAGTGGTCTTTGTAGACAGGTGGTCTTTGTAGACAGGTGGTCCTTGTAGACAGGTTCCTTTAGTACATGTTTCAATGAGAAACCATTTTCAAGGGAAACAAAAAATGTGGTCTTTGTAGACAGGTGGTCTTTGTAGACAGGTGGTCACTAAAGCAGGTTTGACTGTATATATAGGTTTCACTGTATAATGTAGGAATGTAGCAGGGCGAAGCTTGGACCTCTTGAAGCTTCTTTAGAACAGAAGGTCCCAGGTTCAAGTCCCACACATATTCACAGGCCGTATGAAATCAGTACTGTGTGGTATGAAATGTTACAGGTTGCAGATGGAGAAGGAATGACAAGAGAGAGACAGAGAGAGGAGGAGGGGAGAGGGGAGAGGGAGAGGGGAGGGGAGGGGAGGGAGGGGAGGAGGGGAGGGGGAGGAGGGAGGGGGAGGGTGGGAGGGATTGATAAAATGCCTCCATCCCCTCAGTGATAGATAGGGCATGTATAGGTCTCTTCCCCCTTTTTTTTATGAACTATAGAGTTTTGAATTATTTTAAATCTGCTTATTCATGGCATAAGACGCCTGATATCCTGCCAAAAACATAAAGATGGCATCCTGTGGTAATGATATTAATCACATCACAGACCAACAGGCTGAGCACATTTTCAAACATTTCAGTGACCCTAAAAAAGTGATTCAGGCGGAAGTGAAATTAGAACATGAATTAAGAATGTTAAGGTGCATCCTAGTTAGCCCTAACAAACTCGAGCTTGATAATTCAGACAGGTGAGCATGATCGATAGCTGTAGTAGATAGATCATGCAGGGCGTAGCACCACAATCAAATCCTACACGTGTGTAAAACATTTTAAGATTTTAACAAACATTTTCTGATATTAAAGATAAAGGCCAGTTCTGGTCATGCGATTGCATTGTGAAAGAAACGTTGTGGAATCGATCAGAAAAGGTTGATCATCTAGCATATAAGTATTGGTGTGTACCGCAAGGTTCTGGAATCATCAAAATGATAAAAAATTTGGCACAGTCTTGGTAAAGTTACAAGCACTGTACACAGAAAGATGTATATGGGACTACGCGGCCACGTGCGCGATATCTATTTGGTCCCAATAGATAAAATAATTTACAAATATATCAATTAGTAGGCAGTTTCCCGACTTTCCCGGCAAAATTTGTATCATCACGTATTAGTCAAAACATATTCTTTCACATGATTGGTAATGAGAGCTTCCATTTCATATTTTTGAGAGAGGGGCGTTTCCAAAACTGGTCTTTACCTTTAAAGACACACACTAAATCTATTTCCAAGTGCATTGCATCATAGTTCACAGTATAGGCCTGTTTTCATCAGACTGAAGTTGCAAAATAACCCGCTATTTTCAGACTCGGGATATTTTCCCGGAGCTCGAAATTGCATCTTCACCAGACCGATACACTTATCACAAACTAGCTCGGACGGGCGCAAATTAGCCTGCTATTTTGGAAACAAGACCAAGTTTTATTGGGATATTTTCTCGACCTAATAGATGAAGACGCAAATTAGCTGGCTAATGTGAGATCGGGCTAGTTAAAATAGTGGGTTATCATTTTGCGACTTTGATCTGATGAAGACAGGCCTATATATACACACAGACTTGGTGGAATTAGCAATTAATGTGTGTACAAATCTTGCTTTCAGCAGCTGAACTTGCCAGCAGAGATTTGGAAATTTTTCTGTCATCTTTTGGACTAGGAATTTATGATCATTGTGGCTTTATTACCTCATGAGTACAACTTCACAGGATGAATGGTGGGTGCACGCATTATGTAAAGCCTGTTGGTCACAAAAAGTGAAGTCCATTCTCTGTGAGTGCAGTATAAATGCAGCTAGTGTGTCTTAGATATCTGCTAAGTGCTGGTGTTTTCTATATGATTCCTGCAATTTGGGGAGGTTGTCTACATTTTTTTTGCTACATGATCTACAAGTCAGAATGACATTTTGCTCATATTACAGACTCCCTTTAACCATGGACCTACTACGTAGTAGGTCCATGCTTTAACCTATGAAGTGTTGTAGGTGATTCACCCACCCCCCCCCCCCTCACACACACACTTTAATATTACATGAAGTTCATGAATATTCATTTCAACTTAAACGATGTCACATCTACACATCTATGTTAGTGATTGTTTAGGGTATGTATTTTTTTCAGCAGGTTTTGACGGTTTTGTTTTATATATCTTTACTACAACATATATATAAATTATATATGATATCAATTCACAATGATTTTTAAATACTTTTTCTTGGATTGAAGCTTTGATTCTCAGCAAGTACTCCAGATTGGTTTCAAAGATCAAACCGAAGAGACAGACAAGAAGAAACTACATGTGCCAGCTGAAGAAATACATGATTGTTTATAGGACTTATTGAAGACCTTCGCATCCTATTAACTCTTCACACATCACAGCCAAGCATCTGTGATCTGATGTGACATATCTTATACCAATCTCAATAGGAATGGTCTATTTAGTCTGGTAGAAATCGAGGTCGGTCTTCACTATCCTGAGCTTGAGAAATATGTTCATATCTCTGTGTATATACCATACTGATAATCTCCCATGCCACATTGTATTTATCACGGGTATAGATGTACCAAAAGGCTTCAAGATTATTTATCAGTTTCCAATGCACTGTTAATCAATGCCAGTGTTAAAGATAAAGACAAAGACCAGTTGTGGTCATGCGATTGCATTGTGAAAGAAACGTTGTGAAATCGATCAGAAAAGGTTGATCATCTAGCATACAAGTATTGGTGCTTACTGCAAGGTTCTGGAATCATCAAAATGATAAGAAATTTGGCCCGGTCTTGTTAAAGTTACAAGCACTGTACACAGAAAGATGTATATGGGACTACGCGACCACGTGCGCGATATCTATTTGGTCCCAATAGATGTAATAAGTTACCAAATATATCAATTAGTAGGCGGTTTCCTGACAAAATTTGTATCATCACGTATTAGTCAAAACATATTCTTTCACATGATTGGTAATGAGAGCTTCCATTTCATTTTTTGAGAGAGGGGCGTTTCCAAAACTGGTCTTTACCTTTAAAAGTTTTGTCATGGAGGTAATCAAGACTGCAAATGTGTAATGTTCCTTCCTTCAAGTGGTGCCTAATGTTTTGTGCAAAATTGTATGTTTCTGTCACATCATACCTAATTCTGTAGCCACCTAATTCACATTGAAGATTTGGTTATTTCACCATTTACTTTGGAAACTAGCTTGAACATATGCCAAGTTGTCTTGGTCTTGTTCGTGATTTAGCCCAGTATAATGGTCCCATCTTGGTGGGTTAATTAACTCACAGTCGAAAAACCTCTCAGGCTTATTGCTTATTCCACATGCTTTATTGTGTTTGCTCTGCTGTTGCCCTTGTACACTTCCAATCAAAAATACCTTTCCCATTTCCTGTACTGTGCATACTCCACACTAGGATTTAAAAAATAAATGAAATTAACAGCTTTGTTATCTCCTACTAAAAGACAATTTGGTATAATATTTCAGTCTTATTTGTTATGCTCAACCATACTACGGCTAATGAGGAGGCATCCTTTTCTCTTTAGAAGACTATAGGTGTGAAAAGTCGCTGTGTTGCTCCCCATGCGGTGTTGTCATTCTCTGTGCTGTACGTACCGGCTCCAAGGTCGACTCTTTCTAGCCCATCTCCAACTTCACTTTTAAAGGGAATATTTTTCAGCATTTCAATGAAACTTGTTTGTTTTGTTTGATGGTTATGAAAAGCATAAATGAAACTCCTTCCAAAACGGATACATTGTATTTCACAAAATTAGCTAATCATCTGTTCTCTAAATGAAGGAATACTGCTGATGTCCTGTGACAAGAATGTTGTACAAAAGTTCCAACAGTTTTATTGAGCAAAACTATTCTGGCTTAATTGTGAGAGCTTGGGTTTTTCACCAAAAAAAGTCTGGCTCTTTGATTATCCATTGCCAAATAATATGTAAGGAAAGATTTTTTGTAATGCAGCCAATCAAAACCATTTCATTTTCATCGAAAATCGATTCTTGTTTCTATTTGTACATTTTCCATCAAGGTAACTTAACACGTATTCACAAACGCCATTTCATTGGAAGGGCTGTGTACTCACCCTGGACATCCTGCAGATCAGTTTTTAAACTGCAGCAATTAATATCTAAACCATGTTATTTCCATTCAAAATAGATATTAATCAATTTTCCCCTTATCTATTCCACTTAGGTAACTGAGCACTGAGCATTGTTTCAGCAGAACAAGTTGCAGGATCAGCACAGACAACCCACAACACAATGGGCGTAGATGCAATCGAGAGCGGGAAGCAGGAGTACACTCTGAGGCCACGCAACCGGGACTGGAAGGAAAGGACCAAGGTGTGGTTGAAGACCAACCTTCTTATCATCTTCACCGTAGCGGCAGTACTTGTCGGGATCTTCCTTGGGATAGGCTTGAGGGCTGTAGAGCCTTCTCAAGATGCCATCCTCCTCATCGGTTTCCCTGGTGATGTCCTCATGAGGATGCTGAAAATGCTTATTCTCCCTCTTATCGTCTCAAGCTTGATCACAGGTGAGTCTTCTTTAATGCTGTAATGACTCAAATTACGGACTCAATTTGAGCCTGAGTTTGAGCTGACTTGATGTAGACTCTATTCAGACGTAGGATAGACTTGACTTGTCGTGAAACTGAATGACGTATTGACTTGACGTGTTTGATAACTCAACCCCCTCTGTCTCAACTTGAATTATGAACAAAGCTCTAATCAGAGACTCACCTTGGCTAGCTCTTTGAGCAGGCTTGAGCTGATTCTAGTCACATTAACAGAAAAGACTTGTCAACGAGCTCGACCACCTATTGACTTGACTTCACAGGGACTCGATCCCTACTGTCTCAACTTGATATTTGAGGATAGTTCAAAGTAAGAACTCAACTTGCTAACTCTTTGAGCTGACTTGAGCCGACTGAAGTCACAGATAGAAAAGACTTGTCATGTAGCCCAAGGACCTAAAATTGAGACAAAGGTAGGAGTAAATCTTGACCCCTGCTTGCCCTACTGAACAAAAACTCCCAGCTTTAGCTACATCACTTCAGTGTTTTAATAGCTTGAGTCTTATACTCAGATTTGGTGATGGGTAGGAGGAAAAGTTGGGACTTGACACTCTATTGACTCTACCCTAAACTTGACCCTTGCTGAATCAGCTTGAAACATCAGTTTAGCTTTAGGGACTCAATTATGCTTGTTGAGTCATGGACTCGAGTCCAACTCATAGGTGAGAGGAAAGACTCGAATCGGGGCTCGACATCCAGATGGCTCAATTCTGAACTTTATCTGATTCTTATATACTTTAATTACCAAAGACATAAATGTGGCTTTATTTGCATATTTCAAGCCTGTTACAATGCTGCACAACCCTCAAAAGAAACATATAAGAGTTGACCAATTGAGAAACATCCATTCTCTTTCTTCTTCAGTTCATTACCATAAACAGATATATTCTATTGGAATATGTGCAAAGATATGTTTATGAGTTTTAGGGGTTGTTTCAGTAGTTGTACTAAATTTTCCAGCTAACAAAGCACTCCTTTTAACTGTGTCCATCATCAACGTCCTGTTTAGGTCTAACGGGCCTTGACGCCAAATCAAGCGGAAAGTTAGGCGGGAGGGCACTCCTCTACTACTTCTGCACGACCTGCATCGCCGTCATCATTGGAATCATCCTGGTAGTGGCCATCCGCCCTGGGAGAGAGAACATCAAGAAGAACCTTGGAGACGGTAACCAAGTGAAGGAGCTCACCACCCTGGATGCGTTCCTAGACCTCCTCAGGTAAGAAGATGGAGGATTTCTATCAGGGGCAGGCAGAGCCAGGATGTTGTAAAAGAGGGAGCATGGTATTCCTAAATTTCGTTGTTAAGCAGGGTTGTCCACAAACATGTGAATTTGAAACTTGGAATGACTATGAACTGATATATGTGTGAAGTTCAAAGTCTCTTGTCGCTGCCCTGGTCCAGGCTAGGGCTCACTCAAGGGCTCTATAGGCCTGTCTTCATCAGCTCGAGATTGCCAAATAACCCACTATTTTAACTATCCTGATCGCAAATTATCCAGCTAATTTGCGTCTTCATCCGCCCGCAGTTGCAATTAGCGGGATATTTGGTCGAGATAATCATCCCAAGATATCTTGGGCTAGTTTGCAAACTATCCCGCTATTTGTCCGTTGCGTCTTCACCAGCCTGAAGACTCGCACTATGCGCGAATGCTGAGCAAAATATCTCGAGCTAATTTCTCAAGCTCAAGTTTCGAGTTTCGAGCTCTCATCTTAAGCTGATGACGACTGATTTGTAACTTCAGGCTTATTTCCCAAATCAGAAATAGCGGGCTATTTGGCAATCTCGAGCTGATGAAGACAGGCCTTATAGGGTTCTTATTTGCTCTCTGGTGCAACCTGAGCCATATTTGGGAGCATTTTTTTAAAAGGTATGATTAATACTTAAGATATAATTTGGTTGTGAATGGATTTTAACCTGTCACTGATTTTCAAACCTGTAATTTCAAACTTCACACATGTCGCTTTTAAATGTTTAAACACCTTCTTTTTGTGGACTACACTGCATTAAGAGAAAAATAAGGTCTTTTTTGTTGCCTTTTTACTCCTAAATCCTCCTGGCAACGAAAAATTACCTTGTTATTTGCTTATAATTAACAGCAAACTTTAGAAATATATATTTTTTACAGAATTTTAGGTTTGTTACTGATAGTAACATGTATCAAACAAGAATGAAAATTCCTCACCTCAAAAGAGAGAGAGCGAGGGGGGGGGGGCATTCTTGAATTTTTGTACTAGAGAGTATGTTACGGAGGTTTCAAAAGTTGGGTTGGGGTGGGCCACAGGCCGATTGTGCCCCTAAATCTGCCAGTGATTTCCATTCCACTCCTTTCTTTCTTTTCCCAATGATTGAAAATGAACGATATATCTTTACCCGACTCTCAAGAAAGTGCGTATGTTTGTATAGGTAATGAAAGCAATCATGAAACCTGCAGCATTATGTCCTATCCAAGGGACTGCATAATGAGAATTGATGGTTTACCCTAGGGACATCGGCTTGGACATCAGCCTAGTTTTTAGCCTGGGACCTCTTGGTTACGAGATCACTGCTCTGCCGCTGGGCCATCATGTCTTTATTACTGTTCTGTTACTCCAACCTTTTCTGAAATGGAATATCCTTACACAAAGAACTGTTCAGTAGAAAGTCTAAGTTCTTGTCCACTGACTTAGAAAGAGCAACATTGTTCCACAATAATAATACTTTTTCAGTATTTCTATTTTGCCTCTCATTTAACTAAATAAGGAATTGTAAAATGAAATTAAGATTGGGCTCGTCACCCTAAAGTGCAACTGCTAGTACCTCTCCAAGTTTTCTTGCAAAATACTGTTTAGAAGGTCCCATCATATTTCCTCCTTTCTGACTGTTCAGTTCTCTCTTCTTAAATTGGTTTGGCTTCAAAAAAGCTGAGGACGTGTCTCATAACAAGAACCCTGAATTTTCTTAATACAAGAGGCATGTAAGACCCCACTTGTCTCTTTTTATGGAGAGCATCAACAGAAGACAACAAAAATCCCCTTCCATTCTTCATGCTTGAAAATGGGCTCCTCAATGTGGAGCCTGAGGTGGTGTTTCTTTCAACTGTACCACCTGAATAAATCAACCACATGTTGCTAATAGGCCAAGATGTTTTCAAGCTCTTCCTCATTATCTGTGAGAAGTTTGCAGCGCAGCAAGCTTGACAAAATGATTCTTTGTTGGTCTTAGGTTGGACAGATGTAGCTTTGAAGAAGGACATTTATGCCCTCCTGACAACCCCTACCCTCCTCATATCAAAGTACGCATGGCCCACCTCTATGTTCCATTGATATCTTCTGTTTGAGCCAGGAGGGCATTTACTCTTAATTTTACAGAGATAATACCCTTCTGGCTCCTAACAGGTAACACTCTTTAGGTCTGTCTTCATCAGCTCGAGTTGGCCAAATAGCCTGCTATTTTGTGATCCGGGAAATTAGCCTGAAGTTACAAATCACGTCTTCATCATTAGCTCAAGAAATTTGCTCAGTGTTCGCGCATGCGGAGTGCGAGATCGACCCTTTGAGCTAACACATTAATGCGCATGCCGGGATTGAGAAATCTTCCGGAGCCTTCGGGCTGGTGAAGACGGACCACAAATAGCGGGCTATTTTGCAAACTAGCCCAAGATATCTTGGGAAGATTTCCCAAGCAAATAGCCCGCTACTTGCATCTTCACCTGCCAAATAGCCCACTATTTTGTGATCTGGCTAATTTCCCGGTTCTGGCCAACTCAGGCTGATGATGACAGGCCTTATGTCAGTTGGTACAACAAGGGTACGAACAAAAGAATATCATTTGTTGTTAGAGGTGTCATTGTGAAGTAGGGAAGTCATTAGACTAGAAGTGCTAGAAGGGCCTGAGAGAGAGAGAGAGAAAGAGAAAGAGGGGGAAGAAACACTGATTTTTCTTATCTTTGGCCAGCTTGTATAAAAGTATGTTTGACAGATTCAAAGAGAATCTAGAATTCTTAAGACTTCGATTTGAAATAAAACAAGCATGACTCAACATGACGTGCAAACTAAACACATGCTTCTGGCTATCAAACGAGCATTGTCGTTACTAATCTCATGTACTCACCAAATGATTCCTGACGGTAAATTGAGCATGACGCCTCAACATTGAACCCTAACAAACATTATTTCAAGGAACATTCACATTAAAAAAAAATGTTTTTGAGACGGTTTTTGAGACTTCCAGAAGATATGCTTTACCTAGAATGAAGTGTCCCCAAAAAGTTGTGAAAAATTCCCAGGACATTTATTCTTAGATTAGGTTTACATGTATATCTTCTCAAAATGTATTGGGCAATTCTATGGCTCTTAATTTAGATTGTTCTGAGAAAATATAAATTTTATTTATCAAGAATAAACCATATTCTTACAATCACTTCATGAACAGCGGTAAGAAAACTTATTCCAGCTTTATTATCCACAGTGCATGGATACATCCTATACTCCAGACAATGCGGTGGTCCAGCTTCGCTTCACTGCAAGTAAAGAAAGAATTAATGTGGAGGTTCCAAAAGATCTGGGTCATGTTTGATTTATAATAGTCAAGAACAAGGGTGTCTACTGTATACAATTTATCTTTATGGAATAATACATCATTTTGAGGTCATTCTTGGTTGACTTGGTTGGGTTTTTTGCCCTTGGACAGGTAAATAAATGCCTTTGTATTGATCCATTCAAGTCTGAACCTTTGGGTAACATGAAATGTTTTCCTATTATACTCTATGGATATGGGCATCACTAGACTATTTTAATTGATGTGGGGGGTGGAGATATCAGACCAAATTTGTTGACAATCTTTGCAAAATGTTATCCAAAAAGCCCCTTCCCCGCCCCCTCACCCCTCTGCAAAAAGTGAGGCCTGTAGCATAGGTCCCAAAACATCATATTTGTATGATTTCCTAAAAGGTTTTGAAAATTACAATGGTGTCAACTTTCAAGAGAAAATCTCCATGGTATTAAATATTTTTGAAGAAGAGATTCCTAGAAGTCTGAACACTGCATGACACCCTGTCTTGTCAGCTAGAATTTTGATATTTAAAGTCATAAAATCTCAATGTTTTTGTCATAATATTTATACATCATTAAGCATTCGTTTACCATGATATGGACATGAGGTCATATGGAACAAAGTCAGGTTACGATGATGAGATTAATATATTTTGCCGTCCATATGTCATGACTTACACTATGACCACGTTCACAGAAGAGGTCAACTTAACCGACATAGGCCGGAGTAGAGAGTGGAGGTCTATGAAAACGATTTTTTAAATGGAAAAAATGCCCTTGCCCATTTTGAAATAGCTATCATAAAAACAATGACAAGAATTAGTTCTGTTAAGATGAGCCTTGGTGACAATTTTCTTATCACAATTCGTTTCTGATTTAGAGAATAAACTTTACTTAGATTTAAGTTGTTGTTAATATCAATGGAACCCATTTATTATTCTGGTGATAAAGATCTTTGGACAGATTGTGGGAAATGTCGGTTTGATCACTAGCTGGTATATTTCAACTCAAAAGGGGCACTTACGCAGCAACCAAAAAATGTCAGTTTTTCCCACATTTGCGATTTTTGTTGGAAGTTGCTAGACAGTTACCCATTTAAACACAATAAAAAAATATTGAAAAGGGGATTTTTTTTTTTCTTCCCTTCTCTCTTTCTTTTCTATCACCTCTCTATCATCATCATGTTAAACAGTGAAGTGAAGGTAAACAGAATACTTTTTAGACTGTAATGCATTTTCTCGGGGCTTTCCAAAAGAGCTATTACTTTTTGTTGAAGATGAACATGCCCATAATATTATTCTCTCCTTTAAAAAGGGAAGCTGCACATTTGTCATAATACTGTCCCAGTTCATGTCTTCTCTCTTTTAAAAGCTACTTTTTTTTCTTATAGCTTTTTAAAAAAGCTATAGAATTTGCCACTTTTTAAATACTAAGAATTAAGACCTGCCCTAGCTGACCTAGCAGTTATTGATATTTTATTTTTCGGCTTTTTCTTTTTATTCCTCTCACCAGTCACTGTTGTAAATGTCCCTTCCTTGCCATCCATCCTCCACATTGGTCACTCCATTTATCTCCCTGTTCTTTTAAATGTTTCTATTCTAAAGGTCTCTCTTCTTTTCTTTCTTTTTCTTTCCCTCTCCCTCCTCTCCCCCTCTCCCCCTCTCCCCCTCTCCCCTCTCCCTCTCCCCTCCCCCACACACACATACCGGTACACACATCACATATACACACACATTCATTTTATCAATACCTCTCTCTCTCTCATTCTCTTCCTCTCATACTCAATTTCTCTCTTTCCTTCATCTATCTTGCTTGCTCTCATTTCTTTCTTGTTTTCTATCATCTCTCATCCATCTCCCCTCTGTCTTTCATAGTGTCTTACTCTGTCTCTCTCCCTCTTCCTATGCCCCTATCTCTCTTCCCTTTCCTCCTCCTCCTCTCTCTCTCTCTGTGCCCCTTTCTCTCTTTCCTTTCCTCATCTCTCTCTCTCTCTTTCATCCGTCTCCCTTCTGTCTTTCTCTTTTTTGATTCTCCCTCTATTTCTCATAGTGTCTTACTCTGTCTCTCTCCCTCTCTCTATCTCTCTCTCTCCCTTCCTCCCTCTCTCTCTCCCTCTCTCCCTCTCTCCCTCCTCTTTCCCCTTCAGCATGTCTGCTGTCAAAGTCAAAGTCCAAGCACATTTACTCAATTCTATTTGTCATGGACAAAACAAGGAAGCTAGGGCAGGCATCATTCAACCTGCCTTTGACAAGTTTGCATAGTGCATTCTTCCTTTACAATAATACCATTGTATGCCAGCCAGCCAGCAAGTTGATTTCAACACAATAGAAAATATGATTCTGTACTCACTCACATTGCCATAATGTAGAGAATACAACACACTCTTTTAATCATGGTAATACATAATCCCAATTGCATACAGGTAATGGCCTGAGGCATAGCAAAGTGCTTTGAGGCATGTAATTGTACTTTTCAGCCGTGGAAACAGGTCATTTTGGTATAGTTCTTCTTTTTTTCCACAAATATATTTTTTTAAAGAAATAATTCATAATCACAATTTAGGTATGACATTTCTCTGAACTGTTTGACGGTAATGCACATTTTTAGCGAAAGTCGAGTGGTGTAAATAGTCAAATAAATGATTTTCTGTCTTTACCTCTTTAAATTTGCAACTTAGATATTTTATTCTTATTGTTTAAAAAGCATACAATGTAATGAAACATAATGATACTGTGTTCATGAGTGCTATAATGCTGCTCTTGTACAAGTGTACATATATGTATAGGCTGCTCTAAATGTTCTTCTATTTAGCAAGTTTTTAATCCTCCCTCATCTCCCAATTTCTCCCTCCCCACCTCTCTCCCCCCTCTCTCTCTCCCCCCTCTCTCTCTCTCTCTCTCTCTCTCTCTCTTCCCCTCCCCTTTCTCTTTCTCTCCCCCTCCCTCCAATGAAAAGAAGAAGATGACATATATTGATAAGAGGATTTATTTTCCTGTGAATATACAATGATAGATAGTGCTTGATGGATGGGGCTGGGATACAATCCATTTCCTCTTATCTCTATTACCGCCCAAATACATAACTTCTCTTCACAATCCCAACAAATCTCTGAGCTAACATAAGGCCTGTCTTCATCAGCTCGAGTTTGCCTAATAACCCGCTATTTTAACTATCCCGATCGCAAATTATCCAGCTAATTTGTGTCTTCATCAGCCCGCGGTTGCAATTAGCGGGATATTTGGTCGAGAAAATATCTCAATAAATCTTGGTCTTTGTTTCCAAAATAGCAGACTAACTTGCGCCCGTCAGAGCTAGTTTGTAATGAGCGTATCGGTCTGGTGAAGACGCAATTTCGAGCTTCGGGATAATATCCCGAGTCCGAAAATAGCTGTTATTTGGCAAACTCGAGCTGATGAAGACAGGCCTATAGTCTGTGAAGACAAACTGTTGGCACAAAATGAAAGTCCATAAAAATTAGACATTTGCCACTCTCCATCCAGGTGAGGTTAATGGGAACCTGGTAGGATTATTCCTTAAAATGCAAAGTGAGCTGATAACTGCTACCAGAGCTAAAGCTAAAGTTAATGTAATAACCTCCAAATGCTCTTTGGAAGTGTATAGGGACCTGATACCATAATGTGGTATGAGCTGTACAAGAACAAGATATTATTATCAATATTTTTATTGAAAAAAGTCATGTGAATGCTATTCAAACTCTGGCAGGAATAATTGTAGCCCTAACATTAAAGATAGAATGAATAGAAGAGTTTCATACCATTGTCACCTCCCATGTAATCTGGACTGCCATTACCATTTGACCACTTTTTCAATATGCAATTTAAAACTAATAAATTAATAGTGCTTTTATTCTTATTTTATTTTGTGTTTGTGCTTTGCTTCTTTTTCTTACAGGAATTTCTTCCCAACAAATTTGGTGCAAGCTTGCTTCCAACAGGTATGTTATAACATTCAGTTATTCACCACATTAAAAGAACATAATGTTGTTTTTGTTAATTTTTCTAATTTCTCTCTATATATGTCATGGTTGGTGCCCCAACCACAAGATTGTATTCAAACTTCTTTAGGGGCTCCTAACCCCATGTTTTTATATTTCCATGAATTATTGTATATGTATTTTTATGGTTGCAATAAATTGAATTGAATTGAATTGAATTCCAAGACAGATTTGTCCTTCCCCTTAATTTTGAATCGTTGCTTTTAAAAATCATGAAGATAATAGTCTGTACATAGAATAATCTATGCCTGTTGCTTGTAATAAATGTTAGCTTAAATATAATAAAATAACCTGTTTAGACTTAAAATTGTACATGTAGTTTATTTTTTTTCCTTTTTTTTTCTTCCAAGTTCCTCTGAAGTAGACCATACCAAAGTATATGATGCATATTAACTATGAAGGTACTCAACAGGCAAGTGTCTTGAAGTTAGATTGCTTTTGTGAAAGGAATAGTATGGAGATATGTATCTATGAAATATTCTCAATTTTGATGAAATTTGAATTTTGAACAGGGATAACATTGCCAAAAAATTAGTGCATCATACATTTGGTAAATGTTTCATACACCTGTAAAATAATTTTATTTTTATTCCTCTCTTTTCTTCCATATCAGACACAAACATATCAGGAAGACGAAGACGTGATTGAGAAAAGGCTTGTTAATAGCACGCTTGGTAATAGCACGCTTTTAAACTCAACACTTTCCTACAGTGGAGTTGCAGATAATGTTACAGGTCCTGTGAATGTCACATATGAATACGTCACAGTCGGTACACAGATCGTACGTAAGCAAGGATTCAAGAACGGCATGAACGTACTTGGTAAGAACGCATTTTCATCTACTTTCTTCCTTTTAAATAAAGCTTCATTCTTAGACCATTTAAAAGAGGATTTAGGAGTTAATTGACCCCAATTAACACAGAAAACCTCTTTTACATTTTCCTGGATAACATGTAACAATCTTCCTTTAAAGCCTGTCTGCACTAGTTTGGCCAGGAGGGATTAGACCTCCCTGCGTGGTCACTGACAGGTGGTTATCTCATCAAATCAGCTCTTTATTAACATAAGAAAAAGGGGATCATGGGGAACCGACAGGCACCGCTTAGGCATTGTTTGCTATATAGAGGGAGCAAGTAGCTACAAGTAGTACAGTGGGGCTATAATAGCCATATAAGGGTGTTAGCTCATCATTTATCACAGACGTAGAGATAATCCCTTTCTGGCTCTCTGCAGCAAGACATTATCATTTAAAAAGTCATTACTTGTAAAGGCTTGATGCGTTAAACCACTGCAGAGAAATCTCTGCGTTTGTTTAACTTGTCAATGAATGGCAAATGTACGCAACAAAAGACCTGCACATGTTTGCTAGGCGCTGTGTTATAAGATACAGAAATAACACTTACATCATCATAAAAACCTGCGGTTCTGATCAAGGCTAAATTCTGTGTGAAATAAATGGAGTTTGTGCATTCATCCCTAGTGCTGCACGTATACTTATAGATGTTCTACATGTATGTGGAACCGAATCCAAGTTTGTAGAGACTTGAGGTTTATTGATGCTCCGTTTTGGGCGGAGCACCATGTGGAAAAGTTTGATCGCCCAACTTTTCTCACCACTCTGAATAGCCTTTTCACATGCTTGCATTGTGCCGGCGATACACACAGACACTGCGCCAACAATCCACTGTTTTCTCACCAAACATCTTGTTCTGGCCTTGCGGTTTCGGGGCAGGTCTCACCACAAAATGTAATTCTTAAAGATTGAAACCTGACCGCAATGTCAAAAATATCCAAGGGTGTATGGAAACCTATCTACCTTTGCGGCTAAAGGCGTGTTTCTTTTCTTAAAGCATGTTACAATCTGGTTGTTTGGTGGTCTGAGCCAGGTTTCCTTTCATTCAAATCTCTTTTTTTTTATTGAATAAGTGATGACCTCTTGCTTAATTGTGTACATGTATGTATGACTATTGTTTATTGTGCTCTCTCTCTCTCTCTCTCTCCTCTCTCCCTCTCTCTCTCTCTCTTTCTTTCTCTCCCTCTCTCTTTCTCTTCTTCCCTCCCTCCCTTTCTCTTTCTCTTCTTCCCTCCATCCCTCTTTCTCCTCTCAATCTGCTCTCTCCTATCTCTCCTTTTTTTTCTCTCACTCTCCCTTTCTCTCTCTCCCTTTCTCTCTCTCTCTCTCTCTCTCTCCCTTTCTCTCCTCTCTTTCTCTCCCTCTCTCCCTCTCTTTCCCTCTCTTTTGCTCTCTCCTCTCAATCTGCTCTTCTCTCCTATCTCTCTTTCTCTCTCATTCTCTTGCTCCCCCCTCTCTCTCTCTCTCTTTCTCTTTCTCTTTCTCTTTCTCTTGCTCTACCTTTTTCTACCTGGGGATATCCAAAGTAGGTCATCAAGTGTTCCTTACATGGTTTTGAATTGGCCTTTTAAATAAATCGAGATCAGGTTCAGATCGATGTGTGTCAGGGAGTCCGGTGGCCACACATTGTTTGCTACGCTACATGATACTTATTCTTTATGACGAAAGTTATTCTGTAGAAGATTTGGTAATAGATCAGGATTAAAGATGCCCAAACTCACATCCACCAGCAGCAACTTTACCATGAGCAGCAGCAGCACTTCTAACACAACCGTCATCATTACCACCACCATCATCATTACCACCATCATCATTACCACCATCAGCATTACCACCATCATTATGCCACCATCATCATTACCACCATCATCATTACCACCATCATCATTACCACCATCATCATTACCACCATCATCATTACCACCATCATCATTACCACCATCATCATTACCACCATCATCATGCCACCATCATCATTACCACCATCATCATTACCACCATCATCATTACCACCATCATCATTACCACCATCATCATTACCACCATCATCATGCCACCATCATCATGACCACCATCATCATTACCACCATCATTATGCCACCATCATCATTACCACCATCACCGCTACCATCATCATTACCACCATCATCATTACCACCATCATCATGCCACCATCACTACAATAAAACCGACCATCACTATCACCATGACTACACTCCCCACCCCTACCACCACCACCACCACCACCACGATCATCAATATCACCACTACCACCGCCACCACAACCACACCCTCAAAATGATTATTACCACCATAAAGATTATCACCACTACCAATCCCTACACCAAATACACCACTACTGCCACCACTACAACAACCTACCACCCACCATCATCCCCACCACCATTGGCTCAAAAATTGCCACAAATAATTGCCATCTTCATCTTCACCCCCTTTCCTCTATTTTTAGTCACCTTTTTTCTCCCTTTTTTCATTTAGTAGTCAGATTAGTCTGGAAATGAAAAGATCCTTCCTATTCTGCCAGCAGTATTATGCAGTGTGATTAATCAAGTCATCCTTGATTATAAAATCAAATTGAATCACTTCTTTATATTTTTAATATAACATCAATGAACTTCTACTTTAAGAAGCTATCAGAAGTTTGTAATACCGATATGATGATGGGCTATAGGCCTTAGAAATATTCACGTTCAAGCTCATTTTGCAATGGCATGACAATTGCTAGCAGTGACATCAATCATTTAAATAGATTAAAAAAATATGGGAAGGGCAGTTCAAATTTATAAAACTCAAAAACAAAATTCTGATTGCCTTTAAAGTGATGAACCCAAAGTTCACATGTCCTCTTTCCATCTTGGGAGGAGGTAGAAAAACCAGGATGTTAGCTAGGGGATCAAAGGTCATTATACCCTGAGAAAGTTTGCTGGTGATGTTTTACTTCAGCACCTTGCATTTGTCTAAATTGGCAATCTTGTTAAGTAATTTTCTGTATTTGATTTGGAAATGAGGTGTTTTCTTGACATTTGGTAAATTGGTTCATTCATAGCCTTGCAGGGATGCGATGATAGAGGTGTCATTGTTCCCTTGCTCCATGGAGCAGTCAAATGGATGTCCATCAGTGCCAGCTCCATGTTGTCATGAAAACATTTTTTTTCTTCTTCCCTCTTTTTTATTTCCCTTGCCCATCACATACCCAGAAATCCAAAGGTCATGGTTGGATCCTTGGCCGGGGCAAGGCACTAATGTTCTTTGACATCTTTAACATTCACCAATGTCCTTTGACAAGGCACTAATGTTCTTTGACATCTTTAACATTCACCAATGTCCTTTGACAAGGCACTAATGTTCTTTGACATCTTTAACATTCACCAATGTCCTTTGACAAGATACTAATGTTCTTTGACAAGACGTACCTAATGTCTTTCTCACTCTCTTGACCCGGGGGTAGCACCTGCTAGGATTTATTTCTTTGAATGCAATGTGCACTGATAATGGTTGCTTGAGCTCAAGATGAGGCAAGAATGAATGTGCTGTTCATGATTAATCTAAAAGGCATGTCATGATGCAACCATCTTAAATCAATTTATGCTTTTACATTTCATGATGTAGTCCTTATTGTTTTCTCAATATTTTGATAAGGAATTACATTAAATTTGTACGTAGCGCTTCATAAATTAGTGAGCTTTGATAAGCCGGGTTTGACTTAGGTTACCTAATAGAAACTTAATACTACACAAAGACTGCACCGGGCGATGGCCAATCAACATTCATCTTTCCCCTCAAGTTATATCGGACTTGCAAACCAGGTGCAAATATAGGGAAGAGGTGGGGGAGGAGGATTTATTGAATGTCCAGTTTATGCTTACCGTACCTTAACTTAACAGATTCAGATATAAATTGGCATAGCTAGCCTGTTCAGACTCTATATATGAAATTCATTAAAAACTTGTATTAAAAAAAACGTCTTTTAAAGAATCAATGTATAAACCGAGAGGAGCATAATCACTAAATAACAACATTGTACAAAGAAACTGGTTTTGACGGTGTCAGTTTATATGACAGTCAAGAGTACGCGGTCATACTAAGCCCCATCCAGGTATACGACACAACATTCAGGCTAGAACAGAATGCTGATTTTTTTTTTTATCGAGTTTTCTATTGAAATGATGCCCAAATGAGCGTTTCGTTATACGTTTCTTTATACTATTTAGCTAGCTGTAGCTATATGATTCATGTATAGCTATACAAAGAATGTTGGTGGTATGGAATGGGGAGTTAAATGATTTTTAAACTGTCCACTGCTGTATTCCCATATTTCCTGAGGCTCAATAGATGAATTAGCCTGTTCACATTAAAGCTATGGGTTAAATGACCAGGGCCCCATCTTATAAAGAGTTGCGATTGATCCAAATCAATTGCAAGTCCTCCAAGTCCAATCAATCGTAAGTTTGCAGTATCCTATCTTCTTATGTACATATTTGCGATTGATATTAACTCTTTATAACTTATAAGATGGGGCCCAGATGTACTCTTTGGTAAATAAGCAGTTTTACATGTGTAATAGCCATTGCATTTACATGTTCATTGTAAGTAGTTTTGATGAATACAGGCCTTTGTTTACATTGCATATGATAGAGAAGAGAACCATAGTTTGAACACTGCTTTTACATGTACAGGTAACTTGGTTAAAAAGTAGTAAAGTTAAACAGATGGCATATCATCGTCTTTGAGAAAATAACCATAAATTGAACTATGCTCATATCTTGTAATAAATATAATAAACATGTTGAAAAATGATTGATAATGGTTCACTCAGCCTCATGTGAAGGAGGCCAGTCTAAATTTAAGAGGCGCTGGTGCTGGCCCATTGGAGGATGGAAAATTTGTTTCTGATTGGCAGCTAACCCCAAGCAGACGTCCAATTATCTGTGGAAGCTTGAGGTTAAATGTCATGGAGAATGTTCTTTTTTTCCTGGGTTTTCTGGATACTTTTGGTGGGAACCTGTTAGGTTCTTGATGGCTACAATTCACTCTAGTCAAAGAAGACTTATGTAGTAATTCCACTTGAAGGATCCCTGTACTTTTTTGTCCTCGTGCAAATAAAACCTTCTAAAGGTAGCTTTCGTCATTGAGTCCCCCCTCTCTCTCTCTCTCTCTCAACACATAGATGTATATGGCCTATTTTCTGTCATTTATTCCATGTACTTCCTTTATGTTCATCTCTCCTTTGTCTCAAAAAGGTATTGTCTGTGATAAGTTCAGGCCATGCATGTTTTTGTTGGGGGTGGAGGGGATACCGCCAGTCATTTTGGAGAGACTTTTACAAATTTGTGTGACTGTTAAGCAAAGAAAATATATTGAATAAAATGAAAAGGAAAAGGGGGAGGGGTCTCTCACATTTTAAAGTTTTTTTTCATCACTCTGGAAGAATAGAACCCCTAAGTTTTATGTGCCAATAAGTAAGTCAATATATGCCTTGAATTGTCTACATGTAGCTCAAAGACAAAACACTTTTTTTCTACAGCATGGATAAACTTGGAATGTGCTTCAAGTTCCAAGTAACCATTGAAAAGAGAGCCCCCAAAATGAGACCTCAAATTTTCGAAATTGAGAAGAAAAATGAAACATTGTCGGCTGTTTTTAATTATGATTCTCTTCAAGCTAAAGATATCAAAGATATGCAACCTGACTTACCTCTACTAATTACCTGTCAAATAATCTTCCTTGTTAATTCCTATTCCAGGAATCATCGCTTTCTGCATCTTTTTTGGTGTCCTTCTGGGGCAGATGGGAGAGCGTGGTCGTGTTATGGTGCAGTTTTTTGACATCCTCTCTGACCTCACCATGCAGATGGTCAACATCATTATGTGGTAGGTCTACCAAACTACTTCAATCTTCTGATTAAAGTAGTCCTTCTTAGGTAGCTTAGGGGAATTTAGTGGCAAAAAAAAAGATGCATTGTTGAAAAATGTTATCACGTTGGGGTAGAACTACATTATTATATCTTAACATGCCACTACATTTTGCTAACCTACTTTAGGAAGCTTTTTACAATAATTTTTATGCTTTAAAATATGATGTATGGTTTTTGAATTTTCATGCTTATATGATACTTTATTCTTCTCAATTTGCGCATTGTATGATGTGGTAGATTAGCTTTGTTGAAAACAAGTTATTCAATAAAGTTGTCTACTACTATTAAAAAAAAACATACCACTATTACAAGTACATATAGATGATCCTATGTCTAGATTAAAGGGCAAGTCCACTCCAAAAATAACTTACTTTCAATAAAAGCAAAAAAATCAGACAAACCAATCAAAAAAAGTTAGAGCAAAATCGGATAACTAATAAGAAAGTTATGAATTTTTGAAATAGTATGTAAAACTATGGAACAATGAGAATCACAACACAAATTGCCAAGATGGTTATCAGTTTGTGACGTCATGTCCTCACAATTATCAATTGCTTTATATAGTTTAATCCCATTAATTTCCATTTTATCCCCAAAACTTGATTTCCCATGCCTTTGCCCAGGTTATATGATTTGTATCATATTGCGTGCATGACATTTCCCAAAAACTTTTATGAATTTTGAAGAATTGATACTATTTTCTGAATATTGTATTTCATAATTATTGATTTTTATATAAATAGTTTATCAAAATTCAATTTTTCATGATTTAACTGGACAAAATTACTCTTTATTTGTGCATCCACACAAAAACATATTACTAACAATCTAACTTGGATGCTGGTGTGAAGAAATAAGATTCTTAGGGTGAAAATAGGAAATTTATATTATCAATATAAAGAAAATAATTAGTGGATAGTGAGGACCATACGTCACAGACTCATGAGTGAGTTGCCAATTTGTGTAGTGATTTTCAAAGTTTTTCATGTCATTAAAATTCATAACTTTCTTATTAGTTATCCGATTTTGCTCAAACTTTTTTTGATTGGTTTATCTGATTTTTCTGGTTCGATCTATTGAAAGTAAGTTATTTTTGGAGTGGACTTGGGCTTTAATCTCAAGTTTCTCCATTCTCTTTTTGTCAGGTACTCTCCCATTGGCATGAAGAATCTGATCTTTGCCAAGGTCCTAGACATAGATGACCTTTAGTATAATCAGTAGTTCTTCTTTCTCCTCCTGTTATGTACTCTCCCTCAGACACTATTAGCCTGCAATTAACTTAGCAAGATCTAAGACATGGTTATTCACAGGTCTGTTATAATCTCTACGGCATCCTTTCTATTCTTATCAGGTTCTCTCCTATCAACATCATGACCGACCCTGATATGTGCCATGTTTCTGGCCATGGACAATCTTTAGTCTAATATAATAAATATAGTTTTCCCTTCTCCTCCCGTTATGCAGGGTTTCACACTGACTTTTTCATTGAAGGTACTGGGGGGTGTTTCACAAAGACTAAGATCGACTTTAAGTTGGACTTAACTATGGCAGGCCGTTCATGCCACTGTTTGCTCTCACCATTTACTGGCATTGGTCTCTCAAGGGACATACAAATCATAGTCACAAATCCACAGAATTTACATTTTTTGAAAATTCATTATTGAAGGAAAAAATATTATCTAAAGATCATAATGGTGAGAGCAAACGGCATGAACGGGGTCCAGACCTAGATTTTGGGCATCCATTTGTCCGGACATCTGTTCTTGTTGAGCCCTGCGTTATGTATTCACCCTTCGCCATCATTAGCCCACACCTTGGCAAGAACATAGTCTATGCTGGATCTATTGTAATCTTTAGTTCCCAACAACTCTTCTTATCAGGTACTCGCCTATTGGCATCATGAGCCTGATCTGCGCCAAGATCCTTGACATGGACAACCCTGCCGTGGTCTTCTCTAACCTGGGTCTGTATATGGTGACTGTCTTGCTGGGGCTGGTCATCCATCTCGCCTGTCTCATGACCATATACTTCACCATCACTCGCAAGAATCCCTTCACATTCTTCAGAGGTCTCCTACAGGCTTGGCTCACCGCTCTCGCTACATCCTCTAGGTAAGACTGCAACCTTTTTGTTGACAGGCAGATCTTTTAACAGCTGAATCAGTCAGCTTTTCTATCTTCAAATTGGCAACTATGGTATCTGTTTATTTTTCCTAATAAAGTATCATGTGACTGAAAAAATGTAAAAGGATCTTAAAAATAGATATGGATAGAAACAATATTCAAAAGTGATCAATGAATTAGAATTTGTTCTGCAAAACAGAGATTTTGAACTTGTTATCATATTGCCAATTAATGTCATTTGCCTTTTGAAAGTACTAAACTATATATGGTAAAAAATAGAATATGTTAAAAATATTATACTGTCAATCTCGGTGTATATTTTGCCGACACTGTGTTAAAAAACCCACGCGGGGAAGGACTTTCATTTAACTGCAAGGTGCAGTTGAAGTCGCCGATTTGTGCTTGTGAACTTGTCACAAATAATAGTAACAATGTCGTTTTTTAGAAGAATGTGTAAGATCATTAATGTAAATTAAAAACAGTAGGGGACCTAGGATAGAACCTTGTGGTAAGCCGTGTGTAATAGAAGAAAAATTGGAGGAATTATTATTATAAACTACATATTGAGATCTATTAGAAAGATTACTTTCAAACCAAGATGACAGACAAATTTGAGTGTTGTTCTAGTTTCCGCGTGGTGAGTCAACACACCGATTACTTAGCTGGGAGACATTGCCAGGCATAGTGGCAGGTGGACCTGTGTATAAGACGCACCCCCGACTTTCAATTTTTTTTCGGCGACAAAAAAGTGCGTCTTATACACGGAGATTTATGGTATGTTTTTGTT
This sequence comes from Mesocentrotus franciscanus, assembly GCA_037976565.1. NCBI lineage: Eukaryota > Metazoa > Echinodermata > Echinoidea > Camarodonta > Strongylocentrotidae > Mesocentrotus > Mesocentrotus franciscanus. The sequence continues at coordinate 12,475,020 of CP137681.1, read as the reverse complement.
TGTTTAATATATGGAAACAAATAGATGCAAAGTGTGCAGAAAGTTTTGCGCTTTCATATTAACGGCTCTGAACCAAAAAGTTATTGAGGTTAACTGCAAAATGTGCCAGTACCCATAACAACCGCTCTGTACAATTAAAGTTAACATGCTTTCCCCTTTTTCCAGCTCTGCGACTCTCCCAGTCACATTCCGTTGCCTGGAGGAGAACCTGGGCATCGACAAGAGGGTGACTCGATTTGTGTTGCCAATTGGAGCAACAGTTAACATGGACGGTACTGCACTCTACGAAGCAGTAGCAACCATCTTTATCGGTCAGCTGAATGGCTATACTTTGACCATTGGAAAAATCATCACAATTAGGTAAGGTCAACTGAATCATCAGCTCAATTTCGTTTGCATTTAGCATGGATTAGTAATGGTTTGAAATTTGTTAAATAAAGTTATACACATACATTGATAGAAGAAAGATAGAAATGAGACTTTGGAAAATACATATATTTACTCTCACTTTTGAAATGATAATGATAGAAAGAGAGATGGATATGCAAGAAAACAGATAGGTATCATTACCCAAGTTTTCCTTTACATATGAGTTGTACCAGAACACTTGGGCATTATGACCAGAAGTCCCAATTTGAGTTGTTAATATCTGTTCTTATTCCTCAAACTACAGTATAACCATGGGCGTAATAAAAGCCGTTGACAACTGGTCAAAACTGGTCTGTCATTTTATGAAATTGGACTGCTATAAACTAGAGTCATAGAGGCAAAACTGTCAGACCCGAAGACGTCATTAATCATAGCAGATTGAAGTGATTGATGTATTTTGGAATAAAAACAAAAGGAACCCATGTTGGCAAGCTAATATAAACCAAGAGAAATGACTGCAAATTGTTATTTGGATGATAAATAATAATTTGTTAGGTTACTCATCCAATGTGAAGATCGCCTGTGCCCAAGTTTTAGATGAATGCATACATTGCATACACTGCAGCTGCCAATCATTCCTTGATGTATTTTAGAGGAACTATTTCTCTTTTTTGACCTTGAGACTAGTGTTATGAACCTTATATTCCTCTTCTTTTTCTTTTTTTGCTGAAACTGACTTCTGTTGAAAGCATACAAAAGATGCTGCCTTCCTAATTTGACCTTGAGAGATTAATATTTTCAGTAGAATTTTGGATGATGTGGAGGAGTTACTTTCTTAACTTGTGAATGACTCTCTTCTTTGTATCCATAGCTTAACAGCAACCCTAGCAAGTGTTGGAGCTGCCAGCGTACCTAGTGCAGGTCTCATCACCATGCTCCTGGTTCTCACAGCTGCAGGCTTTCCTGTCGAAGACGTCAGTTTGCTTTTTACCGTCGACTGGTTCTTGTAAGTTTTTAATCACTTCATTCGTTTTGTACTCGTATATTGATTTAATGATTTTCATTTTTGTATATATTTACATGAAGTTTTGGTTGCTATGTTGGTGGTTTTTTTCCCTATTAAGGTCCTGCCCAAATTATTATGAAAAAACCTGATCATAATTTGTTTTGACGGAGTGAAAACAGTCACATTCCAAACCATCGAAACCATGTTATAGTAGCAACAAGAAATGATAACCCTCAATATGACCATTGATTACCTTGCCAGGTACCAGCCAATACTCTCCGCTGGAATACAAGCAAAGTTTTTTAAAAGGAATTTCCAGTTCTTCCTAATCATTTCATATTTTGAATTTGAGCATTATGAACTGAAATTTATCTTTGACTAATTATCTGAAAAAGAAATTTGTTCATGTGAGGTATTTGTTAAGTAAATGAGCCATGACCTATTAAAATTTGTACTTTCCACAGACATGTATCATGTAACCTGTTATTTGTCCAAAATAGGAGTGTTGACTTTATATCTCCCATTTGTTGTACCATTATTGTATCAAAATATGGATAATGAAAAGATTGTTCTCCTCTGAGGCTTGCGCAAACTATGGGGAATTCATTACAATTAATGTTCTGTTTGCAAATTGTAATTAGAATCTCCATTCTATAAATACACATGTAGTCTATTAAGCAAACAAACAAAATATCCAATATAAAGTTTGAATGACAACAGAGACAAATGGTTAACTATTGATGGAAGAAAAAAATATAATGGAAGCTTTTTCAACAAGTTTTTGTTGTTATATTTGACAGGGATCGTTGCCGTACATCTATCAACGTCGTGGGTGATTCTTATGGAGCTGCCATAGTGCACCATCTTTCTAAGAAGGAGTTAGAGGCAATCGATAGAGAGGTAACTAATATATTTCATTAAAGGCATCGTTTAACGATATTAAATCTAAGATGCATGGCCCTACATGTTATCGGTGTCTGTGATATGGTGTAATATTGAAGCCCTAGAAAAATGGCGCTTCAAAATGATCATGAAGTGCCTCAAAAAAATAAAAATCTTTGAGTGACCGGTTTTACCATACTCATTTTACCCAATAGACTATAGTGTTATAAAAACCGTTAGGAAAATGAAAAATGAAATTTTGATTTTCAATCATAAATATCTTGATAATCAGACAGGTGACCGGCTTGTAAAAGTTATGGGATTCCTGACTGACCTAAAGGTTTATAATTATGATTGCTGCATGCATGAGCTAAATCCAGGATTTTGTTTCAGAATCTGAGGCAATGTTACTGAGTCACTTTAAAGGGAAATCCAACCTTGATAGCAAACTACTCTTGAAGAATGCAGAAAATTAGAGAAGCATACTGGTGAAAGTTTGAATGAAATCGGACAAACAAAGTTTATAATATTTGAAAGTTGCAATCGCTATAGGTATGGGCTCTTCAAATTGGCTGAATCGGTAATGTCTATGCGATGTAGTGGCGGACAACTTTCCCATTTGTTCCAACACACAAAATAACTAAAATATTAATTTTTCAGAAATGTATGACTTGAGATGGCCGGTGTTTTCTTTTTAGAGGATCTGTAATAATATAGGTACTGTACATACCGGTAATGTATTTTGAGTAGTGCCCCAAGAGTGAACTAAAGCGGAAATTGGTGATATTTTTGTATACGACAGACGGGAGAGTTAACCATCACTATGTCACATTCCTCTGACCAAACTGCCGATTTGAGATTTGCATAGCTGTAGTGATCTCATATTACAAACATTCATAACTTTCTTATTATTGGGCCAATGTATTTCAAAATTTCACCATTCTGTTTCTCTGATTTTTCTGGCTTTCATTCAAACGAACCTTTCACATGGGCTGGATTGCATATTTTTAATTTCAGTAGGAAAAGCAATTTTTTTTTTCATTCCAAATCTAATGTTGAATTTGAAGAGGTTTAAATCAGGTACAGCACTGAAATGGTTATTGGCACATTTTCATTTTACTTTGGTAAAAATAAAATTACATTTAGTCATTATGATGTTTTTTGTACTAAAGTAAGTTCATAAATGGAATTAAAAAAGAAAAATATGATGGTCTTATATCTCTTTTTATATACTTATTATATATTTCATATTATTTTGTTAAAAACTGATGTTATTACATACATGCATTAAAACAGGTTTATTTACAATTTACAAAGAAAAAAGTATCATACATGTACGATTGTATGTTAGACCTTTGACCATTTCTCACCTTTGAAATGCTTGCAGGAAGCCGAGTTGGAGCTGGAAGGTGGTAAGGATACTGAATACACTGCCAACGGCAAGCCAGAGATGAGAGATGGCAATGCCGTTGCAGACATCGAGAAGAAAGATGGCGACAACTGGGAGTCTGGATTCTAGACTATGCCCCTTGTTTCAAGCCATACCTACCCCTGTAAACCAATACAGGCAGTTTTTGTGTACATTTGTATTTTTTCTGTTTTCTTTTTTTATATATATATTATATATATCTATAGATATATATGTATATATATATATTTTGGCAAGTCTTTGAAGAATAAGATGGAATTTTGTTGTTCGTGGCAAGAAGATATCGTTAGAAGGCATGAGTTGAAGTCACTTGGTTTGCAGAACTTATGGAGACTTCCAGGTGCAAGGAAAGAAGCAACAAGGAAATGTGATGTGAAAATAATGATCATGTGACCATTATCGCATTGTGGGTAAATTTGTAGGTACAGAGCTTGAGAGACAAGATTGGAAATATGAAAGTAAAACCACTTTAGAGAGAGAGAGAGAGAGCAGGAAAGGGAAAGAAAGAGAGAGGGGTGTAAAGAAAGGCAGAATGAGAAAAGGGGAGAAAGAGAGATATTGAAAAAAAGGAGTGAGGCAAAGAGAGAGAGAGAGAGGGGGAGAGAGAGAGAATGAGTGAGTCAGTGAGGAAGAAAGAAGGGTATTCCAAAGATATTAATTTGACATATTAAACAAACAAGAGAGAGAGAGAGAGAGAGAAAGAAAGAAAGAGAGAGTGAGCGAGGAAGAAAAAAGGATATTCCAAAGATATTAATTTGACACATTATAAAAAAAACAAAATTCTTGAAAGCAGCACAAATTTTTAGAAGTGGGAAGTTTATTTTCCAATTCAAACAAGATAACAGAGTGTTTGTGAAAGATTAATTCTTACTTTACCACAAAATCAAACTTCTTTTAACCAGCTGGAATTTAAGCTAAGAAAACATTTGGTCTGGAATTTCTGAGAAAAGGCATTTTATGCCAAAATCGAATCGTATTCAGTGGGCTAACTTGACATGAGGCCTCCCTCAATGAGGCCATCTTTTGCAACACAATACAGGGTTAATAAAAATGACTTTATTTGCTGGTTTAGAATAGGGAATTTCATCTGAATTTGTAACACAACATTACGCTGGAGATTATTTTATTGTTGGTCAAGTAATATATTTCAGTCCCAGCTTATTTTTCCTGCTTCTAAATCTATCTCGTGGTAGAAATGATAAAGTAGGATGAATAGGGTGCTTTTGCCCGCACACAAGTCGAGATTGTTTCTTCATCAGTTGGAAGTCTACTTGTATTGTAAGATCAACTGAAAATTTCCATGGCACAGAAAATCAGTATTGATGTAGAAACCAATGTACAGTATGTATTGTCAATTTTCTATATCAGTAATTACATTTAAGAGTTTTTCTGTATCAATCAGTCTTGAAATGTTAACCCAAAGTTTTGTTATGTTTTGATTTTCTATGGAGTCATAGTCAATCATTTGTATATTTTTATTCCTAGCATTAATTTATAGGCAATTTCTAAAATACATAAAAAGCTTGTATCAGTTTTTTTTCAAAGCAGCAAACTCGTCGTAGAAATTTTGAAGCAAAAGAGAGTTATTCAATGCTGCAATCAAATTATGTCAGAATTGTGAGGTGCAAAATTCTAAAATGTCAAAATTATGATAGCAGGTGGCGTTGGAAAACTAAGGGTATCAGATAGATTTTACTAACACCCCTATCATGGTCGATATACCAAACCGAATTCTGATACACATGTTGTCTGCATATTTTGGCTAATAGTCAGCTGTGTAGGCAAACAAAACAAAATTCACCCAAATCTGGCTGCTTTCAGAAACCAGGCAAATCAGAATAATCTTTGCTGGCTAGCACAGCTTGAAGAGACTGACGTACTTCATCTTTGAGCCGTGAAATAGTTTTTACTAACACCCTTTGTGGTTGAAATACTAAGATTCCAATATGACTCGAGTTTATAGCAGTCCAGTTTCATAAAATGACAGACCAGTTTTGACCAGTTGTCAAAGGCTTTTATTACGCCCATGGTTATACTGTAGTTTGAGGAATAAGAACAGATATTAACAACTCAAATTGGGACTTCTGGTCATAATGCCCAAGTGTTCTGGTACAACTCATATGTAAAGGAAAACTTGGGTAATGATACCTATCTGTTTTCTTTCATATCCATCTCTCTTTCTATCATTATCATTTCAAAAGTGAGAGTAAATATATATATATTTTCCAAAGTCTCATTTCTATCTTTCTTCTATCAATGTATGTGTATAATTATCGAAGTGTAAAATGATGATCATTTTTTTACATCTCATGTTTTATGAGTCATTAGTACAGGGTCTTTTACGGACACCAGGGCAGTAAACAATTTGTTTCCCTTTTTCATAAAAGAAGTATCTGAATGAATATGTTATATATGTTCTTACATCCTGTACCAAGAAAAAAAGAACATAATTAACAACAAAGCGGAGAAATGTAAACTCATTTCTTAAGCAATATCTTCAATGTGTAATTTGTAATTTTTTTTAATTACATAAATGTCTACCTCTAGAAAGAAAAAGAAAAAACAACAACACAATTTCTTTGTGTAATTTTATAATAAAGATAAGCCAATAATTTACCATATTCATCATACTGAGTCATGAACACAATTTAACGTTCTTTTGTAAAAGTCTTTTGATAGGTCATTCATTCCAGCTATATACACATCACTACAATTGAGGCAGGGTGCATTTCTATTCCTATTAAAAGAACTTTATTGCTTTAAAGTTGTTAAGAATGTGGAAATTGTGGATTTTTCAAATATATTTACAAATGCACCTATTCTGATGAGAGATAACTTATCCTTAATGTGTTCAAATAATTGAATTCATTATTGTGAAGAAAATCATTCAATCAAAAGTGTTCTCAGTGTGTGAAGAAGCATCGATACCGTCAATTAAAAGAACGTAACCATGATTGCAAGATTGCTTTTAGCACAAGATATACATTGTGTCACTTCAATTTGTAGCTCAAAGAGTGCACTTTTGTCCACTGAATCAGTGTATTCTGTGCCTCAATTATTCCAAAATTTGCAGCTCAGAGAATGCAATTATGTTTAACAGCCAAATTGCATTCAAAGTATCATGTATGATTGCTCTCTCTCAGAATGCAATCATGTTTTACAACGTTTGTGCATAAAGTAAACTTGTCAAGCAGCTTTGAGAATGCAATCATGTCATCAATCAAATTGCTTCCATTGCATAATTCACCTTCAATACACTGTAGGCCTATGTTGCTCCAGAGAATGCAGTCATGTTCACATAATGAGTGCATTCTACACATAAAGCCATCAAAATTGATCAATTCAGCAGCTCAGAGAATGCAATCTTTGTTCTAGGTTGCACTCAATTCACCAAGTAACTTTCATTCTGTTACCTCAGAAATAATACACATTTTCCTTTCTCATCATTCTTCCACACACCCTCTTTATCTCCACAAATTACTTATTAATTTATATTTAGCTAATAATTAGTATGTAATTTAGAAACGTTCTAAAAAAATTAACTAAAAAAAAAAGTATTTATCACTGTCTTTTACAAGATAAAGCGATTATATAATCTGTAAAGACTGTAACCTCAAGATGTATCCCTTCCATTATAACATAATGTATGTACAATGACATATTTGGTATACCAATTTGTATTTTTGCACTTGTAATTTTTTGTGATACATTAACGAGATATATCATGTACGACCTGTCAGTCGAATATAAAGTGAATATGTGGAACAGTGGGTGATTTTATCATTGTTGTGATGGTGTTTAGATGTATCAAGAATTCGTGGAGCAAATACAAGATAAAGAGGTGATTTTGTTGCTGTTGCTAGTCAACCCCAGTGGGCTGTATATATACTGTCTCTGAATTGAGGATGGCAGCAATATGAAGTTAGTACAAAATGTGTAGCATGCTAGCAGCTCCAGTGGATAATAAGCAACTTTCTTTAAGCTACAAAGAATGATGACATTTCATTTTGCTTAACATATTATTCAAGCTCTTTGGTGTTTATATTTCTCTATGGCTGTATTTCTTACAGCATGCTTTTCAATTGATATCATTTGAGGCTTTCCTTTTAAACCTTTTTATGAAATTGGGCAAACAAGATAGCAAGAGATAAAGCTTTAAGAATATGATATGAAGATGTCATTTTAGTAGATGTAGTCCTTTATTATCAAGTTAATTAGTTGGAAGAGGTGCTGTGGTCCAATGGATATAAGTCTCTGGACTGTGAACCACAAGGTACAGGGTTCAAATCCCCATCACAGCATACTAATGTCCTTCAGCAAGACATTCATCTACATTGCCACACTCCACCCAGGTGAGGTAAAGGGGTACACGGCAGGAATTACTTCCTTATAATGCTCGAGTGCTGAAATGGCAGCCGTGCTAAAGCCAGAATAACGGAGCGCCAGGAGTGGCAATTTGCCAGACATGAGCGCTATACAAGACTCCACTATTACTATTCCGCTATTATAAGTTCTTTGGCAGTTTAAAATTTGAAGTCAAAGGGTATTCTATATTTAATAATTGAAAATTGAAATATGATAAACCATACAGTGTAGTACTGTCTTCTACTCATTCATGCATGTCATGTACATGACTTGTACTTTTGATCACATTTACTGAATTTAACCAACAAACATTTTTTTTTCCTTTTCTCTGGTGAATCAGGTGTAAATATCACCTAACAAAAATTATCTGTCCTTCAGAAAGGAAATGTCAATGTAATTCTCGGCAAGTGTTCAGTTTAGAAACAAAAATTGTGGAAATAAATGTCATTGAGAAATCATGTTTTTATTTTCATAAACGAGCCAGAGTTTGGTTGTTTGTATAGTGAATCACCACTTCTATTGTAAATGTCTTTATATTGTGATGACGATGTAGTAGAAGAGACATGTTGTATATTGTATGTATAAATATATTTACTCTTTTAGGATACATATACACAAATATTTACTCATATTTTTGTAAATACCGTATAAGTTTGTAACGTAAGTTTGAGCATTAAGACTTGTGATATTTTCTACCACTGGTTTGTTTCGTAGGAAATGATAGTAATGTGCTATTTTTTCCAAAATGAGGAGAAAAAAAATCCATCCATTACGAAGTAGAAAGTTGTATACAATGTATATGATCGGCTGTATTGACCAAGATATAATAGATTTGAAGATGGTTTTGAGTACTGATCACATAATTGAAAAAGGTTTTGAGTACTGATCACATAATTGAAAAAGAACCATTCTAGTGGAAGTGTCGTGGTATAGTGGTTGATTCACTTGACTCTCAAGCTATGGGTTGAGGGTTCGAATCCCAGAGCGTCACTAACGTCTGTTGACGAGGCGTTAATCCATATTCGCCAATCTCCACCCAGATGTAAATAGGTACCTGGCAATCGCTGGGTAATGATACTTGCAGGGCCATCAGGAAGAACAGCATTCAAGCTGATGAGGTTTCCCCGAGTAAACAAAATTATTATTATCATTATTATTATTAATCGTTATTCTGAATGGTTCATTGTTTAGGAAAAACAATCAGGTATTATGAGGTATTGAAATCATAAAATAATGATTAATTCTGCCTGAAAATCACCATTAGTAATAACTTCTGGACACAGAAATTGATACAAGAATGTGACATAAGATTTTGGTCTAAACTTGTAAACTATTTCTGAAATGATTTTAAAAGTAAGAGCATTTCAATAGCAACACTTCTTTATGGAACATTTTTACCATGGTATTCTTTCACTTGGTAATTTGAAGAAAAAAATGAGAAATCTTACAAATTATTCCTTAATTTTATCAGAACTCAGTATTTTAAAAGTCAAGAAAATGCCATTGAATTTCTAGATATACAACGTTTCTTTTCAGATGGTATCATACTTTTCATTTATATGATTATTATTCTCGTAAGAGCAGGTGTTATAGAGTGCATCTTTATAGGCTGAAAAGTTATTTCCAGAAAATGAAATTAAAGTCATGGGGATTTTTGTATTCAAATATTTTCTACTCAAATTTGCGAAGACTGAAACTTTAAACGCACAGCTAGGAATTTTCATGTCCTTATCAATTGTAAGTTCAACATGAACAATACGATTGCATTCTATTTGAATCTTGTTTTTATTTCATTTCTTTAATACTTTTTATTGACATACATTGCATTATCTCTTTATCATAAGTACCTTACTCCTTCAGTTTTTATCAAATTTTTGAAATTTTGTTTACAGTATTTATTTTTTTAAAGATTTCTCTTTTTCGCTTTCCAAATGATTTGCCCTCATATTCATTAGTCCTTTTTTTTCTTCATATTCATTAGTCCTTTTTTTTCTTCATATTTGCTTGCATTAAGAACCCTGCTGGGATGATGCCACTATCATGCATTGAACATTATCTATACAAATCTCAAATTAAAAATACAAATCTAACAATGGTGACATGAAGTGTAGATCTAGCCTACATGTTTAATACCTATTTCAATGATTAAGGTCCACAAATGTGTTCTCATTCACAAACGGAACCAACGGACCAGAAAGAATAATTTCTTTCTGTTCTTTTGTTATTCATGATGAATATAGGAACACTCCATTTACTATTGTAGCACAGGATGCGAATTAATAATGGATAATTGTATGTCGAATAATGTATTGGTCAATAATGTAATAGACATGGTTTTAGAGAAAGCAGTCCGTTTGTACCTCCCTTCATGAAACCACCTCTTAAAGTAGTTTGAAATGTACAATTGTATTTTATTGTTTCCCGTATTAATAATACACATTGGATATTGATATAGACATACTGTGAATGTATGGTGGTGTTCTTGTGGTTCGGTTCGTTTTTTTCTCACCCCTCTTTCACACGCAAATAAAATGGGCATGTATCTTGTATTTTCATTATAGCAATAAAGATAAAATGAGTTCCTATACACAACATCCTGTGTGAAGACAACAAAAGAGTGTATTATGTGTATTCATTTGTTCTCTCTCATCTTCTCTCTCTCTCTCTCCTTTCTTCTCTCTCTTCTTCTCTCTCTTCTTCTCTCTTCTCTCTCTCTCTTCCTCTTTTCCCTCTCCTCTCCTCTCTTCCTCTTCTCCCTCTCCTCTCCTCTCTTCCTCTCCTCTCTTCTTCTCCTCTCTTTTTCTCCTCTTCTTCTCCTCTCCTCTCTTCTTCTCTTCTCTTCTCCTCTCCTCTCTTCTTCTCCTCTCTCTCTCTTCTCCTCTCTCTCTCTTCTTCTCTCTCTCTCTTCTTTCTCTTCCTCTCTCTTCTTCTCTCTCTCTTCTTTCTCTTCCTCTCCTCTTCTCCTCTCCTCTCTTCTCTCTTCTTCTCCTCTCCTCTCTTCTTCTCTCTCCCTCTCTCATTCTGAATTTCAATCCATATCCATGGTGAGGATGTAATGCCAAATGAGTATGAGATAGTGGGATAGAAAGTATGGTAAAGAAAGTGATTTTAGTAGGAGAGCCATACGGAGAGACAAACATATACCCTAGTCACATGGCCAAACTGACTCCACAACAACTCCAAACCGACCGACCCATTCTTTGCAGTTCGGGTTAACATAATTTCCTGTTCGGTCCAATGTCGGTCTGGTGTCTGTCTCGTTGATGTGACTGGGGATAGAGAGAGAAGGGGAAGGAGAGAGAGAAGGGGAAGGAGAGAGGGGAAGGGAGAGAGAGGGGAGGAGAGAGGAGGAAGAGAGGAGAGGAAGGAGAGAAGGGGGAGAGAGGAGAGAGAGGGGAGAGAGGGAGAAGGAAAGAGAGGAGAGAGGAGAGAGAGAGAGAAGGGGGAGGAGAGAGAGGGAGGCAGGGAGGAGGGAGAGAGAGGGAGGGAGGAGGGAGAGAGAGAGGGGACAGAGAAGGGGGAGAGAGAGGTAACAGAGAAAGGGGAGAGGGATAGGACTTGGGTAAGGATCATTCACGACATGAATAAGACAGCCTTGACATGATAATGAGTTGCCCATCATTCTGATGAATTTATTGTGCAAGTTGCTTATGTAATCTCTTAACACTCCCTGGTACTTAAGATGAACCCAAAATGACAGCATTGCTTACATACCCATTACTTGCACTAAAGAGTTAACTTTAGAAGAAGAATGTCACTATACCCTGTACCAAAAAATAAACTATGTTTCCAAAAAGTACTGTTAGGTAAATTAAAGGGAGCCACATGTATACATTGCAAAGAAATCAAACTAGCGTGCCCATGCACGTAGTGTAATGAATCGATAACTTATTAAGTGATATATCATTAATTCATTCATTATTTGAATGAATGCGTAGATTAATTAATAAATAATAAATAATTGAATGAATAAATAAATATATAATAAACAAATAAATCAATACATAGAAAAATAGTTTATGTGGATGAAAAATCTGTGTTTCAGGAGTATACAGAGGCATCATATTGAAGAGTTTGAGTACCGGTAGTCCTAAAATACAACACAAGATCATCGTCTAACAACCCAAATAGACTGGGTTACTAATTGAGGCAGTATATGTATTCACACGCTCCATTCACATCCTAACAATGTAGGTCTACGTCTGTGTGATAGCATTATGATTTGCAATAATTATGCCATTTTTGGTTTGGGACGTCATTTCGCTAGGCAACTGAAATCACAATGCAATTATTGAACTATATATTGTGTTTTCTAAGACACGGAGTGAATTGTTTCAGCATTATTTAGTTTTGAAGCCTACATGTAAATACAGAAAATGTGATCAAAATTTAACATAGCACCATGATTCTATGATTTCAAATAACACCTTAAAAAGAAGTACACTTGTTTCTTTAGTATTCCAGTAGAGTTGTCTATTATGTATATGTGTATGTGTATAACAATATATTGAGAATGGGTTTTTAAAAAACTGCAATAGAAATCTACATGTAACAATAAAAAAGTGTTCTTTCTGATGATTAAATCATCGAGCTACTGAAAAAATAACAATCCTAAGAAGTCTTAATCCTGAACCTAATACTAAACAATACTACATGATCAATGTAACAGCATCGCAAATAAAAAAATAGACAAATACATATTTCACAATTAGAATATCAAAACAGGAACCTGTTTAACAGTCTGTGGCCTTACTTTGAAAACTATGTTCGCTTTTAAGCTATAGCTGTAGTGAAAACTCTTATTAATTTTCATAAACAAATTTAAAGCGAGTAGAGAAGACATCTTATTAATGATGTTCATATCACAGACCTCTCTCAACCCATAGCAATACAGTCTCTTTTAGTGATGTTCGTGCAGTATCTTTTGATCCAGAATGCTTGGAATTGCACTTTATACAAGTGCAAGAAAGAGCAAAAATCACAGACAATTTTTTCTAAAGATGGATATTGTGCCATTCTCAAATAAGAGCGATTTAAGTGTAACTAATAAATCAAGTCTCAAAATTGGCAACGCAGTGTAAAATATAAAATCACTATTTTTGTGCATAAATTGTTAATTTTTAAGGTTAAATTTTGCAATTTTCTTTCAAACTGGCTTATTGAAGAAGTGAAAATTCCCTTCTAAATATGAGAGAGTGGAGATTAAGATTAATTGTTGCCAAATTGAGGAGGGGAAAACCGATTAATTTAGAAAATAAGAAAGTTCTAAACTTCTATGGGTAAACTGTACGTCTAGGCACCCAGCTTTCTGCAGAAATTCATCCTGTTATTTATCCTAATTTCAGTTTGTTATGACAATCATTGTAGTTTTACCATCATGAAAGATAAGAGTTTCAGGTATACGGCCATGAAATATTACAAAGGCACTTAGAAAACAATACCTGTGTACCATTGTCACGACAGTACATAAGATGTTCACACACTAAATAGTTTCCGGAAGTACTGGTACATTACATAGATACAAAAACAAATGACAGTTACACTGTACAGACACGATGAAATCTACATCTATGTTGTTTTATGCAAAAGTTATATGGTAAGATTATATGTTAAGAAGATCAGCCTCAGAGTACAAGCTAATAGAATTCTCTATAAAAATAGTTTAACTGAAACATAATTATCATTAAATGACATGATTTCAAGTGAACGTAGAAAAAACTTCCAACAGGCAATTTATCTTCTGTATTTTCTTATTTCATTTATTGTTGTTGTTGTTTGTTTGATTGTATGTTGGTACAGTCAAACCTGTCTATAGTGACCGCCCAAGGGAAACACAAAAAGTGGTCGTTGTAGACAGGTGGTCTTTGTAGACAGGTGGTCACTAAAGCAGGTTTGACTGTATTTTGTTCTTATATTTTCATGATTTCGCACACAAAAAGACCATATTCCTATAACATTCCAAGTCGAGGCAAAGGAGTTATTGAGGCAAACTATAAGTATTTTCCCTTTAAGTTTAGATATGACAAATTAAGTAATAATTCTTGTGACCACATTTGTGAAGTAAAAGAGATAAATCTACTAATAGTGGGCCTATTTCAGCTGTCAAACAATAAATCTTAGAATTTAAATTCTAAAAATCTGTTCACTTTGAAAGTGCCATTAAATGACCTCAAAGGAACAAGTACTAGAAGCTCACAATATTCATGATTTTAATGTATTTCTTGTTCATTTTCCATCCCTTTATAGATGGTATATCAAACAATACCAGCTTAAACCACATAATCATCACTAATTCATATTACTTGACAAAGGCTTATAGCCCTAAAATACTACATTCTATTTTCTCTACACTTGCCTAATCCTTTTCTTACTCTATCAGTAAAGTACCTTTATGTATAAAAGCTAAGAAGAACAAACAATTTAAGCCTACTTATTCAAACTATATCATCTTGAAAGAAGCAAAGGAAATATTTACTGTCAACAAAGTCGGTGAAAATCATCTACATGTCTTAACCATACCATTACAAATACTGTCAAAACTGAACAAAGGGAATAGCATGGGGAATAGGAACAAACATTTGAAAAGGTCTTAAAACATTATGCTTTCCCCAAGAAATAGTGTAGACCATGAATCTGTATTTCTATGCATGATTAATAAAAGCATGAAAGGGTTTGTATCATTTCTGGGAAACATAAAACCTGTCAAAGATCTGTTCAAACTTTTGTTCCGATGCACCCAGGTAGTTCCTGTTCATCCCATTATGGAGTATCTGTTCATACCAAGGGAAGGTCCTCTAGGATCTTATGGGATCTCTATTTCAACGACGTCAGTGATGTTGCCAATCTGCTTGGAGTCAAAGTCTACAATGAGAGTTCTCTTTCCTTTATCCCGGGGTGAGAACTTGACCTTCTGTTTGAAGTTGCCCTTTGAAGGAACATCACTGAGAAATAAATGGAACAAAGAGAATTATTTTTAACAGTACAGGTATTTATTTCATAGTCAACATAGACAGTGGTGCAATACAGTCAACCTTGCATAAGCGGACGTTGCACGTGTTGAATAACCTGTTAAAGGTATCGTGTAACAATGTTAAATCTGAGATGCACGGCCCTACGTGTTATCAGTGTCTGTGAAATGGTGTAATATTGAAGCCCTAAAAAAATTGCGCTTCAAAATGATCAAGAAGTGCCTCAAAAAAGTAAAAATCTTGTGAGTGACCGGTTTTACCATACTTGTTTTCCCCAATAGACTGTAGTGTTATGAAAACGGTTAGGAAAACAAAAAATTTGATTTCGATTTCCAATCATAAATATCTTGATAATCAGACAGGAGATCGGCTTGTAAAAGTCGTGGGGGTTCCTGACTGACCTAAAGGTTTATAATTATCATTGCAGCATGAGCTAAATCCAGGTTTTTGTTTCAGAATCTGAGACAAAGATACCCAATCCCTTTAAGTTGATGATAATATCAAGTCCCAATTTTGTCTTCATAGACTTACGAGTGTTAACACACTGTCGATATTAGTCTATATTTTTTTAGTCGAATAGTAACCCCAGTTGATCAAAAGAAGCACTGAATTCATATCGTAAAAGTCGAACAAGACCGAAATATGTAATCAATCGTCGTCAAAGCATGAACCACACACTGATTTTGCTTACACAATACCCCCCTATACTCCAGACTTGCTGGCATGCACTCCTAGATCCTCATTCTTCGCTCACCCTCTCTCTCATACCCGCCTCTCTAACCACGCACCCCAGGTCCCTGCGCTGTGCAGCGTATACACACGGTAGCTCACCACCAAGCAAGCTCAGATATTGAAAATGGAAAAAACAAACAAGATACATGTACATGTAGTACATATGTGAAAGTCAGATTTCTACGACTTGGGGAGGGACCACGTGCTCATGTCAATAACATTCAGGGCAGTGCTAGAAGTCTTGAATTTGGAAATGTCCAGACCAAATCAGCAATTAAACATTACCGTACGTCATCCCAGGCGTTCAAAATGCTGGCAAGTCGGTGTATATTTAGAGGCTCAATATTTGGACTCACTCGTGAAAGACATGACATGGTGCACAAAATGTTATAAGAAAAAAACTGAAGGAAATGCTCCGGGTAAGTGTGGGAGGGGGTTCTCTCTTCATCGTAAGAAAATATTGAAATTTCTTTTGTTTGATTGAAGAATATACTTACTTGGCGTAGAGTGTCATAGAGCGCAGGAGACGAGCGCCCTCAAAGGTGATTGTACAGTTGGTGAGTGTTATAGGCAAGGGGTTCACAAACTCAACCACAGCTTCGACCTCGTGACCTACGACCTTGATCTCAGTCTTCATTTCTGGTGGGGTGAGGTACACAGTGTCCTGACTGACAGTTTGTTGGGATGTTTCCTGACAATAACCAAACAAATGTATAAATGTACATAACCAAAAAAAAATGAAAAAAGAAGTCATGGATTTTAAATATTTCTTAGGTAGCTTAGCAGAATATAGTGGCACGAAAAGACAGGGGTGGATGCATAATTGTTGAAAATGATAATGTTATGGCATTGTGATTAGAACCATATGTTTAGAATACAGGACTAGTAAATATCTCTACTACTTTGAGTAGACTTCATGGTTACCCCAAAAATATAATTTAACTATGTCAAATTACAACTTCTTATTCACCGTTAGGCCTTTTGCCTCTGGACGCGTCTTTTCATGCCACTACATTAGGCTACCTTAATGTTATTTATCCTTGTGAAAAATGTATGTACAGTGTAGATGTGTCATGGTTTAGTGGTGAAGTCCTCAGATTGTGGGTCACAAGGTACTCAGGGTTAGAGTCCCTGCAACATCACTAATTTCCTTTGGTAAGTCATTAATCTACTTATACCACACTCTACCCAGGTGAGGTACATGGGTACCTGGCAGGAAGTAGTTCCTTGAAATGATTGGGTGCTGCAATATCAGCTGGGGTAATACTGGGCTTCGTCTTATAAAGAGTTGCTATTAATCGCAACTTATTTGCGGTTGATATCATCGCAACTATGTACATAAGTGATATGAGACTGCAAACTTGCGATTGATTTGGATCAACCGCAACTCTTTATAAGACAGGGCCCAGGATCACCAGGAATGTCAAGTATGACAGACATGAGTGCTATACTCTCGAGAACCCACAAATATTTGTATCATTGTCACGTCTGCGACTATGCATAACTGTGTGACCCTGACAGAACAAAACATGAAATAAACATATAAAAGGCTATTATTGCCATACCGATACAAACATGAATTAAAAAAACTGAAAGATCTGATTTGAGCCATTTCTTTTCAAGCCTAAAATATCTTCATCATTCACGAAGAAAAATCCAAAATGCAAAGTAAGGGAGTTCGCAAACATGGGGCCCTTTATATTTTTGAAAAACTTGAAATGTCAAGGCAGTCTCTTAAGATCTCTTGTTCAAATTTTAACAATTTGTTTGTGTGCACATTTTATTTACTCTTCGAAATGCCAAGACTAACTTAATAATAATCAATCCAGTAATACGAAAATATTTCTTGAGGCATTTCAAATCAAATCTGTAGGGTCCTTGACATACAGGTTGCCATAATCCCATAAAATTCTTTTTTTCTTACCTTCACTTTCCCGTAGACGTAGAACTTGATACAGGCCTGATCGACCAGACAACTTGAGTAGATCTCAGCCTTAATCATATCAATAACATGCTCAGACTTGCCAGCAGGGACTGTTAATTCCTTACGCATGCTTGTGATCTTCTTAGCCAACACACCTTCACAGAAAATAAAGAATTTGAAAGATATGTAAAGGTCAGTCAAATTGTCATGTACATTTCTTGACTGAATTCATTTCAGTTTTATTCATATGAATTTCAATTTCAATTGTATTGTCCAATTGACGTATACTTTGCTCACATTTTATGTACATATGTACCTTCACGGTTCACACACAAAAAAGAAGATACGCCAACGAATCAGCAAATTTTGTGCATTTTTGCAATTTGGTTCACTGTTGATATTTGATGTTTGTTTTAATTCTTAAACAGCCCCACTTGGGGCTAGGAAATACAGATAAATGGTACAAAGATATTTTACAAGAAAGAAAAATATCTTACAAAAGAAAGGCTGTTTGGCAGCAAATAACACATGATACACAATAATTTGAAGGCAAGATATTAAAAATAAAAATTAAGTCTAACGCTTTTGAAAAAAAGACTATTCTATCCAAACTTTGACATAATGATTTTACAAAATTTAGAAAGGTTCTTTAACTGTTTAACAGAATTTATATTGCATAAGTGAAGAAATTCTATGTTAGGTCTATTGTCATAATATTTCTTTTTGCAGCAAAATTATCATTCTGTGCTTATGGATCAAAACCAATGTCTTTCAATTTTGTGATTCAAAATTAAAACAAATCCATGATGTATAACCATGAAGCAACTTTACGGTACTTTTGTAAGATTAAATAACCCAGAAATTTGTAAAGTATTTACTCGTCTTAACCAAAAGTATAATAACCTGAAGCAACAAGTGTTTGATTTATTTACTCTTCCACCAAGAGTTTCTATTTACTCCAGACTTCGCATTACGCACTGTAACATTTTGAACAATTTAGTACCTACTAAAGAATGGCTAGCATGTAAAGGGAAGAACATAATTCACTCTTCTCGTTCTGCAAGTCGTCATCAGAGAAAATTGATCATTTATTTCTCACGTGTCCAAAAACAACTACTTTCTAGAACACACTATAAGGGCGACGAATTTCATTCCTGATTGCTTTCTTTCATGTGAAAAGATTTATCAGGGGTGATAGTGAGCACTGAAAAAAAAATAGGTTTTTTATTTTTTTCCCAACCACCCACCCTCTTGACTAAAAAAAAAAAAAAGGATTCGGGGAAAAAAAATGGCATCTAACAACATTCCCCCCTTTTTGAGTAAGAAAATTGGGGAAAATTGTGAAAAATCAGGAACAATCAAGAAAATAGGGGAACAATCGAGAAAATAGGGGTAAAATCGGGACAATTCATAGGAAAAAATCGGAAGAAAAAAAATATCAGAAAAAAAAAAAAAAATCTGATTTTTTTTTTTTTTAAATCAGAAAAAAAAAAAATCGGGGAAAAATCGGGAAAAAATCAAAAAAAAATCGGGAAACCGATTTAAATCGGGTAATTATCAGGCCTGTTTATTTGGGATTACTGAACCTAGAAGTCAAGCCTCTTCGGCATTTAATTTTCTTACATTACTTGGCAAACATTTTATTTTGCGCTGTAAATATATATTATATGGTGTCATACAAGTCCATTGAGGAAATTTTTGCGAAAAAGACAAACAAAATCAAGAAGCATATGACGAAGTGGTAAAGTATCTGTAGGTTTTCTGTATACTGAAATGCGTAACATAATCTTTTGATTGAGAATTGTTAAAGAAACATGTTGTGTCTTGTGATGTATTATGTTCTGTCATAAAATGATTTAATGTCAGATTATATATCGTGTTAAAATGAAATACACTGTCTCTCTAAAATTAAAATTATAAATGTGTACAATAGCATTATTGTTTATTTTCAACGAGACAAATGTAACACATATTTTGTAATTTTTTATGCTGATGTTCTGACAAATAAAACCATTATAAAAATATAATGATGATAGTAATAATATTAAATAATAATAATAACAATAATAGTAAAAATAATAGTAAAAATAATAGTAATAATAATAATTATAATACAATACATTATTGATACCTGTAAAAACTTATCGTCTTTCCACCTCACTTTGTAAACACATATATTATTTTCGATGCATGACTATATCTATGTTTGATTATTTTTGTTTTTTGTTATTGTTTTCTGTCATCTCAAATTATTTTATTGAATTTGTCTTTTTGTATGAATGTATATATGTGTATCTATATACCATGTAAATACCGCAAATTTCCATAGCTAAATGGACAATAAATATGAACCTTATAGTCAGTCCTTATGCTGCATGCACTTACCTGTGTAGTAGCACATATGAGCATTCATAGTCAGGGAAATGACACGTGACACAGAGCTCTTGTTATTGACTGCCACCTTGAGCTCAAAATCGCTGCCGACAGAAATCTTCTCATCCAGGACAATCGCCATCTCGATGTCATCCGTTTTCACATCATCCCGATAGGTGTTGGGTCGGGTGCCGAAAGAAATAGCTCGTTCAACGGCGTTGCGCTCCTCTGAAGATCCTGGTATGAATAAATAGAATAGCATAGGTACGTGTTAGGAATGGACGCTAATGTCAAAAGTTTGTTGAGTACTACTAAATAGGAAAGTCAACCTCTGATATTAATTGGCTGAACTTGCTAAAGACAATATAGTAAAATACTTCGCCACATTTTTTGATGTTCCATTCACACGTTCATTTTAACATTTAACTGTTGTTAAAGTTGATACTTATAGGAAATAAAATCAAATAAATAAAGTTTATTTTATAATTGAATGAGTTATTAAAGCAATTTATGCAGCTAACATGCCATGAAAGTGTGCAGTTTTGTGTTTTATGAAAATCAAATTTCACTAAATTGACTCTATCCTGACCTACGAAATCGCCTAAGGGAAAGTGGCTTTGTGAGTGACGTCAGAGCCGGGATATGCTTCACGCAGCTATAGAGACTAACTGCGATCTACACACAAATGTTCATAGAGTGGATGTCAGTTCCACTCTCTCAAAACGATTGAAATATTGCCTGAATGGTCAATATCTGACATACAGTTGTCCTCTCCCGTCCTGAAACATATCCTAATGTCAATATTCATGTCATTATTGGCATTGAAAAAGTGACAATATCCGTAAAATAACTGTTTACAACTCAACTTTTTCACCGGCTTTAGCTTGCCAGCTGAGCTGTATGTACACGGAGATAGTATGAAAAATCAACCTAGCTGTGTTTCAAAAAAAATTACCTATAGTAGAATCATGTTCCGAGGTGGAATTTCCTTTGACATAGCAATGAATAATGTTTCTTCTCCATTTTCATTTGTCGATAACTATAATTACATAGAATAGTGTCATTCTCGCCGTTTTGTCTTGGTTTGGTTTCGTAAGGGTTTCGTCTATCGCGACTGAAATGCAAGCGTATAGTACTGTGTGTGTGCGGTGTGCAGTGCAGTCACGTTTACGTGTGTTTTGATGTGCGCGCAGGTAATGTAAATCCGCCAGCGATACTAAATTCAATCAGCGATCAGCCGTGTAGGTAATGCGGCTGCCAAGAGCCGCACTACTCGCAGATGAATCGTAACAACAGCAGAATCGCCTCGATTTTCCAGCTAATCTAGCCATGATACGATCGACTAAATGAAATATTCTTCGATTTGTTTGAATTTTATTTTATTCATAATAATGATTAAATCAATACTAACTGTTTTTTCCATAGTGGAAGAGGTGAAGTCTCCGACTGATATGTCAAAGTGAAACTACATGGTGGTAAAATCGCCAGCACCCAAATCCTCATATATGCAGGCTCGCTGTACAACAAAGCCGGGACACAGCCATAGTTTCACCTTCTTTTCCCCATTTTTCAACGTTTTTATTTCACAAATAATACATTTCTTAGAATATCAAGATGGAAATATTAATGAGAAGTAACTTACAAACGATGTTGTATTATAATTTATTCTATAGTAAGGGTAAAATAACACATAAGTTGAAGCTGTGTTTTCAGCCTTATATGTTATACATGCATTCTACTAGATACCCGGAAGTGGCACACTAGCCACGCCTCCCTTTTCCTACGTCACAGCTAAAGGCCGTTTCGGATGACAATAGGGCAAATTTGTCCCAGAGAATAGGGTGATTGTTTTCACCCTAATTTCGCTTTTTTGGAAGTGTTATATTGTTTGAATGTCATCCAAGCTCATTGTATGGCTTATAAGCTTTCTGTAGATATGAATATCTTCATATTTAGGGCTCTTCTATGAATATCAACTTTAAGGTGTTGAGGTCTAGTGGATACGTTTCTGGGCTGTGGCTCACATGGATCGCAGTCAAGTTATGCCGTAGCCATATCCTTTGCCTTTGGCAAGACATTAATCTACATTTGCCACTCTCCACCCAGGTGAACGAAAAGGTTTACCTGATAAGAAGAAATTATTTGAATGCTTAAGTGCCTTATCATGCATGGTAGCTCAGCTACAGCTGGGGTAATAATAATATGTATTACATGCAGTATAGTGTATATTTGTACAGTAGCTGCACTATATTAAATTAAATGGACATATTATTATCATTTTTCCTCTTCCTCCTACTCCCTCCTCCTACTTTCTCCTACTCATCCCTCCTCCCTCCTCCTCTTCCTCTTCCTACTATTACTACTACTACTACTCCTACTCCTCCTCCTCCTCTTACTCCCTCCTCTACCTCCCTCCTACTCATCCCTCCTCCCTCCTCCTCCTCTTCTTCTTCCTACTACTACTCCTACTACTACTACTACTACTACTACTACTACTACTCCTCCCTCTCCTCCTCCTCCTCCTCTTCCTCTTCTTTTTTTTCTTTTTCTTCTTATCATTATTATATTCATTATTATTATCATTATTATTATTAATATCATTATTATTATCATTATAGAATTAAATATTTATTTGTTCATTTATTTAGCTATTTATTTTGTTCATTATTACCTTCTGCATATTTGTACTCCAGTGTTATGTCATTTCTGGCATTCCATCGGCTGATGTATCCACCTGGGACGAGCGGAAGTTTCTTCGTACTGATGTATTTTCCGACGGCATTAGAGTTGATGCTCATTGTTTTCATGTCCGGTGGGCCATAATCTTTCTTAGTTGCAATCCAGTTGATACGGTCAGCATTGACCTCAGCGAAGGCGAACCTGTCGAAAGACAGTAGTAGATATGAATGTTTGTGACCGAACATTTGATCTAAAAGTGAGCTTTACTTATATACCTATCTATTTCATAATTGCCATCCTAATGCCAATTAGAATTGCCCCTGGTAGCAGAAAAAGTTCTTTGAACCTCCACTGCCCTGGAAATGGCTGGGAAACCCCTCACCCAATCTCCTATATATGACCATGCCCGCTCGAACAATACCTCTTTTCATGCATGCAGACTGGATCCAACGAGTATCCAGTATGGCAGTCCTTAACTGACTACATGTAATGTCTAGGCTTGCGCCTCTCCTTACTTTTTGAGTGGCTTTTGGAGGTGTTAGATCGAGCACATTTCTCCATTTAAGGTATATATTATATTGTCTGTACAGAGGCAGAAGGGTGTTAACTCTGTCCAAACAGACAATTTTAAGCCATGATATTTTTTCATCAAATTATGCAACTTAAATTGAATCTTTAAAATTAATAACAAAAACCAAAACTAACTAGATGAATGTTCGAATAGAGCGATTTTACAAACCAAAACAGAAGCAATTTTAAAAATTCAAGTTTGATTGTAATCCATTAACAGGTTCTCAGAATATTGTGATTAAAAGCTATTTTTCATATACATGTATGTATGACCCTTTGATCTTTGAACTCATGACCCTAAAATCTAATCAGTTCATTGTCTCTGCAAGATACATACATGTCCTGAGTTTGATAGTAATCCATCCATCAGTATTGACAATGCATTCACAAGCTATTTTTGCATACATAATGAGCCCCATGACCTTCGACCTCATGACCCCCCAAATCTAATCAGTTCATTGGCTATGCAAGATACATACATGACCCAAGTTTGGCGGTAATCCAAAAATACACATTGGCACATGGGTAGCTTATAATGGTCTGCTATAGAATATGCTATAACAGGTGACTATTTAAGGATTTTGTAGTGCTGCATTTTCAGCAAAAAATATAGATAATATAAAGAGCTAGACTTACTTGGTGTCGTAGTTGATGTAGGTGAGGCCTTGCTTGATAGCTGTGACAGGAGCTGGGCCACACTGGAAAATACCTGGATGGAGTAAAATGGATCATAGCACTTTGTGCATGTATCTTGAGGAAAAGTCACTTTACAAATAATATTATAATTCATCATTATCGTTATTAACCTATTGACTATTGAGTTCTTTAAGTCCCATAGGCTTTATACAGGGACCCCCAGGTTCCAGAAGGCAATGGGTTTATGGCTGGTCATGCCTCAGCGAGGCTGATAAAGAGAACAAAAAGCTATTTGCATACATAATATAGCATTAACAATAACTTTAAAGTGGTCACACCTCAACAGTTAATGTAAAATGTATCAATAAAAAAAAAGCTTGTTTTTTATGTTAGCAGTTCCATGTCGTAATATATATATACAAATTCGTGAGCTCCAAATATCACTTCTGTAAAGATATTTTGTACATGTAACCTATACACTCCCGAGTAACATAAAAGCGACCTGTGAGTTGACTACTCAATTTACCTGTACGCGTTTTCTTAAACTAGGGTCAGACTTTGGTTCTGTGTGCCCTGTTTAAAGTTATTTTTCATTTTCTGCAACTCCTAATCCGTTAGCCAGTAGAAGACCAGGTGAAGTTTTCTGCTGCTTTTTATACATCAAAGCTGTACATAAGCTATTTTGTTAGGTGATTTTTTTTTTTAAAGGTTTTGTCAATCAAGCACAAAGGTCACACTGCCCATACGATTTCTTCCAAACTGACATAACATCAAAGGAGTAAAATAACATCAATATGTATATGTACATGTAGCTCTTACAAAATATTGTTGGGATCTCTCCTTAGAAAATCAGAGGCTCAGTGATTACATGATGACAAAATCGTTGAGGGAGAACCATTAAAATTTTGTACAACAAAATTGTTGAGGAGTAGATTAGATTGCATGCGATGCCTCCTTTGAATGTTTATAAACGGAAGAGTGGCATTATATACATGCTGTGAATCATCATCACCATAATCAGTTATTTACAACTACAAGTAGGAAACACTTACATAGAATTGTGCAGGATCCAAATGGAATGAGGCAAAAGATTTAAAGGGGGTGGGGGCAGGGCCCTACATCTGCTCAGCGGCGACACGATGGATTGAAAGAAAAGCCTTACCTTTGTTGATTCTTGTCAAGTTGAGCAGATAACATGCCTTACACCCAAATATAATCTGCAATTAACAACTTAATAACACCTCCATAAGATAGGATGGGTCAAAGGCTTAACATATCAGTTACTAGGGAGGTAGGGCCCTATACCCCCTCAGCGGTGACACCACTGATTGAAAGATCAAAGCTTACCTTCGCTACTTTCCTGCGGAGTAGCATCAACGACCTGCCAGCCACCCATCCCAGGGATTGTGTCAGAACGGCTATAATAAACCTCATTCCAAACATGAAAGTTCCACACAGAATCGTTGCTCAAATACTCAATCTGTATACAAGGACAGAGACAAGGACGGGGATAAATGTCAGTGGCATGCAAAGCAAAAAGTAGAAAAAACTATTACAATGTCATTATTAAACATTGACAAAGATAACCACATACCCGTGTCAGTATCAGTGACAATGAAAACTATATAAACTTTTTCAATTGCAATGACAAAAAGAAAAGAAGCACATCTACTTAACTTCAATTATAGAAGCAATAACACGGGTTTGACCATTGGTGACAATATCATAACTGAGTTTTACTTCCAATTGAGCAAATTTGTTTGGTAAACAGATTACAATAATGTGGTACTTTGCTTATTTACTCTCCTTCTCTACTTTTATGCTCACAGATATTGAGCCAGGACCATAACAACTATGCCTTTCACAAAAATTGACTTTAGTTTTAAAATGTAGATAGATTTGCCATTGTCCGAAATGAGCATGGGACATTGTTCAAAATTCTAGAAGCAATTACACAAAAAAGTTTTTTTTGGTAGCAGAGAGATAAGATTCCCAAATTACAAGTCTAACAGTGTCCTTTGCAGAATCCAGATTATGTGTGGGTAAGTATTAAATATGAAAAGGTTAGGGTATACCTCTTCATTTGTCTCAGAATCGAACACAGTATCAATGGTCATGCTGACATCTGTGTCGTGAGCAGAGGCGAAGTTGGTAACGCTTCGACAGGGAATGCCAAGACAGCGCATGGCAGTGCACAGTACACCACTGAATACCCAGCATTGGCCGTACTTCACAGGTTTGCCACCGGACTCAGCAAATGTCTCATAGATCTTTGTACTACCTGTCCACTTGGCTGGGCTTTCACCTGCAAGGTTAAAAGATTAGTCATCAACAGAGATTCTCAGATTTTATCTTTATTTATTTATATGAAGAAAAGGACAGGAATGTTCTTTGAAGGAAGTCAGACCTGCCAACCTCTGGAGTTCAAAAACTGTATTCTTTAATCCCAAAAGTTGTGTTTTACTGACAAAAATTGTATTAAAAAAAAAAAAGACTGTTACGCGGATCTATGCCTCTTACAGTTCATACATACAGGAAGAATTTTGTTATGGATCATTGGTTGAATATGCATGATTTCGTCATGACTGGTGTGTTCGATGGACCAATGAACATCCCCAAATTGCTAATGTGATATGCTTGTAGGATACTTTACAGGACAGAATGGGCATTTTGCCATTGAAAATTGCACACACACACACACAAAATACCCCCAACAAAATTATTTAAAAAATAAGAAAAAACAATATATTTTATTTTATCGTACAAAATACGATAAAATCGTACTGGTTGACAGCTCTGGGAAGTGAGTTAGGACGCATGCATGCCAAATTTACAAATTTCTGGTAAATAGTTTCTATGGTTTTGATTGTTTTATACATGTACACGTAGTACATGTAACATTTGTATACTGAGAAGGATTCCTTTTTTATTGAATAACTAAAATAGATGGTACCTACATAATTTGAGTAATTCTATATTGATTAAACAGATAGTTTGAAGTTAAAAACATTTTTAACCCTAACGACCCTCTGATTTGCGCAATGGTGTGCATTTACTGCTCATGTACAATGTGTAATTCCTAGAATCCCGAATCAAAAGGAAATCGAAAGACGTCTCAAGAAGGATACTCTGAACTGCTCTATAAGGTGAAATATGATTGAAAGCCTACCTCCTTCATAGTCTCCGCTCCAGTTTCCAACTAGTAATCCCACTCTGGTCTCCGGTACACCATACTCAGGCATGTAATTGATAAGATGGGTGAACTTTCTTGAAACCACTACTGGATCATTTCTCGCGTTCACACGGACCCATCTGAAATAAGAAAATACAGTGAAACCTGTATATAAAGACCCCTGAAGGTAGACAGGAAAAGTGATCTTTATAGGCAAGTGGTTCAACACTACATTATAGACGATGTATTACACGCCCTCCTCAGGAATAAAGGTTTCTAAAAAATTACAAAACCACAACAAAAAAAAACCTACCGGTACTAATCTACACGTATACTACCAAATCTACCCAACCTTCTTCTCTAGGAGGTCCAGCACCATATTGGTGGCGGTGTATTACGGGCACTCCACAGGAACATAGGTTTTTCCACAATTTTACAAAATCGCGATAAATACAACCACAAAGTATACCATACTTACTTTTCAAGGAGGTCAAACACGACATTGGTGGCAGAATCTTCAAATTGGCCAAAGACCCACGGGCGAGGATATTGCGAACCAGGTCTAGCAGATCCGATGAAGACATATCCATTATCGTTGAGGACGTACTCGCCTTTTTCAATATCTCCCGCCATATGGACGCTGTCTTCGCGGCACCAAGCATTGAAAAGCACATAGATAGGGTCGTCCTGTCTGAAGTACCTTGGTTCTGCCATAAAAACCAATATAAAACGTCTGCTTTGAAAGTGCAGCAGGAGGAGTATTTGCATTGTACATGTAGATAAAAAAACAGCTTCTTTGTTGTTATTATTTTGTTTGTTATTTTTAATGTTGTTATTGTCCCACTTCAAGACATTTTCAAGCCCCCTTTTTTAGGGAAGTTCTAAATTAGTATTATCTTTCAAATGCCGTTGGAATTTAACCTTTTCATTTTTTTGGCCTGCAAATGGGACATAGTACCTTTAATGAATGATGATGATGATGTTATTTCTCATAAATTATCTTTGTTACGACGGTAATTATTATCATCATGATCATTATTTTATTATTATCATCATTATTGTTACAGTGAAGCTGAATATGAAGACCGCTCAAGGGAAACTAGAAAAGTGGCCTTATAGACAGGTAGTCTTTCTATACAGGTGGTCGCTAAAGCAGGTTTGACCATATTATCATCATTATTGGAATTTTCACAACGGATAGTTTTACACTGCTCATATCCACCATGCAAGGTGCTGAAGGCACTCCCACATTGTCCCAGCACCCACTCACAACCCTAACCCTATATCTTTTATGAAATAAAGCCTGGAGCAAATGTCAGATCACCGAGGATTATCATACCAGCTTCCTCTGTATCCTTTATGACGACAGCGACGTTGTAGCGGCTAACGATGGCATCAGAAGGGCAGTTGATCACCAGGGAGTATTTGGCACCCTCCATGGATCCAACTCGGATTCCCCACCCTCCTGGGGTGTCTGCTTGGGATCGGTGGAAGGGCATGCGGATCACTGTTCCGCGGTTGATGGATGAAACCACAGCACCTGCAGAAAATGAAACGTTAAAGAGAATGTTGAGTACTGGGCATGAGACCGCAATGTAAACAGTGTAGTAATATGTATTATATGCATGAGCTATTATATACGCGGTGACGTAGCTGACGTCACAATGTATACGCGTACAACTTATCTCGCTCATACTTGATCATGGCGGTCCCGGCCCATCCATCTCTAATATTCAGATGCAAGGCCTGCATATGTAAACGAGCCCTGCGACAGTCAATCATCTCTAGTATTCAGATGCAAGACCTGCATATGTAAACGAGCCCTAAGACAGTCAATCATTTCTAGTATTCAGATGCAAGACCTGCATATGTAAACGAGCCCTAAGACAGTCAATCATTTCTAGCATTCAGATGCAAGACCTGCATATGTAAACGAGCCTTAAGACAGTCAATCATTTCTAGTATTCAGATGCAAGACCTGCATATGTAAACGAGCCCTGCGACAGTCAATCATTTCTAGCATTCAGATGCAAGACCTGCATATGTAAACAAGCCCGAAGACAGTCAATTATTTCTAGTATTCAGATGAAAGACCTTGGGTGGTATTCTGAACATTGTTGTAAGTTTTGTGTTATCTTTTGTTGTATCTTCCAGAGATAACACAGCGCTAATATTGTTGTAAGTTGGTATTCTGAAAATCATTTTATCCCTGTGTTATCTCTTGAAGGACCGCCTCTATCTTATCTTTGACCACTGTTGACACGCCCATTTTTATGGACCCTACCAATCAAAATCTATTTTATATAAGCATGATAAGTAGGTCAACCAATAGGAACACTTTATGCCATATCTAATGATGCGCCTAGCGCATACTAATCTTGGGCGTAATTAGTAAATTGAGTGTTTATTACGCACGTCATCATATGCGCTGTGGCATGTGGATCATGAAGACAAGTCACGCTTTCAATTAGTGGTTATAGATGAGAGCATTAAAATCGTCATATCCTAGCATGTAATTTCTTAGAAAGTTCTCATCTGTGATGTCTCCGGTCAACACACAATCTTCTTCTAACTCGTCTATTGGCACCAAGTTGGTTTTGGGCAAGGAATATTGCCGCTATTATATGACCCCGAAAGATACAACAACCCCCAACCTATTGTAAATATTGTTGTAAATACCATGCAAGATAAGATAAGATAAAAGATACAACAATTTTCAGAATACCAATTATCTTGTCATATTATCTCCCGTGCGCATATGCAAATGAGGATTAAGCGCCATTTTTGTAATACTACGCACTATTACAAGCGCACAAATTTTGAGCGCAGGCGCGACCAAAGAAATGAGAGAAAAGATACAACAAAAGATACAACAAAAGTTACAACAATGTTCAGAATACCAACTTTATCTTATCTTCAAAGATACAACAATATTAGAGATAACACAGGGTTCAGAATACGGTCCCTTGTCAAGAGGCAACATCATTCATTGAAGCTGACATGACACATTAATTATGAGATGTTACATGCCCGGACTGTTGTCAGTTTATATCAACTTTGTACGATAGTTAGAATTTAGGGGTATTTAGGGGTAATTTGGGGGATGTTCGCAGATGTGAGAAAAAAAGGGAGTGTTTTGGAAAGAGCAACAAACTTCAGGAAGAAAGGTCATACAGTATTTTCCCAATGTTTCACAATTGTGAATGCATAGTTGTATATACATACTTTTGCAAAAATGGGGTACTTTTTTGTGTGCCTGTGTACTCATTAAGCCAAAAGTAGGATTATACATGTATTGTAGATTTCATTTTCTACCAGTTTCAAAGTGAAAAGAGGTCATATTTTCTGTAAAAAGTTCTAGAAATTATGCAAAACAGGGGTCATTAATATACTCTGCTAATGATCAAGTGTTACGACTTTAATTATGAAGTGAAACAAAGCGTTACATGACTGTATGACTATTCATACTCACCACGAACAGTCAACTCCAGCATGAACACCTCTGTCTTCGGAACCTTGTTGAATTCCACGTCAAGGTCAAAGGCCTGCCCTCGCCTGACAAACAGGTTCTTGATCTCATAGTCCGAGGTGTGGTGCCTTTCCCGATTCCTTGCTAACTGTGTCATGAAAAACAAACAATGATAACCATATAATAATAAAAATAACAATTATTATAACTAAATCAATAGTAATGATTATAATGACATTAATAATAATGATAATAATAATAAGAAGAAGGAGAAAAAGAAGAAGAATGAATAATACTAATAGTTAATATAATAATCATCGCCATCATCATCACAATAATTTTCATAATATGAGAGGGAATAGAAACAACAAATGTGGTTGTACGCTTAATAGGCCTAAATGTACAGTGTATATTATAATATAAAACGGGTTCAAGAATATAGGCAGTCTAATTGGTCAAATGACACCATATGACCATGCATCTTGCTTTCCTTGATTTTAAAACAATTTTTTAGGGGGGAACCTGAGAGAAGATGTGCCCCTATCCCCTATAGATACCCCCAATAGCCATGTTCAGATATGCCATGGTTTTTCGTTTTAATGATGACGAAAAGCATAAGACGCTACACATTTCCATTACACAGAGCTGAGGGAATATGCCTCAGACCTTTGTTGTGTGCAGTTGCAATTCATTAACAAGTTTATTAAAAATTGTGTTTTTGTTTGCCGCGGTTTACCACGACATATAAGAATGAGCCTTAAAGTGACTCGGTAACATTGCCTCAGATTCTGAAACAAAATCCTGGATTTAGCTCATACTGCTATCATAATTATAAACCTTCAGGTCAGTCAGGAATCCCATGACTTTTACAAGCCGATCACCTGTCTGATTATCAAGATATTTGTGATTGAATATCGAAATCAAATTTTGTGTTTTCCTAACGGTTTTCATAACACGATACAGGCTATTGTGGAAAATGAGTATGGTAAAACCGGTCACACAAAGATATTTACTTTTTTGAGGCACTTCATGATCATTTTGAAGCACAATTTTTTTAGGGCTTCAATAGTACACCATATCACAGACACTGATAACACGTAGTGCCATGCATCTCAGATTTAACATTGTTAAACAATGGCTTTAAGCGTTTGATTTACCTCATAGTCGAAGTTCTTCACACTGAGTTGATTGGGGTTGGAGGGGGCATCCGTGCTATCATCCCGTCCCTCACCGAGATACGCCCTCTCTGCGTCTGCGACATTGACAGAGCGCCCCGGGGAAGGGGGTGACGTGATACCGGCACCAGTCTCATCAGCGGTTTCCATTAGCGTACTGTAAGACGGAGAGAAAAACATTACATCTAGGTTAGACTTTCAAAGGAAAATATCTGTTGCACTGCACACAAGGAATCATTTTATAAGGGCCAGATCTACAATTTTGTTTCAAAATAGGGGGAGGTAAGAGTATTAACAGGAAAATCCATGTAATCCAATTGCTAATCCTGCTCAAAATTCTAGGAAGATTATTCCAGTGTGGTAGAGTGTTGCTGCATAAACCCATGGGGTGGTATTCCGATAGCAGATTAGGAATTCGGGTTAAAAATAGGGGGAGCTAAGAGTAACATGAAAATCCATGTTATCCAATTGCTGATCTTGCTCAAAGTTCTAGGAAGATTACTCCAGTGTGGTAGAGTGTTGCCGCGTAAACCCATGGGGTGGTATTCCGATAGCGCGTACTAAGTTAAGCCTGGCTTAAAGAGAAGGTTGAGTTCTGGGAAGAGGTAAAAAAAAAAGAATTTGGGTTAAAAATAGGGGAAGCTAAGAGTAACATGAAAATCCATGTTATCCAATTGCTGATCTAAGTTCTAGGAAGATTACTCCAGTGTGGTAGAGTGTTGCTGCGTAAAGCCGTAAACCCATGGGGTGGTATTCCGATAGCGCGTACTAAGTTAAGCCTGGCTTAAAGAGAAGGTTGAGTTCTGGGAAGAGGTAAAAAAAATAATTTGTGAGCGTTATCATTGTTATTATGCAAGTGTGGAAGAACATAGATGAAAAATGTTTCCTGAGAAGCATGGCTCTTCAAATGCCTTAATATTCTAAACATGGCATGTAACAGCATAAAAATCGGGACGGACTTTATGCCACATGTTTGTGTAGTCCCATATAAATCTTTCTGTGTACAGTGCTTGCAACTTGACCAAGACTGGGCCAAATTTCTTATAATTTTGATCATTCCAGAACCTTGCAGTACACACCAATACTTATATGCTAGATGATCAACCTTTTCTGATCGATTCCACACCGTTTCTTTCACAATGCAATCTCATGACCAGAACTCAACTTTATCTTTAACTTAGTCCACACTTCTATGGAGTGCCTGTTGCCAACTCATTTACCCTGTACAGATTATTTTAATCCAGCAATGAAAAGTGTCCAAAAAAATAATTTTGCAATGAAATGGGAAGAAAAGATAATATGATTATGAACTGAATTTCAATAAAGTCCTTGGTAGATTATCTTTGTCATGAATATTGAAGGAGGAAGATGAAACCTAGCATTCCATAGAAGTGTGAACTAAAATTCTTGTTTAGTCTGGACTTAGTCCCGGCTTAACTTATGAGAATACCACCCATTGCCTCCAGGGTTAAGAAGAGGACAATTTAAGTAACAAGGCCTCATTTCATGGATATGAGTTTGAAGATGATAGATCTTAACTTAGACATTAGAATTTAACAAATTGCTAGGCAAATAGGGGAGGGTCCATAATGTGGGACAATAAGTTAAGCACCCTGCAAATAAAAAGTAATACAACAGGTGCAATATGTCTCACTTCTGAGATGACTGAGCAATCAGAATAGATTGGAGACTGGCCCCCAAACTTCAGAATTAAATTCTGTTATTCTTTGTCATGTTTAAGTTGAGGTGAAAGTCGGAACATTTAACATTAATTTATTACATGTGCTTAGCCCTATCTCCTGGACACATTGATTTAGTCAAACAAAATTTTACATGGCCACATCTATCGACTTGTCAAAAACATCTATGGTGCATTTATTGACATGTCAGTCATAATCTTATCAACAATTCTTTCTTTGGAGGGTGGGGGCTTTTTTATCCTGTTTTGTTTTTGTTTTTGTTTGTTGGTCTTTTGTCATTGGCTTGTTTGTTTTGTTTTGTTTTATTTTTTATTCATTTTGAATTGATTTTGGTTTGCTTTGTTTTGATTATTAGAGGGCATTACTGAGACCAGAGGTGGATATGTTTCTTAAAGGTAAAAACCAGTTTTGGAAACGCCCCCCTCTCAAAAAATGAAATGGAAGCTCTCATTACCAATCATGTGAAAGAATATGTTTTGACTAATACGTGATGATACAAATTTTGCCGGGAAACCGCCTACTAATCGATATACTTGGTAAATTATTATATCGCGCAATTGTGTCGCGCACGTGTCACCTAGTCCCATATACATCTTTCTGTGTAGAGTGCTTGTAACTTTACCAAGACTGGGCCAAATTTCTTTTCATTTTGATGATTCCAGAACCTTGCAGTACACACCGATACTTATACGCTAGATGATTTCTGATCGATTCCACAACGTTTTTTTCACAATGAATGCAATCGCATGACCAGAACTGGTCTTTATCTTTAATTACACTGCAATGTGACCTAAACTATATGTCTACATGGGGAGAGACTGGCATGATTGCTTCAATGCATGAGGACATTTTGTTCAGAGACCAAGGCAATTCCCATCTAAATTTGACTCTGTGGTCGGTAGGTGCGTGCAGATATTTTGATTGAAAAAATGAACCATACTGTTTGAAGGCCAGGGGTAAATGGCGTGCAGACAACTGATTTGTTTTTCCCTCCTATTCCGAAAACTATAAATCATATTTCTTATCAATAGAAAAAATGGGAATAATTTTCCCCATTCATTCTGAGTCAGTGAACATCTTGATGTACAAAGTGGTAAGATTCTTCCCCCATGTATCTCTCCCTCTCTGTCTGTCTGTCTCTCTCTCTGTCTCTTTCTCTGTCTGTCTGCCCGTCTGTCTGTCTCTCTCTGTCTGTCTCTCGATCTCTCGATCTCCCTCTCTCACACACACCCACAAACACACATTCACTCTATCTAGACGACAGCTTTATTGTTCTATTGTGGACAAAACTGCCATGATTTCAAAGAGAATGATTTGATTAGCCTATGTCATGTACTTTTGGTTTCTAGGTTCAATGATATCTTTTCAACAGTTTACATATGAATTTGTGACCCCCGATTTCTTTCACCTAATTTGAAGCTTTTAATCAGCCCGGGTCAGCTGTGCGCACATACAGAACCGACTACGCGTACAATGTCCGCGCAGCTGTGCGGCTGAATCTGATTGGCTCTGATTGGCTCTGATTGGATCACTCTAGGTTCACGACCGTTCTATTTAGAGCACGGGTGATTGAATAAAAAAGGGAGTCTAATACTTAGTAATGGAGGTCTTAGATGATGAATCAGTAATAAGGCCAATATACACACATACACACAGTTCAATTCGATTATTATTTTCCGTATGCAATGCATGAGAGAGTAAGCACAATTATGATCCACGTTAAAAACCCCTTGATATCCCCCGAGCAAGAATGGCACGACCCGGTCCGCTGGCTACCTACAGATTTCAGCGATCAAGAGGCAACACACGTTCATCAATGGAGAAAAATGGAGTTCCCAAAATCAGACGGAGGTACCGATTGGTTTTATCTTTTGGGTTTTTTTTTCATCCAATGAGAATCATTTATATATCAAAATGTTCAGAATGAACTGAATGACATGAATCTTTTTCCGTTGGTAAAAAATAGCCCTCTCCCGGCAAGAAACCGCCAGATATAGCCAGGAGCGTTCAGTCAAAATGTTTGATACCACAGAAATTTTGACCAAATTTATGAAAAAGGATCAATAAATGACGGTTCGATGGAACAACAAAATATCGTGATTTTTACATCACCATGAAGAAGAAAAGTCAAATTTTCTAATGCTTTTTCCGTTGGTGAACTAGGCCGATCGGATCAAAAGATATAGTTGAAAAGGGGGGATTTTGGCATATTTTTTAAGCTTTTCACGTCGGTGCGCGGTGTGTTTGAAGAGGTTGACGCTTAAGTGTATGGGTAAAATCCATGAAAACAGTGAATAATGATGGTTCATATGGTTGAACAAATGAACCATACTGTTTGAAGGCCAAAGGTAAATGGCATGCAGACAACTCTGATTTTTTTTCCCTCCAATTCCGAAAACTGTAATCATATTTCTTATCAATAGAAAAAATAGAAATAATTTTCCCCATTCATTCTGAGTCAGTGAACATCTTGATGTACAAAGTGGTAAGATTGTTCCCCCATATCTCTCCCTCTCTGTCTGTCTGTCTGTCTCTCTCTCTCTCTGTATGTATATCTGTCTGTCTGTCTGTCTCTCTGTCTCTCCCTCTCTCACACACATACACACCCACCCACAAACCCACATTCACTCTATCTACTAGATGACAGCTTTATTGTTCTATTGTGGACAAAACTGCTATGATTTCAAAGAGAATGATTTGAGTAGCCTATGTCATGTACTTTCGGTTTCTAGGTTCAATGATATCTCTTCAAAAGATTTATTTTATGAAAAAAGTAAATAGTGATGGTTTTATGATTGAACAAATGAACCATATATACTGTTTGAAGGCCAAGGTTTAATGACATGCAGACAGCCCAAATTTTTCCTTTTCTGAGAACTATAAATCATATTTTCTATCAATAAAAGAAATGGACATAATTTTTCCCATTCGTTTTTAGTCAGTGAACATCTTTATGTACAAAGTGGTAATATTCTTCCCCCATATCTCTCCCTCTCTCTCTCTCTCTCTAGTCTGTCCGTCTGTTTCTCTCCCTCTCTCGCACACACCCACAAACACTCATTCACTCTATCTAGACTACAGCTGTCTTGTTCTATTGTGGACAAAACTGCTATGATTTCATTCTTTGTCATGTACTTTCAGGTTCATTAGGTTCAATCATATCTTTAAAAAAAAAAATTTTCATGGAAACAGTGAATAATGATGGTTTATTTGTTGTTCCCAGCCAGCAAAGAATGGTAAACCTTTAAACTTTAATATTGTGGTCATGGTCCCCTTCTTGGTCTCTCTAGGGGCATTTACACTGTCATCCAAAC
The DNA here is from genome assembly GCA_037976565.1 of Mesocentrotus franciscanus. Lineage (NCBI taxonomy): Eukaryota > Metazoa > Echinodermata > Echinoidea > Camarodonta > Strongylocentrotidae > Mesocentrotus > Mesocentrotus franciscanus. The sequence goes on along the minus strand of CP137681.1, from coordinate 12,438,257 downwards.
ATGCCAAACAATGCCAAACCGGAGCCTGACCGCGATGTTTCAGTGATGTTACCAAGGCAACTACCCTTTACCGGCAAAAATGCCAAGCCCGAAACATTCCAAAACGAAGTGTGATCTTTTGGCATCTTTTGGCATATTTTGGCGTGTTTCGCAAGTATAAATGCTCGTACTTGTAAAATCGCGATTTTAGGTCACGTGACTTTAGGAGCGTGGCTAGCCCTGAAGCCTTATTTGCACAAAGTAAACAACTTGTTTACGCTGAACCGCTACAAAAGATTCTCAGCTAAACTGTAAAATCTCGAAACCACCAAATGAAATGATTAAAATGTCAAATGGAAGAAGAAGAGTTGTTCTAACTCATAAATATTGCAAATAGTTGTCAAACCCTGTTTTGATATGCGAAAACTGAGCAAAACAAAGCGCAATCTTTTGTATTATTTTATCTGAAAATATTTCAGTATTTTTCATATTTTCCGTCATTACACCAGATCGATACTTTCGTACGTGATAAATCAAAGTATATCAAAGCTCTCTTCCAAATATCTTCTCATAATTCTATGTCCCACGGTTGTTTCGGGGATAAATTAAAGGCAATGTCATCAACGAACCCATGGCGAAACATTCACGGAAGCGTAAATGTAGTCCCATCTATAGGGGTATGTGCGGTAACATGTAGTCCATGTAGTCACACGTACCGTTATACGTGCATGACTGTTCGTGCTGGACTCGCTGTGTATGATTGAGCATTTTGCATTTGGAAGACCGCGATTGCGCATTACCAACCAAAAAATCGCTGAGCAGCTCAGTCGGTGATGTTTCGGCACAAGTGTAAACGGGTGCACGAAACATCGCGATTTTTCAAAATGAGGTATTTGACAGTATAAATGCGCCTTCTTTCTCTGTCTCTCTCTCTCTCTCTCTATCTCCTTCTCCATATTTCTATTTCTATTTCCCTCTCTCTAGACAAATAAACTATTGCATATAGTTGTATGCTCAAACATAACTTCACAAAGAAACACTCTAATTGGGTGCGTTTATGCTCACTTTTGAAGGCAGAATGAGCGTTTTGAAATGCTCATCGTAAACGCAGATCCACAGGGCTACATCTGTTTATGCTTCCCTTCTCCAGGCAAATTCGGGCTCTGCAGCTGGATTCGCAAACCTGCACTGCGCATGCCATGTTGACCCGGGAGGGCAGGTCAAGTTGGCGCGCGCTTTTTCGAAACTGCATATTGTGATATTTTTGTGTACATGTACGTGTCGCGATCTTGCACTCGACTATCGCTCTTCTTATTCTCGGTCTCGATTTACGGTTATTTATTTACGTCTGTGGACTTCCTACCATGGTGGGAAAAGATCGACGTGTGTTTTCGATGTTTTTGTATGTGCCTGTATAATTATGCGCATGCCTTCAGAAAAAACAAGCATAATATTGTGCACTGTATTAACGGCGAACGGATTTTTCATGTGAACCAGAAACACGTTTATTAAGACTTCACTTAAACGCGTTTACAAATGATTGTGCGTTTATGCTTCCCCAGTCTTTTTGGAGAAACGCCGATACAATACGCACCTTTTTGTGAGTTTACAATCAGCGTTTATAAGAAAATGAGAAAGGACGCAACCGTGTTTTTAATTAAACGCGTAACAAAAGCCTCATTCTGGCCTGAAAAGGGTGAGCATAAACGCACCCTAACTCTCTCTCTCTCTATACATCTTTTTCCATAATTCTCTATTTCCCTCTCTCTAGTCAAATAAACTATTGCATATAGATGTGTGTACTCAAACATAACTACAAAAAGAAACAGCAAGTAACTCTCTCTCTCTTTATCTCTCTCTCTCTCTTTATCTCTCTCTCTCTCTCTTTATCTCTCTCTCTCTCTTTATCTCTCTCTCTCTCTCTCTCTTTCTCTCTCTTTATCTCTCTATCTCTTTTCTTTTTCCATATTTCTATCTCTATTTCCCTCTCTCTAGTTCAATTAAAGGTTCTATGACATCAGACGACCTCAAATTCAACTTTTAACCTACTGTACAGTAATTATTCATCGTGAATCTGATGATGAAAACAATTTCCAGTCATTTTCAATCACTTAGCTGCAAAATGAGAAAAACAAATAGGTTTCGAACGCCCCTGAAATTGTTGACGATTACGTAATCCCTGTGACGTCAGCGGGAGAACACAAAGCTGGCTTGAGCGAGAGTAAAATGCGTGGCTTTGTGCGTTGATTTGTAAAACCACTGAGTGAACTTTGCTGCTTTGGAAGTTATTTTTTTCTGGAAAAATGGATCATTTGCGTGGCAGTGACAACGAGGATGGATTCTTTGAACATTCTTTGTCTGACGGAGAAGAAAATCTGCCTGAGTTTCAAGAGGAACTTGAGGAAAAAGATGAAGTTCCTGCTGCTATGCTGCTCCTGGAATATTGCCCACACTACTGACTGTTTCAGCCTGCCTTTCCAGATCCAGTGAGACTGAGAGAAGTTGAGACAATTAATTTTGTCGGCGTTCGTGATAATCAGGAAGACATCGAAGAAAGACTTGGCCACAATCATTGGTGAGAATGATGTAAATAGCTATATATAGGAGCATTTATAGTTATTAAATTTATATTTGGGTTGAGACAATCGGCACTATACATGCGATGCGATGTACCCAGTGATGTGCACATAATATGCTGCAGCCGTAGCTACATAGGCCTACACCGCCCAGCTGCGGGGCAGTGAATGCTTTGGTGGAGGCCGGAGTGCGCGGCTTACGTAATGAAACTCACTGACTGAGCTGAGCTGACCGAGCTCCGAGCCAGGATTTGCGACACCAAACAAAACAATACTCGAGATTTTGTATTGTACGATTGGCTTCTAAGTTCTATTTACTTTCGATCTAGATTATTGAAATCTATTTTCAGAAACAAATCACACATAGGGTCTAGATCTAGTCTGCAATGTAATGTTAATTGTGAAACTAATAAAATCTTCAAACATTTACTGGATACATCATGTACATGTCCTATTTTTCACACGATTATAGCGCAATGAATGATAAGATGAGATATAGGTCTAGGTCTACATAATAAACATTTTTTTTTATACATTCATTCAGGTGTTCATGCAGTGGATCATGGAGGCTGCTCTGCAATGCTGAAGGTCGTGATGACCATCTGCTTTAAAGAACTTCCCCAGTTCACGCAGACAATGTTATGAGCCAGAGGAGTTGGACTGCATCACAGACCGTCCTGGTTTCAGGAGTGTTTGGATAGACAGGTGGGTACTTGAGACCGCCTTCTACCAGTACCGCCAGAAGTATACTGCCAACAAGCATGACAAGATACCACTGAAAATGAGTGAGTATTCACAATTTTTAGTCCGTACAATACATACATCGTAGTTCCACGGTGGAATTTGGTTATAATAAACTCCTTGGACCAGAAAAACTACCTGTTTTATCGAAACCATGTTATATCAGGGCTAAAATACAATAGAATACAAAGAAGTTGGACCAGAAAATTAACAATAGTTTGTTACATGTATCTCATTAAGGTTCACTGTACAGGCACAATTTTTTTTTGGGGGTGTGCTGAGGGTGCCAAATTATTGAATTCAGTATATATCATAACTATGTCATCAAGATGTCTTGGATGAGACATTAAACGATATGGGTGATTCTCTGTTACAAAGTTCGCCCCCCATCGCTACCTCACAGACTTCATTATTCATGTACGTACATATTGTAAAATATAAATGGTGCGATGTATTAAAACAGATATGATTGATAGAAGTGGTGGTTGTTGCATTCCATGGTCACATGCCATCACTGCTTATGCGTCAAATTGTAGTGACGTTCCTAATAGTAGATGCAATTTAAAAGAAAATTATTATTGAATGATATTGAGTGGAGAAAAATGGGAATTGTGCACTTTCCCTTTTATTTCTGTACATGTATATATTTGTCTTGTCAAAACTCTTATAGATAGGAGGTAGATGTTACTATCTCTAATGGTTTGTGTGTTTTTTTTTTTGTTCATTGCAGGAAAAACACCCACGTTGCCTATCGTCAGCTAGCTAGATTGTGCTGGGGATACCTGGGAAGATCAGTGCGAGTTTCACTGCCGTCCTGCGCTGTAATTCAGATCCGGACAACTTTCCCTTCCTCAGAATACAGAGGATTTGAAGAGGAATATACAGATATTTTGTTGGGCATGGGGTGTAGTGTGATTCAATCAAGATATGGATGTTTGCTTTTCATTTTAAAATTTATTTTGAAGGTGACATTGATATGTTACTTACTTTTCAAACATTGTGGCTAAAGTAATTTACCTTAGTTTAATGGGTTACAAAGCTTACTAAAAGGGATACCGGTAAGTTTTTAATTTTCACATGATATAAATACCTTCTAGAGCTATAGGTTATCTTCATTGGTAAATGTAATTTCTCTCATAAGAGTATCAGAATTTATAACATTCCGCTTCTTATCTCCTCAAGGTTATGTATTTATTTATTTATTATTATTATTATTATTATTATTTTCTTGGGGGGAGGGGGATTCTTTCAAACTAAACTTGTGACCTACTGTCTGTAGGTTTAAAGTAGATTAACATATGAACTCTCAAAAGGGTTAATTCATCCTAGAGCAGTTATTTGCTGTCAGCCAATGTTTTCTGTTTAGAGCTATAAAATACTGGAAAGTAAATGTGTTCTCTTATAATGACTACTTATTTTCGTATGATATTGCAGCTACATATTGTACTAAAGAATATCTCATTTGCCTCATCTCTCAGTTGATGCCCACAATCAATGAGTTGATTATTATTGTACTATGAAGGAGGTAGATCACACTTGTCCTAACCTGCATAGTGTACATTTCAGCAGTCTTTCTTGTAGAACAATTTTCCACCAGATGTTAAAGATACTACATGGGTGAATATTTTGGGTGAAAGTTTTCAATAGTTGTCATTTTTAGAGAAATAATGGATGAAACTGCAAGGCAATCATTACTTCCATGCCTCTTGTTTTCTGATGCACTTAATTTGGGATAAATATTTCAGCATGTGTTTTCTTGTGTTTTATACCTTAAAATGCATCAGTAAATTCAGTATAATTAAATCAGTTCTTTTGAAAATCGTATTGAAGTATTGAAGATACTACATATTCAAATTGATGTATTTATTTAGTCAGTGATTACCCCATCGATTTATGCTGTTTAGGGTCAAGACAAGACAGAGAAACTAAATTGAAATTCGAAACTTTATTAGCTAATATGGGAATTAGAAATGTAAAGTACATGCACCCAGGGGCTGATCCAACCGGCACCAAGGGAGGGGGCCGAAAAAGGGGGGTAGTGAGCACAATTTTTTTTTTTTTTGCCCCCGAAAATTGAAAATTGAAAAATCGTGCTGGCCGATTTTTCGCTCAGTGGGGGGATGGGGGAGTGAGTAGTGAGCACAATTTTTTTTTTGGCCTCCGACATTTTTTTAACCACCACCCCTTGAGCGCCAGGAGGGCCCCATCTTCTTTTTTTTATAAAGAAAGGTGTTTTTACCTGTTTTTCCGGCCCCCCTGGATCCGCCACTGCATGCACTATTTCATGGTGTAGCTATTGTAGGACAAATCAACCTTCCAAATGGTTTATATATTTTTTGTGTATTTTTCTACCATGTCTTTCATCCAAAGCAACATCTTACACACACTCACTCACAGTTTTAGTTAATGTGATATATTAAAGTGGACCAATCCCCCAAATACATATTGTGCTTTCTTTTTATCTGTTATTTTCTTCATACTAAAATGTTAATCCTAACAATGCTTCATAGTAGTTCGTAGTTTATTTTATTCAAACTAAATGTAAAACATATTATTTCATTCAAGTGATTGGTCCTCTTGCAATCTTGCTTACTTTACTTTTCACATGATTAGTAAACAGTAAGGAGTGCATTGAATTCAGGATGGAAGAGCAGAGAGGTATAGAACGAGATGCAAAGAGATATTGTGTGTGTGTGTGTGTGTGAGAGAGAGAGAGAGAGAGAGTACGTTGCAAATGATAGAGATAGGAAAAAATATTGCAAGAGAAAAATTGTGATAGAGAGAGACATTGTAAGAGATAGGGACAGAGTAATTTCCAGAAAAAAACAAATTTTGAAATTCCCCTTAAATTTTCAAACCAAGGCCCTGACTGGCAGGGGGTAATAATAATTCTTTGGACCGCTGAAGGGAGTTTTATTTTTTTCCAAGTGGTTGAGGGAAAATAAAAAATGTAACATCATTGTAAATTTTGAAAAATTGAAAGAGGAAAAATAAATGAATTGAATGTTGAAGATGGCATGCACCCCATCATCAAAATCACAATCGTCGAAATGTGCACTGCGCACTACACAGGAATCTATGCATGGGGCTGCTCCAACTTGCCCGAGTCAGCTTCACTTTAGCTGTCCAAATTTAACTCAAATTCGGGTCTTTGGGGAAAAGATGTAGGCTTACCCCGTCCTGATTCGTATTACAGCAGCCTCCCACGATACACCTCGACGGCATTGTGAAATTCAAAGGAAAATATCAAAAAATTGCCGGAGGAATCGAACTTTTCGTACAAAAAAAAACTTGCCACGCTAAAGCACGTAAACACAATAGAGAAAACTTTCGCGCACTGCAGCAGAAGCTCGGAAGATTCTCCCGATGACGTACTGTCACGTGATCGCTGAGTTTGGGAATTTTGGGAGGCGGGGCTAAGGAGCGTGGGAAATCATGTAATTAATGAAGGAAAAACACTATAACTCGTTAACCCTTCTTTAGAAAAATTTCAAAAAACGAGAGATTGATTATATTGGTATTTTCTACACGATGGGAAGCATGAATACTTGGATGGCAGAGGACCTTTAACTATTGCATATAGTTGTGTGTACTCAAACTACAAAAAGAAACAGCAAGTAACTCTCTCTCTCTCTCTCTTTATCTCTCTCTCTCTCTCTCTCTTTATCTCTCTTTATCTCTCTATCTCTTTTTCCATATTTCTATCTTTATTTCCCTCTCTCTAGTTCAATTAACTATTGCATATAGTTGAATGTACTCAACTACACAGAGAAACAGCAGGGAAAATAATTGCACAAGTCTTTTTGGAGTTGGTGAGCTGGAATCTAGTCTGCTGAAAGAGGTAAATTGTCTATGTATAGTCTGTGCTTGCAGACTAGTCAATAAGCCACATAGATGTGCAGTACACTTGCTTCCTACAAATCTTGCCAGAAGACTTCCTGACCTAGCAGTCCTAGCAACATCTGAAACATCAAATCTGTACCACAAATGAGGGGGTAATGAGCACTTCAAATAAAATTAAAAAAATTTGTAATCAACACCCGCCCCCCGCCCCCGTTGAGCCAGAAAAAAATTGCATACGATCTCCCTCCAAGCAGTTCCCAAAAGTTGACAGCCCTGGATTACCTCATCAAGTATCAAGTAATATAACAAAAATAACTGGAAAATTGGGACCAGCATTTGCGCGTAGTCCCATAAACCCATTTCTGTGTGCAGCGCATGTGACCTACAGCAAGACCGAGTCAATTACTTTTCATTTTGATTATTCCAGAAGTCAACAAAAGCCTGCATTCTTATGTACTGCATCTCCTTTCCAAATAGACCCATTAACTAAATTTATGCATTCCTTTAAACAGAAATTTCTCTTTGACAACTGAAAAGCTTGTCAGAGGCTATCCTAACAAAGCAACAACTTATGTATGCAAACCAGATTTCATCCATAGAGATGCCATGATACATACCAGGTGAATGAAATGGCTGGTAACCATGGATTAGGGAGAGAAATATGAATAAATTGAAATACAGGTCTATTACTTCCAGACAGTTTCCTTACATGACCAGGGGAGTGTTTCACAAAGACTAATATCGACTTTAAGTTGGACTTAACTATGGCAGGCTATTCATGCCACCGGTTGCTCTCACCATTGTCTCTCAATTATGATCTTTAGATAATATTTTTTCCTTCAATAATGAACTATCAAAAAATGTAAATTCTGTAGATTTGTGACCATGATTTGTACGTCCCTTGAGAGACCAATGCCAGTAAATGGTGAAAGCAAACAGTGGCATGAATGGCCTGCCATAGTTAAGTCCAACTTAAAGTCGATCTTAGTCACTCCCCAGATATCAACTTTAAAGGTAAAGACCAGTTTTGGAAACGCCCCTCTCTCAAAAAAATGAAATGGAAGCTCTCATTACCAATCATGTGAAAGAATATGTTTTGACTAATACGTGTTGATACAAATTTTACCCGGGAAAGTCGGGAAACCGCCTACTAACTGATATATTTGGTAAATTATTATATCTATTGGGACCAAAAAAAAATATCGCGCACGTGGTCGCGTAGTCCCATGTACATCTTTCTGTGTACATGCAGTGCTTGTAACTTTACCAAGACTGGGCCAAATTTCTTATCATTTTGAGTGATTCCAGAACCTTGCAGTACACACTAATACTTAAATGCTAGATGATCAACCTTTTCTGATCGATTCCACAACGTTTCTTTCACAATGCAATCGCATGATCAGAACTGGTCTTTATCTTTAAATTTGTTAGCATGGTCAGAAAACTACATATTTGAAGTTATAGGCATATCTTTATCAGGATGACCCAGCACAGGGCCATACAACAATAAGCACAGGTCTAGTAACAGCCATGCAGCTACATGTTTCCTGGAGTGGCCTCATCTAGCTAACAGGAAAACATCCTTGTATTGAATATCAATTACCATCTATCATCACCTAGCTACTGGCAGCAAGGAGTTACACATCTACTTGCTGGCAGTTACTTCATTCCATACTGTGTACTAAATCACCAATCATGTTTAGTGGCCAGCTGCGCCGCCTACGTGTAAGCAGCCTACAATTACAGACTCTATTTTGACACCGAGGATACACCAGGATTATAATGAATGAGTGACTGCTGGATACACTAGAGATGCAATATTTGCAATATTGAAACTTTTATCCCTTTTGCCTTTTGGCCTTATTTGGGGCTTAAATATGTTACAAACTTCAAGGTGTGAAGACTGATAATACATGTATTAAACAATATTTTAACTCACTGATTGTTTGACCTCCTGGTTTCAGCAACTTTCAGTAACTTTTCAATCCAAACGGTATGAACAACTTCTTGAAAGTGAAACTTTCTTCTTCCTTCCTGATGCAAGCAGGATTGGTGCTTGGGACATCATTATATACACTTCTCAGAAGTACTTGGAATATAATCTGTGTACATGCCCCAAGTCTTATCCAATGGGGTCATTGTTAAATTGTTGCTAAGGCATGCCCCAAGTCTTATCCAATGGGGTCATTGTTAAATTGTTGCTAAGGCAGATAGTGTATCTGCTGACCAATAAACAGTAATTGTACCTTTTTTGTGCAACTGTCATCGTGTCCACACACAAAACAATTTATCCCGAAACTCTATAACGAAACTTCGTATAAAGAATCATTGTATAAATTACAGGGTGTCCACACACAAGAAACGTTGTATAAAGAATCATCGTATAAATTCCAGGGTGTCCACACACACAAGAAAGTAATCCAGAAACTCTACAGCGAAATAGTTTAGGTCATGAAATGGAAGCGGAAATGAGAGGTCGGGTCTCCTTTCGCGTGAGGTCACGTTATAAGCCCTGCCCAGTTATACCGTTAGTTATACTAGTTACGTCCACACACAACACATTCCGTGATTAGGCGTGATTAGACGTGATTCTTTATTGAGTTCTAGTTCGAAACGATGCCCAAACCAGCGTTTCGTTATACGACGTTTCGTTATACGACGTATCGTTAGTAAGCATCCACACACACAATTTCATCGTATAACTATCACGAAACGGTATAACTAATCACCCCTAATCACGGAAAGTGTTGTGTGGACACGGGGTAATTCATGAATAATTCATATTTGGCCTGATAGACTTCAACTTCCGACTTTTTATACTATTTTGGTTTCATGCTGCTACAGTCACATTGAACATGCAGTTGATCATTTTTGTTTTTAAAGAACACCCAACATGCATCAGCAACTTTACGGTTATCGTCACTAAGGGGTAATGTTAGGGTTGGGGTTATATAGGGGCTAGGATTAGAATTAGGGTTAGGATCAGGTCTAATTTAGGCTGTAGCCTAGGTTGTACATGTACAGTGTACATGTATGTCTGGAGTTGGGGTTGCGGTTAAAGGTCACACTGCACTGCAGAGTGGTGTACAGTTGAAAGCTCTTGATTCTCATACGAGGTATATACAAATACTGATGAGTCTACCCTGGGTATATCATAATCAAATATACCAGTGAAAAAAATACACAGATGCGATGAGCGATTTAGCTCTGGAAAGCTCTAAAATAGATCTGGTAAACTCCAAAAAGCTCTATGGTAATAATAATAACCAATAATAACAATAATGAAATCTTGGGATTCTCTGAGGTGACTAGCATAGCACTAATTATTGCTATGCTATAGTCACCAAAGATCCATAATTTTACCAGCGCCTCAAAGGAGTGCTGGTATATTTGATTATTATCCCTTGATCACCAAAAAACTAAAAACTAAAAACGAAAAATGTAAACTATAATACTATATAAAGAAATGGATCTGAAAATGAACTTGAAATCACACCTTATGACCAAAATACGCACACACTAAGCCTGCAAAGAGAGCAGTGCATAACACACAGTGGCTCTACATGTATAGTGGCGATATCTCAAATATAGGTCTATCGGTAGCATCCCATGGTTACATCAAACATCACGTAACATCCATGTTTTTCTTCACGGTGGAAGTGTTTAATGTCACATGAGTGATCCGTGGCCAATCCTGGCACTGGAATTTTTATAGTCTATAGATCTAGATCTAATTACTTGTCAACTTGTGATGTGTGGTGGGGAAATGACGAGCTCAATAAGGAAGATGTATTGCACTAGCTAGGCTAGATCAGATTGATTTAGGGACTACACCTGAAAATACTATATTTAGTAACTGCATGTAGGGTTGATATCTAGATCTACACGCTCTACCTACTCGATCTCGATCTAGTATCATTTCATGAAATCTAGACTAATTACTTCTCCATTTCAAATTAATCTAAAAGATCCTAGTTGAAATAGATTAATGAATGAATATGGGGATAAAAATGAGAATATATGAAATGTCCTGCTAGCTACAGTACAATGCCTTGTTTTTATAATACCAACTGATGCAAATAATCGCAATGCAATATGTACAGGCACAGCAATAGCAGGGAGTTGAGTCTCATGCTTAAAGGAAACCTCAACCCAAAGAATAAGTGTAGGTACTCTGAAAAATGAGATGTATTCCTGGGTGTTTCCATTTACGTACACACTTGGAACAGCCCACCTATACTTGTTATTAACAAGTATTATATGTCTAGTTTCCTATTCATTTTCTACACAGAGGCATTAATTTTCATGAGACAGTTTCTGTGATTGGCTTTTTTGCTAGTGAATATTCATGACATTATGCAAATTATTAAGATCGCAGAATTCACGAGCTCGGTCATCTTTTAGTCTCACAAAAAATACGATCAACTTCTTTTAAAGTTCCTGAAAATGACACTTTGAGCGAGAAAATTTATAAATGAGTCGACTTTGTGATCTCTGAGTACTTATGCATGTTGATTTGGTAATATTGAAATGTTATGAAACGGACGTATATTTGTTCTCAGGACCATGTTTTGAGGGGGTAACAGGGTTGATTCCCCCAAGTTAAGCGAAGGTGATTGCAGCTATTATGTTATTGCACGACTGCTAGCCACAGCTGCCGGCCACTGCCGGTCTGCGCCCCGGGGATCAGCCTGATGGGGCCTATTGCTGAATGCTCCGATCAGCTCAGCGTACAAGTATACATTATATAGGAAAACATAAAATTGACATGACTGTGGTGAAAACGATAAATTGAGAGAATGGAGATATTTATAAATAGCAGAATTTTCATTATCTCTTCATTGTATCCATATCTTTAATATACTCTCAGACTTCTTCATGTACTTCACTGAGAGAGAAGAATTGAAGAACAAAAATATCTGTGTCTGCATAAAGGAATAGGACTAGGTGTAGGAGCCAGACCCAGGGGGCCTGGGGGCTACAGCCCTTCACCCTAACATTTTTAAAGCAGTGATTTTCGGGCAATAATTGAAATTCCTAATTTTCGGGCAAATTTTGGTCTAGATCTGGAGGAAACCTGTAGCTATCCATTGGTATCAAAACATGATAAGCATTGCACCCCTTATAAAAAAAAATTGAAGGGGGTGTGGCCCCCCCACCTCTGGACATTGTTACAGAAAATATCCTGGGTAGATAAGGGTAGACTAGGGTTGATAGCCTTTAACCTCTTCTTGTTTTTATTTCCCTTTAAATGACAAATTCCCTGCGAAGGAACGTCCCCAATTCTAATTAATGAGCTTTATAAGTAAGGACAGTAGCAGCTTGATGTCAATTAGGAACAGTTTTATTTATGGTATTTCAAAACAAACAAAACAAAACTTTTGTGATGAGTTTTACAAAAAAAGTATTAGAGTATAAAAATAAACATTGATTTATTTCAAAACAAACTAAACAAAACAGGCAATATATTATATATCATGAGTTGTATGAAAAAAAAAGTTACAATAGAGCAGGGGCAGATCCAGGATTTACTGAAAGGAGGGGGGGGGGCACTAATCCTAAAATTTTCTGACAAGCAAAAAAAAAATAGGTTCATCAGCATTTTCTTTTGCCGTTTTGGCCAAAGGGGGGGGGGCACTAAATTAGCCAGCCCCAACAAGTGTGATCTTAATAATTAGCATAATGTCATGAAAATTCACTAGCAAAAAAGCCAATCACAGAAACAGTCTCATAAAAATGCCTCTGTGTAGAAAATGAATAGGAAAAAAGTGGGTTATAGTGTGTCAGGTAGGTCAGAAAGAAGTGGTACAGTAAATGGAAACACCCTGTATTCCTGCCCTTTGATGTACAATATTCCTTACGAAAATTTCCAAGAGATATACATGAAGATATTCTTGGCATGATGTGTTGCCTTTTAGCATGACATGGGCGCAGGCATTTTCTTGAAAATGTGACGTACCAGTTGAATTTGTACAGCTGTATGCGTATCATTAACCAAGCTTTAGTGGGAAAGGCTTTAAAATCAATAACAAAACCTTTACTTTTCAATGAGGAAAAATCATAGCTGAGAAAAGATAGAAATCATATATAATAATATATTTGGTGAAAAATATATAACAGGGGAACAATTGTAACTATATAATTCATTTCAAAATACTAAAATATAGCAGTTGACAAATCTATTGCATTTTATGAGAAACCTTCACCCAACGAGAGCACAAACTTATGAACGCAATTTTGAATGCAATTTGCGTTCTGGCAATTGTCGTTCTGGCAACTGTAGTACAATTAAAGGATAATAGCAGGTGAATGAAATGCTTGATCATCACCACACACACCTGGGAACGAAGCATCCATACATTTGAATATATTTACTTGATAAACGACTTCACATAGTACGTCACGTTATCAAGAAAGTGGGGATGCCCATGTCGTGCTGAGAAACTGTACAATATATTCCTGCTTTATAAATGCCTCTCGCATACACATTGGTGGGGAATGTTATAGATTACATGTATATACAATATACATCTCTCTAGAAATCTAGCCATCTGATTGGTCGAAACTGGAGTCGTGATTTTAGCCATGCCCGCCTAACTGTCAATAGTTTTTAAAAATATGCCCAAAGGGCGGAATAGTTAAATTTTGCTCCGAACCCCATAGGTTCACGTGTAAAAAGTTTGTGCGAGCGCGGATACCATACAGTGTGTGCGATTCCTGAATGATCGTGACATTCAGGCAATTAACTTTCTAGCGACGATTAACTGACAGTGTCACAGATATTCTGTGATGTTTTAACCCATCTTTACTCAAGAAAAGGATAAGGTAAGGATTTGGTATATAAAAGATATATGGACTGCTTTAATATTCGAGACATGGTTGTTTCTATACTTACTGGCTCTCGGGACGTTGCATCCTGCCATGACCCCTCGGCGCGCCACCCACTGCGGTGCGCCTCGGGGTCATGGCAGGATGCAATGTCCCCTTGAGCCTATAGAAACAGCCATGCCTCTCATAGCAGTCAATATATCTATACTATTAAATGGGCAAGAAAATAATAAATCTCTCAGAATAAGTAAAGTTATTTCTTGGGGTGAGGTAATCCTATTAGGCTACACTCACAGCACTTGACAAGCACAAGATACGATAATATGCCAATGGCGGACTGTACTATACTGCAAGAAGAAGAAGAAGAATATCATATTTCATATTATCACCTAAAACCTATGTTGGACAATATTATAAGGCACAAATATTCATGATAATTAGTGGTATTCAATGAATATCTTTTGTTCAATCCAAAGGCAAAAGAGAACAGTCAGACCGCAGCGTGCGCGATAATGAGGCTGTACGGCAATTTTTATTCAGATTCTCGTGCGGTGAAAAGCTCGCTTACAACGCTCTCGTAAAACACGAGACCAGCCACGGGATTTTGGTAGCATCATTTCGTAGCCCTCATACGGCTTACAGTGCAATTCATCATGGCGGAATTATGGGGTAAGTCAATCTCTGAAATTTTCCTGTTCTTTGACACCAAATTTGCCCAAATTAGTTTGATTTTTGCCTACTTTTATCGCAAACAAAAAAGCGTTTTTAGTCCTCGGAAATTAACTACTCATTACATAGTGTCATATTTTGCTAGTTCCTGACTGGTATTGATAATATTATTTCGATTTTTGCATCCTACGTCGACTTTGATAACCAGTCCATCGTTTGATGTTGAAAACATGTAGACGCAAGTAATGTTTGAATAAGAAATATGCCCAAATTATTGGACTATATTTTGGAAATCTACCGGAAGTAGACGGAAAATGATTCGAAACCGCGGGAAATTGCTATGGCTACGGCTTTTCAGTCAGGAATGGCGGGGTGTCTTGCGTGTCGCTGTGCCATTGTGTGGCGCATACAGCACAAATTTGTAGTCCCATGTGTATATATTTTTGTCAGCTTTTTAGTTTTTGTTGTCGCGAATCGCCAGCAATGTACATTTGTAAATAAATCGACTGCTCATTAGTCATTGCTATTCATTATAAATCTAGACTAAATGATATGTTTTATAAGTATATTTCTAAGGGTTTAAGCATGTTTAGACAAGTATCAAGGGGGTGTGATCGAATTGTAAAGAACTTGAATCCTGAGCTGAGCTGAGGCTGCCGGCTGAGCTGGATTATTGGATTATAGGGTCTATATAGACTATTATTATATTAATTATATTAATTTAGGGATTCTCAAACTTTGGTTCTGACTTCTGGTCAACTCAAACTTTACAACCAGCCATAGAAATAAGCAGCATTTCCCTTGTGCGAGTTGTATTATGATTATGAACAGAGCAGAATTAAAACAAAAAGCCAAAGTTAAACACTTACATTTTATATTTTTACAACTTGTGCACATGTGGAAAAATGAAGGGAAAACTTCATGAATCTGACACCTGACTTATTTTCATTTAAAAGATCAATTTGAATTCAAGCCAGTTTTGTCAAATATAAATGGCTAGCTACTTTGATCAGATCTTTTCAAATCCCCAACATTGAACTAAACCATTTTATATTCCTTCTTCTTATCATTTGTTGTTGTTTTTCTGACAGACGCACTCAACCATCGAAAGTTGTGGAACATTGACAAAAAGTTTTCGAAAGACACAGACATCACACATCAGTCTCCATTGCATAAGTTCCTGGATCAACATTTGCTGGACTCCATGCCTTTATTTGAAGACTCGACACTCGACAGCAGTTTTGCTTCACATAGGAACAAACAATCTTGAACGGGGAGTTTGGGAGAAGGATGAAAAGGATTTTGTTCAGCTTATTCTTTCAGTAAAAGAAAAATTCAATTTCAATTCAATTCAATTCAATTCAATTAGGACCGCTCGATGCGAACTTACGGGTACTGACACAGAGTGATTACATTTTTGTATCTCTGATACATTCCGGAGCTTCACACGAACAAAGCATTTATTATATTAATAGAAAACTGATTGAACCTTTATACAATTTAACGATTTTTTTTACTCTAATAATACTTTTATTCTCAGCGACACATTTTATGCGTGTGATGGTCTCAACATAAATGTCAAAGTCAGTTTATAAATAAAATATAGAAAATGGAAATTTTATTCCTAGTCCTATTTCATTTATTATTATTAGTAGTGTTAATAATAATTTTGTTGTTTAACCATTGTCTGTTTACTAGGCTATTCAAAAGAAACCAGAGCTGGTTTCTTCTGGGTTAGTTAGCATGAATGTTGATTAAGAAATGTAAATTACACAGACCTGTTAAATAACACCCCAAAAAAAAAATATATATAAATATATATATATATATATTAATAATCTTTTTAAAAGATATTTTGTTTAATTTGTATTTCATCCAAAAATAGTACCTACACAAGGTGAACATAATGTAAATAGTCGAGCATTGACATATTTTGATAGGTTGGTGATGATGATTGTGATGGTGGTGAGCATGATGGTGATGGTGGTGATGGTGGTGAGCATGATGGTGATGGTGGTGATGGTGGAGATGATGGCAATGGTGATTTCAGTGGTGATGGCGATCATGGTGATGATGATGATGACGGTGATTATGATGGCAATGGTGATGATGTCAGCGGTGATGGTGATCATGATGGCTATGGTGATGATGATAATGATGACGGTGATCATGATGACAGTGATTATGATGATGATGGCGATGATCATGATGGCAATGCCGATGGTGGTGGTGATGGCAATGAATGGTGACGGTGATTATGATGCCAATGCTGTTGGTCGTGATGGTGATGATGTCGGTGGTGATGATGGCTATGGTGATGATGATAATGATCGTGATGATGATGGCGACGATGATTGTGATAATGATGTTGAAGATCAAAATTAGAATTCTATAATTTTTATTTGAGCCCTTCAGCCCACCGCACACTAAGATTTTTATCCGAGGGTCATAAACACATAAACAATTAAATCAGAAAATAAATTACCAGATATATATTCCGCGGGTAACTATGAAACAAAATCGAACAGAAAAGAGAATAAGGGAAAGAATTTTGTAATATTTTATTTCCAGGAATACACATGAACTGGAGTTACACAATTAGACAAAAGAATTATCAAATAAAATATTACCATCATCGAATGCCTGGGAATTACCAAAATAAATTCCTGTTTAAGGCTCTTCTCATTAGTCCATGGTTTACAAATATAAAAACACATTTCAGAACTTTTACAACCATAAAATTATTAGCAGGGATGGGAACAATCATATTTTCATTTTTCAATCACATTGCCCCGAAAGCTTGTATTTACACAAATATACATTTGAGAAAGAATAATGTGTCTTCTTTGTTAAAATGATATCAAAACATGGCCAAAAATAGCCTACATGTGTATATAGACACTTAAATCCTCCCTTCTGTCCCCTATTCATTCTAGAGCTGGTATTTTATATTGTACTTGAGTGTACTTGTGTGGTATCCGAATCCAACTTGTACTTTCTGTACACTTCTATTATTATGTAGCGCATGAGTATCATACACAATAATAAGTATGTGGGGCAATACAAAGCCTCTACGTCCGGGGTTAAGCACCGAGAGTAATACATGAATACCCCTAATCTCTGTCTATCCTCCGTGCGTGTTCATGTATACCGCACGGACAGGTTGGACCGCACAATACATCGATAATCGACGCAAAACTAGATATAGCGTAGTATCCCCCGGTTGATCTTCACGCAAAACGCTCGCCGATCGGACATGTCAGTTTTCCGGCGAAGTCTATTATGCATCAGCTGCTACTTTGCTAGTTCCTGACTGGTATTGGGATAGACATCGATAGGAAGTATGATATTATGTTAGGAAAATATCTACATTATGTGGTAAGCCAAAATTTAACGAGACGCACCCCCGATAAAAATGATTTTTTAACATGAATATCCGACTCTCCAAATATTTTTTTTCTCCAAGTTTTCTTCGTGTATTTTTCACATTTTAAAACATCACTCACTACTTATTGAATAGTACACTATAATGTTTATTATTCTGGCTCGATATTCATGAAAAATTCATTGTCATTAAATAAATCCTGAGCAGATAAGAAGAACTAGAACTGTGCCATGTTTTTGCTTATTACGTATGCAAGGGGAGCAAAAACATGCATACGACTTGAATAAATACGGGCGATTTTGCGAGCGCTGTGGTCTGACTGAGAAGGCTTCAATTCAAGACACACAATTAACCCCCATTAATTTTAATAAGGCGTAAACAAAAAAGAGATGTTGTATTGCCCATTGCGACCGAACCAAATATCTTGAAATCTACGGTCGGCTTTAAACAATTTTTAAATATTTTTTACCATTTTTTCGAGAAAAAAATATTTAAATGAATACAAAAATATGTATTAAAGAATTCAAAACTGAGAAATATCAGCCCAAAAAACGGAGGGAAAAAAAAGAAAAAAAAAGTAAAATAAAAAGAAAAAGATTTCCGACCGACCGACCCATGTTTTGGCACCTATAGGGCAATACAACATCTTTTTTTTTAGGCCCAAGTTGAAAATGAAATATTCAAAGATTTTGTTATTTCAAAACTAGTAACGTGTGTATAGATCTACTATGATTATGATCTTGTTGGGAATTGTAAGAAATAATTTACTTTTATCTCTAGTGTTCGATTGAAGTCATTAACACATCAGTGTAGACTATATGTCTGCTTTTCGCATTTGCGCTCTTTGGTACTTGGTACTTGATCTATTTGGTTGAGTAATTCCTTTGGCAGCTCTCAGTAAAATGAAATACGTTTACCAACTCCCCCTGAGCTGCGTTTACGGCCCTACCGAATTGTTTGTGTAAACAACTGCAATTTGCTTAGTCATTGTGCATATGCGCGCATTAATAACTCTGGGAAGCGGAAACGCGCGCTGCTGAACGCTTTTGCGCTGGGGTACGGGTAGCCTACGGTATAGGTACGGACGGTATATACGGTAACAATTAGCGCATATAAATATATTCTAATGCTTTTGACACGATTTCAAATTCCGAAGATACATACTGCCATTTACGGGGTGTCCGGTATTACGGGGTGTCCGGTATTACGGGGTGTCCGGTATTATTTATACGGGGTGTCCGGTATAATATGAGGTATCCGCTATAGCGCTACGCTATTACTACTAGTACTACTACTAGTAAACCAGTCTACCAGTACCACATAAAGCTCACCTCATGATTGTTGCTGTTGGTTTCCAAGTCAGAGGTTAAGTAGGATGAGGTTAGAAATTAGCCTTGATTTGTTGGCAGACGCAGTATACAGTACAGCAGAGAGCAACCTCAATTAGCAGACACAGTAATTTGTAAGCTCACTCCAGACGTACGTACGTACACGTCGGACACTGTACACGTATCGCCTTGGGTCCTAAATATGGTGATGAATTAATAGCTAGCTCGAAATTACGGGAGCGCATGTGCGTGTTTAACGTTTCGCATGCACGTTATATAAAAATGCACCCAAGCTTGGACCCTGGATGAGTTTCATTTCCACTATCTACAACCAACCACATATGCATGCACAACAAAGGAATACGATTTTAACTCCGACGATTGCACTATACACAGGCCATCATGCGTGCCGCCATGGAGCACGGGTTGAATGGTTCCATCAGAAGGTTCCATAAAACTTGCTATCAAGTTACATTTGTTATAATGGCCGAGGCACTGAAATCCTTGCATTTGATTCGATTGACTTGTTTGTTTGTTTCATTTCTTAGAACGGTCCCACCTGGGGCATGGAAGAAATACCGAGAGATAAGTGGTACAAAGACATTTTGCAACAAAAGATAGTAAAACAAAAATCTTATAAAAAGAAAGGTTCTTTGGCAACAAACAATACAAAATAAATTGAATGCAATTAAGATATAAAAAATAACTATTAGTCAGTGCTAAAAGTCCCGGCTACAAGTACGTGTAGGCCTATAATATGCTACAAAAATAAATTATAGAATTAATAATTATATCAATACAGAATTTGTATTTAATAACTGATTAAATTTGGTATGCTAATGTTAGGTCTATAGAATGTTATCACTTTTCCTATTCAAAAAGGGGCACTTTTGGGGTACTTGAAAAAGTGGGAGGGCACTGTGCCCGGGACGTTGCATCCTGCCATGACCCCTCGGCGCGCCGCCCACTGCGGTGCGTCTCGGGGTCATGGCAGGATGCAATGTCCCCTTGAGCCTATAGAAACAGCCATGCCTCTCATAGCAGTCAATATATCTATACTATTAAATGGGCAAGAAAATAATAAATCTCTCAGAATAAGTAAAGTTATTTCTTGGGGTGAGGTAATCCTATTAGGCTACACTCACAGCACTTGACAAGCACAAGATACGATAATATGCCAATGGCGGACTGTACTATACTGCAAGAAGAAGAAGAAGAATATCATATTTCATATTATCACCTAAAACCTATGTTGGACAATATTATAAGGCACAAATATTCATGATAATTAGTGGTATTCAATGAATATCTTTTGTTCAATCCAAAGGCAAAAGAGAAGGCTTCAATTCAAGACACACAATTAACCCCCATTAATTTTAATAAGGCGTAAACAAAAAAGAAATGTTGTATTGCCCTTTGCGACCGAACCAAATATCTTGAAATCTAGGGTCGGCTTTTAACAATTTTTAAATACTTTTTACCGTTTTTTCGAGAAAAAAATGTTTAAATGAATACAAAAATATGTATTAAAGAATTCAAAACTGAGAAATATCAGCTCAAAGACGGAGGAAAAAAAAAGAAAAAAAAAGTAAAATAAAAAGAAAAAGATTTCCGACCGACCGACCCATGTTTTGGCACCTATAGGGCAATACAACATCTTTTTTTTTAGGCCCAAGTTGAAAATGAAATATTCAAAGATTTTGTTATTTCAAAACTAGTAACGTGTGTAGGCCTATACTATGATTATGATCTTGTTGGGAATTGTAAAAAATAATTTACTTTTATCTCTAGTGTTCGATTGACGTCATTAACACATCAGATTCAGTGTAGACTATATGTCTGCTTTTCGCATTTGCGCTCTTTGGTACTTGGTACTTGAACTACTTGGTTGAGTAATTCCTTTGGCAGCTCTCAGTAAAATGAAATACGTTTACCAACTCCCCCTGCGTTTACGGCCCTACCGAATTGTTTGTGTAAACAACTGCAATTTGCAATTTGCGCGCATTAATAACTGGGAAGCGGAAACGCGCGCTAGCTGCTGAACGCTTTTTGCGCTGGGGTAGCCTACGGACGGTATATACGGTAACAATTAGCGCATATAATATATATAATGCTTTCGATACGATGCATATCATTTCATTTCAAATTCCGAAGATACATATATATACTGCCATTTACGGGGTGTCCGGTATTACGGGGTGCCCGGTATTATTTATACGGCCTTACGGGGTGTCCGGTATAATATGAGGTATCCGATACTCGGTAGTAAACCAGTCTACCAGTACCACATAAAGCTCACCTCATGATTGTTGCTGTTGGTTTCCAAGTCAGAGGTTTCCAAGTCAGAGGTTAAGTAGGATGAGGTTAGAAATTAGCCTTGATTTGTTGGCAGACGCAGTATACAGTAGCTAGTACAGCAGAGAGCAACCTCAATTAGCAGACACAGTAATTTGTAAGCTCGCTCCACACGTACGTACGTACACGTCGGACACTGTACACGTATCGCCTTGGGTCCTATATATGGTGATGAATTAATAGCTAGCTCGAAATTACGGGAGCACATGTGCGTGTTTAACGTTTCGCATGCACGTTAAATATAAAAATGCACCCAAGCTTGGACCCTGGATGAGTTTCATTTCCACTAGGCCACAACCACATGCATGCACAACAAAGGAATACGATTTTAACTCCGACGATTGCACTATACACAGGCCATCATGCGTGCCATGGAGCACGGGTTGAATGGTTCCATCAGGAGGTTCCATCAGGAGGTTCCATAAAACTTGCTATCAAGTTACAATACATTTGTTATAATGGCCGAGGCACTGAAATCCTTGCATTTGATTCGATTGACTTGTTTGTTAATTCGTTTCATTTCTTAGAACGGTCCCACCTGGGGCATGGAAGAAATACCGAGAGATAAGTGGTACAAAGACATTTTGCAACAAAAGATAGTAAAACAAAAATCTTATAAAAAGAAAGGTTCTTTGGCAACAAACAATACAAAATAAATTGAATGCAATTAAGATATAAAAAATAACTATTAGTCAGTGCTAAAAGTCCCGGCTAAAAGTACATGTAGGCCTATAATATGCTACAAAAATAAATTATAGAATTAATAATCAATACAGAATTTGTATTTATAGTAACTGATTAAATTTGGTAGGCTAATGTTAGGTCTATATAATGTTATCAAAGGTTGGACATGCGAGAACATAATGAAATTCATCTCCCTGTACTTAGACATCATCACATTTAATAATACCGCCTGAGAAGCTGACTAGACAAAATTAATAACGACATTTAACAACAGGCATCTTAACTATAACCAGGTAGTCTGACTATATCACAGCTACCATCGACATTTATAAAGAGATCGGTTCGATCTGTCCAGGGGGTGCCAGGTAAAAATGTCAGAGGTAAAAATGTCAGAGGAAAACATGTCAGAGGTAAAAATGTCAGAGGTAAAAATGTCAAAGGTAAAAATGTCAGAGGTAAAAATGTCAGAGGAAAACATGTCAGAGGAAAAAATGTCAGAGGTAAAAATGTCAGAGGAAAAAATGTCAGAGGTAAAAATGTCAGAGGTAAAAATGTCAGAGGTAAAAATATCAGAGGAAAAAATGTCAGAGGTAAAAATGTCAGAGGTAAAAATGTCAGAGGAAAAAATGTCAGAGGTAAAAATGTCAGAGGAAAAAATGTCAGAGGTAAAAATGTCAGAGGTAAAAATGTCAGAGGAAAAAATGTCAGTGGTAAAAAATCAGAGGTAAAATGTCAAAGGAAAAAATGTAAAAGGAAAAAAATTCGAAGGAAAAATGTCGGAGGTAAAATGTCAGGTACAAAAAAACATGTAGGGGTTAAAATCGGTGCCGTCATAATATCTCAGCACTTAATCACACAAAATGTCGAGACGTAAGCTACTGGGCTAGTCTATTATATTTTATAAATGACTGTGCATTGTACTTCGTACATGTCCTGAGGATAATACAATGTGGAAAATAAATTTGAAACTTATATTTTGTGATCAGGTTTGCATAGGCCTATATGAGTTTCTATCATGTTTCGATATTTTAAATCGGTTGATATTTTAATGTTTATTTGGTTTTGAGAAAGTAGGCCTAAGTACATAGAATATTAAGATTGAATGAGATAAAACAGGGAATCAGTTATAAATATCGCACAGAAATTCCACAAATTCAGTAATTAGACCCATGTTCATGTCCATCCCAGCAAAGACTGTTATGACAAGAAAACATTAAGAAAAAGACACGGATGCTTTGTCCCCCTCATCAATACTTTAACAAACAATAGTTTAACAAACAATATCAAAGCTTTGCTTGAAGAATGTCAGATAGTAGGCCTACAAGTAGTAAACGTTGAGACATAACTACCCAGGTATTTTGTCATGTGCTTTCGACTTTTATTAATGCAGTACGTTTGAAAGGCAGAAATTATTGTATTTGTTGGGTTAAACATAACACTGTGTAACTTTATATAAAAACATCATGTTTGTGATTAAGAAACGTGGGAGAAAAACAATTTAAGTCCCTCAATTTCAACTTTTTTTTTCCTGCCAAATTCGTGATGCATTTTGTTTAATGTGTAGACTTATACGAATATGTACCTGCTGGAAACTGTCGTATACAGTGTATGCCAGCACACCTTTTATAAATCCTGCACCAAATATCCTTCAAACAATATTATCATGTATACAAGCAGTCTCATGATGCTATAAATGGGTACAGTAAAACTATGTTTATGATATGTTACTCATGAATCAATATTTGTCAATTTCAGAGTTTGATCTCTCACAGCAAATAATTATAGAACGATGTAGCTTAAACAGAACCTCTGCAAAGCGCGCGTTTATCTTATCATGTATACAAGCAGTCTCATGATGCTATAAATGGGTACTGTGCCTGCCCGGACTACGACGACAAACAAACGAGAGCTCGCACGTGTTCTCATACTGGGTAAACAATAGTCAAAACAGCTTTATTGAATCTAGTCTCTTCATCATGGTCAAAGCTGACTCTTTGGCTTGCTGATTCACTTTGTTCCTTAGATTCCCGTAAAAACTATAAACAAACAAACAAATGAACAAAATCCAACATAAGTATATCATCATATCAAAGCATGTTACAGTGCAACTGCATTATAACGAGGCACTTGGGACGAGAGAAGATACATTGTTATAGGTAAAGTCTGCCACATCAGTGCCTTTAATAATAAGGTTCCACTGTATTATGAGTCTAAACATTATACTAAGGTGAATAACAATTAACTTCAATTTAAAGTAATTGGACTTAAATTATCATAATAGCAATACTGTCCAGTATTTAATACACTAAGTGTTGTGAAAATTAGAAATAAACTCTAAACTGATATCCTACAAATAAGGAATATTTGTAAACGTATTTAACTGTATACAATGGGTGTCGAAAACAGCTTAAATAGACAATGTAATTGCAAAATGTTATGTGAGCAATAAATGTAATGTCAACCATCTTATATCAAGTTTTGGCGTATTTGAGTGCTTATTTCCTCAGGACTGAGGTTTGAGTTTAATCTAGTTGAGTTATCATTACACAATAAATTCGATACTGATTAAGAGTTTCTGTATATTTCCATACAAACAAATATTCATAATTATAGTACTACACAAAGACCTGCACACTATGCGTACAGTGCATCAATCTGATACACGAGCTATTGAAGTTCTACAGTAGGATAACACTGATTGCTGTATGCATACTGAGCGAGTTCTCTTGAAATTAAACCTAAAAGTTCTATTTATGCTTACCACTGTGCCACTTGTTACCAAAGTCTCAGGCAGGCATAAATAATATGCCGATTAACGATGCAATTCCTTTTCCATCGCCATAACGTGCCCCAGTTTTGGGCCAAAATTACAATCTTCGCAGACGATAAAATTATGGAATGCCAAATAGACAATTACAACCGCACGGTGTATGAAGTGCCTTTACACTCCCACCAAAATTGCCTTCACTGGTAACATAATCACATGCATGAGTACACTTACATATATATGAAAATGCATTTACTAGTATTACATAAGTGGTGCATGTGAAATAATGTGACCATAATATGGAAATTTTTAAGCAAGCACTCCATACACCTCTTGCATGTAAATTGGTACACTTGCAATCTACAACACGAATAACATGGCAATTGAATAGCTTGATCAAACCAGAATGGCATAAGTGATGATGCGGAACTCAAACAATGCACGTTTATAACATGTGCTGTAAAAGATTATAACACACACTGCAAAGGTTGTAAGGCAAGCTTAAAGGTTGCGACAATATTTAAGCGCTGTGTATCTAAAATTCGCAGCAAACAAGATCAGAATTTGAGTCCTAAATTTTTAAACTGTACCAGAAAACGAAGTACATGTGCAAATGCAAGGTCAAACATTTGTACCCGCTCCAAACAATCTCAAGTGTACATACATACCTGCTCTATGGAGGTACCTTTTCCAGAAGCAGTACGAGCTTCTGAACCGCCTCCAGTATTCGGCAAGCTTCTTGTTTGGACGACCTTTGTTGTCAAGGTCTTTCGTTCCAACGCACCTGTACCCGTCTGACCAGACCATCTTCATCAGGAGTGGCTTCTGCGACCATCGCAATTGGCCATTTCATACGCGGAGCTTCATCGTCAGTGAGCAATACAATGTCTCCCACTTGTAAATTCCGTCTGGGCATCGTCCATTTCTGTCGTCTTTGAAGTCCCAACAAGTACTCTTTCCGCCATCTTGACCAGAACTGTTCCAGTAAGAACTGAACCCTTCTCCAGGCTTTACGCGTGTACACATCCTCCTTCACAAATTGCCCAGGAGGGGGCAACGGAACCGTCCTCTTCAGAGTAAGGAGGTGGTTTGGCGTGAGAGGTGCATCCGCACTTGGGTCATTCATATTGGTCACTGTTAACGGTCGGCTATTGACGATTGCCATGGCTTCGTAAAACAAGGTACGAAGAGCGGAGTCTGTGAGTCTTCCTGGACACAGGTCTATGGTAGCCCTTAAGACACTTCTGACGGTTCGAATCTGTCTTTCCCACACGCCACCTGCGTGACTTGAGTGAGGGGCGTTGAAGACAAATTCACATTGCTGGTCTGCAAGGTACGTATTCACTTGGTCTGAAGTCATCTCTCTCAATGCAGATTGGAGCTCGTTTCTTGCTCCTACGAAGTTACTGCCTTGGTCGCACCTAATCTGTCTGACAGCTCCCCTAATTGCTATGAAACAGCGGAGAGCATTGATGAATGCGTCGGTAGTCATGTCGTCGAGCATCTCAATGTGGATACCTCTTGAACAGAGACATGTGAATATAAGCCCATATCGCTTAATATCAGAACGACCTCTCCTTACAAAGAAAGGACCGAAACAATCCATACCCACATTCGTGAAAGGAGCCGAAGGTTCTACTCGATCTCTTGGCAAGTTTGCCATTTTCTGCTCTTCTTGAGGCCTACGAAGACGTCTGCATGACACACACTTTCGCAATACCTCTGCAACGACTTTAGATCCGTTTACAATCCAGAATCCATTGGCTCTCAGGTGATTCTGCGTCATTCCTCGACCCTGATGTTTGATGTCCTCATGGAAGTGGCGGATAATCGCCCGAGTGATAGGGCTACGCTTGGGCAGGATAACAGGGTGAGCCACTTCTGTCGATAGTTCGCCAAGTCTGCCCTTCACTCGCGTGATCCCATCAAGGATTATTGGGTCAAGGTCATGGATGGTACTTGTCGTTTTAACGGTCTTGTCCGACGTCAGAGCCTTGATTTCTTCAGGGTAAGCTTCCTGTTGAACTAACCGCAGAATGAACAGCTCTGCGTCCTTTCTCTCACGAACTAAGGAACCTTGTCTTGCTCCCTTCACTACCATCCGTAGACGAGCCAATACCTTGATCATCATCTTCCAACTAGAGATCCTGGTAAGGCGCGAGAGGAGGTTCAACGGTTCCGAATGAGTAGTTGTCGATAGGTTGGTTGCTCTCACTTCCGGATCCCCAACGGCGAGTGTCGGAGAGATACTTCCTACTGCAAAGTCTTTCTCCCAGAGGAAGCTTGGTCCTTGGAACCAATTTGTGCTACCCAGCTGACTTACGCTCAATCCTCTGGAAGCATGGTCAGCAGGGTTCTGATCAGTCGAGACATAATGCCATTGGTCGGGAGAAGTCCTATCTCTAATTAGCTGGACTCGATTAGCAACAAACGTGTGGAACCTCCGCGCATCATTGTGGATGTATCCCAGGACTACTTGGGAATCTGTCCAGAAGAAATCTTCGGCATCATGATACTCTAGCTCTTCTTTCAACATAGAGTGCACCTTAGCTGACACAACTGCCGCTGTCAACTCTAACCTGGGAATTGTAACCACCTTGGTTGGCGCAACCCTTGATTTGCCGAAGATCAGACAACAGTGAACTTCTCCTTTCTGGTTAACAAGACGCAAATAAGAGCATTGGCCATAACCAGACTTGCTGGCATCCGAGAAATGGTGTAGCTGCACTGTTACAGGATCACCAAACTCAGCAGGATGATAACACCGAGGTATTCTTAGCTCCTCTAGCTGCGGATTTCCTTACACCATTGCTCCCACCTTGATTGCAGGTTCTCGGATACTGGATCATCCCACCCAAGCCCGCTACGACACATTTCTTGAAGGATTCTCTTGCCATCGAGAACGACCGGAGCCACAAATCCGAGAGGGTCATAAAGGGATGCGACTATGGACAGAATTCCCCGCCGTGTCATTGGTTTCTCTTTCAGGGAAATTCTGAAACAAAAGGCATCCGTGGCCACATTCCAAACTATCCCCAGAGCACGCTCTACTTGATCCTCAAAATCCAAGTTTGAGTCAGTGACATCACTGGCACGCTCAGACTTTGGCAGACTCTCCAGAACTGCCTTAGAATTGAAACAAACTTGTGGAGACGTAAGCCACCCTTGCTGCAAAGTTGTCTGGCTTCATTGGCCAACTGAATGGCTTCCTCTTCACTGGATACACTCACCAGCCCATCATCCACATAGAAGCTGCGCTCGACGAAACGAGATGCCAATGGAAATTCATTGCTGCAATGTCTAGCCAGATACTTTAAGCCATAATTGGCGCAACCTGGCGAAGAAGCGGCACCAAAAAGATGGACGTTCATGCGATAATCCACTGGCTCCTTGTTGATGTCGTTATCTTGGAACCACAGGAAGCGCAGGAGGTCTCGGTCATCCTCAGCGACCCTAAACTGAAAGAACATCTTCTCAACATCACATAGCACTGCTACATTGTGCTTCCTGAACCGACAAAGGACTCCCACCAATGAGTTTATCATGTCCGGTCCCTTGAGCAGATGATCGTTAAGGCAGGTGCCGCCGTTCAGCGGAACAATCAAACACTATTCTCATCTTCTTCTTCATTGGATGGTACACACCATGATGTGGTATGTAATTTGTTTCTCCAGGCGGCGCCTTGGTCTCTACTTGTTCTGCAAAGCCACCATTAATGATATCTGTCATGAAGCTTGTATAGTTGTCTCTATATGCTTCGTCCTTCTTAAGCTTTCGATGGAGGTGTTCGAATCGAACGGTTGCCAACCTTTTGTTGCTTGGAAGGTTTGGCGGGTCTTGAAGGGCAGCGGCATCTGCAAATGACCATCCTCGCATTGTACAATGTTGGTCTCAAGGTGTTTCAAGAATTGTAGGTCATTCTGAGAGCATGCTTTGTCCGGCGATTTGTCCTCTGCGAAATCTGCCTCAAGCAACCCTATGATCTCCTTTGGCTTCGAAATGGTATCTCGCGAGTAGAAACCCTCCCACACTGGCTACTGAAGTCCATGGCATTCTCTTCTTCGGCAAAGCCAACAATACTCCAGCCGAGGTCAGTTCGAACAGCAAATGGTTCTACATCGCTACCAGTAACTACTTGTCTTGGTGTCAGAGCTCTTGGGCAATTATAGCCTATCAGTAGGCCGACTTCGCATCTCTGAAGTGCTGGCATCTCTCTTGCAACATCTTGGAGATGAGTCCACTTTTCAGCAGTACTTCTGCTTGGGATGTGTTCTCTATCAGTCGGTATGAAGTCACGCGTATAGCATTTTCCTATCTTGAGCTGGGAGGCGACATCATACCTCTAACTAAGATACTTGAGGTCACGCTGCAATCAATGTTCGATGACGAAGTCATAGTAGATAACTTTAAGCGTATGGGTTGCTGCTTAGCATTCAGGGCTTGCGCTACTTCATCTAGAATGAACGATGAATCACTCTGGGTATCCAGGAGGGCGTAAGTCAGAATCTCTGACGATGGTGCTTGTTCTGCCGCGACCCACACTGGTACAATCATCGAAGTGCTAGCTTGTTTTCCAGAACGGACTTGGCAAGCGTAGCCCTGTCCTTAGAAGCTCCTTCACTCTTGTGCGCATTGTCCTCTCTTATCGTAGGGTTTTCCTCATGAAGAGCCGTGGGATGGCGCTTACCACATGTACTACACTTCAGCCTTTGTTTACATGCCTTAGAAAAATGCCCCTTCTGTAAGCAACCAAAGCATACATGATTTTCTTGAACAAACTTCCTGCGTTCAGAAAGTGGCTTGGCCAAAAACTTGTCACAGTCCTCGGACTTGTGTCCAGTTTCACTACACAGGCAGCAAGGTTTTGGAGCCTTCTTGACTTGGTTTGGGATGTTCTTGCCTTTGGCACTTTCCTTGGTGTTGACAGCCAAAGCAGATCCTTTATTTCTTGCTTCTCGCTTGATCTTGAAGGTCTTGGGACTTGATTCTCTTTGAGAGTCCTCAGATTTCAGGGCACCTAGAGAAGAAATGGGATTGTTGGCTATCCTTGCCTCCTTAGCAACAAATTTCACAAACTTAAAAATGAAGGATAGCTGCCGCCTTCCAACTCATTTGATACCACCCTATTCCAGCTACTAATCAGCCAGTCTGGAAGTTTGGCTATCATCTTTTGATTCTCATAGCAGTCGTTTAGCACCTGGAGGCCAGTGACATATGGCATAGCATCATCACAAGACTTTAAGTAGTCCGCAAACTTCTGAAGACCTATGGCATCTTTGGAGGCTATCTTCGGCCAAGCACTTAGCTTCTTCCGAACGCTTGTTGGATATTAAAAGGATGACCATACCTCTGTCGAAGGCACCTCCATGCCCCATCATATGCCTCTTTGGAGTCCCGAAAAGAAACCTTCCACGGCCTCCCTTGCCGGACCAGTCAGGTACTGCTTCAGA
Organism: Mesocentrotus franciscanus; assembly: GCA_037976565.1. Classification (NCBI taxonomy): domain Eukaryota; kingdom Metazoa; phylum Echinodermata; class Echinoidea; order Camarodonta; family Strongylocentrotidae; genus Mesocentrotus; species Mesocentrotus franciscanus. The sequence goes on along the minus strand of CP137681.1, from coordinate 12,407,652 downwards.
TAATACAGCATCTCTGTTGGTGGTATGCCACGGTTTTCGATCAAAGTCTTGAAACCTTTGTCGAACTCTACAAACTCGGCGGATCCCCACTAAAGGTGCGTGGCACTGGCATCGGAAGTCTTGTGTGGTACATGTTGTCTGCTAAAGCCTTACATAAGCCCTGGACGTCAACCGACGTTGTCTGAGGCGGCTGTAGTGGTGTCTTGTCACGAGGTTCCACATGCGAATCAGGTAGACTATCATGTAGCTGGCCTACTCTAAACTCTGGGCCCATCTCATCTTGAGGGGAAGGAGATGACGTCTTGGCAGGAGGTTCTGCTGACTGCCCTTGAATACCTTCAGGTGGTTGGTTTACTCCAACTCCTGGGTACATTTTGTCTTGAGGAAGAAGTGATGGTGTGTTACGAGATTCTACAGGCTGTCCAGGATTGCTATCAATGTCAATTACTGGTGTGGCTCCACGCAGTTGGCTGGTTTCAACCCCTTGGTCCATTTCGCTTAAAATTGAGCTGAAGACCGATGAAGCATATTCTTGTTTCAAGAATTCTTTCGCTATCTGCTTCCGATCCTCGGCGTCAAAAGGACCTTCTAGGGATCCCAGAACTTCTTCCAAGGCGTTGAGGCTATCTCTGACCATTGCGTTGGCACGGTCCATCCTCGTGGTGGCCTCTCTTATGGGGACCTTGTGTCTCCTCAAAATCTCGTAGGTTTCCATCAATTCCCTCTCTCCAGCTTCCAGTATGGATATCTGTTGTTTGATGGGACCTTCTTCTGTCTCTGTCTTAATGATTGTTCTAGCTGCCTTTACTGTGGCCTTAAGGGAGCCATACATCTTGAAAAACTTCCGCTCTGTCTTTGATTCTTCAGAGGCCTGAAGAGCGGCCATTTTTTCCGTGGGCTGCCTCTCCCTTGATGACTTTCTTGAATCTGCCATGTTTAATTGGCTTTGACACAACAGAAGTGTAATAAGGAGCTGGCCTCTTATGCTAAACCATGCACTTGCACCTTGTACAGCAAATTGACCAAATTAAATTGTCATGCAACTAGAGTGAAATCAAACATCAATTTAAGCAAAGCTACAGCGCTAAGCCTACCAACCTCATCAATGTAAAACCGCTTAAAATGCTTCTTGCTAATGCAATTACAAATACTCCATAGTAATTTGATTTTACATCTCCCAATAAAGCCTTTACGCACGCCTCAAAATTCGCTTATCAAAAGGGCTTGAATGCAGACCACGCGATCATGCGATAAAGTTCAACATCGCCACATATTCCTTCCTTGCTTGACTCTGAACTGCGATGTCAATATCACTTTGTAATGAAATTACACCTTTAACTTTCTTGTCACTTGAGCACAAAACTAATGCTGGCTACCTGCAAACAAAACATGCAGTATTTGCAGAATCATATTGGAAACACTTTTCAATAGACTACTATACATGAAATAGTTATTAAAATTCAACTTTTACTTGACCTCTGTTAATTTGTTATCAAGAGTCTTGAAGTTTCACAGAGCCTATTATAGCTCTGGTTCTAACTACTTTTATTTCATCAAGTTCAGATCCAATGTTTCATTTATAAATTCAATGTTGTTGGCTTGATTTATGCTTCAAGTTCAAACCTGGCTGGACCTGGACTGTACAAGACTAAACCACGCTGGCTCCCGGGCTGTATGGCTTGACCGGGCCGATTCCCGGGCTGGACTTCAGCTGGATTAGGCTAGTTCATAAATTATGCTAGGGCTGCTACGAGAGGCTGACACAGAATAGTCTTGAACTTGGGCTTGGCTGATCCGCTAACATCTACACTGGGCTTTAGTCCTGTTACATTATGGCTGCATGCCAACTGCTGGTGCAAATTATGGTAAAGCCACGTATTTTATAACAGTGTATAATAACGATTGTGGCGATTCCAGCTTAGCGTCCATAATACACCTCAATAATAAATCGATGACACTGCTGCATTGCAACCATAATTCATTGTAACTGTAACATTAGTGTAGATCAAACTGCATAGCGTCCATACACAGCTCTACATACCTCGAACTATTGAGACATATGAGAAATGACTGGATCACAACATCGTTTCACAATCCAAATCAAAATCCATCAACATCCACTCAGATTCTGAGATTCATGCGTTATGGTGCAATTCTAGCTGATCTCTAGCATATATCCTGTGCTCGTCGCCAAACGTAGTTACATATGTATGTTCGTAGGTTCATCCAGCTGAAATGTCATGTTGAACTCAACTCAAATGTCTAGCGTCTATTTATTGGCTCCATCTTGATAATCAGGCTTGTTGATGATGATGAGGCCATTTTGCGCTACGTTGGAAGTGTTTTTACTGTGCCTGCCCGGACTACGACGACAAACAAACGAGCTCGCACGTGTTCTCATACTGGGTAAACAATAGTCAAAACAGCTTTATTGAATCTAGTCTCTTCATCATGGTCAAAGCTGACTCTTTGGCTTGCTGATTCACTTTGTTCCTTAGATTCCCGTAAAAACTATAAACAAACAAACAAATGAACAAAATCCAACATAAGTATATCATCATATCAAAGCATGTTACAGTGCAACTGCATTATAACGAGGCACTTGGGACGAGAGAAGATACATTGTTATAGGTAAAGTCTGCCACATCAGTGCCTTTAATAATAAGGTTCCACTGTATTATGAGTCTAAACATTATACTAAGGTGAATAACAATTAACTTCAATTTAAAGTAATTGGACTTAAATTATCATAATAGCAATACTGTCCAGTATTTAATACACTAAGTGTTGTGAAAATTAGAAATAAACTCTAAACTGATATCCTACAAATAAGGAATATTTGTAAACGTATTTAACTGTATACAATGGGTGTCGAAAACAGCTTAAATAGACAATGTAATTGCAAAAATGTTATGTGAGCAATAAATGTAATGTCAACCATCTTATATCAAGTTTTGGCGTATTTGAGTGCTTATTTCCTCAGGACTGAGGTTTGAGTTTAATCTAGTTGAGTTATCATTACACAATAAATTCGATACTGATTAAGAGTTTCTGTATATTTCCATACAAACAAATATTCATAATTATAGTACTACACAAAGACCTGCACACTATGCGTACAATGCATCAATCTGATACACGAGCTATTGAAGTTCTACAGTAGGATAACACTGATTGCTGTATGCATACTGAGCGAGTTCTCTTGAAATTAAACCTAAAAGTTCTATTTATGCTTACCACTGTGCCACTTGTTACCAAAGTCTCAGGCAGGCATAAATAATATGCCGATTAACGATGCAATTCCTTTTCCATCGCCATAACGTGCCCCAGTTTTGGGCCAAAAATTACAATCTTCGCAGACGATAAAATTATGGAATGCCAAATAGACAATTACAACCGCACGGTGTATGAAGTGCCTTTACAGGTACAGTAAAACTATGTTTATGATATGTTACTTATGAATCAATATTTGTCAATTTCAGAGTTTGATCTCTCACAGCAAATAATTATAGAACGATGTAGCTTAAACAGAACCTCTGCAAAGCGCGCGCTTATCTGGAATGTGATGGTGCGGTTATCATTTGATGTAACATGGGCGGCTTTCTGCTTTGTATCAAAGTATCAAAGCTGCTTATTGATGTACTCCCAGACTATTTATACCGCAATAGTGATCGACGATCAACTCTTTGCAAAGCGCGCGCTTCTCTGGAATGTGATGGTGCGGTTAGCATTAGATGTAACATGGGCGGCTTTCTGCTTTGTATCAAAGTATCAAAGTATCAAGCCCACAAGAAAGTGGAATTGTTGGAAATATGCATTTGTAGGAAATTACATTTTATAATGGTCATTGCCACGCTGTTAAGATGTCCATCAATCTTCAGAAGGGACGGGAAGTGGGGAGGAGCGGAGGACTCACAGTGTGATATCTTATCCTCTTTTTTTTGGGGGGCTGTGTCGACTTTTCTTTTTATTTAATGATTACACCATCGAGCCACAACTCGGCCTATAATTCATGGCCAAACTTCTCGATTTTAGACATTCTTTTCCCAGAAGTTTGCTCAGTGTACCAGTATCACTTGCTTAGACAAAGGCATATGAGGGGAGGCAGCTGGGTCACTATGCCCCAAAGAAGGATACACCCCCGTCTCCGCTCTGCAATAATCGGGCAAAAAGTCACAATTTCGGGCAGAAAGGCAAATAAAAGTTAAAGAAAGAAGAAAATAAAGCAGCGTTGAAATTAATGACTGCAGAGAATCCTTCGTTGTATCTTTTCGATAAGCCTGATATACAACCATTACCAATATTCAACCTGTAACATGCTTTTGTTTTATATTATTACCTCTGACACTTTTACCTCTGGCATTTTTACCTCTGACATTTTTACCTCTGACATTTTTTCCTCTGACATTTTACCTCTGACATTTTTACCTCTGACATTTTTCCTCTGACATTTTTACCTCTGACATTTTTTCCTCTGACATTTTACCTCTGACATTTTTTCCTCTGACATTTTTACCTCTGACATTTTTACCTCTGACATTATTACCTCTGACATTTTTACCTCTGACATTTTTACCTCTGACATTTTTACCTCTGACATTATTACCTCTGACATTTTTACCTCTGACATTTTTACACCGAGCCGTCCAGGGAGCTGTGACATCTCCCTGATAATCCAACTTCAACAAATATTCTTCCCTATATATAGCTACAAATTCATGTTTAAAAATGCTTTAATTCATAATTGGTACATAACGACTTTCTATTAACTTCTTCATTACAAATCAATATCATTTAATCTACGACCCACAGATGATCATTTCACCCACTCTTATGGCTGGGAGCAAAATGCCATAGAATTTTAGCATTAATTTTGTTATCGTGAAAATTTTTTGAATTAGCAAGACCCCGGTACTGCTGAGTTTTCCCAAAGAGATCGAGCATAAGCCAGCGTCGGCCTCCAGGACGCTCTCGTTTTTAGCTACTCAGTTTTTCAGTTGAATCGGAGAACCTTCAAGATGATAACCTTCTATATAGAGCGATAGAAACCCTAATCTATACTTTCAATTTTCATGGCCTCTATTCATGTAATTGGTTAATTTCATTGGAACTCAATTCTCTCTATCCCTATAGACAGTAATTATAAAACAAACTGTTGACTTCTGAGCTATTTCGATCTTTACAGATGGGGCCGTAATAGGGCCTTTGGCGTGATGCAGTGGCAGAGCCTTTCCCGGGGGTCCAGGGGTCAGAGCCCCCAACCCCCGACGCTCTGAAGTTTTAGGAAAACAGAACCTTCAAGATAGCTGTATTGATAGAAATTATAATTTTCTCCCTGAAATTAAGATAATAACGGCAGAGATTGTTGTTTTCATTTATTTTCTCGGCTCTCTCTCTCTCTCTCTCTCTCTCTCATTTTCCTCTCGTATTCTCATCAAAAACTATATTGCTTTGTGTAAAATTCAAGCGCGTAGCTAGGATTTGATTTTAGGGGGCGGTAGTGAGCACGCAAAGCGTGCTATCACTTAGGGGCCGGGGGTGCAGGGAGCTTTGACGTTTCATTAAACTATGAGAGAAAGAAGACAATTCGTTGTACCGTTCTCGACTCTTAATCCTTGTCTGAATTCAGTTCTCCCCCCTCCCGTGCGAAGCGCAGAGGCTTTGACGTTTCATTAAAATTATTAGAGATAGGTCTAGATTAGAAGACGATTCGTTGTACCGTTCTCGTAAAGCCAAAGTTGAGTTCTAGTCATGCGATTGCATTGTGAAAGAAACAGTTTGGAATCGATCAGAAAAGGTTGGTCATCTAGCATATAAGTATTGGTGTGAACTGCAAGTTTCTGGAATCATCAAAATGATAAGAAATTTGGCCCAGTCTTGGTAAAGTTACATGCACTGTACACAGAAAGATGTATATGGGACTATACTAACATGTGGCATAAAAATCCGTTCCGAAGTTTATGCCGTTTCATGCCATATTATATAGGATATTAAGGCATTTGAAGAGCCATGCTTTTCAGGGAACATTTTTAATCTGATCTTCTTCCACACTTGCATAATAACAATGATAACGCTCACAAATTATTTTTCACCTCTTCCCAGAACTCAACCTTCTCTTTAATCCTTATCTGAATTCAGTTCGGCTTTCTCTCTCTATTCAATTGCTTTGTGTAAAATAACTAAAATTAAGTACACTTTCGCTTTAATATGATGAGGTTTTCATCCTAATAACACCTTAAAGTGCGGGTTCAAAGAAAATCACAAATATATGGCAAATAACATATTACTAGAACTAGTAAGCTAATAGATGGCCATCGTACAAGTTGTAGGTCAACTACAAATCGGATGATTTATAAAAATACAAATAAAACCACCTCCATAGCATCTGGGATATGCGAGAGATTCGCCAAAAAATAACGATGTTTTAATGCCGTCACAATATGAACCAATCCTGCCCAAGCAGACGACATCCCATAAAGAATGAACATAATTGCAATGCTATTATTTCTCAAATTATAATGAGTTTAGTGTATATAAATGTGATGGAATTTTACACCATTCAAAAGGGATATGACCGATTCTGATAACTAAATTCTTTTGTTTGTAAATACACAGGATAGGGGTTAATGAACAATCAAAGAAACCACACTTTCAAATTTAAAACCCCGGGAATGATAGCATGGACGCATTTGTTCCTCTTGAAACGCCGAACATACCGCGGTGTATGCAGCTGAAAATACAATGGCGTCTTATTTTGTTTACAAGCGACGGATTCCTTTATTTTTTTATCGCTGCATTTTTCATCAAAATAATACCATGCGCGGGGTTTAGAGTGAGGCAATAGATTAAACATTTAGTCTGACGGTAGTGAAGTAAGAGAAATAACTGAAGAGAAGACGACGAAACAGGCACTGAAAATGTGTGAGATGTCATGGGACATCGTCTGCTTGTGCAAATCATGTTCAACATGTGACGTCACACATCTCAGCAGCGATCGGAGAGCATTTCAGGTGCTATGTCGGGGCTGTATTTAAGAGTTTTGTAATTCATAATAATCATTACTTCGAATGTTTCCGAGCATGGAATTTTGATAACCTTGTCAAATCAAAGTGTTACCTTTGCAATAATGACAATAAAGTTAGTTTTTAAAATCAATGAACCTGATCTGATTAAACTTTATCTTTATCAAAGCCGGATGCAGTTCGCACTTTGAGGGTTTTAGTTTCATGTATCTCACGACATATTTAACAAGCTAGGAACCCGGAACTCTTCACAATAATTATATCACATTTCATTTCAATACCTGCACATCATAATCTGTATAACGGGTCAAGGATACATCCCATATGTTGAAATGAAAACCTTGAATGAATAAAATTACACAGGCAGTGATTTTTATTTTGTTATATAGGAAATGCCACATACAAATGCAATTTTGATATTACTTCTCTATAATTGATTGTGATGTTTTGTTTCTTTTCCTGTTTGTATTGTCAATCATCAACATTTATTTTTTAAATAGCAGAATATATAATCCCCCCCCCCAAAAAAAAGAATTACCTGTCATGAAAAATGTGAATTATTGCTATTCATCCATCCACCCTTTCTCACCCTTTCTCTATACATATATTATATCTCGTTCATCCCACTCTCTCTCTGTCTGTCTATCTCTGTCTGTCTCTGTGTCTGTGTCTGTCTCTGTCTCTCTCTCACCCCTTTTTTTATCTCTCTCCCCCTCTCTCTCTCTCTCTCTCTCTCTCTCTCTGCGTTTAAATCCCTACTGTACAACTTGTACTTGCTCCCTCTATATAGAAAACAATGCCTAAGCGGTGCCTGTTGGTCCCCCATGATCCTCTTTTTCTTATGTTAATTGAGAGCTGAGTTGATGAGATAACCACCTGTCGGTGACCACGCCAATCCCTCTGTTGCTGCAATTAAGAAGGGTGAAGTTCTGAAAGAAATTGACTCAGTCTTGCTAAAAGTCACATGAATGTAGGCCTATACAGAATATTTAGGACTACACACAATGACACACACAGTCATGTGGTATGAAAGTTTGGTCCAAACCATAGAGATATATACTTACTGAGGTGTTAGTAAGTATATTATCTCTATGGTCCAAACTATTCAGCTATTTCTTGTTATAATTATGAGGGCATTTGCTGTAAGAGCAATCCTTTCAGGCGGCATCCTTTTTATCTGATAAAATAATGAGAGAGCTCACAGATTAAACATCCACTTTTAACAGAACTTAGCCTTCTCTTTATTAAAACCTGTTAATATATAAGCCTGTTAATACCTTTCGGCCTATCCGTACAGAATCTGGTCGATTTTATTTTTGACAATCTTTTCCTTTTTCGTCTAGCGTACGAATTCGGGAACACGCCATCTTCGGCTTGAAGTAGATAGGGGGAGATCGCGTTGGTGGAAACCACTGATCTCTACGGAAAATTCTTTTTCCGTAGAGATCAGTGGGTGGAAACGCGTTGGTCGAAACGAAAAATCTGTAAAAGTTAAAGCAAATTTGCGGTAAAATTTGGTTAAAATGACATAGGACGATTAGTTTTTGTTCACTCATAATCTCAATGGCGTATCTTTGCAGTGCACATTAATATTATTATTATCATTTTTGTTTTTTTAGTCATTATTATTATTTGGGGGGAGGGGGCTTGAGTCCCTTAACAGTCCTACTGCATTAATTCTCATGTTTGTCTCCTTCGTTCTATCTCACCCTCATTCTGTCGTTTCATCAACCTTATTCTTCCTTTATGGCCTATCAGAATTTATAATGACTCCTTTTACCCCCACTCCTCATCTCCCCCCCCCCCTCTCTCTCCCTCTCTCTCTCTCTTCCTCTTTCCCCCTCTTCATTTAGTAACTACAGCTTCGTTGTTTTTCGGTCCATTAATTAACATGGCAACACTACTCAATAGCCAATCAAATCGAAGGTTTCCACCAATTTCATGAATAATGCAACGGAGCCCAGATCTTATTCGAGAAAATAATCAATCTTGATTGGTTTTAAGCATGCATAATCTCGTCATAAAGATTATTATTAAGACCCTTACACAATTAGGTAAACTATAAATGCTAGCGAGCGCGGTGACCGAGCTTTGGGGAGATTTGATAAAAATGCTCTCACGTATCCCTTTTTTCCTCTTTTGGAAAAAAAAGGTCTCATAAAATATGATGGGGGGGAGAGAACTGTTGTTTCGGGGTAAGGGAGGCAAAATAACTTTCCAAAGCTTCTACTGTAATGCCTCTTTTCAACACGAGTATTGACATTTGGTAATGTGCTTTGAAGTTGCCTTGAGGAATTTAAAAACTCCCTCATTGTCTAAAACTTTATATTCCTGAACAAGATGGTAATTGATAGGTCGAGCATTTTACAGGACATCTATTTAGAATTCAGAGGGGCACCGCCAGATATGCAAACGGTCATTTCCTTTAAAGTTTCAAAGGGACAGCTGAAAAGAGTATTGTGAACGACAACATGATTTTGTTAGGGCGGGAGGGGTGGGGTTTGGATTGGAATTCATGGTGTTTATGATGTATAATTTGGTAATTTATTAGTGCAATCTGTTACTTAAAGGTACTATGTCCCATTTGCAGCCAACATCAAATTCTGTAGCACTTTGCAGGAATTATGAATATGTCACATAGGTCCTATCTGTGAAATTTACACGTTAGCAGTGTCCTATTATTCAAATTATGCAAGGAAACCGTTTACTTTCTAGACTTCACTGTCAGACACTTTTGATTGACTTACTGACTTTTTTCTTTTTCTTTGGTAATAACATACATAAAATGAGCTGTAAAGGTTTAAAAAAAAATTATTTTGCAATGAAATGGGAAGAAAATGATAATATGATTATGAACTGAATTTCAATAAAGTCCTTGGTAGATTATCTTTGTCATGAATATTGAAGGAGGAAGATGAAACCTAGCATTCCATAGAAGTGTGAACTAAAATTCTTGTTTAGTCTGGACTTAATCCCAGCTTAACTTAAGAGAATACCACCCATTGAATCTTTGCGCAGCACAAAACGTACGACTATTATTTTGATACAAGGATCTGAAAATCATACTATTACTAAAATGATTGCAATCACTAAAGTCGATTCGAAAACTAATGCTCGTTATTTTCCCACTAAAAGATATTTCAAACCCTTTCGTTTTGAGGGAAGTTCTAAATTAGTATAATCTTTGAAATGCCGTTTGAATTTAACCTTTTCATTTTTTGGCCTGCAAATGGGACAATTAAAAGTACCTTTAAAACGCAGGTCCAAAATGCATGTCATGAATATTGGAAATAGTAATATGAGTTTATACAGGAAGACAATGTTGTAACTATCTTGTGAATTACATAAGCCTATATAGGCCTATAAATGCAGGTAGACTACATGATGAAAAATATATTGAGTGTATGCCTTTATCCCGCCTTGGTATGCTTGAGAGGCATATGATTATCACATACTACCAGCATTTCCTTGTATTTTATGAGAACGAAATGTAGTAACACAATTATATCCTAAAGGGCGTTGCACACCGTACTATATTCCAATACAGGCAATAGTAAACGCCAACTGATTGTACATTATTTTAGACGGAACTAACGCTACAGACTACAATAGGCCCCTGCAGATAATGACGGCTGCGTGTGAGTTGTCAAACAGATGTTCTGTATGCATTAATTAATTATTTTGTGTATATATCGTTACGTCAAGGTTCCGTCAGTGTTCAGACAAATCCGAAATCTTGCGCTAGGCCATCGCAGCCTGCTTCAAGGGATTGCGTCTGTGGCTTCAGTAAGTTCGCGCCCGGACTCGTTCTGTGCATGTTATATGCCTGAAACGCCCTTACGTACGTGTGCAATGGGCCTTGAGATCATCGGACTGTATTATCTTTTCAGCTCTGGAGTAACTTTTTGTTCTTGATATAACTCCGCAGAGAAATAGGTAGGATTTTTTCCCCTCTGAGAAGACTTTGTCACTTTCTCTTCGGTCTAATGGTTTTATAAAGCCGATTTGCCAAACGCCTGAAGGCCGTTTTTCGAGGCAATTTTGCTGTCAGCTCACAAATGTTGACAGTGGTGGTCTGGTGGTCATAATATTCACTTGCTATCAACAAGACGTTCGAGAATTTTAAAATGTGGTAGAGAAAACGAGAGATTGAAACTTTGGCAGTGTGTATGAATCGGATCGCGATCTTGGAAACGGGTGAGTATTCTGTAGTTGAATAGGCCATTTTCGTAATGTAACCAAATTTACGCATAATAATTATGTCTCTGTGCAGCTAGCGCCTCGATACGAATTATTACATTCACCTGTTACGAATAGATTTATCTCAATAGTCAGAATTCAAATTGTATGCATTAGTTGTTGCTATATAGGTTGGACAAACATTATGGCTTGCCCTTTCTATAATGCGACAACTCCAAGTGAATTATGAGTTCAATGTGCAAAAGGAAAGTAGGAACATAAAAACACACAAAAGAGAGACAAGTTAGATACTACAAGTAGATCTATTCAGTGGAAAGCAATTGTGAAAAGATGAGTTTTAAAGGCATTTTAAAAACAATTTAAACTTGAAATATTAAGAATATCTTGTGGCAACTGATTCCATAGGTTTGCTTCTTATTTGGAAATACTGACCAGTGTAGAAGCTTTATTGGAGAGCTTAAAGATATATACCGGTAGTGGTAAAATTGCGGTTCAAGGGTTTTGGGTGCAAAATATCCATTCAATATTGTTTAAATATTGCCTTCAGAGGTTTAGATGGCAATAATTCAACCTAAATTCGCAAACAAGCAGAAATATAATTATGCCCACATGTTCAATGTTGAAATGGCGTCGCGATATCTATCCAGGCCGGATCGATATGATAATTTACCAAATATATCAATTTAGTAGGCGGTTTCCCGGCAAAAATTTTGTATCATCACGTATTAGTCAAAACATATTCTTTCACATAATTGGTAATAAGAGCTTCCATTTCATTTTTTGAGAAGGGGCGTTTCCAAAACTGGTCTATACCTTTAACTCTGAAATGCTTCCTTCTGTCCTATAGTATTTTATGACATTAACGCCTGAGTGTATGAAAGGCAATAACGAATGGTTGAAGGTAGTATTACGAAAAACGTACCTGCATTTTATACATATTTATGCATGGTGGGACAGAGAGCGGAGAGAGAGAGGGATATTATGGGGAAAAGGGGGAATGAGGGAGAGTGAGAGAAAGAGGAAGAGAGAGAGAGAGAGAGAGAGCAAGAGCAAAAGAGACTTGTGCACGTTTGTTTGTTGTTAATTCCGTCAATATAAAAAGAATATACAATCAAAAGAAATTAACAAAACTAACAACATTTATAAACACATACATAATACACAATTTACATAAGCAACACAAATCATATGGAATTAAAATTATTGAAAAACAACAGCATTAATAATGGAAGAATGTACAACGAATAAGCAAAAACAGAGCAACAGACGGCTGGATAGCCCATTTTCAGCTGCACATGGATAGTACAGTTGGTTTTCCATGGGGAACAGAAAAACAAGAACAATGGTATTTTAAAAAATCTCACGGCATTCAGTGGCGGATCCAGGGGGCACAGGGGCACGTGCCCCGGCCAAAAAAAGAAGAGGAAAAGGAGGAGGGAAAGAAAAGGAGAGGAAAAAGAAAAAGGAAGAGAGAAAGAAGAAGAAAAGAGGGAGGAAAGAAAAGGGGAAAGGAGAAAAAGGAGGAGAAAGGGGAAGAGAGAGGAGAGAAAAGGCGGAAAAAGAAGAAAGACGGAAAGACGGAGGAGAGAAAAGGGGGAAAAGGAGAATAATGAGAAGGGAAAAGAAAGAAAGGGGGATGATATTATAAGAAGGTGTTTTTTTACCGGGTAAGGGGCGGGGGCATGCAATTTTAAGTCGAACATGACTAATACCAAAGATTTTATCTCCTTTATAACTTCTAACTTCTAACTTCTAACTTAGTCTTGAATTGATTTTCCGATATACCTATTCTAAGTGCTCTTTCAACATGCAGATTGTCCCCGCCATTAATCCTGCCACAGTTGCTGGTTTCATTGTCATATTATTTTCTATCCGTTTCGCAAGCACTTTTTTTCCATCGCCTACATGTAATGCTTATTGCTTCCAGTTTGCAAAAGATCCCAGACGCGGATCTATGCTTTTTATGGTCTCCATTGTGTTAGTATATAGATGCCAGGAATACATCACTTACGGGGGTTCAAAATAGCACCCCAAAAAATCGCCTCGCCGCTACGCGGCTCGTGGGCAATGCGCTGCATAGTCTTTGGGTCAACCCCCCCTTAAGCTGTTACTTGATTTAAAAGACGTAATTATCATGCACTGCTTTTTATGGTCTCCATTGTGTTAGTAGATGCCAGGAAAACATCACTTACAGGGGTTCAAAATAGCCCCAAAAAAAAAAAAAATCGCCGTCGCCGCTACGCGGCTCTGACTTCGCGGCTCGTGGACGATGCTCCGCATCGTCATTGGGTCGAACCCCCCTTAAACTGTTACTTGATTTAAAAAGACGTTATCATGCACTGCTTTTTATGGTCTCCATTGTGTTAGTATAGATGCCAGGAAAACATCACTTACGGGGGTTCAAAATAGCACCCCAAAAAATCGCCTCGCCGCTACGCGGCTCGTGGACAATGCTCTGCATCGTCTTTGGGTCAACCCCCCTTAAACTGTTACTTGATTTAAAAAGACGTTATCATGCACTGCTTTTTATGGTCTCCATTGTGTTAGTAGATGCCAGGAAAACATCACTTACGGGGGTTCAAAATAGCCCCCCAAAAATCGCCTCGCCGCTACGCGGCTCGGACTTCACGGCTCGTGGACGATGCTCTCGTCTCGTCGTCGTGGACGTTATCATGCACTGCTTTTTATGGTCTCCATTGTTTTAGTATATAGATGCCAGGAAAACATCACTTACGGGGGTTCAAAATAGCACCCAAAAATCGCCTCGCCGCTATGCGGCTCGTGGTCAATGCTCTGCATCGTCATTGGGTCGAACCCCCCTTAAACTGTTACTTGATCATGCACTGCTTTTTATGGTCTCCATTGTGTCAGTAGATGCCAGGAAAACATCACTTACAGGGGTTCATAATAGCCCCCCCAAAATCGCCTCGCCGCTACGCGGCTCGGACTTCGCGGCTCGTGGTCAATGCTCTGCATCGTCATTGGGTCGAACCCCCTTAAACTGTTACTTGATCATGCACTGCTTTTTATGGTCTCCATTGTTTTAGTATATAGATGCCAGGAAAACATCACTTACGGGGGTTCAAAATAGCACCCAAAAATCGCCTCGCCGCTATGCGGCTCGTGGTCAATGCTCTGCATCGTCATTGGGTCGAACCCCCCTTAAACTGTTACTTGATTTAAAAAGACGTTATCATACACTGCTTTTTATGGTCTCCATTGTTTTAGTATATAGATGCCAGGAAAACATCACTTACGGGGGTTCAAAATAGCACCCCCAAAATCGCCTCGCCGCTATGCGGCTCGTGGTCAATGCTCTGCATCGTCTTTGGGTCAACCCCCCCTTAAACTGTTACTTGATTTCAAAAGACGTAATTATCATGCACTGCTTTTTATGGTCTCCATTGTGTCAGTAGATGCCAGGAAAACATCACTTAATTACGGGGGTTCAAAATAGCAACAACAAAAAATCGCCTCGCCGCTTCGCGGCTCGTGGACGATGCTCCGTGTCGTAATTGGGTCAACCCCCCCCCCTTAACAAAAAGCTAGATCCCATTATCCGCCCCTGGAACCCTACTCTTTAAGGGGGTAGGAGAAAGCAATTTTACGTCAGGAAGTGCCTAAAAATGCACCTAATGTGGTTCTAAATTTGCAAATGCTTCCTACTCAGGCAGGGGGTTCTGACCCCCTCCGAGACCCACCCCCGCTTGGTCGCTCCGCTCCCTCGCCGCTAACGCCTCGCTCCATCGTTTTTCATTTTCACACCATGCGATTTTGTGCCCCCGGTAAGTAATTCCTGGATCCGTCACTGGCATTAATCAAATTAGTTGGGAAAGAGATCGTTTGAATAAGGACAGATATTTGCAATTGCTAATAGGTTTGGCAATGCTGTTGTATAACTTAGCCCCTGTAGAAGAAAACGCGTTTGCAGTTGTTTGTTCGGGGTTTGCATGGGAAGGGAGAGATTACTGTACCTTCGCTGATAAGGTCTTAAGGTATGAAATATGTTTTCAGTTAAATAATTTGGTGTCATGTTAATAAGGATTTTAAACATCATTACACTAATATGGAATTTCTGGCGAGATTTCAAAGTCTCCTACCGCAGTATTTCATGCATTGAAGTAACAGAAAAATGTCATCGAAGCTCGTTTTTCATAATAGTTCTTCCTGCTCTATTTTGTAGCTTTTGTAATTGATTGATGCACCTTCATAGGAAGACTACAATAGTATGTCCGCATAATCTAGATGAGGTAGAATAACAGTTTGGTATATCAGTTTTAAAGGTAAAGACTAGTTTTGGATAAACGCCCCTCTCTCAAAAATTGAAATGGAAGCTCTCATTACCAATCCTGTGAAAGAATATGTTTTGACTAATACGTGATGATACAAATTTTGCCGTGAAACCGCCTACTAATTTTATTGATATATTTGGTAAATTATTATATCTATTGGGACCAAATAGATATCGCGCACGTGGTCGCGTAGTCCCATATACATCTTTCTGTGTACAGTGCTTGTAACTTTACCAAGACTTGGCCAAATTTCTTATCATTTTGATGATTCCAAAACCTTGGAGTACACACCAATACATGTATGCTAGATGATCAATCTTTTCTGATCGATTGCACAACGTTTCTTTCACAATGCAATCGCATGACCAGAACTGGTCTTTATCTTTAAGTTTCTTCTATTGTATGTTCCCAATTGACGGGAAATGAAACCATGCGACCCTGAACCTTTTCACAAAGAGGATTTACATGTACATCCCACTTCAATTATATAGCATAAACATTCCCTTTTCTGGCAAAAAATGCACAAAGCATACATAGAATTCCGATATATGTTGAGACCTTATTTGCAATGGAAGACCGATAGATGTTATACAAATAATCTACGGTGCAATAAAATTCACGAGGCGTAGCCGAGTGTAGTTGTGCCATTGTGAATACCCGAATAGCGCTGCATCGCCATAACGTAACGAACGAAAACCTGTGTATTATTTGTTTTATAAAATGGGTCGACAATCTTACTAATGGGGCTTTCACATATACACTCCGGGGCCCGTACGGCGAGTAAAAACAGACATTTTGGGAATTTTCGGCCGGTGGCCTGCCGGCTCCCGTACAGTTCCTACGGGCGCCGGGACATTTTTATAAGCCGTACGGGCGCCGTGGTGCTGAGTTGGCTGCTCCCAATTCTCCCGGCGCTTTTAACTGACCGTTAGGCCGTAGAAAGCCCGTAAAGGGCCCTTGGGGCACCGTACGGGTCCCGTGCGGGCTCCGGACGGTGCCCGGACGGCCCCTCATGAATGTTTCTATCAATTCTCAATGGAGGCGCGAATGTCAGAGGACAAAGAGTTCAATGCACCGGACGGCACCCAGCCGGGCGCCTTGAGGACCCCGGCCGGGCCCCGGGAGCCATCGGGTGCACCTTTTCATCGGACGGAGCCCGCAAGATGACCGGACGGCACCCGACCGGCACCCGACCGGCACCCGGCCGGCACCTTTAAGGGCACCTTGCATTTCACTCGACCAATTTTCACCGGGCACCTCTCGGGTGCCGCAGAATATGTGACCGCACATGCCGTAGAAATGAAAATCGGAAGGGTCCCGTACGGTCTATAAAATCCACGGCAAGCCGCCAGGTAGGGAAGATCGTACGGGGCCCGGTTTATATGTGACCTAGGCATTAGCAAGGCGATATTAAACACTGTAAACCTGCAACCTTCATAAGAAATAAAGATCGCGAGGGCAATGACCTCGTAAACAAACTGCGCAATGCATGCTAAACATCCATTGATTTACATGCAGCCGTGCATTATGCGTTTCTGTTGCGCACTTTTTGCACGGCTGATGTCACCAAAATGCACTCCCCGTGTGCGTATTGTTAAAATGAATGTGCGTATTGTTAAAATATTAATGCACGCACACGTGATCCATTCTGACGCTTCTCATTGGCTACATTCTTGAACCCATTTTATAATAAAAGATAACGCGTCATCTAAAATTACACCGAGAAACTTCACTATTTTAAAACAGTTCAAAAAAATTTCGATCATGTATATTTTCACAGCAGAAATATCACTTTTATTTTTATTTACTTTACATGCAACTTTGTAGCTGGCGAATGGTTAAAGTCCATATGTATGAAAAGCATACCCGCATAATTCCGAAAAAGAGCAGAAAATCTCTTCACAACCCTTGCAAGCGACATACCCTTTACACATAATTATACAACCCTTCAAATGCTAGAATTTAAAGGTAAATTTTGAATGCATGCATGCTGTATATATGTAACTGACTAGGGAATAGGTGTCTAATATAAATTGGCATGGATTTGCTTCTGTTATAAAAGAGAAGAACTGGGGTAGAGGTCGATTACTCCCTTTTAATTGCCCGGAAATACCCGCAAAAATTATCTCATTAAATTTTATATCAATTCTTTACTATCACGCATCACAAAGGTCAAAGTAAATGCATTACTATGAGAGGGGTTCAACCTACTACCACTGCACCACAATCATGACAATTAAAAACACACATTCATATTTTCAACTCTGTAAATATTTCTATTTATTTTTTTCTTACGACTTTACATTTCATTACGACATTATGACATTAAAAGGGGAAAAGGGTATATTTCCATTGTAAGCTTGAACTAAACGTTCTGTCGAGTGATCACTCCCCTGCGTAATTCTGTGTCCCGTTCGCACTGCCGATGTGGTTGTATATAAGACCCCGTTCTCATTCACTTCGTTGGAGCGGTCTAACTAAGACCCGTTCCTCAGGAGCGGTTCTTAGGTGAGTGATAACGGTCATAGACCCCGTTCTCATTCACTTCGTTGGAGCGGTCTAACTAAGACCCGTTCCTCAGGAGCGGTTCTTAGGTGAGTGAGAACGGTCAAAGTGGTCCAGGAAGTGGACTTCTGGACCGCTCCAGAAGACCACCTCGGGAGGTGGTCTTGAGGAACGGGTCTTATTAAGAGCGGTTTGGAGCGCTCTAACGTGCAGTGAGAACGGAAGCGTACTTTGAACGGAAGTGGTCTAGTGACGTTGCACGCGAAACATGTAGTACGGTACATACGCTTAGTATTCCGCGCGCGAAAAATGTACTCGCTGACCTGAGCTGCCATAGCAACAAGACCACTTTGACTCGTGGAGCGGTTTGAGCCATAAAAACTGCTCAGTGTGAACCCTCGCAAACCGTTCCTCAAGACCCGTTCCTCTGGAGCGGTCTAACTAAGACCCCTTTCAAAGTGAGTGAGAACGGGGTCAAAGACCCGTTCTCATTCACTTCGTTGGAGCGGTCTAACTAAGACCCGTTCCTCAGGAGCGGTTCTTAGGTGAGTGAGAACGGTCAAAGTGGTCCAGGAAGTGGACTTCTGGACCGCTCCAGAAGACCACCTCGGGAGGTGGTCTTGAGGAACGGGTCTTATTAAGAGCGGTTTGGAGCGCTCTAACGTGCGAGTGAGAACGGAAGCGTACTTTGAACGGAAGTGGTCTAGTGACGTTGCACGCGAAACATGTAGTACGGTACATACGCTTAGTATTCCGCGCGCGAAAAATTTACCCGCTGACCTGAGCTGCCATAGCAACAAGACCACTTTGACTCGTGGAGCGGTTTGAGCCTTAAAAAACTGCTCGGAGTGTGAACCCTCGCAAACCGTTCCTCAAGACCCGTTCCTCTGGAGCGGTCTAACTAAGACCACTTTCAAAGTGAATGAGAACGGGGTCTAAAGTGGTCCAGAAAGTGGACTTCTGGACCGCTCCAGAAGACCACCTCGGGAGGTGGTCTTGAGGAACGGGTCTTATTAAGAGCGGTTTGGAGCGCTCTAACGTGCGAGTGTGAACGGAAGCGTACTTTGAACGGAAGTGAGCTAGTGACGTTCCACGCGAAACATGTAGTACGGTACATACGCTTAGTATTCCGCGCGCGAAAAAAATTACCCGCTGACCTGAGCTGCCATAGCAACAAGACCACTTTGACTCGTGAAGCGGTTTGTGCCATAAAGAACTGCTCGGAGTGTGAACCCTCGCAAACCGTTCCTCAAGACCCGTTCCTCTGGAGCGGTCTAACTAAGACCACTTTCAAAGTGAGTGAGAACGGGGTCTACGACTGTACTGCAACCCTAACCCTCTATTATTTCTTACGTAACAATAAAAATGCAGAGCAATTGTCGCCGGAGCCAATGTCGTATCTGCATGTGGTAGTTGAGTAGTCTAAACACTGGACTGGGAATGCAAAGGTCGCGGGTTCGATCCTCGGCAAGGTACTTATTTCATCTACATTACACATCTCCACCCAGGCGACAAATGCTCTGGACTTTTTTTTATTACGTAAGAAATAATACAGGGTTATGGTTGCAGTACATGTGGTTTAAGGTTAGGGTTAGGGCTGGGGTTAAGTACAGTGTACCCGGTAGGATGCGAACGTCAAAGCTACCGCGCTTTGCGCGGGAGGGGGAGGGAGAACTGAATTCAGACAATTAAGGATTAAGAGTCGAGAACGGTACAACAAATCGTCTTCTTTCTCTAACAATTTAATGGAAGTCAAAGCTTCCGCGCTTCGCGCGGGAATGAATTCAGATAAGGATTAAGAGTCGGGAACAGTACAACGAATCGTCTTCTTTCTCTAATAATTTAATGAAACGTCAAACTGAATTCAGACAAGGACTCAAAGAGTCGAGAACGGTACAACGAATCGTCTTCTTTCTCTAATAACTTAATGAAACGGCAAAGCTTCCGCGCTTCGCGCGGGGGGGAATGAATTCAGATAAGGATTAAGAGTCGGGAACAGTACAACGAATCGTCTTCTTTCTCTAATAATTTAATGAAACGTCAAACTGAATTCAGACAAGGACTCAAAGAGTCGAGAACGGTACAACAAATCGTCTTCTTTCTCTAATAACTTAATGAAACGGCAAAGTGACTGAATTCAGACCCCGGATTCAGACAAGGATTAAGATTCGAGAACGGTACAACAAATCGTCTTCTTTCTCTAATAACTTAATGAAACGGCAAAGCTTCCGCGCTTCGCGCGAGGGGGAATGAATTCAGATAAGGATTAAGAGTCGGGAACAGTACAACGAATAGTCTTCTTTCTCTAATAATTTAATGAAACGTCAAACTGAATTCAGACAAGGACTCAAAGAGTCGAGAACGGTACAACGAATCGTCTTCTTTCTCTAATAACTTAATGAAATGGCAAAGCTTCCGCGCTTTGCGCGGGGGCACTGAATTCAGACCCCGGATTTAGAAAAGGATTAAGATTCGAGAACGGTACAACGAATCGTCTTCTTTCTCTAATAATTTAATGAAACGTCAAACTGAATTCAGACAAGGACTCTCAAGAGTCGAGAACGGTACAACGAATCGTCTTCTTTCTCTAATAAATTAATGAAACGGCAAAGCTTCCGCGCTTCGCGGGGGTGAATTCAGACAAGGATTAAGAGTCGAGAACAGCACAACGAATCGTCTTCTTTCTCTAATAAATTAATGAAACGGCAAAGCTTCCGCGCTTCGCGGGGGGGGGGGGTGAATTCAGACAAAGACTCGAAGAGTCGAGAACGGAACAACGAATCGTCTTCTTTCTCTAATAACTTCATGAAACAGCAAAGCTTCGGCGCTTCGCGCGGGAGAAACTCCCCTCCTGCCCCTAGGGAGCGCGCTACGCGCGCTCTGTAAGTGATTCGCCAGCTTCGCGTGCTCACTACCGCCCCCTAAAATAAAGTCCTGGCTACTATACGCGCTTGGGTTGGAATGATCCCGAGGGTGTAGAGAGTGTACACTGTGAAGTGCAAAATCGTATCATAATCCAGTGACCGGGGTAATAATATACAAATGATGCATGCGCATGAGTTCATTCTATACGATCTATCCGCACTCGAGTTGAGGCTGTGTGTATCTATTGCACGAAGCCGTTAGGCTGAGTACGATAGATACACACAGCATCAACGAGGGCGGATAGATCGTATAATGAACGAATGAAAACATGCATCATCTGTTTTATACAACGAAACTCCTAGATCCTTGTTATTTGATGTAAAAATAATTAATTCAATTTTGTTTCGTGACAGTTTATGGCTGACCAATAAATCTCAAGTTTTAATAAGTCTCAATTTAGTGCGTACACATAAGTATAGATATAGCAAGCGCACCTCTATCTATACCCATTTACGCATAGTGCTGCGCAAGAATAGGCCCATGTGTACACGCAGTATTAAGCGCTCTAACCTCTACGCGCACTACTGCGCGTCACTGAAAAATCGTTGGATAGTACTGGAATATATTGCACGCTTTTTCATGAAAAAGCGTGCAATAGGCTCAGTAAATGAATCACACGTGACCGCGCATGACCAATCATTTGATTAGGTTCTGGGAGTGAGTTGTATAATACTGTATAAGCGCTTTGGTCTGTTACGCTGTACAAACGGATAAAGCGCTTCATAACAAACAGACATCATATTTATTAACATATTAGCAGACAAAGTGCTAAAAAAAAAAAATCATTAAAATGTTTTTCCTCCTCAGCTCATGGATTGGAGGTCATGCATTCGATTTACATGTCCTTCCTCCAAGCTATTTTTTTTAATCAGCTTATAGGGAGCTCATGGCCTTCCTGCAAGCTAAGATTTTTTTAAAAATCAGCTGAGGGCCAGGCACATAATTTATCACTGATAAAGATAATGCTAACTACAACATAAGTGTTCATAAACCTCAAAGATATTGGACCATAGAAATCATAGTGAGTACAGGGGCGGACCCAGATTTTTTCAAAAGAGGAGGTACAACGGGGGGCGCATTCTTGGGCTTGTATACTTAAGTTAGGTATGCCATCTTGGTTTCAAGGGAGGGGGCATGGACCGACTGTACCCCACTCCCGTGACCCGTTAGTGCTGAAGGCTCATTATTACCCACTCACACCGACGAGACCAACACCAGACCGACATCAGATCGAACAGAAAAACGTAGAACCCGAATGGCGAAAAGTCAGTCGGTTTGGAATAGGTTTCGAATCGGTTTGACAGAGTGATCGAACTATTTGAATGAATCGCACCATTAATTTTCTAGTTATATAAATCATTTTCATTGCGTGACCGACTCCTTATTATATGGACTGAGCCTTTAACTCCATTATCTTACTTATAAAGGACTAACAAAAGTTCTTGAAGTAAAAAGACTGACATTCTATTATATACGTTCTTATGGAGAGTATAATATAAACAAATAAATTTATCGTCTTTCAATGCACATTGTTTGCAGTTACTTCACTTCACATAATAAAGATGATCTAGATTGACCATACTCTCTCTCTCTCTCTCTCTCATTTCCCTTTCTCTTTCTCTCTCTCTCTCCCTCTCTCTCTCATTCTCCCCCTCTCTCTCCCTTCACTCCCCTCTCTCCATCCTTCTCCCCTTTCTATTTCTCCTCTCTCTCTCCCTCTCTCTCGTTCGCTCCCTCTCTATCTCTCTCTCTCTCTCTCTCTTACCCCCTCTCTGTCTTCATATGATCCGGGTTAAATGGGTCAGTATGTCCTTCATCTATTCAAATGTATCTTGTTCTAAATTTGATAAATCACAATGATGAGAGGGACAACTGTTTGACAACAAACATAAATGTAACGAACGTAACAAACTAAACGAAATTTAGAAGGGTCTCGCAGATCGCTCAACATTCCGACAATACGATTCGACTAAACTACCACACACTGGTTTTACCTAAAGAACGAGACTAGGCGTAAATAGCCAAAACCAAGGAAGGCTAAAAATACAATCAACTGCAGCAACAAATCGCTCAACACGTAAACACGATAACTCATTTCTAAAGTAAGGTGCTGTCATACTCATTGGCAGGTATAGCCTTGAGAGAAGATTACTTTCGGGCTTTGTGTTTTGCGAATGCCTACTTTTAACATTTTGTTTTCCTCGATACAGTTTTTCAAAAATCTTTTAATCTTTTTATTTGCTGAACCGTACGGCCCTCAGACCACGAACTGACCGGTCGGGGGCTGAAAGCTCCACGACCACCCCATGGCCTGTCCACCTTTGCGCAGTAAACCAACGATGGAGGATTTGAAACTTTAAAGGAAAATCCAAGGAGAAAAAGCAGAACTATCAGAGAAGCGTACAAATGAAAGTTTGAATGAAATCGGACAAAATATAAGAAAGTTATGAAATTCATTAAAGATGTAATCATTATACATATGGGTGCTTCAAATTGGCTGCATCGGTAAGGTCACTGTGACCTAGTGCCAGACAACACATACAATGACTAAAATTTCAATTTCTTCAAAACGTATGATCCAAGAGGGTCTTTTCTTTTAAAAGGACCTATGAATATTATGCTATCCACAATATTTTTTGAGCAGTGCCCCTAGAGAGAAGAGAGAAAAACAGAAATGAATGATATGTTTGTAAACGACGAACGGGAGAGTTGGCAATGATTACGTTACAATATACTGACGAAATTGCCACTTTGAGATTCACGTAGATTTAGTGTTATCATATTTCAAACATTTATAACTCCCTTAGCATTAGTCCGATTCATTTCAAACTTTCACTATTCTGTTTCTCTTATTTTTCTGTTTCTCATATTTTTCTACCTTCATACAAATAAACTTATTACAAAGGTTGGATTGCCCTTTAATGATTTACTGTCATTATTTGCAGCCGATTGTTACGTAACTATGTATTGAGGTAGCATTGCACAGTCACTGCCCTCTATGCACAGAACAAACTATAATGTTAAATCACCGTTCATAAAGGCTTAGGAGAGACATCGTTTTCAAGATGTATCTCGGTTTTTATATTTTATGAATTCAAGATTAATCTGTTTTTTCTCTTCACCTTTTCTACTGCCCTTTTCTTTCAATCTGCCATCCTATTTTGATCAATTTTGCCTTTGCTTGATCTACATATAAAATAAAAATAACAGTAACAATTATCATCATCATCATTAGCATTTTTGTTATTGTTATTATTACTGTAATTATCATCATTACCATCATTATTATTATTGTTAAAAAAGAATGGACATTATGAACACAATCGCGAAGAGAAAATGAACTCGAAGACGCTTGAAGATGTTATACGCTACTGTAATGTTTGCATAATTTCAAAGGGGGTGGGGCTGTAGACATTGCCTGAGGTTGACTTATCGAAAGTCATTGCGACCGTGTTTATGTATTAAGTTTTTTTCCTCAATATTATAAACAATACACTATCTTAGATTTCGGTAACACCATGTCGTAGCTTCTCAGCCTTTTGGCTAAGATCATGACTGGATATCATTGTGTAGCCTTACTGAAAAGGCTGTTGATATTATTCTCTCGTCAAAAGAACCCGCTTATGGAATGTTTAGAGGAATAGAGGAAAAAGCATAATATTCCTATATAATGTTTTCTTAATTCCTCTAAACGCTGCGTCATAATTATAAGCGGGCACTTTTGACGAAAGAATATATCAACAATCTTTTCAGTAAGACTACCACATGGTGTTAAATAAAGCCTCAATTATTTTGTGGATGCAATATCTGTCAACTTTTTAAAGAGAAGGTTGAGTTCTGGGAAGAGATGAAAAATAATTTGTGAGCATTATCATTGTTATTAAACAGTGTAGAAGAACATCAGATAAAAAATGTTCCCTGGAAAGCATGGCTCTTCAAAAGCCTTAATATTCTAAATATGGCATATAACAGCATAAAAATCGGGACGGATTTTTATGCCACGTGTTCGTGTAGTCCCATATACATCTTTCTGTGTACAGTGCTTGTAACTTTACCAAGACTGGGCCAAATTTCTTATCATTTTGATGATTCCAGAACCTTGCAGTACACACCAATACTTATATGCTAGATGATCAACCTTTTCTGATTGATTTCACACCGTTTCTTTCACAATGCAATCGCATGACCAGAACTCAACTTTATCTTTAAGTGTCGTTCATATTTCAATTTTCTGTATTATGTGTCCCGCACGGTGCCCCCTCTCTCTCTCTCCCTCCCTATCTCTCTCTCTCTCTCTCCTTCTCTTTTTATTATCTTCTTTCTACCTCTCTCTCTCTCTCTTTCCCTTTCGCTCGCCTTCTCTCTCCCTCTCTCTCCACTTCTTCTCCAATATTGTTGATGTAAACATAAAGGTGTCAGTGTCGTAATTGTATCTCGTTACCATTGCACATTCTGCGTGATTCAGCCTTTGATGAGCTATTTATATATTTTCATAAATCCTATTTCAATTCAATTCACCACAGAGAACTGAAATCAGAGAGATGGCACACGGCAATCCGTCCTACCAAACTCCTACCGACATCGCTATCTTCTGGATTCTCCGTGTAGTCGTACCGGTAGTGACTATTGTAGTTATCCTCGTCATTTCCTTCCTAATCTACACATGCTGCCGCAAGAGAAAAAGAGGTGAGCATATAATGATGATCATGATTATTTGCTGGAATTTTTTTAGGAATCGCCCCCCCCCCCCATCTTTGGTACATAATTCTGAATCCGTCGTACAAATGTCAAGTTTGAAATCTTCTTTAAAGCCCCTCTGCACTAGTTTGGCCAAGAGGGATTAGAGGGATTGACGTGGTCACTAACAGGTGGTGATCTCATCAACTCAGCTCTCAATTAACATAAGAAAAAGAGGATCATGCATGGGGGACCAACGGGCACCGCTTAGGCATTGTTTTCTATATAGAGGGAGCAAGTAGCTACAAATAGTACAGTGGGGATTTAAATGTTCTGTTCATTATTTATACCTTTGTTTTCTTCCCCCCTTCTCTCTCTCTTCATTCCTTCTCTCTCTCTCTCGCTTTGTCTCTCTATATCTCTTTTTCCCTCCTCCCCTCCCCTTTTCCCCCTCTCTCACCCCCTCTCTCACCCCCTCTCTCTATCTTTCCCTTTTCATCCCCTCTTTCACATTATATCTGTTTTTGTTACCAGAACACGTATCAAATGGTGATCATGCTCTGGAGAGATTTCCGCCCTCTAGGTCCAGTAGTAGATATGAAAAAATTTCCCTCGCATCATCTTCAGGTGGTTCGAGCACCTCAGAGGGATATGGATCACTGCATGTAAGTTAAAAGCAGGGGAGTGTTTCACAAAGACTAAGATTGACTTTAAGTCAGTGGACTTAACAATGGCAGGCCGTTCATGCCACTGTTTGCTCTCACCATTTACTGGCCATTGGTATCTCAAGGACGTACAAATCATGGTCACAAATCTAAAGAATTTACATTCTTTGATAGATCATTATAAGCAAAAAATGTGATCTAAAGATCATAATTGAGAGACCAATAATTGTGATAGCAACCAGTGGCATGAATGGTCTGCCATAGTTAAGTCCAATTAAAGTCGATCTTAGTCTATGTGAAACACCCCCAGCAGGAGCAGTGGCGTATTCAGCGCGGGGGTGGGGATGCTGGGAAAAACAAGGCTGGCATTTGTAAAGTACACATCGGTAAATACTTGAGAAGATATCTCAAACGTGACATTGTTTTATATTGTTTGGTTGTTTTGTTTTGTATCGTAATTTTGTATGTTATTTGTTTGCTTATTGATTGGTTGTGCTTTTAATCAGTGTTTCTGTTCTTTTGCTTGCTTGCTTTCTTGCTTGCTTCAGTGATTTTCAAGAATTGTTCTGCGCTCATCCCAAAACAGGGCCCTGTTTCATAAAACTTGATATCAATAACAAGTTACAAGCTACTGTTATAAGCTACTGAAATCATGGCATCTGATTGGCTGAGAGCAAATTTGTCATAGAAATTTAGCATTTGTTATAGATAACACGTTTTATGAAACGGGCCCAGATCCCTAAATCCGCCACGGAACAGGATAGACATTTTTGTAAGGGGGTTTGAAGGCACATGTTACATCCTTTTCTGCTTTCCCCTCGTGCCCCTTACCAACGAGACATATAGAAATTAGCTATATCTATAATATTTCGGTTAGGTTTTGATTTAGGGTTAAGGTTAGTTATAGTGTTTGATCCAGGGTTGACGTTAGGACTTCACTTAGTGCTAGAAACTAACCCGACGCATTTGCAGGCCCAAAAAATGAAAAGGTTAAATTCCAACGGCATTTGAAAGACAATACTAATTTAGAACTTCCCTAAAAAAGGGGGGCTTGAAAATGTCTTTAAGTGGGAAAATAACGACTATTAGTTGTCGAATCGACTTAGGAGCTATAGAGCCAGTAAGTAATAGTCTGATTTTTCAGACCATTGTACCGAATGGTCGTACGTTTTATGCTGCGCAAAGATTCAATCAGTTTAATTTTGGCCATTACAAGAAGTGGGTTATTGATGTAGACAAATGCTCATGTACCCTTTACAGCTCATTTTATGTATGTTATTACCAAAGATGAAAAAGCCAGTCAGTCACTCAATAGTGTCTGACAGTGAAGTCTAGCAAGTAAACAGGTTTCCTTGCATAATTTGAATATTAGGACACTGCTAATGTTTAAATTTCACAGATAGGACATACATGACATATTCATAATTCCTGCAAAGTTCTACAGAATTTGATGTTGGCTGCAAAAGGGACATAGTATCTTTAATGCGTGTCAAGCGCTGGAATCATCAATCAATGTAATAATAAAGACATTTATAATGCGCAGCATATATCCCCCAGAGGGTGCTCAAGGCGCTTACAATGAGCTACATCTAAACTATACTTAGATACAATTATGCTTACATTACATTATACATGGTGAAAAAGATGTCATTAGTTAAAGTTGGCAATACGGTAATGAGTTATAAAGAGTGAGCTATAAAGTTCTGATAATATATCAACTTTATCTGTGTGTTTGTAAAGTAGCACCGTTTGGAGTTTCATCACAGCGCAGTAGAGTATATATTTTATATAGTAGCTGCGCTTTATGAATTGATCTGATTATTATTATCATCTATAAAAATAAATTATTACAATCACTTTATGAAAAGAGGTACGAAAAATTAATCAATCACTATGGGAAACAGTGTAATTCGAATATGAAGGCATCGTATGAGGTACCCTTGTCACGAGAAATTTCTGATATGAAATTCTGCCAAACTGACATAATTATATAGAGTCTGAACGAGAAGGCTTTAAAAGTATTGTTGATCTTTATCAGAATTCAACCTCCTCTTTTAAAGCCCCTCTGCACTATAGTTTGGCCAGGAGGGATTTGCCACCCTGCTGGTCACTGACAGGTGGTTATCTCATCAACTCAGCTCTCACTTAACATAAGAAAAAGAGGATCATGGGGGACCAACGGGCACCGATTAGGCACTGTTTTCTTTATAGAGGGAGCAAGTAGCTACAAGTAGTGCAGTGGGGCTTTAAGTGTCCATGATTAAATGAACTGCCTTCATAAAACTTTTATCATTTTGGTGTCTGTCATAGAGTCACTCCTTGCTGCTCGGCCGCCACGCCTCCTCCGTCCACGAAATCACATCGGTCGATGACGTCCACTATCTCGACGTCAGCGACGTCGAGACATCGCCCGGTGACCTGGGTCAGGTTCACATCTCGCTGTCATACAGCAAGTCGAAAGGGTTGACGATAGCGGTACTCGAAGTCACGGATCTGATGTTGAGGCCCTTTTCGGAGAGCATTGATCCTTATGTTAGGATAAGAGTCAAGTCAAGTGATAAAGGTATATAGTCTACCCATACAAAAATTCTACCGAATTGATTCATACACGTATGTGGAGCTGCAAAAGTGAGAATCCCGCTAAAACATAGGTATTCATCGATAACATAGTGGGATTCACGCTTTTCAGATCCATACACGTAAGCATGTTTTAATAATAATATTATGTGTATAGGTATACGCCCCGGCCCTCGCCCCGGCCCTCGCCCCACCCCTCGCTCCACCCCTCGCCCCACCCCTTGCCTCCCTCTATTTCTCTACTTCCTCATTTGTTTATCTCCCTTTCTATGTTATTCCCTTATCTCCTCTTTTCTTTTCTCTCCCCTCCCCCTTTCTGTCTTTCTATTTCCTCTCTCCTCCTCCTCCTCTTCTCTCCCCGCTCTTCATTTCTCCCTTTATTTTCTTGTTTGCTCCTCTCTTTCTCTTTTATCCTCTCCTCTCTTCTCTTCCCCTCTCTCTTCCACCACACTCCCCTTCCCACTTCTCTTCTCTTCCGCTCCCTCTCCCCTCTTTCCCTCACCCCCCTCTTTTTTGTTGTTGTTAAAACCTCTCTTCTTGTTCTTTACCTTTATTATTATTTTGATCTCTGATTGATAGATTTTTTTCTTCTTTTTACAATGTCAAGATAATAAGATCTCATTTTGGTTTATATTTGTTTTTGTATTTCAGATCATTTTCAGGATTTTCACTTCCAAACCTCGGTGAAGAGAAAAACACAGAACCCTGTTTACGAAGAGTCTTTTGTCGTAAATCTGTCCCCTGAAGAGCTCACGCGCTACGTTATTCAACTGGTGGTGGTCAACTATCACAAATTCTCGCGGAAAGACGTGATTGGCGAGATTTGTATACCCCTTTATGACGTCACGACAACGAGCGAGATTACGAAGGCTTACGATCTGCAGGCACCACAGAAGGTTATTTAAAAAAAGAAATGAAATGAAAGTTTTTGTTAAAAGGGTTATTGAATGATCTTTACAAAGCATAAGACTCGGTAAGAGTCCGATATAAGGTCACATGAGCATGGATGATGGATGCGCTCAATTTGTATTCCAGATGGATCCGTCAATGGTGTTGATAACTGCCAAAAAATGTTTTAAAAACCCAAACAATATCTGTTACCTGTCCATGACACTGATTCCTTTCTATTGAGGGTAATGTAATGTTCTGTTTGGTCTGTAGTCTATCTGGTGTCGGTCTTGCCGATGTGACTATTAACCAGATAGTCAGTTAAACCCGACTCTACGTCTGATATCACGTTTAAAGGGACTATGTCCCATTTGCAGGCCAAAAAATGAAAAGGTTAAATTCCAACGGCATTTGAAAGACAATACTAATTTAGAACTTCCTTAAAAAAGGGGGCTTGAAAATGTCTTTAAGTGGGAAAATAACGACTATTAGTTGTCGAATCGACTTAGGAGCTATAGAGCCAGTAAGTAATAGTCTGATTTTTCAGACCATTGTACCGAATGGTCGTACGTTTTATGCTGCGCAAAGATTCAATCAGT
Source organism: Mesocentrotus franciscanus (assembly GCA_037976565.1). Lineage (NCBI taxonomy): Eukaryota > Metazoa > Echinodermata > Echinoidea > Camarodonta > Strongylocentrotidae > Mesocentrotus > Mesocentrotus franciscanus. Next base: position 12,377,302 of record CP137681.1, on the reverse strand, counting down.
TTAATTTTGGCCATTACAAGAAGTGGGTTATTGATGTAGACAAATGCTCATGTACCCTTTACAGCTCATTTTATGTATGTTATTACCAAAGATGAAAAAAAGCCAGTCAGTCACTCAATAGTGTCTGACAGTGAAGTCTAGCAAGTAACGGGTTTCCTTGCATAATTTGAATATTAGGACACTGCTAACGTTAAAATTTCACAGATAGGACATACATGACAGTCATATTCATAATTCCTGCAAAGTTCTACAGAATTTGATGTTGGCTGCAAAAGGGACATAGTATCTTTAATGTACCCTCAAATCGCCTCGTTTTCTTTGCCACTTCCCTGTTCTTATAAGTGCCTCCTTCTCCTCTCTGATAAGTGCCCCTATTCAAATCTTATATGTGCCACTTTTACTTGACAAATGCCCCTTTTTATTTTGTAATAAATACACATTAATCACTTTTCCCATCTGATGAGTGCCCCTTTTTAGGTATGAGCAGCGCCTTTTTCCTTTCTGATAAGTGTTCATTTTCCTTTCTAATAAACGCCCCTTGTCCTTCTTATAAATGCCCCTTTCGTTTCGTATACCGTTATTATGATAAGTCCCCTTATCAACCCTATTATTTACCAATACATATTCCACTTAACTGCTAAAAAAGGCACCTTCCAACCGATCTTCTTGTAAACCCCATGCCCTTTTGAACTTCACAGACTGCCCTTTGTTCAAGAATATAAAGGTTTAGACAATGAGGGAGTTTTCAAACTCAAGACAACTGCATTTACATCACCAAATGTCATCCATGTTAAAAAATATTTATAAAAAAGAACAATTACCATACGTGCTATGGCAAGCTATTTTTATCACCCCTCATCTCCTCCGAAACAATAAATTTCTCATAGTCTCCCTAACATGTGCCCCTCATTTAAAACGACTGAAAGCAATTTTCTCGAATTTCCCCCAAAACTTGAGTATACGCTTGCTCGCATTTATAATTTTTCTCTCATTAAGTAACATAATAAAGGTCTTATTCACATTTTCATTATGAGATTGTGCTGAAAACCAGGATTGGTTATTTCATCTAAAAATAAGATCTAATCGGTCACTGATAATATATAAATTACAATGTAGACATAGGTTATTATAGCAATGTCAAAAATTGTATTTTGGGGCTTTGAGGTGCCCCCTCTTTTCCAGAAAGTGTGATTTTTTGTTGGTCCACCTCTCTGGCCCAAGTGTTTGTACGACTAACATTTGGAAACATTGTATAAAGGTAAAAACAAACATTCTTTTTTTTTCTTCCAGAAATTGTGCGGTGAGATACTACTTTCGTTGAGCTACCTGCCGACTTCCAACCGATTGCTTCTTGGTATTTTACGAGCGAGGAATCTTACAATGCCAGATGACTCTAGGAATATAGGTAGGCTGATAACGATGATAACAATGATAACATCATGATTATGATGATGATGATGATGATGATGATGATCATTATTTTAGGTGTATTATTAAATAACAATACACTTCTAATAGTAATCATGATGATTATAATAATATAATTACTATTCGTTTTGCCGTCGTCATTATTATTATGTTATAATTATTACTATCATAATTGTCATTAATATTATTACTATTATTATTATTATTATTATTATTATCATCGCTTGCCCTAGAATGTCTCACAAAATCAACGTTCTTGGTCAGCGTGTGAAATTGAGATTATTGAGAATATTTGTTTTTCTTCAGACCCGTGCGTCCAAGCCAGTCTCATCATGGGCGGAAGAAAATGCAGAAGAAAAAAGACTGGCGTCGTCACAGCCGATGTCAACCCCGTATTCAACGACAAATTCTTCTTTGAAATCCCGGCGGAGAAACTGGAACGTATCCAGATTCTAGTCGCCGTTACGAACGAGCGAGAGAGCGGACGACAGGACTCGGACACGGATACCGGTTACAGCGACGCTGAAGTCGGTCAAGTGATACTCGCCTATCGGAGCACGCCTCGGGCGCATGCGCACTGGATGAAAATGATGAGCAATCCGAGAGAAAAATATTGTCAGTGGTATGATTTAACAGTTTAAAATGTCTTCCAAAAAACGATGGGTTGAGATAGGTGTCCATTAGACCCCAGTTGTTCGAAAGACCACAAGCTTCGTTTTCCGTGACCTCCTGCACATGGACTAGTGGGGAACCTTCTCGAGACGAAAGGTTCACCAGACCATGGCATGGGTTTGGTTTGGGTACCACGATATTGTGCCCGACTCGAACGGGTTAGCCAAACATGGCAAACTCCCGTAATCACGTCCTCTCTGCATGGCCACTGGCAGGATACTTAAGACAACCTCGGATAAAATTAATATTTAAAGCCGAAAGTAATGTATTTAGATTAAGTATAAAATACGTGATTGCCAAGGTGGTTAGGAATTGATCACATGGAGGAGTGAAATCACAGGGAGGAGTGTTCTCATGTCGTTTTCATTAGAGCAAGTTGTATTCACTTTTTCCAACTTCCAAAAAAACAAATCTTTTCAACGGGAGGATGGGGCGTGGCCCGACTCCACCCAATGCTGTTTATGCTTTATCACAGTTTGATTCAAAAGCGAAGCATGAACGTCAGTGGTAGGCCTACCAAAAGGCCTACCAAAGAATACATCCTGATATATCTTTTGCTCTGAGAAACAGCTTATAAAAGGACGTTCTCTGAGGAAAGCAAATAAATTACATTTCAAATATATAGTAGCGATGTAACACTAGGTGGACAAAATAAAATGGGCTTATTAGCATAGAAAAAAGAGAGAAATAGAGTGAGTGAGAGAGGGAGATAAAGAGAGGGACAGAGAGAAAAATAGAGGTATAGCTAGAAGTCCTTGTCCTTAGGCGTCCTTGTAAGCTATTGCTCAGAGCCGTCGATGTATGTTTTGTAATAAGTTGGACCACAGCGCACGTGGCTCTGTATAGCATGAACTCGAGTTGGCCTGACTATGTCTATAATCGACTCTGTTGTTTAATTAGCCTTGATTATTAAAAAATACATATTTCCAACTCTTACCAGCACTTGGTTCATTAGAACCATTTGTATGATACTAAGAGAGTTGAAATATTTTCTTGTGCAATTTATAGTGGGAGCAGTTTTCGAAAAATGACGGTAAAATGACCCCTCATTTTATTTAAAAATCGCTTCATTAGAATACAGATGGCGGCGTAAAGTGACATGACGGTTCTCATTATTTAACTCAATCATTGTTTGACTGTTTTTATTTCAATTAAAATGTTTTACTATATATTTATTACTTGATATGTTTTATGAAGATAATGTCATGACTTGAATTGATTCGTTTTTATGCCCCCCCCAATCTCTGTGCCTGTCCGCTCCTCTGTTTACGTGTGTCTGTCATTCTACATTGCTGCCCATAAAAATAAAATAGTTTTTCCTTACCTCTGAAATGAAATCATTGTGACAATGACAAAGATAAATTTTATATCTTTTCAGAACTTTATATCTTTTCAGAACTTTATCTATCAACAATAAATTGTATTTTAACAATCATTTCATGAAAAAAGGGTAAGAAAAATGTATTCCGAATTATATGGGCAGCGGTGTACATTCATCTCTCTCTCTCTCTCTCTCTCTCTCTCTCTCTCTCTCTCTCTCTCTCTCTTGCTCTCTCTCTCTTACCTACTATTCTGTATAAAAGGACAGGGGGGACTGTAATGGTTATCCTCAAGGAACCTTACAGGATATTTATGAGATTTGTAAAGCCTATATGGGAGAAGTGCAACTTATACTACGGTACTAATCAGACATAAATTTTAGTTATTCTCAATTCTGTTTCTTTATGGTTTTGCAAAGGACTTTCTTTCATGTAGATTATATTTATATTGTTTAATTCAATACGTAAATGACGTAAAAATGTCGATGAATTTATTGATAATGCACAAATACATTGAAATGTATTGTTACTAATATAGTATGAGTATTTGCAATAATTTCAATAAAACGTAAGACATGATTTTAAAAATTGTGTGTGAAATTTATTTCGCGATTTACTCCAACCTGACTATTATAGACATATCACTGCCGGTATCATGTAATATTATGGACCAACTTTAGGCCAGGTTTACGCCCTGGGTTATAGTGGATTTTATGTTCATAGAATGGGTTCAGAAATCCCTGCAATCTTATTGGTTACGAGCCAGTGAGCACCAAATTGAATTAATTTTAGTGACTGCATAAATTATGCACGAATAAGTTGCGATACGCTGGGTATGCTAATTCCAAAATTACTGTGAGAATTTGTCTTTTGAAATTTATAGGGATAAAAGTCTCTGCACAGCGGTGTGCGCGTCGCTCTGCAATGTGTTTTTCCGCCGCAAAAAGTCCCGGTAATCTTCATAGTTGACATCGTCGTACCGCCTGAGAAAGACTTGTTCGCCCTTGATAGATAGTCCGTCTCGGAAGAGTTTATAGCGAGCATTCTGGTTTTCTAAGGTTATCAACCATCTAAGATTAGAAAGAAAAGAAAATAAAAGAAGAAGAAGAAGAAGAAGAATATGATGATGATGATGATGTTCAGGGTCACTCCAGCATCCATAAGAGATTGGTGACTAAAGAGATTTTGTGAAGAGGTCATTTTAAGGGTCAGGACACTGGTTCCTGTTTCAGTTGAAAATTCGGCCCACGGAACAATTGTGATTACAGAGTGGTAAGCTTTCGCCATTTAAAATATCTGGCAGACTCAGCGGCACCTTTATTTGAATTTTTTTTATATAATAAAACTGATTGTGAGACGCACAAAACTTACCATTGATGGTAACATTGCCATCAATGGTAATTACCATGGAAACCTTGATTTTGATTGACTGTTGAGCCCTGTTACCATGGTAGTTGCCATGATTGATGGCAAACTTACCATCAATGGTAAGTTTTATGCAACGGGGCCCAGGAAAAGTTTCATTTAAGCATCCCATTTCCTACCACAACTAATAATTTGGCTTTCGATGTCTATACTACAGTAATTGGTGAAGATTCTTAACTCGCCTACTAGGGTTCGATACTTTCCCGGTGCTTATACCTAAGGACAAAGTGTCTCACAAACTTGTTCATCTCGACCTAGGTGCGTTAAGACAGTGCAACAATAAATGCAGGACCCTCAGGAAGAGCCGTTTTAATAATGATGAGTTTAGTATACCGTAAAGCCATAATTGCACCAACCTGTTATCGACTCCTGCTGCCCCTAGAACCACGTTCATATCCACAAACTGAATACTTTTAATCCTGCCCACTTCAATGGGCCGTCGTTTCTTGATACCTTCTAAGACATCCATATGTGTCAAGTCATATCCCGGGTAGGAGAAGCACAAGGTCAGTGGGGCAGGCTGCGGTGGGGCGCTGAAGAAGCGAATCTTCTTTAGAGCAAAGTGGTCTTTGCCCATCGACAGCCGCTGGTCACCGTGTTGCCGGCTGCTGTTGCTGGGTGTTATTTGTGTGGTGGTACGCCCTCTGCGGTGATGTTTGGACGGAGATGTGATGTGGTTTACTCTCAGCTGTTGCCTGAGCATGTCAACGAAACATTTTTGAAACAGCTTCATAATGTAGGTTGGGGTTTTGTTCGGACATTAAGTTAATCAAACAAAAGAAAAGCTGTCAAGTTTGTCGTTGGATTTCAAGAAGATTAATATGCACCAAACAGCACTAGCCACCACAATCATTTTGTCATTTATTATTGTCAAACACAAGATGTGTTGCATGTAAAGTTGTTCAAATTGTAGTTTAAAAATAAACTGTCCGAATAACTAATACACAAAGAAGTATTACTTCCATGCTGAATGATCTTGGATGGAGTACACTTGTTGAACGGAGAAGGATAAGCTTGACTAACTACCTTCGTCACAGCTCATGAAGGGTAGACTCAGACGTTGTGTCTTGTGTGTCCGGACAGATTGTGTATCCGGACAGCTGATTTAAAACAGCAATTTGAAGAAGCCCAAGCAATATTTCATCAATCGTCTCAGAATTAAGTTGGACAACATCATAAAGGACAAAAATGTAAAGATGGTTAGTGCTATTTGCTGATTTTTTTCTCCGTTAAATCCGAAAGTAAAAGGTTGGTGTGTATGTTTGCTAAGTGTCCCGACGCCCCCAATCATACCTCTCTGTTCCAGTGCGAGACCATGCTTCACCCTGTTACTCTTTTCACCAAAAGATCACATAATAAGTCTTATATCGAAATTAGTTCAAAGAAAGATTCATATAAATTATTAATTCCTTCCGACTGGAATTCTTTATCACCATCTATATTTAACTTTTCAAAATCCCGACGTATTCAAGACCCATGTCCAACAGCATTCTTCTTCTTCTTCTTCTTATCGAATTTCTCTGCTTTTCAAAGAACTGAGCGTGAGCATATAGGGTATCGGCTAACAATAGCACTGTCGGGATAGTCTTTAGAAAAGAAACACGGGAGGAATGAAATACGGAAATAAAGCGTATACAAAGAGATCTTGTGATATCAGTGCACATTGACTCGGCCAATGAATCAGGGATATTAACGGTCGTCTTCCCTAGAAGGATGAGATCTGTGAGTGCAGCAGACATCAAATCAGGTGTCAGAGGGAGACATGTCATGGATGGATAGTGGTAGGCTGATAAATGGTAATAAACGACGACCTGGGGGAGTTTCACAAAGACTAAGATCGACTTTAAGTTGGACTTAAGTATAACAGGCCGTTCGTGCCATTGTTTGCTCTCACCATTATGATCTTTAGATAATATTTTTCCTTCAATAATGAATTATCAAAAAATGTAAGTTTTGTAGATTTTTTTACCATGATTTGTACGTCCCTTGAGAGACCAATGCCAGCAAATAATGATAGCAAACAATGGCATGAACGGCCTGCTATATTTAAGTCAAACTTAAAGTCGATCTTAGTCTTTGTGAAACACCCCCAGGCGATGAAGCAAAGAGGGCATTCCCTAATCATGTGCGTGACTGTCTCTTGCGATAATCCACATAAGCAACTTGAGTTCTTAACAACCTTGTGCACATCCATTGCGATTCGTTTTACTCCCAGGATTTGAGTTGTAGTAGGAGTTACCCCCACCCCCCCACAAGCCTCCACCACAAGGGGGCGCTAGTCCTCTCACTGAGCCCGACGGACGAGAGTTGAATACACTGCACAAGCCTGAAGCTGGACAATTGGACAAGATCCTCAGTATTTCAGGTAAGTGCTGTTTTCGGCTTTCTAGTGAGTCATATAGATTCACATCCATGTAGATAACGGTTTGTAGGCCAAATCTACATTATTGGCGCTGCGAGCATAACCTTTTCCTGCTTTTTGCGGGTTATTTTTCATCTGTGATTTTGGCACAGCGAGCACAGCTGCCCTGCTACGCATTGGCATTTAGTGCGGTCCTGTGCGTAGGGCTAAGCTGCTCGCTGTGAATTTGCTACCAATTAATAGGGTAAATTTCGTATTATTGTCTCGGGCAGGGTGGGCTAGTCTGCCTTGCCTACTTTGAAAATTTTTGTTTATAGTTTTTGTGTGTTTGGTGTGGGTGTCTCGAGTCGGGCGGTGATTTTCGCCTGGTTTGGGGCATTTTTGCTGTGTTTTTGGTCGTCTGCCCTAATCAGCTCCGGGTGTAGTTCCGGCACGGCTGTGCCAGAACTTTTGCATTGGGGGTGAGAAGGCAGTGCGATCCACGTGTGTACGTTTGATTTTTTGTAGCGAGTGTTTGATTTTTGCTAGTGGTGTGAGGTGTTTGATTAAGTATTGTTTGTGGTTAGTTGTTGTTTGTGCGTGATTTTTAGCCTAAGAGTCATTTATTGACTTGTTTGGGAATTTTTTGTGTGTGCGTACTATTTTGTTTGGGCGTGTAGTTTTTTTTGTAGAAAGTGCTTGTTGCGGCACAGCCCATTACTACAGCGACACGGCTCGGCGGAGGGATATATTTTTTAGACCTTCTCGATCCATCTTCCCTCCATCGACGCCATTTTGTTTTTGGTTGTGTGCTGATCGCTGCCAAGACCTGGATCTAGACCCGATCGTAGTAGTTATTAGAGGTAGGCCTAGGCCTAGTTTGTAGTTTTTGGGTGCGTGAGTGTATGGTTTTTGTGCGTGTTGCGTGTGGACCCACCCACTCGTTGTAGTGCGGGAGTCCTTTGAAAAAAAAAAAAAAAAAAAAAAAAGAAAAGAAAGTTTGTGAGGTGTGATGATTATTTGTGTTGGGGTGATTTGAGTAAACTGAAGTTAAAGGTAATTTTAAGTGATTTTAGTAAGGCCTTTTGTATTATTGTGTTGATATGACGAATAGGGAAGCTAAGATTCCTATTAATATGTGTTCCTTCGAGGAACTCACTGAGGTGCCGGGGCTAGCTCCTGTGCAGGCGGGGATCATTTTAGGTCTCCGGACTGAGCACGGGAACATTACCCCAGAATTATTTGGGGCGTCCCCAGGACTAATAGAGTCTCAGGGGCTGCGGGACAGGTTCGATTTTGCACCTCGGGACGTAGAGAGTGCCCGTGTGGCAGGGCGGCTCCCGAGCAAGGTAGGGGCAATCAAAGTGTCTTTGCCACTCCGTCAGGGCAGCGTGCCCGAGCACGAGCACCCCCGGCGGGGCCCAAGCCCAGGTGGGGGGACACCAATACCCCTATGATGTGTATCCGCCTCCATTAGTTAACCAAGGGGATGTATCGGGTTGGCCCCGGGGTGTAGCCCCAATCGGATCCTCCACTCCCGGGGATGCACCAGTCGCTTGACCCCATAGGCCCCAGTATAGATCTAGGGAACCCTGGGAGGGCGGACCCCTGAGTTATCAGGGAGGGCAGGTGAGCCCCAATTGTGATGGGGAGTCAGTGGGGCGTTCTTGGATGGGGGTGTCCCTGCCATAGAGCGGGGCGCACAAGCCCCCGCCCAGGAAGTTCCCAAGAGGGGGCCCATTTGGGCGACCCAATCGAAGGGGACAGCTGTCGGGCGGGACCAGGAGGTCCCATCCTGCCTGGGATTTAGCTCCAGGGATATCCGGGAGGAATTCCAACCCCTAGTAGGCCGGGAGGGTAGTGAAATCCTAAGGAGGGGCAGTCCCATCCAAGGGTATCAGAGGGTCGGCTAGGGCCCCTCCCCCTTCCCGAAGAACCGATCCGTCGGGTTTCTGCTTCCAGGAGGGATAGGCCGGGGAGGCACTGGCCGAGCACCCTATCAGCCACTCCCCAGGACTATCTCCTTTGATGGGCGCGGAATTGGAGGGCTTTCTTCCATAAATTCACTGCTTTTGCAGACCAGCAGGAATGGGACTGGCCACAGAGGGTGAATCAGCTAAGCTGGTGCCTAGAAGGGAAGGCGGGGGATTATTTGAGCCTGATTCTGGAACAAGAGCCGGGCCTGGGGTATTTCCCGCTGGTCCAACAATTGGCGCGGCGCTTTGACCACGGCGGTTTGCCGGAGTCTGCCCAACTAGAATTCGCGTCTGCCAAGCAGGGGCCAGAGGAATCCCTGCCCGAGTGGTCCGATCGGGTGCTCGGGTTAGCTCACCGAGCATTCCCCGGGGTCCAGGGCCCTTATTCACAACAGCAGGCGGTCCTCCGCCTGTGTCAGGGGTGCTTGAACCGGGAGGCGGGATGTCACGCGCTGACTCAACATCCAGCCACCGTTGGAGAAGCAGTAGGGCATATCCAATGGCACCAGCACGTGTACCGGGCCATGTACGGACGGGGGCGTCCGGTTAAGTCTGTCGCCTGGGAGGGCGGGGGGGCATTTGAAGTCCGCCAAGTAGATCTATCCCTCCAACCTCCTAGTCGACCTGAAGACGGACAACTCGCTGCATTAGAACACCGAATGGCGGAGCGCCAGTGCCGCCTAGAGGCCCGGGTAGCTAACATTGAGCAGGATCTCCGGAAGCTCCTAGATACCCTACAGTCCAGGCCGGAGGCTTCCTGGGGGCGAGCTAAGTCCCCTGGAGGTGACCGGTGCTACGGCTGCGGGGGGCTCGGGCATTTCGGAACCAATGTCCCACAGCTCGGGGAGACGGGGGAAATGCGCGGGTTTCCTCTGTCAACTGCCCCGAGGAGGAAAACTCCAGCGGGTCGGAGGAGGAGGCCAGCCCCCGACCCGACCTGAACGAGGCCAGTGGTTGACTGGGTCGCCGGGAGGTCGGGCAGTTACTCCCCAGGCAGCTGTAAAGCGTGTGGGAGAGCCTGTTTCCGGTGGAATTAGGTTGCATGAAGCCTCTGCGGAGCGGGGCGAGGCACTTTCCCAGTACATAGGAGAAGCTGCATTTTATGCCTCCTCGGATCCGGAACCAGAATCGGAGGGAAGGGCGGAGGTAGTGGTTTGCCGGCTGCAGTCCAGCTCCTCCCTCAATATCCCTATAGTGATAGGGGGTTTTCCCCTTAGAGCAATAGTGGACACGGCTGCCGAGGTGACTATCATCTCGGATCGGGTGCTTCAACACCTGAAACCGCAGCCCAAGAAACTGCGGGAGGCCGTACTACATGCTGCAGGTAGGGATATGAGCATGAGTGGGTCAGTAGTAGGGCCGGTGAGCATTCTGTTAGGGGGGCAAGAGTTCTCCGAGCAGTTGTATGTTGCACCCATTTCGGACGACATGTTACTGGGAATGGATTTTCTCGGTAAGCATAGGGCGGTTATTCACCTGTATCACCCCAAGTTACTGCTAGGGGAGTGGAAATTCCCATGCAGCATGGGGATAACCCCAGGCAGATGGGGGTAGCTAGGTGTATGTCCGCAAGAGGGTTATCGTTCCTCCCAATGCCGTTAAGAGGGTGACAGGGGTTTTAGATCAACGGTTAGGGGATCTTGAATCCGCTGCCGTTTCAGTGCGGCGGAACATTGTACCGCCATTTAATGGCGGTAGCGGAACGGGGTTTCCGCCAAGGCTACTCCTGTTGCGGGTGCGGTTCCGCCTCCTGCGTCGATGGGGCATTCTGCTGCGCACTCCAGGGGGCCGGGCACCTCATATGCCCGGGCTGCTTCTAAGCCCCTATTCCCTGGCCTTTGATAGCCATTTTCAACTAGATCTGCTAGAGGCTAGGACTGGGAAGAAGGGGCTGGAGTGCATTGAAGCTATCTTCGGCAGGGATCCACTGGTACCGGTGCGCCTTTGTGGGGGAGTGATTAACTACTGCGACCCCAAGAGGCACCGGGACATTAAATTCCCTGGCGACCGCCGGTGGAAGGTGGCTGTGGGGTGCATCCGAAGCACGCCCTTAGTTTCGATGAGCCAGCCCTGGATGTCCTGGGTACAATGCCTTGGGGGAAATGGGATTGGATTATTCCATAGCCCCAGGGACGTGGTCGGCTCAGCTGAACCTTTTCAACCGGGGTACGGGGTGACCGTCTCCTGGCCCTCCTAAAGCAGACTAGGGTTAATGTCCTAGCGCTTTACGGCCCGTAGGTCGGCAACCTGCGGGAACTTCCTGTTCCTGTAGCCCTAGGGAACAGTTAGGTTCTCATGGTGCAATTTTTGGGTGGGGACTTTTGAGTCCCTATCACCTTGTTTTTGCTACATTAGCAAACGCACATATGTAAATATGTTTTTGTATTTTGGGTTGGATTTTTCCATAAATGCCTGTTGGCATATGTTTTGGTTGTTCCAGGGGGGACTTTTTCCAAATGGCCCGCTCTGTGCTATAGTGGAACTGACGCCTCCTTCCTGCGCCGGAGGGACCTAGGCGAGTTTCTGGTTCTCCAGTCACTCTCCGAAAAACCTGAGAAATGTACCTCTTGGGTAGGTAAGATGGCGCCGTAGCCTGGGAGGACAAGCGGATAGCTCACCGCTATTGGGGCGTGGATAGTTTTGGGTGGGGGACCTCCTGGCAATTTTAGTTTTTAGGCATTAGTTATGTTGGTTTTAAAGATTTAAAAAAAAATTTTTTAATAAATTTTTTTAATGCGTTTACCCGTGTTTTGCTTGTTTGGGGTCTTGTTTGGCATTTTTAGTACGTGCCCTTAAGATAATATTTTGTGATGTCACAATGGAGGGATATTTTGTTTTTCTCCTTTTGGGGTTTGGGATGGCCTTTTCCCGGGCTTGGTTTAGTTAGGCCCGGGTTTTTCAAAACGGGGGGGAATGTAGTAGGAGTTACCCCCACCCCCCCACAAGCCTCCACCACAAGGGGGCGCTAGTCCTCTCACTGAGCCCGACGGACGAGAGTTGAATACACTGCACAAGCCTGAAGCTGGACAATTGGACAAGATCCTCAGTATTTCAGGTAAGTGCTGTTTTCGGCTTTCTAGTGAGTCATATAGATTCACATCCATGTAGATAACGGTTTGTAGGCCAAATCTACATTAGAGTCATATTATTTTCAGATTCAGATTCAGATCCTTGCTGCCATTCAAAATGGGGGCCCAACCCAATTAAATAAAAAAAACACACCACAAAGTAGCTCAGATGCAATAATGTTAATCATGCTTGCTAACTCACCGAATTGTAGGTTGAGCTCGAGATAGGATCGGGAATTTAATGCCAGTGGTAATCCTTCGGGCTCCTATAGATCGGTTATTCGAGGCCTTCCCAGTCTTCTTCAATGATTCCAGTCTGTTATCTGAAATAGCGCCCCCTCCTTCTTTCAACTGTGCCACCGGCGAGTTGATGATGGTGTTCAACAGTGACGATGTGCTACTCGCTGATGGGCCGACAAAAGGGCTGGTTAGTCGACGTCGAGAACTTGATATCGGCATTATTAAGAATTATGATTAAGGCTTTATTGATCCAAACAAAACGTTAAGACAAATCAGTTTTTACTTCGTTCAACTATTAACCGCATTGAGCTCACCATTGAAAAAGGCGACGATGTCGAAGCATTTCCAAACTTAAGTCCGTCGCCTCCCTCACGATCTTATGCACTTAGTAGTTATTGCTGGAAAAACGCCACTTTATTTCAACTGAAATCCTAGTTAATTTTAGTCAAAGGTCACTATTTTGACAATTATCTGAACGTTTTTTTTTATAGCCTAATTTGCAAGTGCAGTGAGCGCGCAAAATGTATACCCAATTGCGCGTAAGCGCAATGTAGCGTGCGCGCTCGTGGCCTGCATGCAATCCACCCCTGCGCTGCCACCCGCCTGTATTGTCATTACTTTTTTCGTTTCTTTTCTTTTGTTTTCTGTTATCTTATTGTCTTTCTCTCGTGGTCCTGTTTTTATTTATTCATTATCCCCCAAGTGCAGTTATTGGAGAAGGATAAGATAAAAGGAGGAGGAGAGGAGAAGGGGGAGGAAAAGAAGAAGCCGAAGAAGAACAAGAATAAGAACAAGAACAAGAAGAAAAACGAAAAAGAAGGGGAAAAAGAAGGAAAAAAAGTATCATATGGTATTATATCCGAAAAAGAAAGAAAATTATTGTTATTATTTTTAAAGTGTCTTCCTGTCGGAGAGGTCAACAATAATGCTCTTAACTGTAAATTTTTGTCATCGGGTAGAACTCATAATATTACTTCCAGTGACGGATCATGCAAGTTTAGCATTGTGAAACATGTATTTTTATACTTGTGTTACTTTGATTATTATTTAGTAATCAGTACTAAATCGTGCATGTCTTATGTATTGCCGTTTATATCCTTACCTTATCTGTTATTAGTTTGTGTTACAGTCATGTGTAATCATTTTTTCCACAGGGAGAGAGACTGGACAAGATGGAGAGAGAGAGAGAGAGCCAAGAGGGAGAGAAAGAGAGATGGAGAGAGAGAGAGAGAGAGAGAGAGAGAGGAGAGAGAGAGGGGAGAGAGAAATGGAGAGAGAGAGAGAGAGAGAGAGAGAGAGAGAGAGAGAGAGAGCAAGAGAGACAGACAGAGAAAGAAAGAGGGAGAGTGAAAGGAAATATAATAGATTGATAGATAGATAGAGGGAATGAGATAGAGGGAGAGAGAAAAAGATGCCCCGGATTCCGTGATGCAATAAACAAACGAAGACAAACAAGCAAACAAATAAACAGTAACAATAAAAAAGTGATTCCAAAAGATTCGAACATAATATATGATATTTACTGGCCTCTCTGTCTAAAAATACACTAATTTCTGATCTAGTTATTCGCGAAAGCAGTCTTTCACATTACCATGTTTACTTACTGTCTAACATCTCTCACTTTCACATTGGTTTGCATACAAAAAAGGTCGGACGAAAATCGTGATTCTTAATTAAAGAAAGAAAAATACATATATGTATATAGGTCTATACATATTAAAAAAAAATTCAAATCGCGATTTTTTAAATAATTTAAATCGACTTTTATTAAAAGAACCCACAAGGACACATATGATTGAAACTCGTTCACGTAGCTGAAGTCATGAGGATGTTTTGCATTAATTGTTAAGTAACCTTTCACTGAAAGACAGAAGCCATTAATTTCGATCTTAAATATTAACATGATTTTCAAAATTGTCTTGATATTTATTGAGATTGATATCAAATCAGGTATATTTTCACATAATCCTGTATAGACCTACAGTAGTGGATAAGAAAAGATCTATTCATGATGAACTCATGAAATCAGAAATAAATAAAATAAATAAATAAATATTAAAATGGATAATTTGTCTAATGGACGATGAGGAATAAATGAATTCAGGGTTGAAAAAAAAAATCGTAATTCAAAAATGAATTACACAATTCAGATTACTAAAATTGAAATCATTCTTTGAAAGTTGATGTTTTTTATTCAAAAGTCAAAGATATGAACATTGAAATGTGTTCTCATAATTGAGATCATGAGGATATTTTGCATTAACTGTAAAACAATATATCATTGAAAATAAGGAGCTGGCGATTTGTTGTAAACCATCATTAAACATGAGATTCAAAATGTCTTTATTTTAGATTGAGTCAATTGAATTGTGTATAATTTCTTCAATGTAAGGCCTAGAGAAGTGGGTTATAAAAGATCACGATGGCATCATGCATATTAATAAGGCTAATTTGCATAATGAATTAGGAATAAATTATTTTTGTTTAAGAAATGTTCCTCAAACGTGAAAGAAAAGATGAAATAAGGATTAAAAACAAGGAATAACAAAAGGAAAGACAGAAAGAGAATATGAGAAAAGGATGAAAACAAAGAGTGAAGGATAGAGAAGATAATAGAAGGAAAAAAGACCCACAAAGAAATGTATAGGTCTACATGAAATGATAGAAGAGAAATAGAAGGAAAAAAAAAACACAGAAATATAAAGATTATTCCAAGGAAAGGTAGAAAGAAAACGGGCTGGCGGATAACAACACAGGATGACATATGCAAAAATAGAAAGAAAAGAGGATAGGAGGATTAAATCAAAGAATAGCATAAGGAAAGATAGAAAGATATAGCATAAGGAAATATATAAATAAATGATGAAAGAAGGACAAAAACAATAACATACAAAGAAAGAAATTAAGATAAATGAAGAGAATGAAGAAATACGAAATGAAAGATAGAAGGAAAGATAAGGCCTAAAGGAGAAAGATAAAGGAAAATAAAATAAAGAGTTAAAAGAAAAAAACTGCCCGTTTTAAATAATTAAAACTTAATTAGTTCTCTTTGGGAGTTATGCAAACCATACGTAAATCAAACAATACCAAATAAACAAACGAGGGGAAAAAAGAGAGAGAGAGAAAAAAGAAAGAAATACACAATACTAAATACCCCTCCCAAAAAAAGTAAAAAATAAAAGCTAAACAAAGCAAAATAGCAATCAAACATAACACCCCAAAAAACGACAACAACCGAAGCATTAAAAAAGAAACATTCAGAAATAAACTCAACAACAGGAAACAATAACAGAAGGAAAAAAAAGCAGGAAAAAAATGCAAGATGAAATTAAAAAAAAAAACAGGATAAAAACAAAAACAAAACCTTTTAAATCTACAACACATAAACTGGTTGAAAAGTTCACAAACCCTTTTCTTTTTTTTCCCCTAGCTACAAGTGGCCTAGTCGATGCAAAAAGAGGCGAAACAATTTCAAAGTTTCTGATTGGTCGATTGTTTCATGAATATGTACTACGTAATAATAGTAAACAAACTCTGCTGGTCGCGGGATGTCGTCTTGCCACGGGTGCGGCGTCGCGGCGCTGGTATACTAATGACAAATTACATGCGAAAGCTGACTGAGCAACACGGCAACCCGTCGGCGTGCAAAACACCAAGCACTAACGTGCGCGGATAACCATCGCATCCAAATGAATAAAAAAAGAAACTGCACGTGAATATCGACGACGTGCATTGATTGCGAGCTTAACGCCTGCACTGTGAATTGCATCTTTGACAGTTAGCTCTCGTTCGCACTACATTACAGACGTCGCCGCGACACATTTTTGAATGAAATCTTTAACCCATTTTGGATGCCGTGCTTTCAGAGGTTTAACTCTCGGGATGTTTTTGAAATAATCCGAAGGAGCAAAGATCTACAAAAGTAGCGATGGCTGAAAAAGATTCAGGAACGAAATCTCGCAACGCATCTTCGCCCGCGCCCAAGGCCTACTACTCAAGTGTAATTGAACTGGACCCCGTAAGTTCTTCATCGGACATGGGTAGTAGCGGGGCGGGCCAGGCCCCGGGCTGCATGGCCTATAATCAGCAGGCAGACAGCTCCTCGCGTAGCCCTCTGGTTCAAACTTTGAACCTGAATAATAGTGTGCAGAATGATAAAGAATTTGAGAGAAAATACTCAGAACATGTGAGCAAAAGACCGTCAGTACGGATGAGCTTTCAAGGGAGAGTCTATAATTTCTTGGAGAGACCATCGGGATGGAAGTGCTTTGCCTACCATTTTGCTGTGTAAGTAAAATTATGAATAAAATTATTAATTAGAATGATTATGTAGACTAATCAGTACGATAATGATTTTACATTAACATTGTATGATGGGGGTTGGGTGTCTGGACACTTAACAAATATTAAAGACTTCTCTTTTGCCTTCAGATTTAACAGAAAATATTCATCAATACAGCACTCACTGTTATAAATATTTGTCCTTTATAAAATTGTCCAACATAAGTCTTGGTCTAAGAGTATGTATGAAATATTGCCTGTAAACTTCTTTAAATTGCTGTTTAAAATCAACTGTCCGGATACACAACCTGTCCAGACTCCAGACACACAATGTCTGGGTATACTAATTACTATAGTCTGTAGACATGTACATGTATAGTCTAGATGTAGGCTATTTATTTTACCGGTAAATAAGAACATTAAACGGGGCTTCTAACTTTAGTCTATTGTAATCTATCTAGATTAGTAGATCTAGTCCATGTTCATGATGTTGTGTCATCAGCAGCATAGAAGTGCTTTCAATGGGGGAGTGATGAAAGCATTGGGGAGTGAAAAACTTCATTGTGAAAAAGAAGTGGAACTTGACCTTATAATGCATTATAAATGGGGTGGGAGCCTGGGAGGGGGTACAGGAAAGTTATAACAAAATTGATGAAAGAATTGCTGCACCTTGACATTGAAATGAAGCAATTCTACTTTTACCTTTTTTGTTGTCCCCTTGGCTACACTACTGATAGAAATCCTGTAATTGAACATTTAGAATAAGTTGACTAATCAAGGCTTGTTCAGCTACGAAGCGTGTAACTGAATGGCAATTGCATGCAGCAAAGGGTGTTCGCATATTCGCTGAGCTATTTGTTATAAGATACAGAAATATAACACGGTTTACCACATGGAGGAGTTTTGTAATTTATTTTGTATTTGGACACGCTCCTCCAAGAGAGATTCGGGTAACATATTATCATGGAAAGAAATAGACTAATTTTTCCAGTCTAGAGCCATGCTAAGTACTGATTTGCAGAATTCAGGTACATATTCTACTTCCTCTCACCTTAACTTAACAATTTCATGGAAAACTGCTTACAGAATCGTGATTGGGTTGGTTGTACTAACCTGACTTATTATCTGAGTGCTAAGAAAGCTTGTGTATGCTTGTAATTAAGCAACCACAGGACCGACGGCTTTACGTCCTCTCCGGGGGACTTGGTAAAATGTGCTGTACATAATTTTTAATTTGCGAACAACGATCTACATGTAGATCTAGTGGTAGAGGGTTAAGAAAGGGAAGTGTTGGAGGCAGAAGGGGTACATTGTACAGTAGCTCATTACATACACCTTTACATAGAGTTACTCCTCTAACGTCCTTCTGGCTGTTAATGGGCTAAGATCAGTACATTTTGTTAAAAATCATCTGATCATTTTTATTTGGTTAAGCTCTCATCTGAATCTGGAATCCATTTAATTACCATATCTCATACTAACTCTACATCTACTATAGATCAGAGCCCCTCATTACCACCCATTGCAATAATTGATCTTATTAGTTGGTTGAAGTCTGACATGAAAACATTAGACTCATGACCTCTTTACTATATATGGTTTTTCTGCACACTTGTATAGAAAACAAAGCACATTTTCATGTAAAGAGAAGCATTAGATGCTGCTTATAAGTATCGGCTTGCGAACAACGATCTACATGTAGATCTAGTGGTAGAGGGTTAAGAAAGGGAAGTGTTGGAGGCAGAAGGGGTACATTGTACAGTAGCTCATTACATACACCTTTACATAGAGTTACTCCTCTAACGTCCTTCTGGCTGTTAATGGGCTAAGATCAGTACATTTTGTTAAAAATCATCTGATCATTTTTATTTGGTTAAGCTCTCATCTGAATCTGGAATCCATTTAATTACCATATCTCATACTAACTCTACATCTACTATAGATCAGAGCCCCTCATTACCACCCATTGCAATAATTGATCTTATTAGTTGGTTGAAGTCTGACATGAAAACATTAGACTCATGACCTCTTTACTATATATGGTTTTTCTGCACACTTGTATAGAAAACAAAGCACATTTTCATGTAAAGAGAAGCATTAAGATGCTGCTTATAAGTATCGGCTTGCATGGTGATGTAGATATACAGTAGGCTTCACATGGTGCAACCGTAAGCCTGCTGTATAAGAGAAGCATTATTTTGCATATATCCTTTACAAAGAGCCCTTTATGTTCATCCTCTACGGAGGAAGAAGGAAAATATAACTTAACCCCCCATCCACAATTTGCATCTGTGGGAAGCTAAAAAAAAGGGGCCACATGAATACAAACATAAAAGCACTCTGGTAAAAAATAGATGAATAAATATATTGTGGGAAACGTTGACTTTTTTTATTTTCAAATAACATATAAAAAAACGACCTGTTATGTATGTATTTGTATTTTCATTGCTTGGTAAGACTCATTATTCGTACCATGAGAGATTGAGTGCCCCATGCTATATTTATACTTTCACATGACACATACACTGTATAAGTAGTAACAAGGTTGCATTACTTAATCATAAATTTTGGAAATGGAAAAATGTGTTATAAATTAGTTCATTCTCTGAATAGGGCAGGGCAGGGCATGATCAATGCACTTATGAATTCAAAATGATGTATCCCCCCAATAATAAACACCTCTGCCAATATAGAGATAGGCAAGAAGAGAAACACTTGGAGATGAGATGTTAAAGATTGGGTGCCGCTTAATGACACGTAGTAATAGTGACACGCATGCAATATCCAATGTCCTGATAAAAACTCTGTATAGCGGTTGAAAAATTGGAGTTGATTGGGGTAAAAATATATTGTAAGCGCCTGTCATGCAGTTTCATTACTTAGCGTCCATTTAAGCAATTAGGCATAGCATTTCAAAACAATCAACTTTGTGTCACTCATACATGCATGTGTACATACAAATGTAAGGGAAGCTAGGGACGGATTGGAAGTAATTACTCAGCTCAGAGTTGAGAGAGAGAGAGAGAGAGGGAGAGAGAGAGAGAGAGAGAGAGAGAGAGAGAGAGGGGGTAGGGTTGGGAGAGGGAAGGAGGGAGGGGAGGGAGTTGGGGAGAGGGAAGAAGGGGTGGATGGAGGGAGTGAGCGAGGAGGAGAGAGAGAGAGAGAGAGGTTGGGGGAGTAGGGTTGAAGGAGGGAGGGAGGGGGAGTGACTGAATGATGATGAAAGAGAGACAGATTGGTGGACAGAGAGAGAAAAAACTTTAGTGTAAGAGAGAGAGAGAGAGAGAGAGAGAAGGGGGAGGAAGGAGGGATGGAAGAAGGGCAGGGCAGGATAGAGGGCTGAGAGGAGGGAGGGAGGAAAGAAGGTATGGATGGAGGGAGTGAGCGAGGGAGGGAGACGTAGAGAGAGAGAGACACCGAGACAGTGAGAGAGTATATATTTATATAAAGGTCTATAAATTATGCAAGCCTTGAGGCCTGTCCTCAATTAGCTACCTGTAATTATCAGCAAATTTAAGCGGACAAGGGCATGGGCATGGTAATAAAAACTATCCTATACGTACTCCACTCTTTCATACTAGCTAGTGAGACGAGAGAGCCTGCATAGGTTTCCCATTATAAATGCAGAATGCTTTCATTTAAAGTGCCATTTATTAAGCAATTTAGTTGGTTTGCTCATCCTGTCCCAACTCCCAACTCTCATTTTGACATGCTCCCATTTATATTGCATGATCACCTCCCTCATTAACTGTGGAATTTTTTGTATATGTCTTTCTTAGTTATTTTCAGTTTCCAATTAATATGCAGGAAAAAAAAGAGAAAAAAAGAAACAAGAACTACAAAATACTAAATACCCCCCTCCCCCCATAAATAAACTTAACAGCAGGAAACAATAACAGAAGAAAAAAATAAGAGAAAGAAAATGCAAGATGAAATTATAAAAACAGGACAAAAACAAAAACAAAACCTTAAGCAGTGTTATATTTTTAGCATTTGAATTCTCAAAGCTTAAAATATTTTGAATTGATCAATGTTATTTCCTTGCCTGCTATGATCACCTCTTCCTACTAGTTTGCATATTTACTTATATAGAACTGATTCACACAAAAAAAGAAGAACAAATATTATCACCAAAGTTAAATTCTATACTAAACAAATATTTTGTCAATGAGTGTGTAACATTTTATAGCTTATAAATGTTGCTTTTAAAGTAGTTTGTGTACAGTACATTGATATTATTTAGCTCAATTCAATTAAATTCAATCAAGGTTTATTGAAACATGACTGGCAGTCAAAGACTGAATTGTACATGATTTTACAGTGCAAGTAAAATACAATATTTATACAAATTGCCACAATAAGGAAACATGTGAAATAGAATGTAAAAGGTTCATAAAATAGATAACATTAAAAATTAACAAAAAGCATATATAAAAGACTGTTGTTAATAAGCATTATCATTGCATACAAAAAATGTGTTGCATTTTTATTTGGTCTCGTCTGAACACATCACTGCATGAAGAATGGTCTGTGCACAATTTTACATTCATACCAAATTGATGAATGAGATGTCAAAATCTCTACAGCTATTCTCTGGCTTATCATGATTCATTGCATTGCTTATTGGTCTCGTGTGAACACATCAATGCCTAATGAGTCCCACATCCTCGGACAGTAATTAGATGTGTGACATTTTGTGCATGCATATCTGGCCATCATCATGTTTTTTCATTTCGTGAATAATTTGATATTCCAAAATCGCCCTATTTTGCTGGAATACTGGGCCTCCCAGTTAGATTTGATTAATTCATCCATTGGGAATGCTTTGTCTGAAAGAGAGACCCATCTACATATAGAGACTTTTGTGTTGGTTTCTACTTTTATGGAGAGTTATGAAGAGAATTGTTATATTTATTTTTAAAAAAACATACTGTATACACATTGTATGCACAATGTATGGGCTGTACAGAGCTAGAAGGGCATTATTTTACTCTTTGTTAAACCTTTCAGGACAGGATATATTTTTAGGGTTAACTTGATCACATACTGTTCTTCAAATTGGCAACAATGATATATTACTCTTATTGTTGCATTGTTAAAATAAAATGTTATGTCTCTGTAAACAATATACAGTGTACATGGGTGAGAATGTCAAAAATTTGATAAAATCCACAATTTTGATTGAAAAAAAAAATGAATTTGAATTTATAAAGGTGTTGCCAGTATAAAGATTTAAAAAAAAGATATTTTCTGTTTTAAAATTCTTGCTATCAAACGCAATATAGTCATGAACTAAAACTGGATGTAGAGTATGCACAAATTTTTGCCTTTCCTGCTGTGCATCTGGCATATTTTTTCCAGGGCTCTGAATAATAAGTTATTGAGCCAAGCCACAAAATGTGGAATGATTGTCACAAAAAGGGGTAAAGTATCATGCATGGGTTACTGCCCTTCTACCCCTCACCAGATGAATATGTTAAACATATTTTGTTACTTGGGCAAAGCCAAGGTAAATATATATAATTTAATAATTGAATATAATAATATAATAATCTTTTATAATGCACTCCAAATTTTATTAAACCGAAAATGGAAATTCTTTGTGCCCAATTGATCGTGAGCCCGGCAGCCACTGAGCAGCGCCAGATCGACATTGATCTATCCCCTTATTGTTGAACGCCAAACAAGGTAGCAGCGACTCCCATCTTTTAAACGTCTTTTGGTATGACGCGGCCGGGGTTCGAACCCACGACCTCCCGGTTGTGAGGCGGACGCTTTACTGACTGAGCCAACACACCGGTACACTGAGCCAATATGTTACCAAGTATTACTGAATTGTCTTGTTGAATTGTGACTATATAAAAATTGACATAAAAATATTATTTCAATTGGTGTTTTATCTGATTCTAGATCCACTAAGGCTATCAGCTTGATACGATCATCAGGGGCCCGTTTCATAAAACTTGTTATCTATAACAACTGCTAAATTTCTATGACAAATTTGCTCTCAGCCAATCAGATGCCATGATTTCAATAGCTTATAACAGTAGCTTGTAACTTGTTATTGATATCAAGTTGTTTGGCGTTAAACAATAAGGGGATAGAGCAATGTCGATCCGGTGCTGCTCAGTGCCTGCCGGGCTCACGATCAATTGGGCACAAAGAATTTCCATTTTCGGTTTAATAAAATTTGGAGTGGACTATAAAATATTATTATTATTATTATTATTATGAAACAGGGCCCAGATTTACGATAACGCACGGGACAAAATAGTTCGGTGTTGCCCACTTGTATATTACTGTATGTACCGCAAAAATGACCAAATGTAAAAACAGAAAAACAAAACAACAGATTTGTTGGTCTTATAGTAATGATAATTGAATAAATTCCAGAAAGTGATTCAACTATGTGTTTCTTTTTATGTAAACAAAAAAAATAAATTAAAAAAAATAAAAGAAAGAAGAAGAAGAAGAAAGGAACAAAACATAACTTCTGTACATGTAAAAGGGTCCACAAAATGTACAAGTTAATATGGATTAATTATCCGGGGAGTAGGTAGTGCACGTACAAAAGCTAGTTATTAATAGAAATTTCTGAGCCTGATATCTGATAGATAGACCTATTTGTAATCAGGTTAATATGATTAGGGATAGAAGGATAAAAGGGGGAGAGAAAGGAATGGGAGAACAAAGAGAGAGAGAGAGAGAGAGAGAGAGAGAGAGAATGAGAGATTGGTGGGGGAGGGTAGATCATGAGATTTATTAAGATTGAGATCTGTTATGAAATTGAGATTTACTCACTTTTGATATAAGTATTGTCAATTTCAGAATCATACTAAAATGGTATGCAAATATTATTTGTTGACACTCATCTTGCTTTTAAGGTTTAAAAAGTAATGA
Organism: Mesocentrotus franciscanus; assembly: GCA_037976565.1. NCBI lineage: Eukaryota > Metazoa > Echinodermata > Echinoidea > Camarodonta > Strongylocentrotidae > Mesocentrotus > Mesocentrotus franciscanus. The sequence continues at coordinate 12,353,652 of CP137681.1, read as the reverse complement.
AACAGTGTGCATTGATAGAGATACACATGTAATGTACATGTACACTGTACATACATTAATACATGCATCTATAAAAAATGTCTAAATACACCACTTGTAACTGAAATTTGTAATGCATTTAATAGTGTGAACTGTTTATTATTTAGTAAATAATGTGCCTTTCTTGTTGTTATAATTATTGTTTATTTTGTCATTTTAGGAAGGGAATGAAGAGTATAAAGTCCTTTTAACAGTACACATGTACAATATAGTTAATGATACACCTTTCAACACAGTCAAACCTGGTTTAGCGGCCATCTCTACATGTTTATACTGTAAAGACCACCTGTCTATAGTGGTCACATGTATTGACTCCCTTTAGAAGGAAACATGTGTTGAAGAACCTGTCCTGTGGTCACTTTTGTGTTTCCCCTTGGGTGGCCTTTATAGACAGGTTTGACTGTACTTTACTATACATGTATGTGGCATATTTATACCATGGTTGTACTGTTCTGTTCTGTGGTGTATTTTATTTCTATATATACACCTGTATTATCTACTTCTTCACTAAATATGTATCAACAGGCTTCTTAAGACATGTTTAGAGTTTTGTAGCGTATTTGACTCACTTTTCATTTTCTTTTTTTGGAGTAATAATCAATATTTTCTTGTGAAATATTAATTATTTTGCATGTACTGTACTCAATTATACACAGTGCATTACACACTCACAATGGCAAGACACCAATGACCATATGAATCAATGAACTAGAAAACATGGTATTTGCAAACTTAATTACAGTCAACCTCGCACAAGTCGATGTTGCCTGTGCCAAATAACCTCTTAGGTTTAGGATAATAAAAAGTCCCTATTTTTCTTCATAGGCTTATGTGTTTGTCCTCTGTATTAGTTGAATTTTTAAAAGTCGAATATTTGTCCAAGTTGATCAAAATCCCAGAATATTTCTAATGAAAAAGCACTGAGTTCATATCGCAAAAGTCGAACAAGAACCCAATATGCAATTAATCACCGTCAAAGCACGTGTCTGTACTTTAGACATGCTAGCGCATGTTCCTCCATTCTTCTCTCTTCTTTTCTCTTGTACCCGCCTCTCTCTCTCATACCTGCCTTTCTCCCTCTCTCTTGTACCTGCCTCTCTTCATCTCTCTCGTACTCCCCCCAGAATCACGTTTCTGAGAGATGAGAAGCGCAAAGCTGTTTTGAAACTCACATACAGATCGGACCTTCCCATGCTGATTTCCGGTTCAGAGAAATAGCGCGCGCCATGTGCTGTGTCTTGTTGTATATATACAAGCATGCCTGTGTACTCGTCCATCGTTCATTGTTCATTGCATTGTTCATTGCTTACGTATTATGCGATTACGTGCTTTAACTATTGTATTGTCATCGCGTGCACATGCTGTATAGTGCTAACGTACTACTCCAAGAAAAAAAAAGCGCGTGCCCTAGTTGACTCTGAGTAACTCTCTGCTTCCAGGGTCAAATGGCGCAAAGCAGTTGCGCAGAGACAATGCCTTTATTTTGAATCGTGACGAGTTGATAAATGCGACATCCTGCAAATCACGTTCGAATAGTGGGGTTTGATATGTTTGTATAGAAATGCTGTTTCTGAGTGGCAAAAGATGATAAACGCACCCTATGACTTATGCACAAGTCGAAGATTGTCTAGGTCGACGCATTTCACCCGATCCTGTCAATTTCGACTCACGTGAGGTTGACTGTATATCCATCCAAAGTGATGAAATATGCCTGCATTTAATTGTATAGCATTTGTAGATCAAGGCTATAGTATTGACTCAAAAATTTAATTAGCTGCATGCCTGAATCGTTCTGTGCTTCTTCTGTTGTTCATGCTAGTATACACTCAGGTGTATTTGAATCAGAGTGGTGGTGATGGATAAGAAACCAGTTTTATAGTTCATTATTTATGAGATGAGTGGCTGAATATATTAAAAAACTTTCCAGTTGTATTTATTAAGGTTAACTGCGTTGCTAATTAGTGATAAGACAATTGATGAAAACAGAACTGTGTGAGACACGCTCAAGCGAGAACTGCTTCGGTCACATCAAATCCTACACAAACTGAATGATTATTACCCTATGCGTACTGGAACCAGGTGGTGCCTGTATGTAGCCTGTGGGAATGAGAGAGTGTGGTAGTCAATGGGTTTAACTTCTACCCTGGACCAAATATCTAACCCAAACATTAACTCTTAACCTCACCTTTATCCAATGGCAACAGTAATCTTAACTCTACATCTTTAACGTAAAGTAGAGTTGGAACAGTTGATGCCAGCCCAGGGGGGTCACTCCCAACATGACTGGCTACGCACCCACGTCCGGAAAAAGCGTGTCTTTTTCAGCTACATGGCGTCGTCGCCGTTTTCCTCAAATAGGGGTGTTTTTCAAGCACTGATCGCACAAAAACCAAAAAAAGGGTACCTTTTCAGGTTCACAGGTTTTAACGTTTTCTTTAAAAAGGATCATTTCAGAAAAGGTGCGATACGCCATTAGGGTCCATTACAGAGGTTGATGGAAACGGGTGGGTAGCACTTTTGTATAATAGATCATTTATTGAATATCATGTGACCAAAAATCCTCCAATCAAATGACAAGGATCTACTTAGATTTTATACAGTGAAACCTGTATATAAGGACCACTCAATGAAAACATGAAATGTGGTCCTTATATTCAGGTGGTCTTTATGTGCAGGTTCCTTTAGTACAGGTTTCAATGAGATACCATAATCAAGGAAAATAAAATATGTGGTCTTTATAGATAGGTGGTCTCTATACAGGTGGTTGCTATAGCAAGTTTGACTATATTTGAATGGGGAGTATGGCAAATTGTTTAAAGTACAACAAAATAATCTCAAATTTTTACTGGAGCGGGTGAAAACGTATTATTGCATGGTGTACAAGAAAGCAGATTAAATGACTTTGAATCGACTTTCAGCCTGACTCTCAGATTAACTACCGGTAGGTGAATAACAGAAATGGAATGAGTCAGCAAAATTGTGCCATTTACACTATGCACATTATGCAAATCAGAAACAGTACATATCGGACATTATGTTGCGATGCCTCACGTAAAACACTTTCCACAAATACTTTTTTGTATATGAGTGATAATGCTTTAGAAATTAGTTTCCATAATCTCTTACCAGAAATTTTTTGAATCAGTTGAAGTCAAGTTCAAGTTCTATTTACTCCATTAATGAAAACACTGTATACATGTACATGTACATTCAAGTTGATTTGTTTACAATCTGATAGGTATGTTAGAAAACAGAATTCAAATGTAGATGGTAATATGAAACTATATTTGCACTAAATAGCAGGATTACACAGCCTGCTGAGAGCTAAGAGGGTGTTAACTCTATGTACAACTGTAGATGACTTAATACCTTTCTGTCTCTAAGGGTGCGTTCAATAGACACTTTTTCACCCTAGAATCACGGTTTTCAAAGACGTTTAGTTTAAAACCCGGTTGCGTTCAAGCGATTTTTCGTTGGTCGTAAAAATAAACGTGTTTAAAAACACAAACATGAAACGCTGAAAAAGATGCGTTTTGTATCATGATTCTGCAGAATTACGGTCGCTAAAATTCGCTGGAACGAACGGAGATCTCAATCATGATTCTATGACGTCATCTGGCCTGCTTCCGGTTTGACCGACAGTCGACCGTAAACACAGACAGAAAGCACGCGACGAAGTTGACCTATACTTCCTGGGTCAAACTGCACAGTGTGATGAGCAGTGGCTGGGCTTGAAATGAGCGAGAATCAGCGTCGATGAAAATCGCTCTCCCGCAGTAACCGTGTTTTTTAACGGCGTTTTGATTTGTGATTCATGTTTGTGATTCTAGATTCAAAAAATCGCTTGAACGCACCCAAAAACCCTTCAATCCCTCACTTTCCTCCTCCCTCCACTTCCTGTCTCTTCGTCTCAATAAAGATACAATAAGTCCCACCTTTATAGCTCTTTCTAGTGGTTATTTTGGCCAACAATAGGATAGAGCTAGCTAGTACTTATTTTGAGAGCCTTCCATATTAAAGGTTAAGGGGCTGAGGGTGCTATTACATCAATAAATTACTCCATGCCGAAGCTCAATTTCCATGGATTTCCATGACTTCTTATCCCTGGCGTTTGATCGCGTAACCCGATCATATCGTCGTAATAACACTGGCATTATAGACCAGACAATATCGTGCTTTTCTCCTCTTTGCGTGGCATAGACACGTCTGGTAGATTGAATTTCAAATAATATCAATCCGTCGGGATCAAATTGGATGGGAAAGTGCTACACAAATGAAGACCCCCCTCTTTTAATGAAAATTTGTCGGACTGGTAGAGCTGCACACACTGCATGTACATAATGTGTGGGTGTAAAAATAGCATGGTATCAATATTTTGCTTGTTCCTATCAAGTCATGACCTAAGATTGTTGATTCTCAGTTAATTAGAATTTGATATTGATGATTTAAAATGAAATCTTTGATTACTTTTTGTAGAATATTCATATTTTCTTTGGAAAGTTGTATTTGTCTTAGATCTATAGTGGCTAATCCAGTACCTGAATTTTGTGTACTTTGCATCATTGGCTAGTTCTATCCAATTGTGTTAAAGGATGATGTCATTTTATGGTGATAAGTGCAGGGTGTATATGCACTTTAGTCCAGTTTCCCTGAAGTACGTACTGTAGTGAGTGTATTTAAGGCTGACCTCATGTTAAAAAAAAATGTTCGGGCTTAAAGGTAAGTCTGTCTTTTTATCCAACTTTCTGGAAAAATGCTGTGGTCTCAGCAGTCAGGCTTCCAGATCTGTTGAAAAAGATTACTATTTTTTCCAAAAAAAAATTGAAAAAAAAAGAGAGAAAAAAAATAAGACTCACTTTTTTTAAATATCAAAACAAAATAGTTTGCTTACATCCTGACTACAATATTTTACTTTTGAGCAGAATTGAAAAAGATCTCCAATAGAAAACCCTAAAATAATTTAATATCACTGTGAGAAAATCACACTTACAATGTACACAACAAATCCTAAAAGATCTCTTATGAACAGAGAACTTTTTTTACACTAGAACTTCTGAATGACAGTTTTTCCTGCTGTGGCATTTTCCAATTTCCTTAAAGATAGTAGGATAATAATAATAATAATTATAGGCATTTCTATAGCGCCGTCTATCTAGAAATTCTATTCCGAGGCACATTAATTATTACCCCGGCTTTATAGCCTAGCTGCCATTACAGCGCTCCAGCATTTCAAGGATAGAGATAGAATTCCAATTGGGCTTTAGGGTTAGGATTAGGGGTAGGTGTAGCCTTTGATCCAGAGTTGAAGTCAGAAATTTGTTGATCGCAGAGCGATTGTCGCTGTAGCATGTGTCATAGAATCTCTCTTCACAGTCCAATTTATGTGACTCTGAAAGCAATCAGCACAGATTTATGTCTTTCTTTTTTGCCTCATCTTTTCATGGGGTATAAATTGAATTCAGCCTGTATGGAAGGTGTGAGTTCAATTTGTAGTAATGTGACTATGACCTATAGCTAGATTGAATCTCTGTGCAAAAAATAGTCTCCTTAAAGAGAAGGTTGAGTTCTGGGAAGAGGTGAACAATATAATTTGTGAGCGTTATCATTGCTATTATGCAAGTGTGGAAGAACATCAGATAAAAAATGTTCCCTGAAAAGCATGGCTCTTCAAATACCTTAATATTCTAAATATGGCATGTAACATCATAAAAATCGGGACGGATTTTATGCCACATGTTTGTGTAGTCCCATATGCATCTTTCTGTGTGCAGTGCTTGTAACTTTCCCAAGACTGGGCCAAATTTCTTATCATGTTGATGATTCCAGAACCTTCCAATGCACACCGATACTTATATGCTAGATGACCAACCTTTTCTGATCGATTCCACAACGTTTCTTTCACAATGCAATCACACGACCAGAACTCAACTTTATCTTTAACTCTTTGCCTTCTTTAGTTGACAAATGACACAAACAGTGAACTGCCACAGTCAACTTTTATCCCATACAGTATACAACATGTATGTAACATATAAAGATGGTGTTGCAGTCTTGGGTATCATTTCTCAGCAAAAAAAATGTTGTCCTGAGTTTTGGTATATACATATGCAACAACGGAATCTTCACAAATTCAACAAAATTGTTTTTTAATGTTTAAGACCACAATACAACAGTGATAAACAGAAAAAGGGAGATAAGGTACATGTTTGTTGAATTAGAATATTACGGATTGTAAAAAGAAAACAAGAGATTAAGATTAAATCTTTATAGAATTCAACAACATTGGCTCTTAATGATTAAAACTATACAAAAAAGTCATGTCCATTTAAACTATGAAATAAAATAACAAAGATGATCAGAAAAGAAAGAGAGTTTGCACAAACAGAATTATTACAGAATTAAACAAAATTGGGTAGGACTATGACTAAATAATTGTACTAGAGCATATTAGAAAGATGGTAAAAAGAAGAAAATGGGATATAAAGAAATGACCTGTAGTTGGAGAAGACAGAGCAAGAGAGGGAGAAGAGAGAGAGAGAGAAAGAGAAAGAGAGAGAGAGGGAGGGAGAGAGGGAGAGAGAGAGAGAGAGAGAGGGAGGGAGAGAGAGAGAGGGAGGGAGGGAGAGGGAGGGAGGGAGGGAGAGAGAGAGAGAGGGAGGGAGGGAGGGAGAGAGAGGGAGGAGGGAGAGAGAGAGAGAGAGAGAGGGAGAGAGAGAGGAGAATAAGAAAATGAGGATAAGAAGAAGAATAATATTAAAAGAGAGATGAAGAGAGAGAAAGAGAGGGGTGAGTGTTGGATGGGGAGCAAGGAAGAAACAGAAGAAGAGAAAGGGGAGAGAGGTACAGATAAATGAAGACCTCATCTGTATTTGATGCAGATGGGGCGGGGGAGGAAGGTAGTGGTGCTTATGAGGTAGTTAGCGACTTCACATTCTGGGCTCGTTTTTCATGTTTCCCTGCTTTGGTAAGCGGGAGTGTTACTGAGGAAACGCGAGTCAAGTAGGAGGCGCTATAAAGTGAATAGTATGTGACTAGAATATCATTATCTTAATATGCCTCTCTTAGCCCGACTGAGGCATTCTGAGGCCTTCCTGGGGGTGAAATTAATGGCGGTGATTTGTTGTCTCGTCTAAAATGACTAAGTTATTACCACATATGGTCCGCTTGCTGTCATAAATCTGTGAAGGACTTCTCAGGTTTCTATTAATTCCATCTTATGTTCATGTTTATTGTGTTATCTTGACCTGATAACACAATTTCAGGTTAAGATGGAGGGAAAAAGATTTGAATTAATTATTTCATTTCTGTTTTAAATCCCATGAAATATCTCATTCTGGGGCATTTGGGGCCAGTCCAAGTTATTATGATTCATGTGTGCTTTAGTGTACTGATGGTTGTATAATTGAATAGCCCTGCCTGCTAGCTAGAGCTTAGATAGACAAATATGAAATGATATGACACATTTGATGTCAATTTATTTTTATAACTCCTCTATATCTAGCAGAAAAACTCCATTGAAATAGTCCCTGCACTCTTTCTGACTTTTTAATTATCTTCTCTCTCTCTCTCTCTCTCTCTCTCTCTCTCGGTGTGCATGTTCTATGATCTACGATGTATTACTCTGATTACGATCGCAAGGATTTCCAAAAAAACAACCTAGGTCGATTTCAATAGCCTTGACCATTGAAAAGTCTGAACATTGCAATGACTCATTACATAATCTGACTATAATTTGTATGGGATATACATGTACAATAGTCATGGGTTGCGTTCAAGCAATTTTTTGAAGCTAGAATCACAAACATGAATCACAAATCAAAACGCTGTTACAAAACACAGTTACTGCGGGAGATCGTTCAAGCGATTTTCCATCAACGGCCAACGATCAATTCTCGCTCATTTCAAGCCCACCCAGGAAGAATAGATATAGATAGCGATAATATATATAATAGATAACGACGTCATAGAATCATGATTGAGATCTCCATTGGCGTTCAAGCGATTTCTAGCGACCGTGATTCTGCAAAACGCATTTTTTTTCAGCGTTTCATGTTTGCGTTTTTAAACACGTTTATTTTTACGACCAACGAAAAATCGCTTGAAATCGCTTTGAAAACCGCGTTTCTCGGGTGAAAAAGTGTCGCTTGAACGCATCCATGGTCTAACTGCCCTTGGGTTGGTATTTCAAGAGTCTGCAATCATGTTTCTATTTCTCCATTTCTCCCCCACTTGATGTCACAGATTGTCACTTATTTTCTACTTTCTTTCTCAATTCACCAGTCCACAGTATACGTCATTCTCCAGTAATCTGTTGGAAAACCAATTAACCATAATTATGTATGGCGTCATAATAATTGTTTTGACCGACTGCTTGCTCTTGTTATTAAAAGTCTTCTCACTTTCAGAGTCTTCAAGTGTACCTCATTCAGATGTGAGAAACTTGTTGTGTAGCTATATAAAGAAAATAATGTAGCAATATATAATTAATGATTTTTGTTTGTCAGTGACCACGCTAATCCCTCTAATCCCTCCTGGCCAAACTAGAGCAGACGGGCTTTAACTCTATGCCTAAATCAGTGGATATCTCATCAACTCAGCTCTCAATTAACATAAGAAAAAGAGGATCATGGGGGACCAACGGGCACTGCTTAGGCATTGTTTTCTATATAGAGGGAGCAAGTAGCTACAAGTCGTGCAGTGGGGTTTTAAATGATGAAAAAGTCATAATCAATGTGACATTGACATCTATTTCATGGTATATGTATATACATGTATATGGGTTTCTGGGTTGCTCAGCAGTAATTTAAACTCAAATTGACCAACACATGGGCCAAAGAGCACAGAACTCTAACTCTTACTAATTTCATTTCCAAATCATCTTCTCTTACCTCTTTGAGACGACTGGACAAGAAGACAGTGCATGGCTTACCAATCGCCCTCTATAGAAAGCACAGCACTCTATCACTGTCCCTAATTCTCTTTCCAATATCTACCTTTCAGGCAAAGACTAGTGGATGCAAAGCCCATGAATGGTTAACTAATTGTCGTTGTGATTTCTAAGACTGTTATTGTGACATAGATGGATTGTATTCTTCATATGGGTTGTCACATCTATAAATCATCCACTAGGTAATTAGAAGTTTGATGTAATTAGTAGGTTAGAATTGTTTGTACAGTCATTAGTGTGTCCTAGTTTTGTTTGTTGCTATTCCTAATGTGTAGTGTTTAGTGACCTCTGCCTGTTTTGCTTAATGTGATGACCATGCACATGCCAATTAATGGACAGTAAATGTATGTGTATACTACATGGTGAAAGAAATGAAGAAAAATAAGCTGTTAATGACTAGATGTCATCAAGCAATTTCTTGAAAAAAGATGATTGATTAAACACTTCACAATACACATTGAATGCAGTGACAATAACTCACAGCCGAAAGACTACGCATAGATCTCTGTAAATAATGTAGAGGTGTTGTGGTCTAGTGGATAAGTCACCCGACTGCAGATCACAAGGTACGGGGTTCAAATCCTAGCATGGCACTCACGTTATTTGGCAAGACGTTAATATACATTTGCCACTCTCCACCCAGGTGTTAAATGGGTACCCGGTAGGGTGCAAAAGTTAATGTAGTTTGCTCAGTATTGTGAGCGTCTGTAAAATGATGCCTGGCTGGAATGCTCCCCAGGGAGAGGAGAATGTGCATACATTGTGTGCAGGCAAGCCTGAATCCGATGACCGTGGTAATAATATATAATGTTTTTAGTTGATGTTTGAACAATTCTGGACTTGATTGAGATCTGAGTGATTGAGAAAGGGTGTTCCCCAGGACATGGCCTGCATGAGCAAATGTCCTTTTTCCAAAGCTTTTTGTCCATCTTGGGTTCACCTGGAGCAGAAGATATGATAGTTTTGAAGGGACGTATGGACTGACCAGTTCTGGTCCCGTTGCATAGAACTCATCATTGATGGTAACTTTGCCATCAATTAATGGTAACTTCCATGGAATACTTGATTTTGATTGGCTGTTGAGCAATGTTACCATGGTAGTTACCATTGATGGCACAGTTACCATTAATGGTAAGTTTTATGCAACAGGTCCCAGATGTGTAGGAGGCACAATGACTCAGTGGTAGAGCAGTGTTCATTACCAACTCCCTTGGAGACGACTTAAAGCCATTATCCCCTGGTTGCTTACAAGCATATGCATGCTTTCTTAGCAGTCACGTAAAACAAATAAGCAAACAAACATACAAACATGTAGTCAGGTGACATGGTGTGTACAGCCTAGTGGACTAGTAGAATGACTTTGTATTGAATCTGGAGTAGGTTCCATGCTTATGTGATTGCGGGAAGGATCTCTAGGGGGTAGATTAGGGCTAGATTAGGGAGAAAAGAAAAGGAAAAGGAGGAAAGTAAGAAGGAAAAATAAGGGAAAAGGAAAAGGAGGAAAGTAAGAAGGAAAAATAAGGGAAAAAGAGAACAACAATAAAATAAGGAGAATGAGGAGGAAAATAAGTAAAAAGTCCCATCCTCGCTGATAGAGACTTCAGCTGGCAGCTAACAAACCAATTTGGCGCTACCTTTAATGTCGGTGAAACCTAAAACCAAAGCAGGTGAAAGGAAGGCCTTGGATTTTGGCTCGTCTTATTTCTCTCCCTCTCTCTCTTTTTTTCTCTCTCTCTCCCTCTCTCTCTTTCTCTCTCTCTCTTTCTCTCTATCTCTCTCTTTCTTTCTCTTTTTTTTCTCTCTCTCTTTCTATCCCTATCTTTCTGATCTGTTTTCCCCTTTAGTGCTGTTGTCTTCAAGCGAAAGATAGAAAGGCCTTGGACGTTTGCCTCCTTAGTCCTTCAAATATATATTTCTCTCTGTCTCCCATGCTATCTGTCTCTTACTCCCTATATCCTTCTCTGTTTCTCATTGTGTCTCTATTTTATCCCTTTTCTTTTCCCCCTCTTTTCTTTTATCCTCATTTATGGCAGCTCTTTAGGGATTTTTCTGTAGAAAATGTGGATTTCTGAGAGCAGTTGTTGTTGACATGTATTTTACCAAAACTGTTTTTTCATTTTCCATAACTCTTTCTGAGCTTACCAAAGCTAAACTGCCCACTGCTTTAATTTATGTTTGTGGTGCTCCCCTCTCTCCCTCTCTCTCTTTCTCCCCCTCTCCCCCCTCTCTCTCTCTCTGATCCATCATTCTCTATCCCCCTCTCTTCCTCCCCCTCTCCCCCTCTCTCTGATCCATGATTCTATCTCCCCCTCTCCCCCTCTCTCTCTCTCTCTATCTCTCCCCCCCCCCAATGCTGCCTAGGATGCTAATTTCACACAAGGAAAGTTATGAATTAGTAAGCTTAGACAAGAAGGTTACAGTTGTCCAGCTCTCTGTCTGCAAATGATTATCATATATTGTCGATTCAAACCCAGCCTCCAAGTTTAATTCCATTCCATTTCTTCCATATTTTTCTATTCTTATGACCTACTACTACATGTATATTACGTTTTGAATCTATATACCTTTTTAAAAATTTGGTTTTGATTATGTCTTATATGTGTTTCTCTATGTGTCTTTGTCTCTTGTATGTGATTCCTCATTGGCATTTATCCATTAACTACTGCATTGTGTCATTCTCTTTATAGGCATAGCACAGAAACCATTCTAGGGAAACAATCTAGATCATTAATGCATAGATTAATTTGCAAAAGTAAATACACCACAATCAAACCATTTCTCTGATATTGAGCTTGCCTGCTAAAGTCGTAATTTCCTTGCAAACACAGACGATTAAATGGAGAATTCTTTACAATCCTGCTGCAGCGTTTATTTTTAAAGGGATCCAGTAACTTTGTCTCAGATTCTGAAACAAAATTCTGGATTTAGCTCATGATGCAATGATAATCATAAACCTTTAGGTCAGTCAGGAACCCCATGACTTTTACAAGCTGATCGCCTGTCTGATTATCAAGATATTTATGATTGGAATTACAAATTTTGAAAACCGTTCGCCTGATGGTTTTCATAACACTATAGTCTATTAGGGAAAACGAGTATGGTAAAACCGGTCAATCAAAGATTTTTACTTTTTGAGGCACTTCTTGATCATTTTGAAGCGCAATTTTTTTAGGGCTTCATTATTACACCATATCACAGACACTAATAACATGTAGGGCCGTGTATCTCAGATTTAACACTGTTAAACGATCCCTTTAAACGTAATTTATTTTGCTGAACAAACAGACATTAATAGTTTGCCATGCATAAATCCCTGGGCAAACGCTTTTACTTACAGTACAAACCTTGATTAAAGAGAAGGGTGAGTGGATGTACTTGCAAAGCAAAAAAGAAAGAAAAAAGAAAAGGTGATGAGTATCCATTGAAATACTGCTTCCTAAAAGAGAAGATAGAGTCTGGTTAAAGCCCAAGTCCACTCCAAAAATAACTTACTTTCAATAGAAGCAGAAAAATCAGACAAACCAATCAAAAAAAGTTTGAGCAAAATCGGATAACTAATAAGAAAGTTATGAATTTTTAATGACATGAAAAACTTTGAAAATCACTACACAAATTGGCAACTCACTCATGAGTCTGTGACGTATGGTCCTCACTATCCACTAATTATTTTCTTTATATTGATAATATAAATTTCCTATTTTCACCCTAAGAATCTTATTTCTTCACACCAGCATCCAAGTTAGATTGTTAGTAATATGTTTTTGTGTGGATGCACAAATAAAGAGTAATTTTTGTCCAGTTAAATCATGAAAAATTGAATTTTGATAAACTATTTATATAAAAATCAATAATTATGAAATACAATATTCAGAAAATAGTATCAATTCTTCAAAATTCATAAAAGTTTTGGGAAATGTCATGCACGCAATATGATACAAATCATATAACCTGGGCAAAGGCATGGGGAAATCAAGTTTTGGGGGATAAAAAGGGAAATTAATGGGATTAAACTATATAAAGCAATTCATAAGTTGTGAGGACATGACGTCATGATAACCATCTTGGCAATTTTGCTGTGAATATCACTGTTCCATAGTTTTACATACTTTTTCAAAAAATCATAACTTTCTTATTAGTTATCCGATTTTGCTCAAACTTTTTTGATTGGTTTGTCTGATTTTTCTGCTTTTATTGAAAGTAAGTTATTTTTGGAGTGGACTTGCCCTTTAAAGATACTATATCTCTTTTGCAGCCAACATCAAATTCTGTAGAACCTTGCAGGAATGATGAATATGTCACGTATGTCCTATCTGTGAAATTTAAACATTAGCCGTGTCCTAGCTAATATTCAAATTATGCAAGGAAACCTGTTTACCTTCTAGACTTCACTGTCAGACACTATTGAGTGACTGACTGATATCTTTTTTCTTTGGTAATAACATACATAAAATGAGCTGTAACAGGTACATGAGCATTTGTCTACATCAATAACCCACTTCTTGTAATGGCCAAAATTAAACAGATTCAATCTTTGTGCAGCACAAAACGTACGACCATTCGGTAATAGGGTCTGAAAATCAGACTATTACTTAGGTGATTGCAATCACTTAAGTCGATTTGACAACTATTGGTCGTTATTTTCCCGCTAAAAGCCATTTTCAAGCCCTTTCGTTTTGAGGGAAGTTCTAAATTAGTATTGTCTTTCAAATGCCGTTGGAATTTAACCTTTTCATTTTTTTGGCCTGCAAATGGGACATAGTACCTTTAAGATGAGAATATTATGTGAGCTCTCATTCTTTTAAGGTTCATTTGGAAGAACATCACAATAGGGGTGTCCCATGAAAAGGATTCCCCTTCAAATGCCCTCATATTTGAAATGATGAGAAATGACTGAAATTTGGACCAAACTTTAATGTATTCTTTCATTCAAGTTTGTCTGTTTAAGAGATTAAATGGATTCAAATAGTGAAATGGTTTTTGCTCTTTGTGCTCATGAATGAATTTGGAGTAATTTATTCTGCCTCGAAACATCATGTGATGAAAACGTGTCTCTTTTTAACACAGTGATGGGTTTCATTGGTAATGGGATATAAAGGCAGAACCCTCATTCGAGTAATTTAACTCATTCGGTGACTGTGTGGAAACCGCATGACATTTACTGATCAGTGTCATGGAAGCATTGGGCTAATCATTAACCTGTCAAAAAGAACTGCCTCTTGATCTCTGCAGAGAGCTACAAAGGCTGTGCAGGTCATAATTATGTAACATAAAGTTAACACTCTTTCGTCTCTCAACATATAATACAGTCAAACCTGTCTATAGCGACCACTCATGGGAAACACAAAAAGTGGCCTTTGTAGACAGGTGGTCTTTGTAGACAGGTTCCTTTAGTACATGTTTCAATGAGAAACCATTTTCAAGGGAAACAAAAATGTGGTCTTTGTAGACAGGTGGTCACTAAAGCAGGTTTGACTGTACATCCTTTGGTCTGATCGGCTTGATGGGATTAATGGAATTAACTGTTCAGGCTTGCTCAGATATCACGGTAAAATGAATGGCAACTGCATTGAACAAAGGTCCTACACGCATTCACTGAGCTCTGCGTTATGAGATAGGACACGTGAAGAGTATTAAACTTTGAGTCATCATTAAAAATCAACCATGGCGATTTCACGCTGCATGCATCTGAATTACACTTCAGAGATGGAATCCTCATTTGAATTAGAGCAATATTTGTGAGAAAAAAAGAAAAGAAGAAACCTGCACAGAAAAACAAAAAGAAGGAAAACACAAAAACAAAAAAAAATGTGCAAGTGGAGTCCTCATCTAAAATGCGGGGAGTGAGCGGAAACGATGTGACATTTGCTGATCAGTGTTTAAGGGCTATCAGGTGATCAGTCTCAATCTCACAATCCATTCATCATTATCCTTAATAATCGCGCAGCGGTCTTTGCCGTCACTCTACCCAGTAAGGCCTGGTCATACCTCACTGATAAAGGCTTGTTCAGATAGGACGTAAACTGCCTTAAAAAGGTGTTTTTTTTGTCGTTGAAAAGATCAATAAATGGAAACTGCATGCAATAAATGTCCTATAAAGTGTATTCACTTAGCTCTGTGTTGTAAGGTGGAAAATGAAGCATATTACTCTTTACATAATCATAAAAAACATGCTGTAGTTTTGTGATGTATATACATGTATATATCTGAACAAAGCTTTACGATAAACATGTGGACATATACTTCAAACGTAACAATGATGAGTGCCGTGGACGAGTGCATATGTCACCGGACTGTGGATCACAAGGTCCGCGGTTCAAGTCCCACCGCGGCACTAATGTCCTTTGGCAAGACATTGATCTACATTTGCCACTCTCCACCCAGGTGTTAAATGGGTACCCGGTAGGATCAAGCTAATGTGGTTTGATTAGCAAGTGGCGCTTGTAAAATGGCGACTGGCTGGAATGCTCCCAGGGAGTGGAGAATGTGCATACATTGTGTGCGAGTAAGCATGAATCCGATGACCGGGGTAATAATATATATCTGTAAAGCGCATTGAGAGGGCCTGCGGTCCTGAAATGCGCTATATAAGGACGAACTATTATTATTATTATTATGAAAAGGGTCAAACCTGAATGATAAAATGATCTGTCAATAACCAGGTGAGACACTGCCCACATTTCTTCTGAATTGGCATCATGATCAAATAATAATAATAACATGTCATGTTTACCTAGAGTAGTTTCATCAGGGGGTTGTTTCACAAAGACTAAGATCGACTTTAAGTTGGACTTAACTATGGCAGGCCGTTCATGCCACTGGTTGCTCTCACCATTGGTCTCTCAATTATGATCTTTAGATAATATTTTTTCCTTCAATAATGAACTATTAAAAAAGGTAAATTCTGTAGATTTGTGACCACGATTTGTACCTCCATTGAGAAACCAATGCCAGTAAATGGTTAGAGAAAACAGTGGCATGAACGGCCTGCCATAGTTAAGTCCAACTTAAAGTTGATCTTAGTCTTTGTGAAACACCCCCCTGCATTAATACTGTTCTCCCTGAGGGCCCTGCAATCATATCAATAGGGACTTTTAGATTTTACACGACGAGAACAAGGACTGCCACGGTGACATCCTTTTAAGGTAATGTGACATCCTTTTAAGGCAGTGCCTGGCACGGGCCAGTGCCTTGAAAGAATGGCACACGTGGCAGTCCACGTTCTCGTCGTGTAAATCTAAAAGTCCCTAATGACTGAATGAATGAATCCAAGGATCACAGGAAAGAATGTTATTGGCTCAGATGTCAGGGAAACACATTTTCATTAGCCATTTGGGCTACTTTGCTGTCTCCCTTTACCATATACTATTGTTATATCCTGTATGTATGTTTTACAGTTGTTTCAGAAATGGTAATAAAGTCATTCATTCATTCATTGTTATTGTTGTTGAGGTCAGCCCTAAGAAAATGTGTGGCTGTGTGATTCCAATGAAACAATAAAATCTTTAATTTGGCTCATTAGGTTTGACCTACAATGATTTTCAATGCCTTTTACACTTTAACATGTCAGTTGCTTTCTTCGCCTCTCTGCATTGTAGCTGGTTTGCCACAAATGCAATTTTGCACAAAACAATTGGAATACACAAGGATTGCTTTGTACAACACAATGCCTTTGCAAATTTTTCAATTTCAGTCTTGATTACAACCTTTTTAACATGTCTATAGAATAATCTTGCTCTGGAAATAGTCAAATAATCTTGTAACTTTTGCTATATCCCACCGCTGCCACCATATAATGTGATATTGTTTAAGCTGTTTGATTAGTACTGAAATGATGACACAAAGAGATAATCATACAGCTCAAACAACATCACATTATATATTTCCCATGATAATTAAAATGTGGCACAGGGAGAGATTCTTCCTGTGGCATATAAAGACTTGACAAGAAGGGAGGGGTTTGGGAACAAGTTATTGCTATAGTTATAGCTATCGTTAGTTTGAGGTTTGACCAGGTCTTTAATCTGACCAAAAAGCCCTCTTTAGTCCCATTTAGTACTGCTAGATCAATGCATGGTTAAGTGCAATATGACCGGTGTTTCTCATTGGATGACATGAAGAGTTTCTATGGGAAGAGGGCGCAGCACGCTAATGCACCATAATTGATGCAATTACGCAATACGCCTCTGTTGTAGGGAAAGGCTAATTCATCTTGCGGGGAACCTAGTTGATTGAGAAGATGTCAGTTTCTTCCAAAGATTCTTGGAAGTGGAAATGTTTTCTTGATAAATAGACAAAAAATGGCTTGTCGTCACATTTGCTGTCTCTTTGTAAGGAGTGTGATGTATTATTTTGAAGGCTGAGATAATTTGCACAGTGTACATTCCATAATGTGTGTTTTTGAATTACCACAGTGTCTTGGAAGTAATTTTATTTGGTAGAAAATGAGTATTTCTAATGAGAGCCAGAGGAATGATAACTCTGTCTGAATTAAAGTTACAACACCTTCTGGCTCTCAGCAAATGTTTTTTTTCTTACTCCTCTAGTCAAAATAAAACTAGTTTGAAATAGTATTAAAAAATCAGCACAGAAAATATTTTTTTTTAATCACTATTTTCAACTGTGAATATATAAAAAAAAGTCTAAAACTAGTCAAAAAAATTGAATATATGTACATTCAACTCTGAATGTATTTTTCATGCATCTTTTGTTTCAAATCCTTCGGCTGAAAATGTGTTTTTGTCTATTTTCCGTTATTCCCATAAAATAATAGAAGAAAAATAAAATTATATATTGACAAAAATAGATGTGAAGAAAAAAACACCAGGGTCACCACACAAGTAAAAGTACATGCAAACTGTCGTAAATGCTTCATAACATTTATCTGTCTGTACGGTAAACCAGTTTCCCCTCCTTTTCCCCAATAATACACTCTGACTTTAAAATCAATTTCTCTTATTGGAATTGAGTTATAGAAGCAGGACGAAAGTGAAAGACGTGACTTACAGAGGGTGATTATTTGCACAGATCGGCCTGTAGTTACATGTACTTGTACCATGCATTTAAAGCATCAAAGAAAAGCCTGCCCATTGAAGTTATTTTAACCTACTTCCAACATCTTCATCAAACAGCATCACATATTGGATGCTGGGAATTGCTCAAATCAATTATTTGAATCATTTAATATGTTAAATGACTTTTATTTCTACTGTAATTTATGATTGAACATTTTGTCTGTTGAAAGCCAGAAGGCTGTGACTGAGTTAACACCGTTTTGGCTCCTACATGTAACAGACAATCTCTTTCTTATTACATTGAGTGCTTCTAATCTGTGCCTCTCATACTTTAGCATCCTAAATGATCTTCATGAAATATCCCAAAGGGAAGCCGAATGCATTGCAGGCGAGCTTTGTCAGTCCCATGTGGATATATTGGTGTAGGGTCTGGGGTGTCAAACTGCAATACTGTAGGTATCTCTGCTCATTTTTTGATGGGGAACGTTCCCATTGTACACCGTAACGGTGTGGTGAAGTGGTTTGAATGCCTAACTTGAGATGCGAAGGTCATGGGTTCAATCTCCTGCACTCATGTCTTTAAAGCAAAGCATTTTGTCTACGTTGCTTCTCTCTACCAGGTGTTTAATCGGGTACCCGGAAGTGTATGGATGTTTTTTAATTCGTTTTTAAAGATACATGTAGCACTTTTTGTTTTATAGTTTGAGTAGCATGTTCTGTCTGTAAGAGGTGTCTGGCTGGAATGAGAAGGGGGAAGTGACTGTGTGTTTAAACTAACAATGCAATTCTATGACCAACAACATGATAATTATTCATATCTTAGAAACAGATATAAATTGTTATACACATGTAATTATTATTACATATAAATTTTCCTAATACTGGTTTCAGTCTAATGCCTTTATAGATCAAGATTCAAAGTGAGGGATAGAATGAAGTCATATCGTGAGAAGCAACTTTCTTTAAAATATGCAAATGAAATAGTTTAATAAAGCTGATATATTTCAGCCGTCATTTTGTAATAAATCATAGAGGAACCAGCTGTTCTGGTTTATGGGAACGGGCTTTTACGCTTAAGAGGAGATTAGAATGGGATCTCTACCACTAGACTAACAGATGATCACATGTGCTTATTCTAGACCATCTCTAAACCAAAACAATGTCTGTTTAGAGCCAGAAGGTTTTTATTCTCTTCATTTGACACACAAATAGTCTCTCTGTGCCACATAGTATTTATCATGGTATACTAAAGGCTTCAATATTATTTTAACTATTTCCAGTGCAAGATTAATCTATAACGGTGTTAAAAGGGTTGTCATGGAGCTAATTAAGGCTGGAAATGGGTAATTTTGTAAAGCCATTGTTTTGCACAAAGCAAACCTTCTGTCAATTGGTGCCATCAATTGTTTTGTGCAAAATTGCACGTGTGGCAAACGAGGAACTGTACAGAGAGGCAAATAGAGTGTTACCTCTGTCTTCAAAGATGAGTTTTAGTGTAAGACCCTTTGTGCTCTTACCAGACCTAGAAGTGAAGGAGGCTTGATAGGGTCATTATAAATCTAGTCTCTGGGAAAAACAGAAAAAGTGTCAGTTTGAGATACATGGACATTAGACAAAACATGAGGAAATTATCAATCTTTGAAGACTGTATTGTGAGTGAGAGGATCTCTATAACGTCAGTGATCTTTACTACATTAATTAATTAATTAATCTTAAAATTTATCATCATAGTTATCTTCAGTAGATGTAAAATCATTACACAGGTAACATACATCCTTTTCAGTATATGGGACTGCATTATAAACCACACGCCCAGTTTCCTACTATATCTTGATCATATCCAAGTACACTCCATTGTGAATCTTCCACCCCCATCTTAAAAAAGTTCATGCAGTGCCAGATCTTTAGTAGATGTCAAGTTATTACATGGGAACCACACATCTTTCCCAGCATATGGGACTGCACAATACGACACAAGCAACTCCTTTTATATCTTAAAGGGATTGGGTATCTTTGTCTCAGATTCTAAACAAAATCCTGGATTTAGCTCATGCTGCAATCATAATTATAAACGTTTAGGTCAGTCAGGAATCCCATGACGTTTACAAGCCGATCGCCCGTCTGATTATCAAGATATTTATGATCGGAATTCGGAGTTCAATAAAAACGTTTTCCCAACAGTTTTTATAACACTACAGTCTATTGGGGAAAATGAGTATGGTAAAACCGGTCACTCAACATTTTTTACTTTTTTGAGGCACTTCATGATCATTTTGATGCGCAATTTTTTTAGGGCTTCAATATTACACCATATCACAGACGCTGATAACATGTAGGGCCATGCATCTCAGATTTAACATTGTTAAACGATGCCTTTAACCTTTATCCAACTGTACTCCATCACCTCTCACTTATTTTCAAAAATTGTTTGCAAATTGTCAGAAGTTTAGTAGATGTCAAATCAGTATCTTCCCACAAAAATTCATACTGTCTTGATGCAGAGGAGTGGGAATCCACCCCTTTAAGGAGTGATATTTCATTAGAGTTGAATCCCCTCCAAAGTAAATTGGGATCCACTCCAATGAAGGGGTGGAAGAACTCTTTTGAGAGTGGATTCCACTATGTTAAGCATGGATTTCCACTACAAATGAAGTGATCTGTAATAAGACTCCCCCAAAAGCGGAATTCCAATTACACTGTGTCTACCATAAGAAACATTTATCTCAGTTGTAGCTAGTTTAAAGAGAGTTTTGTTACTGGATGTCACTCCTGATTGATCAGTCATTTCTAAAATGACTTAATATCTACTGTAGACGGTTGGTGATCGGGCATTTGCACCGACTGCAACATGTGTTCCAGGCTATATTTTGTCTCTCTCCCTCTGGCTGAACTTTATTTGTGCAGACATTGTTTTCTCAAGGATATAGGTATAGATTTTGGTTTGCAATTGGTTTTTAGGTTAAAGGTTAGTTTAGTGGTGGTTCCTGGTATGATGAAGTTAGGAATCTGATTATTTGACCACAGAGCACTTGTCGCAGGTGTATGTTGTACTATCAGATAGTTATTTAGAAAAATTATTGATACAAAAAGAGATAAGGGGGGGGGGTGGAAAAGGAGCATATTTTGTAAACCAGGTAGTCTTGTAGGAATCATCATCGAGAGAGAGAGAGAGAGAGAGAGAGAAAGAGAAAGAGAAAGAGGAAGGAAGGAAGAAAAAAGAAGGAAAAGGAGCATAATGTTATACAGCCATTCATATAGGAATTGTACAAAGGTAGAATGAGAGAAAGGGAGGGGGGTAAGAGGGAGAGAGAGAGAGAGAGAAAGAGAAAAAGAAAGAGAAAGAGAAAGAGAAAGAGAAAGAGAGAGAGAGAAAGAGGAAGGAAGGAAAAAAGGAAGGAAGGAAAAAAAAGGAAAAGGAGCATAATGTTATAGAGCCAGTCATATAGGAATTGTACAGAGGTAGAATGAGAGAAGGGGGGGGGGTAAGAGGGAGAGAGAGAGAGAGAGAGGAAGGGAAAAGGAAAGAAAACATATATTCTACAACAAGGAAGACATATAGGAATATCATGGAGGGATAGAGAGAGGAAAATAAAGTAGGAGAGATAGTAAACAGGGCAGGAAAAAGAAAATGTAGCATAGGCACAGTTGTACAATCAGAAAGAGAGACAGAGGACAGATGTAGAATGTTTGTGAAATACATACATGGAGTGGGAATGGAGCTTGTGTACATTGTCAATGAAATAGACAAACAGAGAGATATATGTACATCCCTCCCTGACACTAAACCTATTAATTGAGATTATCCATTACATAGAGCTAGTAAGATAGATGGAGAGAGAGAGAGAGCGCGAGAGAGAGACTGCATGAAACTGCAAAATGGGCAGTGATATCCGGGATACAGTGCTATTTCAATTAGAGGGTGGGGGAGAAAACTGAAATAAGAGGGCAGATTGAGAGAGGAGTTGAGAGTGTGGGAGAAAGAGAGAGAGAGAGAGAGAGAGAGAAATAGAGAGAGAGAGAGAGAGAGAGCGAGAGAGATGGCAAGATAGATAGACGGAGGTATATCTCTTACTCTGTCTAACTCTATTTGTCTACCAAATTTGCATGTATACATAAGGTCCCCCGTCTCTCTCTCTCAAATTCTACATTTACACATACATTTAGATTCCCCCATACCAATTTATACTGACGTACTTGAACATGCAAATGACATACAGACAAATAATTTATACACCCCTCCCTCGCTCTAAACCAATTAATTGTAGTAATCCAGCTTCGATCATCTCTATTGAAGCGTAACCCATTGAAACATGGACTCCATATGTTATAACATGTGTTGGATGCAGCACAATGCTAATTGAATGTGTGGGCTATTCTGATTGAATGAATGACTGTGCAATTCTCATTGGAAAGTTATGACATACATGTATGTATTATGCAAAAGACATCCTTGGTGGATGATCCGACATGTGCTCTGACGATTGCTTTAGGGTTGCAATTGCATTTTAGGTCAGATTTACGCATAGAGTTAAAGCCCGTCTGCACTATTTTGGCCAGGAGGGATTAGACCACCCACAGGGCTTAAATTAATCCAAGGCCACCAAGGCCATGGCCTTGGATGCCCTTTTGATTGGCCTCAATGCCCCTCTCATTGGCCTTGGAGATTTTTTGTGCCCTTTCCAATTCTTCCTATTTGTGCTGTAATATAGGAATGTGCCCTACAGAAAAGTGGCCTTGCCCTAAAAATATTGAAATTTAAGGCCTGCACCCAGCATGGTCACTGACAGGTGGTTATCTCATCAACTCAGGTCTCAACTAACATAAGAAAAAGAGGATCATGGGGGACCAACGTGCACCGCTTAGGCATTGTTTTCTATATAGAGGGAGCAAGTAGCTACAAGTAGTGCAGTGGGGCTTTAACTTTAATGTCTGGTTCAGGGTCGAAGTTGTGACTTTGTTTAGTGTAGAGCACTGGCTGCAGAGGAACTGCCGCTGGAGCATGTTTCATGTAACCATTCTTGTTGGTTGATCCGACATTTGCTTGGACGGATGATAATCGTCTCAGGCTGACTTTGCCAAAGATGTAAAATTAGAGTTGGCATTAGGGTTGCAATTAGGTTTAAGGTTTGCTTTGGGGTAAGTGTTCGGGTTGGGTATAGAGTTAGATTCAGGTTGAATATGGGAATTCTCCCAGTGTCGAAATTGCCCACTCTCTGAGCAATAATTGTTGCAGGAACATGTGTCATCCGACCCCCTCGTTGATTTCAAATTTCCACAAGATGGTACATCCAGAAGCCACAGCTTTGGTCTTATCAATATTCTAGCTCCTGTAAACCTCTCAAATACCAGGAGTAACCCCTCAATACACCTTTTTCTTTTTAAACATACTATATTTGGTGGTAGTGAAATTCATATCGTCTGAAAGGGTAATTTCTACATGTATGTTTAACATTTTATCTTTTTAATTTTTTTAATTAGGTTTTATTTCCACATATACTGCATATGAAAAGAATTTACAAAGTAACGCATATAAAAGGTAACAAAACATGTAAATATATTCGATAGATAGGTGGTATTACAACAGTAAAAAAGATTTTATGCAAGTCATTAAATACAAATGATGCTAACAATAGTCTACAGTAATGAGGAGGAAACCTTAGAAGCATTATGCTTGTGATTAAGGTTCCCTTTACATAATACGTTTGTTACATAATATATTTAATTCTTTGGAGAATGTTTTTTTGTCAATTGGCTTAACATCTAAGCTAAATGTATTCCCCATTTCATGAATCCAGCTTTTGATATGAATAAATATTGTAATCTTTTCTTTGTCAAAATATTACAAGCATTATCAAAATCTGTGCAGTTTTAACTGTGTTGGACATCAAAAGTTTTTAAATAATTTCTTTTGCGCTAAACCTGCTGAAGAGCAGGTAAATGATTGCAATAAAACACCTCCACCTGTAATACAGGCTTGTACATGAACCTGTATGTAATCCAATTCAACAGCTTAGTCTCATTTTATCACACCTAACAAATCCTTAAAGGCATCGTTTAACAATGTTAAATCTGAGATGCATGGTCCTACGTGTTATCAGTGTCTGTGATATGGTGTAATATTGAAGCCCTAAAAAAATTGCGCTTCAAAATGATCATGAAGTGCCTCAAAAAAGTAAAAAATCTTTGAGTGACCGGTTTTACCATAATCATTTTCCCCAATAGACTGTAGTGTTATAAAAAACGTTAGGAAAACGAAAAATTAAATTTCAATTTCCAATCATAAATATCTTGATAATCAGACAGGCGGATCGGCTTGTAAAAGTCATGGGATTCCTGACTGACCTACAGGTTTATAATTATGATTGCAGCATGAGCTAAATCCAGGATTTTGTTTCAGAATCTGAGGCAATGTTACCGAGTCACTTTAAGTATCCCACTAAATAGATCTCATATGCTGCCACAAATTGGTTTAAAATAGAGCTCTTCATATGATCATGTCAAATACATATATACATGAATAAATCAGTGTAAACAAGGAGAATGAATAAGAAAGAAAGAGGAGTACATACAATACATGTAGAACATGACATTCGGGTCAATCTTCCTAGTGCTCAAACTTAAGTAGCAATTCCATATGACATGTTCCTTGTATATTTTTCCATCGTTTATCCTGGTTTTGTTGTTTTGTGAATGTATTATTACGTATATTATTTTTCCGCGTTGTACTGTACTGTGAATTCAGGCTGTAGCCTAGGCTTGAATGTTTCTTTTTACACGCCTTCTGTCGTTATATTCAATAAATAAAGTATGTGACAATATAGTTTTTTGTTGTTGTTGATTTGTTTGGATTTTTTTACTACTACTACTACAAAGCATTTAATTTTAGCTATGAAGATTTTATTTTTTCTGCAGGCTTAACAGCTCGATTAGCAAGACCTGCAGAATCTGGACAACAAAAAAAAAAATCCCTTTTCTTTGACACCACTCCACACTGTTATCATTTGCAAATCTCATCAGCAAGCATAATGAGATTTTCATCTTTAGTAGTTTTTTTAGACTCCCAATTTTCTTGGAATATAAATGATGGTTACGTAAGACGTGCAAACACAGAAGGCTGTGAGTCTTGAGCAAACAGACCTAATTAGTCAGAATGAAGATCTTTATATTTATTATTAGTTTTGCTTATTGCTGACTGAGCCCAAGAATGCTAAATTAATCTCTTTCTATGTAGGTGCTACATGATCATTTCTTCAGAAGTAAAGGGATTTCATAGTGCATGAATATAACTCAGATACTTGAAAAACATTCTGATTTCCAAAAAAGGATCATTATTGTTAAGGGGATAGTTGAGTTCTTGTTTAAGACCGCAAATGCCTTCAAAGTACATGGTTATTGCTCTTATTCTTATTTATAAAAATTCTAGTCTCCTTTTAGAACCTATGAAGCAATGAAGGTAATTTTAGACCCCAAAATGCATGAATTATTTTTTTGTAGCGCCCTCTGCAACAAAACTCAACTATCCCTTTAAGACTGTCTCAAGAGAAATTTGGCTCTGATGTTTTTCATTATAAGTTTCCACATAGTGTCTTTGTAAAAAGACTGCTATTGATAACGTTTTAGCTGTTATATCATGGTGACTTGCTTAAATAATTAATTCAATTGATTTCTTTTACATTTAGAGAAAACTAACTTTCTTGTACTGTATAAGCTGTTATTTTCGCAAGGGTTTTATTTTTCGCGAATTTCGCGAATTGCATATTATTGCAAATTTATCAACACGCGAAAATATTGGCACCAGAGCGTGAAAATATCAGCATAAACATTATGTGCTTGCGCCTGCGTCCTCTCAATCGCTAGCTACTAGTACCTTATGTTTTCGTAATGCAATGCTGTCGCCTCCCGCCCCGCGCGTTCCTTCTCTCCCCACGTGTATATTGCACAACTTGCACAAATTGCTTATATAGTAGTCCAAACCCCTAGTAGAAGAGTTGAAATCTTGAGTAGGATCTGCAACCAAGGTTACAGAAGGAGTTTAATTGGGAGATAGGGAGATGGATCAGAGTGAGAGAGAGAGAGAGAGAGACAGAGAGAGAGAGAGAGAGAGAGAGAGAGAGAGAGAGAGAGAGAGAGAGAGAGAAAGAGAGAGAGAGAGGGAGAGGAGAGAGAGAGGACAGGGAGGAAGAGAGAGAGAGAGAGAGAGAGGGGAGAGAGAGAGGGAGAGAGAGAGGGAGAGAGGGAGAGGGAGGGAGAGAGAGAGAGAGAGAGAGAGAGAGAGAGAGAGGAAAAGAGAGAGGGAGAGGGAAAAGAGAGAGAGAGAGAGAGAGAGGGAGGGAGAGAGAGAGAGAGAGAGTAAGAACTGGTTTGGTAATGGTTGAAATGCCCATGCTGTCTTGTGGAGCATAAGGGATACTATTAAGACCAGTTCATTAGGCCGTTTGTAGCCTTTGATTGCCTTGATGGTCATCTCAAACCATAAGTAGCCATAGACCCCGTTCTCACTCACTTTGAAAGTGGTCTTAGTTAGACCGCTCCAGAGGAACGGGTCTTGAGGAACGGTTTGCGAGGGTTCACACTCCGAGCAGTTTTTATGGCTCAAACCGCTCCACGAGTCAAAGTGGTCTTGTTGCTATGGCAGCTCAGGTCAGCGGGTAAATTTTTGCGGAATACTAAGCGTATGTACCGTACTACATGTTTCGCGTGCAACGTCACTAGACCACTTCCGTTCAAAGTGCGCTTCCGTTCTCACTCGCGTTAGAGCGCTCCAAACCGCTCTTAATAAGACCCGTTCCTCAAGACCACATCCCGAGGTGGTCTTCTGGAGCGGTCCAGAAGTCCACTTCCTGGACCACTTTGACCGTTCTCACTCATCTAAGAACCGCTCCTGAGGAACGGGTCTTAGTTAGACCGCTCCAACGAAGTGAATGAGAACGGGGTCATAGACAGACAACGGGGAGGTCACCTTGTGCCATTAGTGTGCACAATATTAAGGATGATAACCTTGTACCAAAAATAAAACAGCCAACAAGGTCTGAGTGATGGATGTGTATGTCTGATGCACATTGACTCCAAAACTGCTTTCATATTTACTATTTAACAGGTTTGTGGCTGGGTTTAGTCAAAACTTATATCTACTTTTTTGATTAGCACTCCAAGTAAGGATCAATAGTTTAAGAATTAGGAACAATGAGATACCAGATTTGTGCACAGCTTTTGATATATGTTTATACATTTTTTTGTTTTTGTTGCCTGACTGCTATTAAGAAAGCATGTGGTATGCTTGTAAGTAAAAAAATCAGGGGACCGACGGCTTTTAAGCTGTACTTACATGTATGATACAATATCACAGCTGTATGTGTCAACTTTTTAGAATAGTGTTGGTCGTACTTAGTTTTTGTGATAATATTTTATCTTTGAGTGTATTCTCGCCAGCGTTATGTAATTATTGTTTCAATATTTCCATGTATTTCATATGATTTTATTGTAAACTGAATGTAATTCAGCACTCAGGCTGCCATTCTCAATATTCTCAATAAACCATTCAATTCAATAACCACATTTGCTTAAAATTCACTTTAGTTATAGTGTATTGTCTGAATGGGTGTGCTTTTTGATCCGATAATGAAACATCCATTCTGAAAAATGAAGAAATGAAAAAATGACTGTGAATAAAACCCTGGAAATGCTAACATGATCTTTAAAAATAGGACCACACTTATCAAATCCCCTTAGACCTCCCTGTCTGTGTTGCTTTGGTATATTAGATTGTAGCAATATTGGCATGGCAACATGGTGAGGTATTGTGATGTCACTCATCACCAGTGCATTTGTACTGATTCCATCGAGTCACAATAGTCTTGATTGCAACCTGGAGTATAAAAACATTCATTTGTATTTCAGAAGAAAAAAAGGCAAAGCAAAAAAGCTTTTGCATTAGGCCAAATGTTACTGAATGAAAGTCAACTCCCATAATGGTAATTAGAACATGAACATCCTTGCATTGTTATTTTGTGCAAATCCCAAAAGTTCATGAAAACAATTTGTTGTGCTGTTGGCAGAAGGTAGTTACAATGTAGAATGTACAGAGGCCACAAAGCAAATTTCTGATTTTTAATGAGCTTCTTTTGAAGGTATTGACTGCTTTGTTATACTTTTTTTTAAAACATGGCAAGGGTTTCTCTCATTATTGATGAATGAAAAATAAAGAGAAAAGAGATTGTAAATACCTAGCTTGAGTAGTTTTGTATTGAATAAACACTTAACTTTGAAGTTACAGGCATTCAGTTGATATTGCTAATCTTTCTTTCTGCCACAGCTCTTCGGGATATGATCTTGAACATCTTGAAGGAAATCATAAAGTTAAACTCATGTGCCCATCAAATTATTCACTTCCCCCTCTACCTGTAAGTCCTCTAAGGGTTGTCTCCTCCGCCTCTCTCATACCTACACTCATCATTGAGTGTGTCTGGATGTATGAGGCAGAATGGCATGGTAAGATCCTCAAATGTGGTTTTGTGGTTTCTTCTGCGTCGGTTCTGCTTTTCACATGATGATCGAGCTTGGTTGTAAAATAATTTCCCTTCAACTTGTGGAATTGTTATTAAATTTCTTGAACATTAAGTTTCATTCAGTTTCGATATTGATGATCAAATATTATATAATTTCGATGTTGTCAACATTTCTGTTAACACAAGCTTTATGAATACAATTTATAAAACAAAAGGAAATAAATTACACGTAGTTACACTGGATACATCTCCCTCCCTTCATCCCCTTCTCTTTCCTTGCCCCTCCCCCCTCCCCTCCCCTTCCTGTGATTCATGTTTGGTTCTATGACAAGGACTGGCAGGGTAAGGTCATCAAAATAGGTTTCTAGGTTTCTTCTAATTGGTCAGTTCTACATTTTCTCCAAGCCCAAAGGACGAGAAGCAATCTCAGTCAGTTCTGCCACCCTCTTGTTGATTGAGCCTAGGGGAAATACAATGTACTTCAACTTGTAGAAAATGTATGTAGGCCTTTTCACACGCTTCTTGACAAGAAAAAATGTCAGTGCGTAGCAGAGTTACAGGTATTTAGGGGGCATTAGATTCATGTGGGGAGGGGAGGGGGTGCTAGTCTGTCTAAAATTAACCCTTAAGCCCTCTGGCGATTATGATAATGGCTAATATAATGCTCTTTAACTTGTAAAATGATTATATAGACACTTTCACACTCTCAATCATAGAAAGCACTGGTTGTCGGTGCCATATCAAGGTCCATGGGGGGCAGATCATGATTCAGGGCTGCTCCATTGACTTTCAACTGAAATGTAAATGTTCACTATTGTTTTTCACATGAATAATGTGGCTACTGTGTGTGGAGTAGTGAGGGTTTAGACATTTAGGGGGCACTGAAGTCAGGGTGAGGGTTGGGGGCATCAGATTTATTTATTTACTGGGTGAATGAAATATGAGAAAACAAGGATATCTTGTGAGGAGAGGATGAGAGGGGGAGGGGGTCATATCATCCTAACATTGCTCCTTCTTTTTTTCTCTCCTTTTCTATTTCTCTTGCTCTCCCTCTCTCTCTTTTGCTGTAGCAAACCCCTGTGCCCCCGACATGTAGCTCCGCTACTGCTTGTGTTTGGATACTAGGATTCAGATTATATATCTTTATAACTGTGCAATCACTTCCAGCAATCTGTTCAGAGCCAGAAGGATGTTATTGCTCTATGTCCATGTATATGAGTTGGTGTCCTTCTGGCTCCAAACAGACATAGGGTGCGTTTATCGTCCATTTTTTTGCCTAGAATCAGCGTTTTCAAACGTCTTTCAGGCAAATTATTAAGGTGATAAACGCAAAGCCTTTTTCAAACGTCTTTAGATATGGGCATATTGTAACGCCAACATGTTCATGTTCAACGCAAAGCTGTTTTGAACCCCACATACAAATCGGACCTTCCCAGGCTAATCTGCTTCCCGGGTCAAACGGCACAAAGCAGCTGCGCAGAGACGAGGCCTTTATTTTGAATCATGAAGAGTCGATAAACGCGACATCCCGCAAAACACGTTCGTATAGTGATTCTGAGTGGCAAGAGACGATAAATGCACCCAGTATCAGATATTTCTCAAAGTACATGCTGCACTGTGCATGCTAATCTTGTACCGTTAAGGCACGCTTACCTAAATATTACAAATGAATTGGGCTTACAATGAGTTTGTATCATTGATTTATTCTGATGTCTAGATCTATAAAGAACCTGTGAACTGCAGCTCTCTTTTATTGATGGGGGCTGGTGTGAAAAGGCCTGCAGATATCAGCTCCATAGGGCTTACTAGTGGCAAAGACATTCATGAATTATCCATATACAGTATCCATATCTTCAATAATTTGCCGAATTTGGATAGAAGAATCCATCTTGTTTTGAAAGTGCATTGAAAGTAAAGTTCAGTATCGTTCGTGATTCCAGGTATTTTGTGAAAGAAACTGTTTTTAAACATTCAGGAGATGTTGATTATTGTGTAGTGCATAAGAATTGATGTGTATTGTGTGAAGTCTTGGAATGATCAAAAAGAAAAAAAATTGCTGAAGATCACATGCACTGCACACAGAAATGACTATATGGGGCTACACACAAATGTTTGGGCCAAACTTTTCAGCTGCTTCATGTACTTCCCATATTTCAAATAATTAGAGGGCAGTTTTTTCAAGGCAATTCTTTTCAGGGACAATTTTACCATGGTATTCTTCCAAACTGACATATAAAATGAGTATGGAAAAGCTTAGAAATTATTTTTCATCTTTACAGAACTCAATCTTCTCTTTAACAAATTGATGTATACTGTACAGCTATGTTTCTCCAGTGGGTTCAGAGTGTACACTGTTAGTGTGAAATTGTAATCAGATCAAATGACTAGCATACATAATAAATTCATACTGTAAAGCACCCTGATCAATGATGGGCAAACACTGGTTAGCAAATACAAAAAGGTATGGTATTGTTAAAGGTAGAATTCTACTTAAAAATAATGCAAAAAAAAATATTTATATAAAATTTTGTTTGTAAAAAAAGTATTTTAAATTTACCCAGAGTTATGTTGTCTGTAATTTGGACTCATTTTTCTATTATTATTTTATTATTATTATATTATTAATTATTATTATTATTTTTTATTTTTAAATCTATAAAAATGACATTCATTTTGCATTACAGAAAAAAATTGATCAATATTCTATTTTCAATTTCATGGACTCTTTTGACTTGGTTTATGGCACATTATAAAGAAATGAATTACTTTTACAACAAATTGTCCAAAAATATTTCTGATATCATTAAAGTTTTGAGATTAAGATAATTTGATATGTGAATATTTGTCTATCCCCTTTTGAGTTACAGTTCTTGGTGGCCTTTCTAATTTTGTGGACAGATTATTCTAACCTCTAATCTGTAAACAGGCATATGAAATATTAATACCAGCTCTACAGTTGGACATCCCTAAAAATGATCAAAATAAATGAACAAATTAAATTTATGAGGGAATTTGAGCTCAGGCCATGGCAAGCAGCTGTTGATTTCAAATAATGGCTTTTACAGATACGATTTCCAAAGTGACCAGTAGGAAACAGAGAATAGCTATGTTTGCACGGGAACTATCGTAGTGTAATTCTTTTTTGCATAACCTCAAAGTTTTAATTTAAAACAAAATACCCAACAACAAAGTTGAAACTACAAGGCCATAAATTATAAGGGCTATGGTCATAGTTTAAAGCTTTAAGTTTGCGAAACTTCAAGGTTCTAAACAAAGATCCACTAACAATGATGAGTGTTTACACATGACTGAAACAAGGACTATTAAAAGTTTTAAACTACGAGCAAAGCAAGCAGTGATTAATTACATCCTCATGGCTCATAACTTTAATGTGGACCCCTCACTACTTGTAGTTTTCACATTTGCCATATATGATCGTTCATTGTTTGTAACTTCAAATAAACTTATAGGTTTCGTAACGATGTCTGCTCGGTCCTTTACTTCAACTTGACCATGAGCTAAAACCATGAGCTTAACTTGAAAGTTGGTGGATTCTCATGT
Source organism: Mesocentrotus franciscanus (assembly GCA_037976565.1). Classification (NCBI taxonomy): domain Eukaryota; kingdom Metazoa; phylum Echinodermata; class Echinoidea; order Camarodonta; family Strongylocentrotidae; genus Mesocentrotus; species Mesocentrotus franciscanus. Next base: position 12,321,589 of record CP137681.1, on the reverse strand, counting down.
GAACCTAGCTAACGAGATGAACAAGACCGAGACCTTAAATGAATTAGATGGCAGATGTTTTAGATATAAATCAAGGAAACTTTATAAATGACATCTGTATTTACTGGGAGGTCAAGTTAAGCGCACAGAGTAATTTGTATTATGTTAAAGCACAGGACTGGAGTCTGCCTGGCAATGGATGCTCTGGATGTGTACATGTAACAGCTTTATTTCTTCCTCTTCCTTTTCCTTTTTCTTTTTTTTATTTTTGAGAGGGTGTGTGAAAGAGTTTTGACAAGATCAAATAGTTCATAGTCTCCAAATCAGTAGATGTGGGCTTGTGCTTGTACACTTTTTTAAGGTATTTATTACCAGCATTTTATTCCTTTAAATTATTGTAACTATGAATTTTTTGAGTTCGTTTAGTGTTTTTCTTTTTTGACATACATTTATGGTTGAGAGAGAGGGAGAGAGATAAAAAAAAGAAGTCAGTTACAGAGAAAGAAAATAATAGAGAGAGAGAGAGAGGGGGATTGAGAGAGAGAGACAGAGAGAGAGAGAGTGAGTGGATGGAAGAACGAAAAGAGAGACAAGACTAGAGAACTGACAAACAATATTTGTGTGAAATCTTATAATAAAAAAGAAAATGTTTTTAATTATAATGCTCATTATGTTTTCTTGGGTCTATTTTTAGGATAAAAATATGTCTGTTAAGAACTTGTTTGTATCAAATTTTTTTTTTATGTGAATTTGCGGCTGAGCATTATGCATGTCTGGATAACATGTTGTATTTAGTAGTGATATGTCTCCCTTGACACTGTATGGTTTCATGAATTATTGGGTTCTCACCAGTCATGTGACTTGCAGGAGTTTTCTATAAACTCTTCTGTGCATTTCATTTTTTAGAGAATAACGGCCTTGCTTCATTCTTGAAAAAGAATTGGCTAGTGTGTGAGAAAAACCCAGCATTATTAATATTTCTTATGGCTCGTTTTTTTAAATGGGTGATTATCTTTCCGAATTGAGTTTTGGTCCCATTTCCCCAGGCTAGAATACCACAATTGAGATTAGGTAGAATGAGAGTGGTTTATAAGGATAACAGGCTTTTGGGAAGGAACTCATGTTTGAGTTTATTTAAGGTACCTGTATTTCTATAAAACAATGTACATACTCACTTTACATGCCACTGTCAATATAGATACCAAGAAACTTTGTGGATTAAAATTGACTTAATTTTGTATTATCAATTAATATGTTCCCTGGTGGGGATTTGATAGAAATACTAAACAACATAGAATGAGTTTTTAAACATTCAAAGATAACTTGTTTCCATTTATCCAATCTTGGACCAGTGTCAGTTCATTATTTAACATTTAAAGGAAAATTTGAGGGTTGCGATGTAAAAGAGAATATTAGAGTCGTCTGCAAAGAGTATAAACAACAGAATTTCAGAAGAATTTGGGAAGTCATTTATATATAAAATAAATAATAAAGGACCTATCAGGGAACCTTGAGGAACACCACAAGATATTGATCATTGGTAAGAATCTTGATCATTGATACTAACGAATCGTCTTTTGTCAGTGGGATAATTTCTGAATCACTCCTTGGCCAGTTTGCAAGATGTGAGTGAGAGCTTCCTGGCACATGTGGGCTTTACGTTTTAAAGCACTTTAGAATTATTTGTGGCTTTCCAGTTAAGTCCTCTCTTTTTCTATAACAAGTTGGAAGAAACCCAATTATATAATTGACTAAAGCTTCAAATTTGACCCTCTACATTGTTTCAAAGAAAACCCTTGTAGTTAGTGGCACAGGAGGGGTTAATGTCCAACTTTAAGCTCCGCGCATCGGAAACGTGTTTAGCTTTCCGGGAAGTCCTCTCTGTTAGCAAGACATAAGGGGAGAGAAAGCAACACGATACGCCAGAGAGTGAGGAGATAAGCTAGCCACTGCGATCCCTGTCAGAGGCTGACTGAAAGACATGGATTAGAGGGGATAGTTGGTAGAGCCAGGGCACTTGTTTTTACGCATCCTCTCGATGTGTGAGTAGTAAGGTGGCTGCTAAAGCGTATGTATAGTTTTGATAAGCCCTCTTTTAGGTAGATGTCTTTGAATTTTAATTGATGGCTAGGCAGATACTAGTTAGCAATACTAAGTTGCTGTAACGATTTTTCCTCCCAAAGTGAAATATTAACCAATTGAGAGGTAGTAAATAATTTAGATTCCATTCTGGAAAGTAAATTCTACCAATGGCAAAGTGCACTATGCACATGTGAAGCCAATGAGCTAGGACTGTGTTTACGCTAGAGTCTACACATGGTGTCTCGAAGCAAAGCCTGAGATTAATGGGCTAGGAGCCGTCAAGGTGGAAGGGTCCTAGGGTAGGGAGTTTATATAGTCGTTCATTTAGTGTGAAATCTACTGGAAATCATGAATAGAATACCAAATGATCACATGCATGTATTTTTATACAAGGAGAACAACATGAAACTATATCTAACATTTTTCTTTCCAATTTCCCTCTTGCTTTACCAAAACTGTATTTTAGCTTTTAGTTGGTGGGTGGGTAGTTTTTTGGCTCAAGGCATTCTGGTTAGGGGGTTATTCCTCCTTCCATCTGTACATGTACATGTATGCCCGTCTGTATGTCTTTTACACCCCTTCTGCAAACATTGTTTTACCGTGGTAACTTTAAAAGAAAATTCTAGGTGATAACTTTCCTCTTGAAATTAGGAAGATCAAATTACAGCAATAATCAGTTGAGAGCTTCTACCCAACTTATTTCTGGTATATGCAGAGAAGAATACATTTTACATATCATATGAAAAAGGCAAGTTCATGTGAGATTTTTTTCAAAGAAATATTAAATAAACATTATTTGTATAGTCTTACATTAGTTTCAGGTGTTTGTCACTATGTTGCAACATCCCTTGTGATTTGTAAGAAACAGGAAAATATTTGAAAAGTTAAGTTTTTAAAAAGTTTTTGATAATTTTTGATCTGATTTTAAAAAATTGATTGAGACATGTGCTTTAATCGCTTACAGATGTTTCAAGATTACGCAGCATGCTCACCCCACTTCACGGTGGCTAAGTAGAGCATTGTGAAGGTGACAGCATTTACATTCTTACACATACATACACCTTGGTGGGATGTCTCATACCCTGAATGCCATGTCTCCAGGCTGAGTTAAAGGGACTGTAGTATGACGAGACTATGTGTCTTTCCCGTGGCCTGACTCGGGGCCAATCAGGTATAATACCACTACAGACGACGTGACCACAACATTCATGTGCGTGCAACATATGCGAAACCGAAGCGTGAGGAGAACTTCAGTCTGTTTCGCGAATGCTAGTGCGTGCTGACAATGTAGAGATTAAGTCGCTGACTACTGTTAAACAAGTCCATTCGTTTACGTGCAGTTGTCCAAAGAAGGCGTAGATGGCGTTAACCAGTATTTACCATGCTACACTCCCTTTAAAGCTACATTTTGATGCTCTAAAATATCTGTTACAAGCACTAATCAGGTTCACACTATAGTTTGTAAACTGAAATTTTAGGTCATGAAGTTGTCTTGTAGTTAATTGTGCTTTTGAGGTTAGCACAATAACAACAGGCAATGGAGGGTCCTCACTCAAAGTTATAAAGTTGGAGGTTACACTAGGTTGTAGTTAAAACGTTTACTTTCTCGGCTTGTAGTTTTGTCTGTGAATACTTGTTATTTCAGTTTCATGTGAACCTTCATTGATATTGGATAGTTGTTTATAACTTTAAGGCTTTGCAAAAGGCCTGTCTTCATCATCTCGAAATTGCCAAATAGCCCGCTATTTCTGATCCTGGATATTAGCCCGATCTATTTGCTGGGGAAATCATCCCAAGATATCTTGGGCTAGTTTGCAAAATATCCCCCTATTTGTCCGGTGCGTCTTCACCAGCCCGAAGACTGAGCGAACGCTGAGCAAAATATCTCGAGCTAATTTCTCGAGCTCGAGTTTTGAGTTACGAGCTGATGAATACGCAATTTGTAACTTCAGGCTTATTTCCCAAATCAGAAATAGCGGGCTATTTGGCAATCTCCAGCTGATGAAGACATACCTAAACTGAAAGTGTAACACTACGACGGTCTCATGGGAACAGAGCTACTGCTGGGACAAACATGTATCCACTACAAAGCAAAGTAAAGATATTAATAAACAAAAAATGAAATAAGAGGAGAAGCCCAGCATGATTTGAGGCTTATGTTATCTGCTACACTAACTAGACATTATAATGGTCAATGACACTCACTGTATGTTATCACATTTTGCCATAGCTATAGGGGGTAAGGGTAGGGGAACATGTGCCCCTTAAATTGATCGCCAATAAGAGAGGAAGAGAAAAAGAAAAAGAGAGGAAAGGGTTGAAGAGAGAAAGAGAGAGAGAGAGAGAGAAAGAGAAAGAAAGAGAGAGAGAGAGAGAGAATGAGGGGGAATATATAGAAAGAGAGGAAGAAAGGGAGAGGGAAATATTGCAGTTGAAAAGGAATATATATGATATTTCCCATCTTATACACTACAACTTTTCAATGACCTTGTAAATTCATATTTCATCCATCTAGTATTACTGGTATCCTATACCACCATGCAAGTGCCCCCTTTATGCCTAGATTACATTTGGCCTGCGATTAGTCTACGGAGCCCATATCCTGCCCGTATCCCCTTTTTGGTGCCGCCTCCGTGCAGAGGCAGGAGGCGGCCGTGAGATTTTCGTGCATTCACGGGCTCCGTGCCCTCTACGATTTTGTTTCGTGAGAAGTTATACAAATTTGAAAAATCGTAAGCCCGTAGCCCGTTGACATGTCATAGGTGGCATTGCACAATCCCTGCACGGGCATCGCGTGGAGGCCTCATGGTGATCGTGCAGAAAACACACGATTTTTTGGTGAACAAAAACTCTCAAAACGGTAAGGCGGCTGCACAGTCACCGTGCCTTCTCCACCTATATAAGGAAGCAAGGAAGCTGCACGGGTTCCGTACGATTTCCGTGCGGAGACTGCACGGCTACTGCAGGATTTGCATAAATCTCTGTGCAGCCTATCTACGGATTTGCGCCGGTCTGCCCCTGAGGGCCATCGTAGCCGTAGCCTCCTACGATACCCCCAAAATCGTAGACCAATTTATCGTAAGGCGCCCGGGCAATCTAGTAATCTAGGCATAAATGATAAAAGCAATTTGGTCAGTTAGGTTGTAAATAGTAAGGTGCTTGATAAGAAATAGTAAGCACTTTGGTCTGTTAGGTTGTCAATGGTAAGGTGCTCTATAAGAAACAGTAAGCACTTTGGTCAGTTAGGTTGTCAATGGTAAGGTGCTTGATAAGAAACAGTTATTATTCAAAGCACTTTGGTCAGGTAGGTTGTAAATGGTAAGGTGCTCGATAAGAAACAGTTATTATTCAGTGTAAGCACTTTGGTATTGGTAAGGTGCTTGATAAGAAACAGTTATTATTCAGTGTAAGCACTTTGGTCAGTTAGGTTATCAATGGTAAGGTGCGAAATAAGAAACAGTACCAGTAAGCACTTTGGTCAGTTAGGTTGTAAATGGTAAGGTGCTCGATAAGAAACAGTTATTATTCAGTGTAAGCACTTTGGTCAGTTAGGTTGTAAATGGTAAGGTGCTCGATAAGAAACAGTTAGCACTTTAGTCAGTTAGGTTGTAAATGGTAAGGTGCTCTAAAAGAAACACTTTTAATTCAGTGTCTTTGCCCAGTTCATGTTCACCTCTTTTCTCACATACATCCAAGTACACATGAGAATGTTCACCATGGGAAATAAAATGCTCAATAATGAAATTAGGGAAATTCCACAATACTCTATAGAAGACAGTACCCTAGCAATAAAGTAAATTAATTACACCCTACACTTTATGTCTCATGCATGTACCATTGCTTATTAATTAGTGGTATTACGGAGGTTATTGGGAAAATTGGAATTGGATTAAAAATTGTTAATTGACAAATTAAATGCACTTTGCATCCCTATGCATGCCTCTCTATTAAATGTACCATAACAATTTTGACATGCTCTTAAAACTTGTGGTGATCTATGTGTGTTAGAATGAATGAATGTATGTATATGTCTGTGCGTTTCAAGAGAAGTGATTAATGTATGATAGTAGATTTAAAAAATAAAAAAAAATCAGTACTGAATTATCTTATTCCCATAGGCTCATTATAGGAAAAAGCCGTCCCCTTGGGCAAAGGGTTAAAATAAGAATTCTAACGCCTGTAGTTATGACCATACTCATTAATTTAGAATTGTTTGTACAGCTGTACAATAACAATACAGTACATATTATTCTTATTTTAACCCTTCAATATTCCTGCTTTGCTCATCATTATGGACCAACTTTCAACTCACCTTTTCACAAATGAAAGTGTCCCTTTGAACACGGGTAATTCAAATAGAATTTCATAAGATTTTCAACTTTGATATCTCTGCTTTGCTCAGAATTATGGACCAACTTTTCAAATCACCTTTTCACAAATGAAAGTGTCCCTTTAACATACAAAGGTAGATAAAAATGCAATTTCATGAGATCTTCTTCACCATCAATATTATCTTGCTTTGCACAGCCTTGTAGACTGACTTTTGAACATGTGAGCTCTAACATACAGGGGTGATTTCAGTGAAATTACATGAGAATTTGTGCTTCCCACCGCTGCCTGTATAAACTTTCACCATGTCTATTCAAAAGTTAGAGAATGGCACCTTTAATGTAAGCAGTGGAGTCATTGTATTTTTACAACCTAGGGATGCAACGTTACAAAATGAACCTGGTACCTGATCTCCTCGATGAGAGAGTTTTGAATGAAGACTAACGACTCCACACCATGGCTCAAGTCATTCGTGAAGTTGGTAGTGGACCCCTGTTGGCTTTCGATGCGTCTGTACACCATAACAACCATAATTGAATTAGCAGGGATGATACAATCCTCCTGCTTTTGTATGTCTGTATGTTTATGGGAGATTTAAAGGGTTTTAGATACGTTTGGCACAAGATAAATCAAAGATTTAACGTAGTCCCTTACCTTAGTTTGAGGGTCTGAGTTTTATAGAAGAAAGGTTTAATTTAAATAAATAGAGGGAAGTTATCTCTATATATCTCGCTATATGTAACCCTTTGGAATGAATACAAAATAGATCTACATATGTGGGTGTAGAATGTTAATTTAAAAAAACACTCAGAACAATGGTAGAATGTGCATTCTTATCTCTATACCATATTAACTCTTCATTGCCACCAGGAACTTATTTAGCATTCAATAATTTAGGAATAATGTTCCTCTAAAGTATGTTCATATCTTTATAAGATTGATGTC
>CP137681.1:12165176-12313754 GCA_037976565.1 Mesocentrotus franciscanus | reverse complement strand
TCCTCTTCATTACTTTTGCCATCATACTCAATCATCATTATCATCATCATCATCATTATTATCATCATTACCACCACCACCATTATCATTATCATCGCCCTCTCATCACATTAATACCACCAATGGTAGCGTCCCATTTTTCATCGAAACCAGAGAATAACGTGAAAGAGGTTGAAAGAACGACATTAAACACATCACCATAACGAACGGAGAATTTCATCCTTGCCAACTGTCCAATATAAAATAGCAACATCCATCATGCCATATACAATTGCATTGTGCGAGTGGATTCATGCGGACAAAAATGGCCACGTCATTCAATTTTTTATTCATTTTATGATCCATTCAGTCATCTCCTTAATATAAAAAAAATAAAGAGCTAGCCAAGCGTGTGATAAATTAGAACCACTTAAGACGGCAGGGCGGTTGAGGGGCGCAACAAAAGCATTTCCCGATGAGTCACAATAATATCGCATCGATTGATGGAATCTTTTGTTATGTTGATTTCTGGTCAAAATTATTCAAAATCGGCACGCGGTGAATGACCAATTCTCTCTCTCTCTCTATCTCTCTCTCCCTCATTCTCTCCCTCCAATTCTCTCTTAACCCCTCTGTGTCATTTTCTCTACAACCACTTTCTCTCTCTCTTTTTTTTCTCTCTCTCTCTCTCCCTCTCTATACCCCTCTCTTTGTAGCCTATAGGCTGAGCCTATAGAATACAGAATTTCATGTGGTAACTAGCCGACTCTCTCACAAGCTCTGTCGTCGTATATACATGCCGTATGGACAGTACAATCCCAATTTGATTTGTTTAAATATGGTGGTGTGATGGCGGTGGAGGTGGTGGTGGAGGTGGTGGTGGTGGTGGTGGAGGTGGTGGTAGATTTGGTAGGGGGTGGAGAGCACCTTGCAATTAATGATTTTATGTAGATAAATTTGCCTTCTTTTTGTAACCAGGTCGGCCTGAGAAATGAGATCAGTTGTTATTATTTTGCTGTACGGACATTCTAAAATAATTAAAAATGTAAACATTTTATTTACCTATTTTTGATATTTTAATTTGCATCATCTGTTCGGAGGATTTCTTCCCCCGAAAGATTATGAGGACACCTAATTCCAAATGATAACGTTTCAAAAGTTGATTGATGAATACAACAATTACTGCAGTTTGTTGAGAGGCAAGATATAAAAAATTACATAGATCATAGTTTTATATTGATGCTTTTTTCTGACCAATATGAATATCAAATTAGATTTGAGATAAATTAGATCTTAGATTTCATGACATTACATCTCTTTTCTTCTGCATGTTTATCCCAATAGGGTACTCTTTGCCTAAGTTCTTGATTTGCTTTACAATGCGGGAGCTACGTGTATAATTGCATTTTGTATTGTGTAAAAACAGTGTTGCAGTTCGCTTTCAGTGGGGTTGACATGACAAGAACAGTGCCAGAATTGTTGACGTGTTTGTAGTTTTTAATAACGGCCGAGAGGTGGCGTGTGTCACCAAATACGTACGGGCCTTATGAATTTTGGAGTTTGTTGGTGGATGTCATGCCTTTATTTTCGGGGGTAAAATTGACACTTTATGCTACAGTCCTAAACTAAAAATATCATTCATTATACACTAGTTGTTTCCACGGCAGGATTATCCTTGTCTCTCTTTATATTCCGTATACATTTTCAAGAAATCGACCACCTTTTTAAACACATTGTAATGAGTGTGTCCAAATTATCGCGTTATCAGTGATTAAATGATATTATTGACGACAGTTTACTCAATTATAATTATAAATCGCCATGATTACCAAATCGCATGATGATCAAATTTACAAGATCACGTGATTCGCGGTTCGAGTCCCGCCGTGGCACTAATGTACATTGGCAAAATATTAATCTACATTTTGCCACCCTTTGCCCAGGTGAAGTTAAAGGGTACCAAGCAGAAAGAAATCGTTAATCGCTTTAGCTCCTTATCATGGCGGCTGAGTTACATCCGGGGTAATAATATGATACTTTGTATTAAGCGCATTCAAGATATTTTTTAACGTAGCCGTGCTATGTAAATGTGCATATTATCATTGGGATACTAATGATCACATGATAATTATGATTACATGAGCACATGTTATCATGGGTACACAATTATTACAAGATTATCATAGTTTCATAATCACATGATAATCATGACTGTAAATGCAAACCAGACCAAAAGCATTCATGTCCCTGATCACGACCAATCTAATATCCATTCGTGACCAGCGCCGACTGTAGGCATTTCCCAGGGTCGACTTAAAGCTCCAGACGCTCTCTCAACATCCAACCATGCAGTGATTCACTCCTCGCCATGCTTCCGATTGAGTAATAATAAATGACGATTTTAACCAAAATGTACCTTTCGTGTGTCTTTAATCTTATTGATTATAACCTTGAACATTCATATTGTTACACGATTGTCCTTTGATCTCTAAATATCACATATGGGCGAAAATAATACAAATCAAACGAACACGACGAGGTTGAAAGCTTGTGTAGTCTCCCCGGTTCATACCTGAGAGTCCCTGGATTAACTTCAAATCGTAGCTAGTCATCACCTCGCCAAGAGATGGCGCTATTTCACTTATATGGCCCCCCAACATTAACAAAAAAACAAACAAAAAAACAATGACAATATCCTTCAAAAAAAAACAACAAACAAACAATGACATTATAGTCAGAAGGATTATACGGTTACACGCTAATAATAATAACATAATCAGGGCACGCGGAACGGCGGGGTTCTGGGGGCTTGAGCACCCTCCCCACTTTTTGAAAAAAGTATATTAAAGAGAAATAGAAACAAACCAACGGAGGTCCCGGCAACAAACTCATTTTATTTTGTTGCTAAATGCGAGACCACATTTACCTAAAAGCGCGATTTAGCGAACCTAATTCAGCAAAAAAGCGAGAACCAATAGCAAATGCGAGAAGTAAAGGCACGGAGGCATCTTCAAGCATGCTGTCAAAGCTTCCGAATTCGGCAGTTTGTGGATTCATAAAATCAGTTCCGTAAAAGCGATCGTAAAAGCCTAATTTTTTTCAGAAAACTACGCACTTTTATCGCCAGAATCTGGCTAAAAAACACTCCATTTAGTTATACAGTCATACACAATTTGATGGGTCATGACTGTTACACTACATGGACAGATTGGATAGATGTGTAAATCATTGAAATTATAATCAGAATGCGAAAACGATTCTTCTCCAGCTTCCGAAATCCAACCTGGGAATATTTGCTGCGTCCTGCAGGACGCAATTAATACTGCTTTTGCAAAATTTGTGCGTGAGATTTGGTTTTTTGTGAGTCCGCGACGCAAAAACGCAACTTAGCGCGACCCTTGCCTATATATAAACTGCTCTACAAAACAAATCTGCCACAAACTTTAAATTATGTGAGAGGAAGAGATGATACGGTACTCGCTTGTATTATATTTTAAACAGAAATTTATTTTTCTCCTAGAAAATGAACTCATACAAATAAAATTCTGTGTATCAATATAGCCTGTGATTTTTTCTTTTGACATGATGTATACATTTTTATTTTATTTTATTTTATTTAACAACAGCAATTCAGCAATACCTTCTATGCAATGATATTTACATTATTATACAAGAAGAGAAACTATTGGTTGGTAAAAGAGGCCAGATAATAACACATGTGCTAAACGAGCCTATCTCCTTACAGCTAAACAAGTATTTTGGTACTAGTAAAGTTAAAAAAACTAAAAAAAAAAAAAATAATGAACCTCCTATTACAATCGGTACTTTGAAGAAGAAAAAAAAGAATACTTCACAAAATCTTACAATATCCAATCTGATAAGTATAACATGAAATAGAATGTTAGTACATATACAGACTATTTACATGGATTTTTTGATTCATGATTTGTCCAACAAAAGTCTTGTTACAGAATTTCGAAACCTATTTCTAGGCCTTGTTAACCTGACATTAATTTATAATCTACTCCAAAATTCACTCCCAACAAAAGACAATGAAAAGTGATCTCGTGTCGTTCAAAATTTTGGAAGACGGTATTGTCCACATTTCGAATCCATTAAGACTTCATTATGACGAGACAAAGTTATCTTTATTTTAGCTCTGTGTAAATATAAGAAGACACAATATATAAGGCAGTACATGTCATCGTAACATTCGCATATTTTGAAAAGTGAGGCACAGGGATATTGATATTTTCTTAGGTTGACTTTATTGAAGTCTTTGCTATCGGTATCGGAGGATACGAATTTTCATCATGAATTAATATTACTTCTTAATAATCTATTATTTAAGTTCATGGCTGAGTGAAATTATGAAAATAATTTCATTAGAGTCTTAATTATTTCAATATCTTAAAATATAGAAACAAAGTACATGCCACATTTTTACCAATCTCCACCGTAATATGCATAAGAATGTGCTTAAATGCATTCATTAAAAAAAAACATATATTATGCATAATGGAAATAGTACCGCTATAAAAAAAAGAAGATAGATTCCGACGAAATCAGAAGGTGCTTTATTAAAGACTAACCCTATCCCATGCTTCAGTCAGCAAGTAAAAATATGAAGATTCAAGTGAATATTTCAATAGATATACATACATTTCGAAATCAAAAGGTAAGGTGACAAAAGGGGATTTTGAAACAGACCCCCCCCCCAAAAAAAATCGTCTTAGCATTGAAAGGTTAAAAATAGTGCAATGGTGTTTATTTAGGAAGACAATTCACGTATTGAACAGTGCTACTGACATGAGGAAGTGTATTAACATGAAAAATATATATGTTATGTTCATGAAGTGTGAATCGGAAGAACAGACATTTAAACACAACGCATGTTTTTAATATACAATATGAACAACCATAAACATATCATTAACAAATCTAAATATACATAACATACAGCATTATAATATATACATGATGTATGGTAAATAATTTTGTTACTATTATGACATATTGAAAAGATTTTACAGAACGTTCATATTCCGATCCATCTGTAATTAATCGCAATCTGTTGCTAGTTGTATTATTTGAACTATCTAACGGATACAAATATGCCGTTCTTCGGTTCAAAGATTAAATGGTTATGATATATGATAATGTATATAGATGATATTGATTGATCAAGAAATAAATGTAGGATGTTTTTAAGCAACAATTCGTTGCTCCCAGTATAACATAATCCATATTCACAGTATAAGAACATTATATTCCATACAAACTTGGGGTAGTATTTAGTCTTTCTGCAAGGACAATTACAACATGACACCTGCCCCCCGGACACCAACCGTAGGACAATTAACCTCCGACAACTACCCCGCCCCTAGGACAATGACAAGTACCCATACAATAACCCCCGGAAGATTGCCCGCCCCACACACACACATTACCAACGTTACTGCATAAAGGAAAATGTATAGCAATATATGTACCATATTTCATACAATAACGTCTGATTATTTATAAATAGTCAAAGGTCCTGCGGCATGGTAAACAAGAATTTATCAAAAATTCAATTGATTACAATATTCCTATCAAAGCAGTACATTCACAGTACAAAGAGTAGACCTGTATCTTTTTAATAAAATAAACAATTTTCTTCATAACTTGTCTAAATTCTATGTGGGAAGTAATGCTTTTTTCCAGTTACTTTTGCCAATGTTTAGTATCATTTGATTAAGACGTTATGTGAAATTTTTGATTGCTTTCGAAGAAGAATGACAGAATTGATCTACTGAATGTTGTTCTCTGTAAATTAAAATCAAGAGACGGAAAATTGCTGACAAGCAAATTATGTTTTTCTGAAGCTTCAAATTGTCTTAATTTGGGGTAAGTACATCCTCATAATCAGCATCCTCTTTTATTTTGTTTGCGAACTGCGCAACATTCTGGTTCTCATAAATCAGGTTTGATGAGGGTACACGCCTTTCTCCTGTTTTTTTGGACGAAGCCGTTGAGGTGATAGCCATCACCTGGTATGTCCTGTCTGCCGCAGGTCTGGGTTTTAGGTCCATGTAAGGATCTGGTCCGTTCTCTTCAGTCCTGGTTGGTACTTTGCGTCTGTTACAGAACAAACAAAAAATCACATGAATAAATCTATATTAATCCACATTTACCTCTCTCCACCGAGGTGTTAAAAAGGTACCCGGTAGGATGCAAAAGTCACTGTAGTTTCGGTGCTCAGCATTGTGATCGTCCTTAAAATAGCGCCTGTCTGAAATGCTCCCCAGGAAGAGAAAAAAGTGGATACATTGTGTGCGGTTAAGCCTGAATCATAATACAGCTAGGGTAATATTAAATCGGTAAAGCGCTAAGAGACATCGTCGATGCATTTTATACCCCGAATATTATTGTTAGTATTAGTATTATATATTTTTTTATTGAACAACTTAAAAGAAATATAGCAGTGTTTTGTCCACAAAATAATACCACATCAAATTTATCAAACGTAACAACATGTAATCAAAATAGGCCTTTACAATAATTCTCCTTTGTTTAGCATTATTCAGTATTAGTATCGTAAATCAAGTGAAATTGTCATGATATTTGTAATAAATACAACGAATTCCACCTCTACCGTTTAATTCTTTTAGACTAAAAGAAGTTATAAATTCTGTCAGAATTATCAAAAAATGGAAAGAACGATACTTTAGAAGGGAGCGTTTCTTAATTGAGAAGACCCAAGTTTAAAGAAACCTGTTTCCCAATGGATATTGCTTTCACACTGTTGCCCATAAAGTTGAAATAATTGTTTTTTTCTCTTTTTTTCAAGAAATGATTCAGATAATACGGTTAATCGATTTAAAGAGTCATAGAGATTGGTCAATAAAGTTCTGAGAAGGTATAAACTTCATCTGTAAAGAATAAGCCATATCGTCATTAATTTCAAGGAAAAGGTAAGAAAAACTAACAGGGGTAATAATCAAATCCCTCAGTCAATTCATTAACTTTATGATGAATATAATCCACGATAGAGTAGTCTTAAACCTAAATTGCATTTAAAAAGTAGGTTGCAATGTTCAAAATCATTGCTGATTCGAAACAATCCAATTATTGATTGATATTGATCTTTATTTCATTCATCATAAAAACATCATAACAAACATATAAAATACAAAACATAGTGTACAAGTTAAAGAAAAAAACATTTACAATAGAATACAACACCAACATTATAAATGACATATGACTGTGGAGACAGCTAGGAAAGCCGAAGGCTTTATTAGTGCTGCCACCGAAACAGTAATACAGTATAATATTAATGCTAAATATATTACTCATTGCGGATGTAGAATCGAAAATAATATCGCTAGTGATATTCGTTTGTCTCGCAATGTGGTCAATAAGGAATCTAAAAGATCGCAACGTTTCGTGCGCTGCTGCAACACTTCGTCAGGTGATAACAAGACACCATCAATGTACGGCAAGACTGTAAATGTCTTGTATACCTTCTGATCCCTGAGTTCCGACGATCTCTTCTTGGTACAAAACGGCGTGGGTAACCGTTGAGACTCAGGGCACTGTGGACACGGGTCCGTTCTTTGCATGGCTGTTGTGGACTTGTCACAATGCGTGAAGCTCTGTCAAATAGACATTTCACTAGACCTCTCCTCACCGATATGGAATGGTGAGAGTTAAACGCTATGTACTGGTCTGTGTGGGTAGGCTTTCTATAGGCCGAGGTGGAGAGCCTATGGTTGTCGTGTCTATGAACTAAAGTGTCTAAGAATGCTATCTTCCCTTCACACTCTATCTCTCATGTGAACTGGATGGTTGGTTCGAGGCTGTTCATGTGTTTAAGCAGATTATCTGTTTCAGAGATGGGAACTATGATGAAGGTGTCATCTACGTATCTCTTCCAAACACGCGGCATGCAAGAGAGGGGACATGTGTCCAACGCTACTTCTTCGAAACTCTCCATGTATAGGTTGGCCACGACAGCCGAGACCGGACTGCCTATGGCTGCCCCTTCTGTCTGTTCATAGTATGAACCTTTATACAGAAAATATGTGGATCGAAGGACAAACTCGAGGAGTTGAGTGAGTTGTTCCGGTGAGAGTGCGGTACGGGTAGACAAATTGCTGTCTGATTGTAGGCGTTGCAATGTAGCATTGCATGCGCCCTCAATCGGTACATTGGTGAAGAGTGAAACTACGTCAAACGAGACCATGCGTTCTTGTGCACTGGTGGTTTGCTCTGCTATGAACTCTGCAAAACCACTCGAATTGGGAATCGTATATTCAGTCAAACCGGTGAGCGGAGAAAGAATCTCTGCTAGGTATTTTGAGAGGTTAATTATAGGCAAAGGAGCCTATGCACAGTATAATATTGTTGTTTAAAGTTTGTGTAATTATGTAAATTCTTTACTTCTGAAAAAACCCCTCAACGGTTAAAGTGTGAGTCTGGTTTGAAAGTGCATTCAAAAGCCAAACAACCTTATACCTGATGAAAATTTAACTGACCTATCTTGTTGCAAGTAGTTAAGTATATAACCCTCAAAAATTCATTATTTTTTATCGTGCATACTGTCTAGGAGACTAGGAGCTTTTTAATGGTAGTACCTTCCGGCAGTTGTTAATTTCTTCTATTTATAACTCGTAAAGGGTGAAATACAGGGCTAAAATAAAGTGCATAAACCTTAAATTACCTGAGCTGAATGAGGAAGAAAGTTATAGCAACTGCATACAGCAACAGGGCTACAACAACTACAATCAGGCCAATTTGCACTCCTGGAAAAAGAAAGAAAAAGAAATCATACATGTAACAACAGATAACGGCTTCCCTCCATTTCTACTTTGTTTTCACAGGAGAATAGTGCATTTCTGCTTTAAATCAGGTATGGTGTATAATAATTATAAAAAACATAGCATTTCATTTCAATGTGCCAAATCTCTCAAGTTGGCCACTTTACAGTAACTGAACAGGGGGCGAAATCTCTGTTGGCTACATCCCTTTAAACAGACAGCCCATGAGACCGACAATTTCAGTCTTGCGGGCCTTTGGACAACTTTTTTGAGGGTTCAATACACGAACAGCCCACGAGACTGACAGCCTAGCCAAGTTCACTAGACCGATGGCCCCCCGAGACCGAATTGCGTTATCTTTACTTAAGTATTTCTTTCTTTTGTCGGTCTTTCAGCCTCGTGGGCTGTCGGTCTACTGGGATGACCCCTTTGTGTAAAACATGTTGTTATGTTTTCATAAAAGGTTTTTATTTTTTATTTCAAAGGAATTATTCGGACTTGCCTTTGGACAAAAAGTTTGAAGACGAACTTTTTTCTGACTGAGTTGATGTTCCAGTAGAAAAAGTAGAATATATGTTGGTAGTGTCAACCTCTCTTGTAGATTGGTTAGGGTTGTTAGTCTCCGAGATTGCATGTTCTGTGGTGGTCCGCCCTATTGAAATTGAAGGGAAAAAAGGAGAAGGGAAGATTAGTCAGCATAATGTACGGTGTTGTATGCGAGCGAAGGTCCCAAATCGAATTAGGCTCTGTATGTGTGATTTATTAAATTTGTTATCATGTGAATCTTTCATATACTTCCAATGTGCAATGTATTACTCAATTCACTTTACATCGATTTAAACGAAGTAACTGTACCCTTATTCAATTTATTAAAATAATATTAGGTTACATCAATGTTGCTTGTAGGCTTTGAAATCTGCCAATGAAAGAGGAAACAACAAACAAGCATTTGATTGACTTGGTTTTTTATACCAATGCTTCAATAAATATTAATAATTTGAATAATAATACTAGACTTGTGAATACGTCACGAAGACGAATTGGTGATCTGCCGCTTTGATCAAGACATAACACATGTAGAAACTCAATGGGAGATTCGGCCTTTAAAAGAAATCCCCAAAACACACGATGAAATTAGATACATGAAATGATTGTTTGAATCATCTGGAATTAGATGTTAGTTTTACTTTTAATACATGAATATTCATAACTGTGAATTCAGAAAGTGACAGGTACAATAGTGAAAGCCTTAATCCCTTGCTCTAGTTCCACTGCATAAGCTAAAGAAAAATTTGTTTCTGCCATATTTGTGAAAGAAAACATATCGCTAATACTTGTAAACTGCTGGGTAGGTCTTAACCTCGATTATTCTACAAATCAGACCACTCAAATTCCCTTTTCTTAAAAACCTAATATTAATAAGCTAACTGATCTATTGTAGCCTCATAGATAAAGATATACTATATATTAAAATGTAATCAAAGCTATTAAACGTATTCTTAAATCATCAATCATTAATCTGCTGATTAGAAATCAATTTATGCTCTATCCATGTTCGTTCGTTCGTACGAAGAATATCAAGGAGTACATCATTTAAATAGGAAGATCCTTATTTAGCCAGCTGATTGTCTCATCATCGAGCTCTCGAAGTCCAGGAGCACCGTGAGGGGATTTGTAGATAGGACAAGCATCGATGACATGATCCATAGTTTGGATCTCTCCACAGGCACAGTTTGGCGATGGATCAGCTCCAATTTTATGCAGGAAGTATTGTGTACGACCAACTCCAGTTCTGATACGGTTGAGGTTGACCCAGGCTTTTCTTGAGAGGTCGCTGCCACTTGGTTTTGCACAGGGCTCTGGGATGAACTCCTTCAAGTTGGTAGTAGACGAATTCCACTGGTCTGACCAGCGTTTTGCTATCCAGGTGGGTAAGGTGGAGGGGCTTCTCAAGCGGCAGCTCAGCAGCCTGTGTTGCAAAGTGTCTTCTAGGGAGACGCTGTCCTTCAAAGGCAGAGGGGGCAGGAACAAGGCATTTGTCTCTGTCATGCTTTTGGGCAAGCTTAGTGTACTGCGCATGTGAAATAGTAACACACTTTCTATGTGCGGCTTTGCCTAACTAGACTACTATCCCTGGTTTGACCCATGAGATACAAGACCTGCATGCTTGACCATAGACTGTTATCTGTAGCTTATCAGTGCGAGGTCTTTCTCGTAGAACAAAGGTCCTGCTTACATTTTTAAACAACTTTGGTACTTTGTTTACACTTTGCGAGAGTAAGTCTGTGCAAGATGTAAAATGGGTATTCACACATACTACCCTTTCATATCATTCATAAATGATTATCCATGGCGGAAATATAAAACAAACTCAATGGGAGATAGCTCGTACAAGTATAAACCATAATGGCAGATTTTGCAGTCTTCTCCTTAAATCGGAATTTTGACCACGATCCCGTCTTCTGATCAAAAATTAAATCACATTATATTTGTAGAATAAAGTCTCGGCTACAACATAATAAAATATGAGAGACATCAGAGTAGAGGTAGACGAGATATATTTCAAACAACAGAGGCTAATATTACCTAATCGAATCAGATTCAATTGATTTCCTTTAAGTGGCACTATGTTGACGTCAAAGCATTCTAACAGCAAACGTGATACATGAAATTGCATCTCCTATTCATACCCTATCAGAGCATGAAATACAAATTGGGGGTAACCTACCTTTCTGGAGAATTATAGCGGATTAAAAACAGGTAATGTTTTGACCACTTTTGACAATTTGTGCATATCGCTAAGAATCGTATCAGCAACACAATGTCAATTTATCCATTCAGCACGGACGTCACACGCAAAAAAAGGCGCACGGACATGGGTGTGATCAAAAGTTTACCCATGACGTCAAGTTTATGCATATCAAATATCATTCAGAAATGACAATGTTTGAAGAAAATAAGGTCAAAAATGAAATTTACAAAATGGCGCCTAGATGACGTCACGTATCAGTTATAAAAAAAATCTCTTCGATAGGATCAATAGTAATGCATATGTCACATGTCATAAACAGTTCTTTGTCATTAACCATGTCACTCACGATATATGAAGCGAACCAAATCCATACAGAAAGAAAGAAAAAAAGGACAGATTCTGACAAAATCAATAGGTGCTCTGCTACGCTACGTGGCAGATCACCTAAAGAAAGATTGATTCTGAGGAAATCATGAGGTGCTCTCTCACGCTACGCGGCAGATCACATAAACAGATACATTCTGACAAAAATCAATATGTGCTCTGCTACGCTACGCGGCAGACCACGTACGTAGATAGATTCTGACGAAATCAATAAGTGATCTGCCAGGCTACGCGGCAGATCACCTAATATGAGAGCTCACCAAGCTCACTCTTAAAAGACCTCAACGTAGGTTATCCAGAATGGTTTCTGGTATTTGTTAACTATTGAGCTCCGTATTTACTTTCAGTCATGTCAATATTTTGAAATACTTTTCTGGACTTTGATAAACTCTAAATTTATTTCCACCTAACTTTAAAAGCCTACTTGGAGGGAGCAGTGCCACTGATTACGAGGGTTTGGCCAACATGGTTGAGTTACGCACAATATGGCGGATACTGCTTTGTTGGGAAGCACAAAACAAGAGAATATACGCCATATAAATGTTGTTATCAACTTAAACCAAGTTTTCCAAACGGTGTGTATAATTAGGTAGACAGACAGCTCCAACAGAGAAATGGTGGTCACCTAAATTTTATTGCGGATTCCTAAGTAAAATTTGATGCTAACAACGATGCCAAAGACTGATTTTTAAAAATTGGTGCCAAAAGTGCCAAAATGTTATGTTTTAGGATCCCACCAGTGTTTTTATTTATTTTTAGAACAAATATTTTTGCCAATTATGATCATTTGGTGCAGAAAAACCACTATGAACAATCCAGTGAAAAATGGTTTAGGTTAAGACACACAAAACACCACAGGGGCCATACAGTTGCTCCAAAAGTGCCCAACGGACATGCAACTCTAGACAGTCAAGGGAACTGCTTTCAACTATCCTTTGGGGGTAATGGAATGCCAGGAAATCTCTATTTCGGCATCAAAAAACAATGATACATTTGGGTATGAGGCTTTGATAGCCAAAAATGGCTCTTGTATCCAAAATCTCATTTTATTGGCCCAAATGTAACATAAGTGAGTCAAGTGCATCAAACTACAGTTAGATGATATATTTCCTTTCTATATACATGTGTAATTATGTAATACTAAAGGTACTTGTTAATTCAACCAATATAACATCATTTAGGGGGCACCTGTATAGGGGCCCAGGGGTCCTGAAGCTATTCATCGCAACCCCATAGGAAATCCTTGAAAAATCGTGTATTTCACTGATTAGAATAGAGAAATATGCCATATGGTGTGTTGAGCCCTTTGATGGTAGGTGTGGATTACAAGTTATTCACCGCGGGCACCTATATCCCTATTTACAATGCTTAAGATCCATTTTTTTTATTAAATCGTAAAAATGAGCTCACCAAAGAAATTTTGAAGGCTAAAATTGCAGCTTGAACACACCTCTCTGGTGCATGCGACATAATTCGCAGAACAGTCCCACGCATTTTTTTATGTGTGCCCCGAAGTATTCAAATTCCTGGACGAATATTCCTAATACCTTGATTAGGTACTTAAGTACCTAAATATAGGCTTTTATTAGTATGTAGTCAGTGGACACCTGGGCCTAGTGAAATATATTTCTTGATTTTGTTTCGATAAGGCCATAGAAAATATCTAGGACAAGGCAGACACCTAATTTTTCCCTTCTGAAGGTTTTTTTTATTTTTGGTTGTTGTTTCGTAAATTTTGTGCCAAAAATGTTCTCGGTTCAATCCTTTCACGTTTGGTAATTTCACTTTTTTTTTAATTTTATGTCATATTAAACTACCGTAGTTCACAATTTTTGCCTAAAGGACAAGTTTCTAATGCTAAAATCAACACCATTCTGGTTAATCAGAATGGTATTTCTATACATGTCTTAAAACACTTGTGTGAGCTTATTGTGATCTCAATCAAAGCCTACTGTACAGCATTCATAGAATCCTGAAATGAGATATTCATCGTTTTGTCAATTTTCTATCATTACCATAAGCAACTTTTAAGAAAAGGAAAGGTTTATCATTATGTGTATGTGATTACAACAAGAAGCCATTTTGATAAGCACAGGTAGGCTCCTATATACCTATCTGAATATATAACTATCAGGCAACCATCCCGCTACACCCTTCGTTCCTCTCAAGGCAACACGCTGAACCGTCCATCTCCCAAGATGCTACCCACACTTGGTGACGGAGCCTTCACAACTGCTGCTCCCAAACTGTGAAATAACCTACCCATAATTCTCCGCAACCGGCAGTCTCTCAATACCTTCAACAAATATCTCTAAAAATCACCTCTTCTGTTAACAACATAATTGTAAAGCGCATTTGAAAAAGTATATGGAAAATACACTCTATAAATACATTTTTAAAAATTATTATCTATGTAACAGGTATAAATAATTCCACAGGGTCTGAATGCTGTACGAAAAATTGGTCTACGATTTTTCATGCGATTTTGGGGGCATCGTAGGAGACTAGGGCCACGATGTTTGTGTCTACATTATCTACGAGCATCGTGCCATTTCTTGTATTGGCCCTCGCGGGCAAGCCGCGGCAAATCCGTACAGAGGCGCTTGGAGATTTCAGTGCAGTAGCCGTGCAGTCTCCGCAGCCTCCGCACGGAAATCGTACGGAGCACGTGCAGCTTCCGTGCAGAGGTTGCGCGGAGAAGGCGCGGCGACCGTGCAGCCACTGTGCCGTTTTTGAGCGTTCCCCCCACATGTTCACCGAAAAATTGTGCGTTTGCTGCACGATCAGCTCGAGGCCTCCGCGCGATGCCCGTGGGGGATTGTGCAATGCCGCCTACGACATGTCTACGGGCTACGGGCTTACGGTTTTTCAAATTTGTATAACTTCTCGCGAAACAAAATCTTATAGGGCGCGGAGCCCGTGAATCCGTAAGAATATCTTGCGACCGCCTCCTGCCTCCGCACGGAGGCCGCACGGCAAAGGGGATACGGGAAGGATACGGGCTCCGTAGACTAATCGCAGGCCAAATGTAATCCAGGGCCCCGTATAACAAAGAGTTGATATCAATCGCAACTTATTTGCGATTGATATCAATCGTAACTATGTACACAAGAGATAGGAGACTGCAAACTTGCGATTGATTGGAGGACTTACGATTGATTTGGATCAATCGTAACTCTTTGTAAGACGGGGCCCAGGTATCAATCATGGGTAAATTGCTAACATGAACATGTAAGCCAGGACTATCCGCGGTTTAACTTATGTTTGAGAGAAATATACCTGTTTCTGAACAATGGTTGGCGTTGGGATCACACTCTGCAAAATAATAGATGTTATATACTCCTTAGTATCCATTATTGCGACAAGTGATGCGTAATACATATAGTTCTAAACAGAAAACTCCGATAAGAGTCATGTTTGCGAGTTCTCAGATTTTTCGATCACTTTGTTTCATGAGCATCGTTAGGACCATGACCATTCCTCCTAGGACGTTCTTCACTGTCTAATTCCCTGAACTTCTGTAACCCCCGTTTCTATTACAGCCTTCATTGTTAACTTCTTTACGTTCATAATCACCCCACCCCTATTTGCACATACCTTTGTCATGTGTGTTGATCTTTTAATTGAACGTTCCCATTTTAATTGTGGGTTATACTACGCTCCTATCACCATGATAACTCTTGCTAAATATATTACTCATTGCGGATGTAGTATCGAAAATAATATCGCTAGTGATATTCGTTTGTCTCGCAATGTGGTCAATAAGGAATCTAAAAGATCTCGACGTTTCGTGCGCCGCTGCAACACTTCGTCAGGTGATAAAAACTAATGTAAGCAAGGGTGCTTTATACTCTACGGGAGGACCGGCGCGACGGTCTATAATTCGATCGATAATCGGAAACAATAATGCACAAGGCCTATTGGCCGACGCACACGGTGCTCGACCAATCAGTAGGCCGCTGGTTCGGCTGATTATGCAAATGGCCTAATGGTCGACGCACACGGTGCTCGACCAATCAGTAGGCCGCTGGTTCGGCTAATTATGCAAATGGCCTAATGGTCGACGCACACGGTGCTCGACCAATCAGCAGGCCGCTGGTTCGGCTCGCCTGCTGGGCGGAAGCAATAGCGAGCTCAACCAATCAACGGGCCGCTGGCTCGGCCCCTCTGCTGAATGGAATCGACCGGTGATGGCCGGCTGGACGGGGAGTGTCATGGCGGCGTATCGTACGCATCCAAAATTCGGGGATATCGATCCCGTTGTCTCTGTTGAAATTATTGGGATTGAGACGGATATTGATAGCTTCTTTTACCCTCCGTGTGTACCAATGCCGTTCCTGGGAAAGGCACTGAACCCCGTCCCAGTCTGGTTGATGCTGGTTATCCCAAGCACGTTCGGCTACGGCTGAATTGTCAGTTCGGCGGAGCCTGACGTCCCTCTTGTGCTCAGTGATTCTTTCTTTTATCGGACGGGCAGTTTGACCGATATAGGATCTATCACATCCTTTGCAAGGGATTTTGTACACAATGCCGTCTCGTCTATGTGGAGGAATTAGATCCTTGGGGCGTGTAAGTTGTTGACGTAGGGTGGTATCTGATCTGAAAACCGTTCGAATGCCATTGCTCTCTAGGCGGCGCTTGAGTTGTTGGGAGACACCATCAATGTACGGCAAGACTGTAAATGTCTTGTATACCTTCTGATCCCTGGGTTCCGACGATCTCTTCTTGGTATTGTGTACAAAACGGCGTGGGTAACCGTTGATACTCAGGGCACTGTGAACACGGGTTCGTTCTTTGCATGGCTGTTGTGGATTTGTCACTATGCGTGAAGCTCTGTCAAATAGACATTTCACTAGACCTCTCTTCACCGATATGGGATGGTGAGAGTCAAACGCTATGTACTGGTCTGTGTGGGTAGGCTTCCTATAGACTGAGGTGGAGAGCCTATGGTTGTCGTGTCTATGAACTAAAGTGTCTAAGAATGCTATCTTTCCTTCACATTCTATCTCTGATGTGAACTGGATGGTTGGTTCGAGGCTGTTCATGTGTTTAAGCAGATTATCTGTTTCAGAGATGGGAACTATGATGAAGGTGTCATCTACGTATCTCTTCGAAACACGAGGCATGCAAGAGAGGGGACATGTGTCCAACGCTTCTTCTTCGAAACTCTCCATGTATAGGTTGGCCACGACAGCCGAGACCGGACTGCCCATGGCTGCCCCTTCTGTCTGTTCATAATATGAACCTTTATACAGAAAATATGTGGATCGGTCCTCCCGTAGAGTATAAAGCACCCTTGCTTACATTAGTTTTTATCACCTGACGAAGTGTTGCAGCGGCGCACGAAACGTCGAGATCTTTTAGATTCCTTATTGACCACATTGCGAGACAAACGAATATCACTAGCGATATTATTTTCGATGATAACTCTTCTTTATAAATATTTTGGCAAATACTTCCAGTTGCTGTCTTTTGTATTTTGCATTAATGTCGTTTATAAGTTGTTTGATATATTTTGTCAAGACTCTCTAGTATACAAAGGTAACACGTTCCTGACGTTGGTCATGGAATTAGGTGATCAAAAATTTGAGAACTCGCAAACATGGCTCTTGTTAAGATTTCTGTTACGCACAGTAAATACAGTGGTCACTAACTCTCAAGCTAAAATGAATCAAAATTGGTTTGTAGACAAGATCTTGAGGTAGCCAAGGCGATCTTACCTTGGTCACACAAAAATCCAGTAAATCCCGCAGCACATGTACATGCGCTGTTCCCACAGGTACCTCCGTTCTGACACGGGTTGCTACCAGTACAGTCAACTACAAAGAGGAGAGAAATCATACCAACCAATGCATCCACATTTAGAAGGAAAAAAACAAGTGACTAGCTGTGAGTGCACTCACACTTTGTAATCAATCTTATATTGAGAATAACAGATTGGAATTTGTATTGTGACATTATCAAACTACAGAGAAGTATCCATGTTCTGCTTTACCCCGTTTTTAAGCAGCGGCAGGAATGATGGGAATGGGATTATATTAGTGTAAATTACGATCATAACATATGGAATACAAGCAGCTTTAAACTTTAAAAAAAAAACACTAACGTATTTCAAAAGAACTATTCTAGACAAATAAAAATATTCAAATTCAAGTGAAGATCGAGGGATCACTCGCTTCAAATCATCCGACAAAGTTGATCTATTCTCCCTTGGGGTCCCTATGTAGGGATAGGTAATTGAATCATTACCTGAACTTCTGTAACCCCCGTTTCTATTACACCCTTCAATGTTATCTTCTTTACGTTCACATTTCACCCCACCTCTATTTGCACATACCTTTGTCATGTGTGTTGATCTTTGAATTGAATGCTCCCTTTTTAATTGTGGTTTATTCTACACTCCTCTCACCATGATAACTCTTCTTAATTTTCTAAATATTTTGGCAAATACCTCTAGATGCTCCCTATTGTACTTTGCATTAATGTCGTTTATAGGTTGTTTGATTTCTTATGTCAAATCTCCCTATTATACACAGATAACACGTTCCTGACGTTGGTCATGAAATTAGGTGATCAATAATTTGAGAACTCGCAAACATGGCTCTTGTTAAGATTTCTGTTTCGTACAGTAAATACAGTGGTCACTAACTCTCAAGTTAAAATGAATCAAAATTGGTTGTAGACATGAAATTGTGGTAGCCAAGGCCAAATCCTGCAGAACATGTACATGCACTGTTCCCACAGGTACCTCCGTTCTGACACGGGTTGCTACCAGTACAGTCAACTACAAAGAGGAGAGAAATCATACCAACCAATGCATCCACATTTAGAAGGAAAAAAAACAAGTGACTAGCTGTGAGTGCACTCACGCTTTGTAATCAATCTTATATTGAGAATAACAGATTGGAATTTGTATTGTGACATTATCAAACTACAGAGAAGTATCCATGTTCTGCTTTACCCCGTTTTTAAGCAGCGGCAGGAGTGATGGGAATGGGATTATATTAGTGTAAATTACGATCATAACATATGGAATACAAGCAGCTTTAAACTTTAAAAAAAAACACTAACATATTTCAAAAGAACTATTCTAGACAAATAAAAATATTCAAATTCAAGTGAAGATCGAGGGATCACTCGCATAAGATCATCCGACAAAGTTGATCTATTCTTCCTTGGGGTCCCTATATCGGGATAGGTAATTGAATCATTACCTGAACTTCTGTAACCCCCGTTTCTATTACACCCTTCAATGTTATCTTCTTAACATTCACATTTCACCCCACCTCCATTTGCACATACCTTTGTCACGTGTGTTGATCTTTGGATTGAATACTCCCTTTAATTGTGGTTTATTCTACACTCCTCTCACTATGATAACTCTTCTTAATTTTCTAAAGATTTTGGCAAATACCTCTAGTTGCTCTCTTTTGTTTTTTGCATTAATGTCGTTTATAGGTTGTTTGATTTCTTATGTCAAACCTCCCTATTATACACAGGTAACACGTTCCTGACGTTGGTCATGAAATTAGGTGATCAATAATTTAAGAACTCGCAAACATGGCTCTTGTTAAGAATTTTGTTTCGTACAGTAAATACAGTGGTCACTATTTCTCAAGTTAAAATGAATCAAAAATGGTTGTAGACAAGAAATTGTGGTAGCCAAGGCGATCTTACCTTGGTCACACAAAAATCCAGTAAATCCCGCAAAACATGTACATGCACTGTTCCCACAGGTACCTCCGTTCAGGCACGGGTTGCTACCAGTACAGTCAACTACAAAGAGGAGAGAAATCATACCAACCAATGCATCCACATTTAGAAGGAAAAAACAAGTGACTAGCTGTGAGTGCACTCACGCTTTGTAATCAATCTTATATTGAGAATAACAGATTGGAATTTGTATTGTGACATTATCAAACTACAGAGAAGTATCCATGTTCTGCTTTACCCCGTTTTTAAGCAGCGGCAGGAATGATGGGAATGGGATTATATTAGTGTAAATTACGATCATAACATATGGAATACAAGCAGCTTTAAACTTTAAAAAAAAAAACACTGACGTATTTCAAAAGAACTATTCTAGACAAATAAAAATATTCAGTTGAATCAAAATTAGTTGTAGACAAGAAATTGTGGTAGCCAAGGCGATCTTACCTTGGTCACACAAAAATCCAGTAAATCCCGCAAAACATGTACATGCACTGTTCCCACAGGTACCTCCGTTCAGGCACGGGTTGCTACCAGTACAGTCAACTACAAAGAGGAGAGAAATCATACCAACCAAAGCATCCACATTTAGAAGGAAAATAACAAGTGACTAGCTGTGATTACACTCACGCTTTGTAATCAATCTTATATTAAGAATAACAGATTGGAAATTGTATTGTGACATTATCTAACTACATAGATGTATCCATGTTCTGCTTTACCCCGTTTTTAAGCGGAGGCAGGAGTGATGGGAATGGTATTGGATTGGACTAAATAATGATTATAACATATGGAATACAAGCATCTTTAAACTAAAAAACAAAACACTAAAATATTTTTAAAGAACTATTCTAGAAAAAAATATTCCAATTCAAATGAAGATCGAGGGATTACTCGCTTCAGATCATCCGACAAAGTTGATATGTTCTTTCTTGGGGTCCCTATATCGGGATAGGTTTTTGAAACATTACCTGAATTTCTGTAACCCCCGTTTCTATTACACCCTTCAATGTTATCTTCTTAACATTCACATTTCACCCCACCTCTATTTGCACATACCTTTGTCACGTGTGTTGATCTTTGAATTGAATGCTCCCTTTTTAATTGTGGTTTATTCTACACTCCTATCACTATGATAACTCTTCTTAATGTTCTAAATATTTTGGCAAATACCTCTAGTTGCTCTCTATTGTTTTTTGCATTAATGTCGTTTATACATTGTTTGATTTCTTATGTCAAACCTCCCTATTATACACAGGTAACACGTTCCTGACGTTGGTCATGAAATTAGGTGATCAATAATTTGAGAACTCGCAAACATGGCCCTTGTTAAGATTTCTGTTTCGTACAGTAAATACAGTGGTCACTAACTCTCAAGTTAAAATGAATCAAAATTGGTTGTAGACAAGAAATTGTGGTAGCCAAGGCGATCTTACCTTGGTCACACAAAGATCCATCAAATCCTGCAGAACATGTACATGCACTGTTCCCACAGGTACCTTCGTTCAGGCACGGGTTGCTACCAGTACAGTCAACTACAAAGAGGAGAGAAATCATACCAACCAATGCATCCACATTTAGAAGGAAAAAACAAGTGACTAGCTGTGAGTGCACTCACGCTTTGTAATCAATCTTATATTGAGAATAACAGATTGGAATTTGTATTGTGACATTATCAAACTACAGAGAAGTATCCATGTTCTGCTTTACCCCGTTTTTAAGCAGCGGCAGGAGTGATGGGAATGGGATTATATTAGTGTAAATTACGATCATAACATATGGAATACAAGCAGCTTTAAACTTAAAAAAAAAACACTAACATATTTCAAAAGAACTATTCTAGACAAATAAAAATATTCAAATTCAAGTGAAGATCGAGGGATTAATCGCTTCATATCATCCAACAAAGTTGATATGTTCTTTCTTGGGGTCCCTATATCGGGATAGGTTTTTGAAACATTACCTGAATTTCTGTAACCCCGTTTCTATTACACCCTTCAATGTTATCTTCTTAACATTCACATTTCACCCCACCTCTATTTGCACATACCTTTGTCACGTGTGTTGATCTTTGAATTGAATGCTCCCTTTTTAATTGTGGTTTATTCTACACTCCTATCACTATGATAACTCTTCTTAATGTTCTAAATATTTTGGCAAATACCTCTAGTAGCTCTCTATTGTTTTTGCATTAATGTCGTTTATACATTGTTTGATTTCTTATGTCAAACCTCCCTATTATACACAGGTAACACGTTCCTGACGTTGGTCATGAAATTAGGTGATCAATAATTTGAGAACTCGCAAACATGGCTCTTGTTAAGATTTCTGTTTCGTACAGTAAATACAGTGGTCACTATTTCTCAAGTTAAAATGAATCAAAATTAGTTGTAGACAAGAAATTGTGGTAGCCAAGGCGATCTTACCTTGGTCACACAAAGATCCATCAAATCCTGCAGAACATGTACATGCACTGTTCCCACAGGTACCTCCGTTCTGACACGGGTTGCTACCAGTACAGTCAACTACAAAGAGGAGAGAAATCATACCAACTAATGCATCCACATTTAGAAGGAAAAAAACAAGTGACTAGCTGTGAGTGCACTCACGCTTTGTAATCAATCTTATATTGAGAATAACAGATTGGAATTTGTATTGTGACATTATCAAACTACAGAGAAGTATCCATGTTCTGCTTTACCCCGTTTTTAAGCAGCGGCAGGAATGATGGGAATGGGATTATATTAGTGTAAAATACGATCATAACATATGGAATACAAGCAGCTTTAAACTTAAAAAAAAAAACACTGACGTATTTCAAAAGAACTATTCTAGACAAATAAAAATATTCAGTTGAATCAAAATTAGTTGTAGACAAGAAATTGTGGTAGCCAAGGCGATCTTACCTTGGTCACACAAAAATCCAGTAAATCCCAAAACATGTACATGCACTGTTCCCACAGGTACCTCCGTTCAGGCACGGGTTGCTACCAGTACAGTCAACTACAAAGAGGAGAGAAATCATACCAACCAAAGCATCCACATTTAGAAGGAAAATAACAAGTGACTAGCTGTGATTACACTCACGCTTTGTAATCAATCTTATATTAAGAATAACAGATTGGAAATTGTATTGTGACATTATCTAACTACATAGATGTATCCATGTTCTGCTTTACCCCGTTTTTAAGCGGAGGCAGGAGTGATGGGAATGGTATTGGATTGGACTAAATAATGATTATAACATATGGAATACAAGCATCTTTAAACTAAAAAAACAAAACACTAAAATATTTTTAAAGAACTATTCTAGAAAAAAATATTCCAATTCAAATGAAGATCGAGGGATTACTCGCTTCAGATCATCCGACAAAGTTGATATGTTCTTTCTTGGGGTCCCTATATCGGGATAGGTTTTTGAAACATTACCTGAATTTCTGTAACCCCCGTTTCTATTACACCCTTCAATGTTATCTTCTTAACATTCACATTTCACCCCACCTCTATTTGCACATACCTTTGTCACGTGTGTTGATCTTTGAATTGAATGCTCCCTTTTTAATTGTGGTTTATTCTACACTCCTATCACTATGATAACTCTTCTTAATGTTCTAAATATTTTGGCAAATACCTCTAGTTGCTCTCTATTGTTTTTGCATTAATGTCGTTTATACATTGTTTGATTTCTTATGTCAAACCTCCCTATTATACACAGGTAACACGTTCCTGACGTTGGTCAT
Organism: Mesocentrotus franciscanus; assembly: GCA_037976565.1. Classification (NCBI taxonomy): domain Eukaryota; kingdom Metazoa; phylum Echinodermata; class Echinoidea; order Camarodonta; family Strongylocentrotidae; genus Mesocentrotus; species Mesocentrotus franciscanus. The sequence continues at coordinate 12,290,385 of CP137681.1, read as the reverse complement.
GAAATTAGGTGATCAATAATTTGAGAACTCGCAAACATGGCCCTTGTTAAGATTTCTGTTTCGTACAGTAAATACAGTGGTCACTAACTCTCAAGTTAAAATGAATCAAAATTGGTTGTAGACAAGAAATTGTGGTAGCCAAGGCGATCTTACCTTGGTCACACAAAGATCCATCAAATCCTGCAGAACATGTACATGCACTGTTCCCACAGGTACCTTCGTTCAGGCACGGGTTGCTACCAGTACAGTCAACTACAAAGAGGAGAGAAATCATACCAACCAATGCATCCACATTTAGAAGGAAAAAACAAGTGACTAGCTGTGAGTGCACTCACGCTTTGTAATCAATCTTATATTGAGAATAACAGATTGGAATTTGTATTGTGACATTATCAAACTACAGAGAAGTATCCATGTTCTGCTTTACCCCGTTTTTAAGCAGCGGCAGGAGTGATGGGAGTGGGATTATATTAGTGTAAATAACGATCATAACATATGGAATACAAGCAGCTTTAAACTTTAAAAAAAAAACACTGACGTATTTCAAAAGAACTATTCTAGACAAATAAAAATATTCAGTTGAATCAAAATTAGTTGTAGACAAGAAATTGTGGTAGCCAAGGCGATCTTACCTTGGTCACACAAAAATCCAGTAAATCCCGCAAAACATGTACATGCACTGTTCCCACAGGTACCTCCGTTCAGGCACGGGTTGCTACCAGTACAGTCAACTACAAAGAGGAGAGAAATCATACCAACCAATGCATCCACATTTAGAAGGAAAAAACAAGTGACTAGCTGTGAGTGCACTCACGCTTTGTAATCAATCTTATATTGAGAATAACAGATTGGAATTTGTATTGTGACATTATCAAACTACAGAGAAGTATCCATGTTCTGCTTTACCCCGTTTTTAAGCAGCGGCAGGAGTGATGGGAATGGGATTATATTAGTGTAAATTACGATCATAACATATGGAATACAAGCAGCTTTAAACTTTAAAAAAAACACTAACATATTTCAAAAGAACTATTCTAGACAAATAAAAATATTCAAATTCAAGTGAAGATCGAGGGATCACTCGCATAAGATCATCCGACAAAGTTGATCTATTCTTCCTTGGGGTCCCTATATCGGGATAGGTAATTGAATCATTACCTGAATTTCTGTAACCCCCGTTTCTATTACACCCTTCAATGTTATCTTCTTAACATTCACATTTCACCCCACCTCTATTTGCACATACCTTTGTCACGTGTGTTGATCTTTGAATTGAATGCTCCCTTTTTAATTGTGGTTTATTCTACACTCCTATCACTATGATAACTCTTCTTAATTTTCTAAATATTTTGGCAAATACCTCTAGTTGCTCTCTATTGTTTTTGCATTAATGTCGTTTATAGGTTGTTTGATTTCTTATGTCAAACCTCCCTATTATACACAGGTAACACGTTCCTGACGTTGGTCATGAAATTAGGTGATCAATAATTTAAGAACTCGCAAACATGGCTCTTGTTAAGAATTTTGTTTCGTACAGTAAATACAGTGGTCACTATTTCTCAAGTTAAAATGAATCAAAAATGGTTGTAGACAAGAAATTGTGGTAGCCAAGGCGATCTTACCTTGGTCACACAAAAATCCAGTAAATCCCGCAAAACATGTACATGCACTGTTCCCACAGGTACCTCCGTTCAGGCACGGGTTGCTACCAGTACAGTCAACTACAAAGAGGAGAGAAATCATACCAACCAAAGCATCCACATTTAGAAGGAAAAAACAAGTGACTAGCTGTGATTACACTCACGCTTTGTAATCAATCTTATATTAAGAATAACAGATTGGAAATTGTATTGTGACATTATCTAACTACATAGATGTATCCATGTTCTGCTTTACCCCGTTTTTAAGCGGAGGCAAGGGTGATGGGAATGGTATTGGATTGGACTAAATAATGATTATAACATATGGAATACAAGCATCTTTAAACTTAAAAAAACAAAACACTAAAATATTTTTAAAGAACTATTCTAGAAAAAAATATTCAAATTCAAGTGAAGATCGAGGGATTAATCGCTTCATATCATCCGACAAAGTTGATATGTTCTTTCTTGGGTTCCCTATATCGGGATAGGTTTTTGAAACATTACCTGAATTTCTGTAACCCCCGTTTCTATTACACCCTTCAATGTTATCTTCTTAACATTCACATTTCACCCCACCTCTATTTGCACATACCTTTGTCACGTGTGTTGATCTTTGAATTGAATGCTCCCTCGTTAATTGTGGTTTATTCTACACTCCTATCACTATGATAACTCTTCTTAATGTTCTAAATATTTTGGCAAATACCTCTAGTAGCTCTCTATTGTTTTTTGCATTAATGTCGTTTATACATTGTTTGATTTCTTATGTCAAACCTCCCTATTATACACAGGTAACACGTTCCTGACGTCGGTCATGAAATTAGGTGATCAATAATTTGAGAACTCGCAAACATGGCTCTTGTTAAGATTTCTGTTTCGTACAGTAAATACAGTGGTCACTATTTCTCAAGTTAAAATGAATCAAAATTAGTTGTAGACAAGAAATTGTGGTAGCCAAGGCGATCTTACCTTGGTCACACAAAGATCCATCAAATCCTGCAGAACATGTACATGCACTGTTCCCACAGGTACCTCCGTTCTGACACGGGTTGCTACCAGTACAGTCAACTACAAAGAGGAGAGAAATCATACCAACTAATGCATCCACATTTAGAAGGAAAAAAACAAGTGACTAGCTGTGAGTGCACTCACGCTTTGTAATCAATCTTATATTGAGAATAACAGATTGGAATTTGTATTGTGACATTATCAAACTACAGAGAAGTATCCATGTTCTGCTTTACCCCGTTTTTAAGCAGCGGCAGGAATGATGGGAATGGGATTATATTAGTGTAAAATACGATCATAACATATGGAATACAAGCAGCTTTAAACTTTAAAAAAAAAACACTGACGTATTTCAAAAGAACTATTCTAGACAAATAAAAATATTCAGTTGAATCAAAATTAGTTGTAGACAAGAAATTGTGGTAGCCAAGGCGATCTTACCTTGGTCACACAAAAATCCAGTAAATCCCGCAAAACATGTACATGCACTGTTCCCACAGGTACCTCCGTTCAGGCACGGGTTGCTACCAGTACAGTCAACTACAAAGAGGAGAGAAATCATACCAACCAAAGCATCCACATTTAGAAGGAAAATAACAAGTGACTAGCTGTGATTACACTCACGCTTTGTAATCAATCTTATATTAAGAATAACAGATTGGAAATTGTATTGTGACATTATCTAACTACATAGATGTATCCATGTTCTGCTTTACCCCGTTTTTAAGCGGAGGCAGGAGTGATGGGAATGGTATTGGATTGGACTAAATAATGATTATAACATATGGAATACAAGCATCTTTAAACTAAAAAAACAAAACACTAAAATATTTTTAAAGAACTATTCTAGAAAAAAATATTCCAATTCAAATGAAGATCGAGGGATTACTCGCTTCAGATCATCCGACAAAGTTGATATGTTCTTTCTTGGGGTCCCTATATCGGGATAGGTTTTTTGAAACATTACCTGAATTTCTGTAACCCCCGTTTCAATTACACCCTTCAATGTTATCTTCTTAACATTCACATTTCACCCCACCTCTATTTGCACATACCTTTGTCACGTGTGTTGATCTTTGAATTGAATGCTCCCTTTTTAATTGTGGTTTATTCTACACTCCTATCACTATGATAACTCTTCTTAATGTTCTAAATATTTTGGCAAATACCTCTAGTTGCTCTCTATTGTTTTTGCATTAATGTCGTTTATACATTGTTTGATTTCTTATGTCAAACCTCCCTATTATACACAGGTAACACGTTCCTGACGTTGGTCATGAAATTAGGTGATCAATAATTTGAGAACTCGCAAACATGGCCCTTGTTAAGATTTCTGTTTCGTACAGTAAATACAGTGGTCACTAACTCTCAAGTTAAAATGAATCAAAATTGGTTGTAGACAAGAAATTGTGGTAGCCAAGGCGATCTTACCTTGGTCACACAAAGATCCATCAAATCCTGCAGAACATGTACATGCACTGTTCCCACAGGTACCTTCGTTCAGGCACGGGTTGCTACCAGTACAGTCAACTACAAAGAGGAGAGAAATCATACCAACCAATGCATCCACATTTAGAAGGAAAAAACAAGTGACTAGCTGTGAGTGCACTCACGCTTTGTAATCAATCTTATATTGAGAATAACAGATTGGAATTTGTATTGTGACATTATCAAACTACAGAGAAGTATCCATGTTCTGCTTTACCCCGTTTTTAAGCAGCGGCAGGAGTGATGGGAATGGGATTATATTAGTGTAAATTACGATCATAACATATGGAATACAAGCAGCTTTAAACTTTAAAAAAAACACTAACATATTTCAAAAGAACTATTCTAGACAAATAAAAATATTCAAATTCAAGTGAAGATCGAGGGATCACTCGCATAAGATCATCCGACAAAGTTGATCTATTCTTCCTTGGGGTCCCTATATCGGGATAGGTAATTGAATCATTACCTGAACTTCTGTAACCCCCGTTTCTATTACACCCTTCAATGTTATCTTCTTAACATTCACATTTCACCCCACCTCCATTTGCACATACCTTTGTCACGTGTGTTGATCTTTGGATTGAATACTCCCTTTTTAATTGTGGTTTATTCTACACTCCTCTCACCATGATAACTCTTCTTAATTTTCTAAAGATTTTGGCAAATACCTCTAGTTGCTCTCTTTTGTTTTTTGCATTAATGTCGTTTATAGGTTGTTTGATTTCTTATGTCAAACCTCCCTATTATACACAGGTAACACGTTCCTGACGTTGGTCATGAAATTAGGTGATCAATAATTTAAGAACCCGCAAACATGGCTCTTGTTAAGAATTTTGTTTCGTACATTAAATACAGTGGTCACTATTTCTCAAGTTAAAATGAATCAAAAATGGTTGTAGACAAGAAATTGTGGTAGCCAAGGCGATCTTACCTTGGTCACACAAAAATCCAGTAAATCCCGCAAAACATGTACATGCACTGTTCCCACAGGTACCTCCGTTCAGGCACGGGTTGCTACCAGTACAGTCAACTACAAAGAGGAGAGAAATCATACCAACCAAAGCATCCACATTTAGAAGGAAAAAACAAGTGACTAGCTGTGATTACACTCACGCTTTGTAATCAATCTTATATTAAGAATAACAGATTGGAAATTGTATTGTGACATTATCTAACTACATAGATGTATCCATGTTCTGCTTTACCCCGTTTTTAAGCGGAGGCAAGGGTGATGGGAATGGTATTGGATTGGACTAAATAATGATTATAACATATGGAATACAAGCATCTTTAAACTTAAAAAAACAAAACACTAAAATATTTTTAAAGAACTATTCTAGAAAAAAATATTCAAATTCAAATGAAGATCGAGGAATTACTCGCTTGAGATCATCCGACAAAGTTGATATGTTCTTTCTTGGGTTCCCTATATCGGGATAAGTTTTGAAACATTACCTGAATTTCTGTAACCCCCGTTTCTATTACACCCTTCAATGTTATCTTCTTAACATTCACATTTCACCCCACCTCTATTTGCACATACCTTTGTCACGTGTGTTGATCTTTGAATTGAATGCTCCCTTTTTAATTGTGGTTTATTCTACACTCCTATCACTATGATAACTCTTCTTAATGTTCTAAATATTTTGGCAAATACCTCTAGTTGCTCTCTATTGTTTTTGCATTAATGTCGTTTATACATTGTTTGATTTCTTATGTCAAACCTCCCTATTATACACAGGTAACACGTTCCTGACGTTGGTCATGAAATTAGGTGATCAATAATTTGAGAACTCGCAAACATGGCCCTTGTTAAGATTTCTGTTTCGTACAGTAAATACAGTGGTCACTAACTCTCAAGTTAAAATGAATCAAAATTGGTTGTAGACATGAAATTGTGGTAGCCAAGGCGATCTTACCTTGGTCACACAAAGATCCATCAAATCCTGCAGAACATGTACATGCACTGTTCCCACAGGTACCTCCGTTCTGACACGGGTTGCTACCAGTACAGTCAACTACAAAGAGGAGAGAAATCATACCAACCAATGCATCCACATTTAGAAGGAAAAAAAACAAGTGACTAGCTGTGAGTGCACTCACGCTTTGTAATCAATCTTATATTGAGAATAACAGATTGGAATTTGTATTGTGACATTATCAAACTACAGAGAAGTATCCATGTTCTGCTTTACCCCGTTTTTAAGCAGCGGCAGGAGTGATGGGAATGGGATTATATTAGTGTAAATTACGATCATAACATATGGAATACAAGCAGCTTTAAACTTAAAAAAAAAAAACTAAAATATTTCAAAAGAACTATTCTAGACAAATAAAAATATTCAAATTCAAGTGAAGATCTAGGGATCACTCGCTTAAGATCATCCGACAAAGTTGATCTATTCTTCCTTGGGGTACCTATATAGGGATAGGTAATTGAATCATTACCTGAACTTCTGTAACCCCCGTTTCTATTACACCCTTCAATGTTATCTTCTTAACATTCACATTTCACCCCACCTCTATTTGCACATACCTTTGTCATGTGTGTTGATCTTTGAATTGAATGCTCCCTTTTTAATTGTGGTTTATTCTACACTCCTATCACTATGATAAATCTTCTTAATTTTCTAAATATTTTGGCAAATACCTCTAGATGCTCCCTATTGTATTTTGCATTAATGTCGTTTATAGGTTGTTTGATTTCTTATGTCAAACCTCCCTATTATACACAGGTAACATGTTCCTGACGTTGGTCATGAAATTAGGTGATCAATAATTTAAGAACTCGCAAACATGGCTCTTGTTAAGATTTCTGTTTCGTACAGTAAATACAGTGGTCACTATTTCTCAAGTTAAAATAAATCAAAATTAGTTGTAGACAAGAAATTGTGGTAGCCAAGGCGATCTTACCTTGGTCACACAAAAATCCAGTAAATCCCGCTAAACATGTACATGCACTGTTCCCACAGGTACCTCCGTTCAGGCACGGGTTGCTACCAGTACAGTCAACTACAAAGAGAGAAATCATACCAACCAATGCATCCACATTTAGAAGGAAAATAACAAGTGACTAGCCGTGAGTACACTCACGCTTTGTAATCAATCTTATATTAAGAATAACAGATTGGAATTTGTATTGTGACATTATCTAACTACATAGATGTATCCATGTTCTGCTTTACTCCGTTTTTAAGCAGCGGCAGGAGTGATGGAAATGGGATTAGATTAGTGTAAATCACAACCATAAATTATGACACGAAAACAATGTTTAAATATATAGAAACACTACACTAAAATGTTTTACAAGATTACAGAAAAAAATTCAAATTCAAATGAAGATCGAGGGATCACTTGCTTAAGATCATCCGACAAAGTTGATCTATTCTTCCTCGGGGTCCCTATATCGGGATAGGTAATTGAATCATTACCTGAACTTCTCTAACCCCGTTTCTATTATATCCTTTATTGTAATCTTTTTTACATTTAGAATGCACCCCATCCCTATTTGCACATACTACCTTTGTCATGTGTGTTGATCTTTAATTGAACGTTCCCTTTTAATTGTGGTTTATTCTACACTCCTCTCACTATGATAACTCTTCTTAATTTCTAAATATTTTGGCAAATACCTCTAGATGCTCCCTATTGTATTTTGCATTAATGTCGTTTATAAGTTGTTTGATTTCTTATGTCTAACCTCTCTATTATACACAGGTAACACGTTCCTGACGTTGGTCATGAAATTAGGTGATCAATAATTTGAGAACTCGCAAACATGGCCCTTGTTAAGAATTCTGTTTCGTACAGTAAATACAGTGGTCACTAACTCTCAAGTTAAAATGAATCAAAATTGGTTGTAGACATGAAATTGTGGTAGCCAAGGCGATCTTACCTTGGTCACACAAAGATCCATCAAATCCTGCAGAACATGTACATGCACTGTTCCCACAGGTACCTCCGTTCTGACACGGGTTGCTACCAGTACAGTCAACTACAAAGAGGAGAGAAATCATACCAACCAATGCATCCACATTTAGAAGGAAAAAACAAGTGACTAGCTGTGAGTGCAATCAATCTTATATTGAGAATAACAGATTGGAATTTGTATTGTGACATTATCAAACTACAGAGAAGTATCCATGTTCTGCTTTACCCCGTTTTTAAGCAGCGGCAGGAGTGATGGGAATGGGATTATATTAGTGTAAATTACGATCATAACATATGGAATACAAGCAGCTTTAAACTTTAAAAAAAAAACTAAAATATTTCAAAAGAACTATTCTAGACAAATAAAAATATTCAAATTCAAGTGAAGATCTAGGGATCACTCGCTTAAGATCATCCGACAAAGTTGATCTATTCTTCCTTGGGGTACCTATATAGGGATAGGTAATTGAATCATTACCTGAACTTCTGTAACCCCCGTTTCTATTACACCCTTCAATGTTATCTTCTTAACATTCACATTTCACCCCACCTCTATTTGCACATACCTTTGTCATGTGTGTTGATCTTTGAATTGAATGCTCCCTTTTTAATTGTGGTTTATTCTACACTCCTATCACTATGATAACTCTTCTTAATTTTCTAAATATTTTGGCAAATACCTCTAGATGCTCCCTATTGTATTTTGCATTAATGTCGTTTATAGGTTGTTTGATTTCTTATGTCAAACCTCCCTATTATACACAGGTAACATGTTCCTGACGTTGGTCATGAAATTAGGTGATCAATAATTTAAGAACTCGCAAACATGGCTCTTGTTAAGATTTTGTTTCGTACAGTAAATACAGTGGTCACTATTTCTCAAGTTAAAATGAATCAAAATTAGTTGTAGACAAGAAATTGTGGTAGCCAAGGCGATCTTACCTTGGTCACACAAAATCCAGTAAATCCCGCTAAACATGTACATGCACTGTTCCCACAGGTACCTCCGTTCAGGCACGGGTTGCTACCAGTACAGTCAACTACAAAGAGAGAAATCATACCAACCAATGCATCCACATTTAGAAGGAAAATAACAAGTGACTAGCCGTGAGTACACTCACGCTTTGTAATCAATCTTATATTAAGAATAACAGATTGGAATTTGTATTGTGACATTATCTAACTACATAGATGTATCCATGTTCTGCTTTACTCCGTTTTTAAGCAGCGGCAGGAGTGATGGAAATGGGATTAGATTAGTGTAAATCACAACCATAAATTATGACACGAAAACAATGTTTAAATATATAGAAACACTACACTAAAATGTTTTACAAGATTACAGAAAAAAAAAATTCAAATTCAAATGAAGATCGAGGGATCACTTGCTTAAGATCATCCGACAAAGTTGATCTATTCTTCCTCGGGGTCCCTATATCGGGATAGGTAATTGAATCATTACCTGAACTTCCCTAACCCCGTTTCTATTATATCCTTTATTGTAATCTTTTTTACATTTAGAATGCACCCCATCCCTATTTGCACATACTACCTTTGTCATGTGTGTTGATCTTTTAATTGAACGTTCCCTTTTTAATTGTGGTTTATTCTACACTCCTCTCACTATGATAACTCTTCTTAATTTCTAAATATTTTGGCAAATACCTCTAGATGCTCCCTATTGTATTTTGCATTAATGTCGTTTATAAGTTGTTTGATTTCTTATGTCTAACCTCTCTATTATACACAGGTAACACGTTCCTGACGTTGGTCATGAAATTAGGTGATCAATAATTTGAGAACTCGCAAACATGGCCCTTGTTAAGATTCTGTTTCGTACAGTAAATACAGTGGTCACTAACTCTCAAGTTAAAATGAATCAAAATTGGTTGTAGACATGAAATTGTGGTAGCCAAGGCGATCTTACCTTGGTCACACAAAGATCCATCAAATCCTGCAGAACATGTACATGCACTGTTCCCACAGGTACCTCCGTTCTGACACGGGTTGCTACCAGTACAGTCAACTACAAAGAGGAGAGAAATCATACCAACCAATGCATCCACATTTAGAAGGAAAAAACAAGTGACTAGCTGTGAGTGCAATCAATCTTATATTGAGAATAACAGATTGGAATTTGTATTGTGACATTATCAAACTACAGAGAAGTATCCATGTTCTGCTTTACCCCGTTTTTAAGCAGCGGCAGGAGTGATGGGAATGGGATTATATTAGTGTAAATTACGATCATAACATATGGAAAACAAGCAGCTTTAAACTTTAAAAAAAAAACTAAAATATTTCAAAAGAACTATTCTAGACAAATAAAAATATTCAAATTCAAGTGAAGATCTAGGGATCACTCGCTTAAGATCATCCGACAAAGTTGATCTATTCTTCCTTGGGGTACCTATATAGGGATAGGTAATTGAATCATTACCTGAACTTCTGTAACCCCCGTTTCTATTACACCCTTCAATGTTATCTTCTTAACATTCACATTTCACCCCACCTCTATTTGCACATACCTTTGTCATGTGTGTTGATCTTTGAATTGAATGCTCCCTTTTTAATTGTGGTTTATTCTACACTCCTATCACTATGATAACTCTTCTTAATTTTCTAAATATTTTGGCAAATACCTCTAGATGCTCCCTATTGTATTTTGCATTAATGTCGTTTATAGGTTGTTTGATTTCTTATGTCAAACCTCCCTATTATACACAGGTAACATGTTCCTGACGTTGGTCATGAAATTAGGTGATCAATAATTTAAGAACTCGCAAACATGGCTCTTGTTAAGATTTTGTTTCGTACAGTAAATACAGTGGTCACTATTTCTCAAGTTAAAATGAATCAAAATTAGTTGTAGACAAGAAATTGTGGTAGCCAAGGCGATCTTACCTTGGTCACACAAAAATCCAGTAAATCCCGCTAAACATGTACATGCACTGTTCCCACAGGTACCTTCGTTCAGGCACGGGTTGCTACCAGTACAGTCAACTACAAAGAGAGAAATCATACCAACCAATGCATCCACATTTAGAAGGAAAATAACAAGTGACTAGCCGTGAGTACACTCACGCTTTGTAATCAATCTTATATTAAGAATAACAGATTGGAATTTGTATTGTGACATTATCTAACTACATAGATGTATCCATGTTCTGCTTTACCCGTTTTTAAGCAGCGGCAGGAGTGATGGAAATGGGATTAGATTAGTGTAAATCACAACCATAAATTATGACACGAAAACAATGTTTAAATATATAGAAACACTACACTAAAATGTTTTACAAGATTATAGAAAAAAAAAATTCAAATTCAAATGAAGATCGAGGGATCACTTGCTTAAGATCATCCGACAAAGTTGATCTATTCTTCCTCGGGGTCCCTATATCGGGATAGGTAATTGAATCATTACCTGAACTTCCCTAACCCCGTTTCTATTATATCCTTTATTGTAATCTTTTTTACATTTAGAATGCACCCCATCCCTATTTGCACATAGGCTACCTTTGTCATGTGTGTTGATCTTTTAATTGAACGTTCCCTTTTTAATTGTGGTTTATTCTACACTCCTCTCACTATGATAACTCTTCTTAATTTCTAAATATTTTGGCAAATACCTCTAGATGCTCCCTATTGTATTTTGCATTAATGTCGTTTATAAGTTGTTTGATTTCTTATGTCTAACCTCTCTATTATACACAGGTAACACGTTCCTGACGTTGGTCATGAAATTAGGTGATCAATAATTTAAGAACCCGCAAACATGGCTCTTGTTAAGATTTTTGTTTCGTACATTAAATACAGTGGTCACTATTTCTCAAGTTAAAATGAATCAAAAATGGTTGTAGACAAGAAATTGTGGTAGCCAAGGCGATCTTACCTTGGTCACACAAAATCCAGTAAATCCTGCAAAACATGTACATGCACTGTTCCCACAGGTACCTCCGTTCAGGCACGGGTTGCTACCAGTACAGTCAACTACAAAGAGGAGAGAAATCATACCAACCAAAGCATCCACATTTAGAAGGAAAATAACAAGTGACTAGCTGTGATTACACTCACGCTTTGTAATCAATCTTATATTTAGAATAACAGATTGGAAATTGTATTGTGACATTATCTAACTACATAGATGTATCCATGTTCTGCTTTACCCCGTTTTTAAGCGGAGGCAGGAGTGATGGGAATGGTATTGGATTGGACTAAATAATGATTATAACATATGGAATACAAGCATCTTTAAACTTAAAAAAACAAAACACTAAAATATTTTTAAAGAACTATTCTAGAAAAAAATATTCCAATTCAAATGAAGATCGAGGGATTACTCGCTTGAAATCATCAGACAAAGTTGATATGTTCTTTCTTGGGTTCCCTATATCGGGATAGGTTTTTGAAACATTACCTGAATTTCTGTAACCCCCGTTTCTATTACACCCTTCAATGTTATCTTCTTAACATTCACATTTCACCCCACCTCTATTTGCACATACCTTTGTCACGTGTGTTGATCTTTGAATTGAACGTTCCCTTTTTAATTGTGGTTTATTCTACACTCCTATCACTATGATAACTCTTCTTAATGTTCTAAATATTTTGGCAAATACCTCTAGTAGCTCTCTATTGTTTTTTGCATTAATGTCGTTTATACATTGTTTGATTTCTTATGTCAAACCTCCCTATTATACACAGGTAACACGTTCCTGACGTTGGTCATGAAATTAGGTGATCAATAATTTGAGAACTCGCAAACATGGCCCTTGTTAAGATTTCTGTTTCGTACAGTAAATACAGTGGTCACTAACTCTCAAGTTAAAATGAATCAAAATTGGTTGTAGACATGAAATTGTGGTAGCCAAGGCGATCTTACCTTGGTCACACAAAGATCCATCAAATCCTGCAGAACATGTACATGCACTGTTCCCACAGGTACCCCCGTTCTGACACGGGTTGCTACCAGTACAGTCAACTACAAAGAGGAGAGAAATCATACCAACCAATGCATCCACATTTAGAAGGAAAAAACAAGTGACTAGCTGTGAGTGCACTCACGCTTTGTAATCAATCTTATATTGAGAATAACAGATTGGAATTTGTATTGTGACATTATCAAACTACAGAGAAGTATCCATGTTCTGCTTTACCCCGTTTTTAAGCAGCGGCAGGAGTGATGGGATGGGATTATATTAGTGTAAATTACGATCATAACATATGGAATACAAGCAGCTTTAAACTTAAAAAAAAAAAACACTAACATATTTCAAAAGAACTATTCTAGACAAATAAAAATATTCAAATTCAAGTGAAGATCTAGGGATCACTCGCTTAAGATCATCCGACAAAGTTGATCTATTCTTCCTTGGGGTACCTATATAGGGATAGGTAATTGAATCATTACCTGAACTTCTGTAACCCCCGTTTCTATTACACCCTTCAATGTTATCTTCTTAACATTCACATTTCACCCCACCTCTATTTGCACATACCTTTGTCATGTGTGTCGATCTTTGAATTGAATGCTCCCTTTTTAATTGTGGTTTATTCTACACTCCCATCACCATGATAACTCTTCTTAATGTTCTAAATATTTTGGCAAATACCTCTAGATGCTCCCTATTGTATTTTGCATTAATGTCGTTTATAGGTTGTTTGATTTCTTATGTCAAACCTCCCTATTATACACAGGTAACATGTTCCTGACGTTGGTCATGAAATTAGGTGATCAATAATTTAAGAACTCGCAAACATGGCTCTTGTTAAGATTTCTGTTTCGTACAGTAAATACAGTGGTCACTAACTCTCAAGTAAAAATAAATCAAAATTGGTTTGTAGATAAGATATTGTGGTAGCCAAGGCGATCTTACCTTGTTCACACAAAGATCCAGTAAATCCCGCAGCACATGCACATGCACTGTTCCCACAGGTACCTCCGTTCAGGCACGGGTTGCTACCAGTACAGTCAACTACAAAGAGGAGAGAAATCATACCAACCAAAGCATCCACATTTAGAAGGAAAATAACAAGTGACTAGCTGTGAGTACACTCACGCTTTGTAATCAATCTTAAATTAAGAATAACAGATTGGAATTTGTATTGTGACATTATCAAACTACAGAGAAGTATCCATGTTCTGCTTTACCCCGTTTTAAGCAGCGGCAGGCCTGAGTGATGGGAATGGGATTGGATTGGTCTAAATAATGATCATAACATATGGAATACAAGCATCTTTAAACTTAAAAAAACAAAACACTAAAATATTTTAAAAAAACTATTCTAGAAAAATAAAACCATGAACATTCAAATGAAGAACGTGGGATTACTCGCTTCAGATCATCCGACAAAGTTGATCTGTTCTTTCTTGGGGTCCCTATATCGGGATAGGTTATTAAAACATTACCTGACCTTTTGTAACCCCTGTTTCTTTTACACCCTTCATTGTTATCTTCTTAACAGTTAAATTGCACCCCACCCCTATTTGTACATACCTTTGTCATGTGTGCTGTTCTTCGAATTGAACGTTCCCTTTTTATTTGGGGTTTATTATACACTCATATCACCATGATAACTCTTCTTAATTTTCTAAATATTTTGGCAAATACCCCTAGTTGCTCTCTTTTGTATTTTGCATTAATGTCGTTTATATGTTTTTTGATTTCTTATGTCAAGCCTCTCTAGTATACAAAGGTAACACGTTCCTGACGTTGGTCATGAAATAAGGTGATCAAAAATTTGAGAACTCGCAAACATGACTCTTGTTAAGATTTCTGTTTCCTACATAAATACACTGGTCAGTAAATCTCAGGTTAAAATGATCAAAATTGGTTTGTAGACATTGTAGATATTGTGGTAGCCAAGGCGATCTTATCTTGGTCACATTGGTTCATTATAAACCCAGTAACGTGCATCCTACCTTCATTACAAGAAGACGTATCTTCTTCGTGTTTACCCGGTGATTCGGTAATACCCCCTTCACATACACGGATTTTTCTGACGAGTCCTTACGGGTCGCCAACTCGTAGTCACTCGCAAGCATCCGTAAATAACTCGCCGGTATCTGTAAATAACTCGTCACAACTCGCAACAACTCGCAGACACTCTTAAGGATCCGTGAAAGGAGAGGCAATTTTTTTGACATGTCAAAAATCTTCTTACGATTGTCCACGGATTGATTTTTCCGTAAATAACAATCCGTAAGTATCGTAAACCGCTCGTAAATCGTTCGCAACAACACGTTACCATCCGTAAACTCCTCGCAAAACTATCCGTAAATGACCCGTTACAATTTTTTTAACGATTTGCTACGGTAAGTTTACGATTTGTTTACGGAGTGCTTACGTGTTGTTTACGATTTCATTCGGGTCGTGTTACCATGGCTTTTCAGATTGTTACGAGTTATTACGAGCACTTTATGTGTAGTTACGAGTACTTTACGAATAGATACGTATACTTTACGTATTCTAACGTACTGTTAACGATTTGGGGAAAGGTATAAATGCTGCAAAATCGTAAGGACTCGTAAATACTCGTAACTAACTCGTAACTATTCGTAACAACACCTAAACAGGCCGTAAAATGCCCGTCACTTGTTCGTAGTTATCCGTGACAACTCGTAACAAATCGTGGAATTTTGCCGTAAATACATCGTAATAATTGGTATTAATCCGTAATAAATCGTAAATAGCTCGTAATAGTCGTAATAACTCGTAACAACTCTTAAATCGGTCGTAAAAGTGGCCAAAACGTAAGGATCCGTGAAATTTCCGTGTATTTGTGCGATCCGTAAGGACTCGAAAGAAAAATCTGTGTATCTGAAGGGGGTATAAGCTATAATCAACAATGCAACTTCGATTTTCCGACTGGGTATACCTGAACGGGTCCGTCGTCTGTTACCTGCACGGGCTCAGGAAATTTCTCAGAACCGTTTCCTTATTGTGGGGGAAAGTGTAATATGGGAGCACTATGGTATATTCGTGAAGGTTTTTGACTCTCCTACTAGAGGTCCTGGGCTCGATCTTTGCTCGGCGCTTACATCCTTGTACAAGCCATTTTTTCTTATGAAGATACAGCAATACTATGACCAGCAAGGGTGATGGAAGTAATATACACCGTAAGATTTAGTTTCACGAAATTGTGAGTTTAGCTAAATATGAACATCCTGTACACAAGCCTCAAGATAATGGATAGCACTGGCTGCATTGCTTTGGTTAAGTTTGAATGAAGTGAGTGGTTAAGTTTTGATGAGGTTTTAAGAATTGTATCCATATATCATGAAGCTTACAACTAATTTAACATCATTCCACATTGGACAGTCCGAACTACGGTCTTAAGCTCGTTCAGATATCACGAGACAAAACCACGGCGGTTATTTTACACTGACGTAATGTACAGTACGCATCACATTTCTGTATCTTGCACCAGGGAAGTGATAGAGAAGGAGTGGAATCAAGCCGCTCTCCTTTGATCCCATGCTCCAAGCCGCAGAAAAGTTTTGCGCTAATCTGCAACTGTTGACCAGGTGGTGAGATAAAAAGAGCGCTTGAAATATCAGGATTTAGAATTCCTACATCAGAAAATGGTATCCCAGCAAATGTTCGCTGCCCCTTTCAATGACTTCACATCAATTGTTGAATGTGTAATGAGTAGAACAAGCGAACACAAACTTGTGTAATTTTTCATCCTTTTTTCCAACTACAAAAATACAAAAAACACGCGAAAACACGCATTAGCAAACTTAAAGTTTTCGAAGATTGTAAATCGTGGATTAAATGACGGGACATCAAAACATGCGAAAATAAGCGCATTATCCTAAAATATTGAGTTTTTGTCAGGATCTAATTTTTCTTTTACCAACTCTGGCACACAAATTATAAAAAGGGCAGAGTCCTAAATTTGAAAATTGTTTGATGCACTATTCCCAATACAATCCCCATATAAAGCTTATAGTTTACCCTGAAATTTTGCCGGTAAATATTTTGTAATAAATGTGAAGCTGGTGCCTGGCCTCCGAAATTCCCCGCAGTGGCAGAGCGGCTTGGAGCATGGAACTTCAAAGCCAAGTGGAATGTTACACATCCCATTGTTACGCTTTAGAACTCACGCATGCGTTTGAATAAATTACAAGAGTTTCCACTCATTCTCTACCACCTCCCTGCTTGCACAGAGCAAGGACCTATTACGGATAGACATTCGACGTGATTCTTTCTTTGATCCAATGAGAGTCACCGCCTTCTGATTATGTGCATCTTAATGAGAACATTCAGCTGTTTTAACAATAACGACTGCGTAAGCATTTTCGGTCATTGACAATGGAGCAGTTTCCCTCTCTTGGGTTTTGTTTGGATTGTGTGCTCTGTAAGAGAGTGTCTTAAATAAAAACATTACGAACGGGGAGCAGCAAAGTTGAAAAGCAAACGATTTTGGTGATATGAAATTTGTTATTACTGCTTCGCACACTTTCGCACGCACCAATGACCTTATAAAACAATTAGAAGGCCATGATCTTTATAAGCCCTGTGCGTCGTAACTCTGGGGGTGATTCACTAACAGCTAAAATCGATCCCAAATGAGATAAAATCGCTCTTAGGCTCAATATCACTCCTAAGAGCAATATCGCTCTTAGGAACAGATTCACTAAGGCATTTGGGATTGATTTTAGCATTAAAATCGCTATTAAGGCTAAGAGTGATCCGGATCACTCTTAGTCTTATTAGTACTCTCATCTTAGCCTACACTTTCTGGCAAATTCAAAGACAAAACTGTCAAACTGAAGCTAAATTAGAGCAAACAAGAGGAAGATAGATATTGTTAGTCACTGTTAAAGTGATATATCGAATCGTTTTGATTTATACTATGATAGGGTAGGCCTAACTCATAGTGCCAACAACATATGTAAAACACTAAAGACTAAAGTTAGTCCGCTTTCGAGAATACCACATCAAGACTGCTGCTGCTACATGGGGACGGTAGGTCTAACTTACGTAGACTAGGCTACATTAGATTACGTAGATCTAGGGCTAGGCCCTACGTTAAATCCGACATTTTACTAGAAACAAGCATAAAGAAAGACAAACTATACCCACAGAAAATCGTATGAATCCTCACACTGCTACATGAAACAGTCTTGAATGATTTTTTGTCATGTCTTATGCAAAATTTCACTCAGCTTTCTTCTAATGTTAAAACGAAATCAACATAGAAATGAACGTCATTGACAAATTAAGCGACGATAGCTAGCTAATTATCGTTATGTCGATCGGCTACGCGATTGATTGATGCCCAGTGACTAAAATTTGAGTCTGTTGATTGGTTGGATTGATCGCGTACATGAATATTCATATGCGCGCATGATTATTCACGCTGGGATTGATCCCAGCCTAAAAGCGATTTAGTGAACCAGTCAGGTAGAATCGATTTTAAGCTGGGATTGAAATCAATCCCAAAAATTGCTCTTAGGAACGATATCGTTCCCAGTTAGTGAATCACCCCCCTGGAGTATTATGAGGAAATTTGGGGAAACGGGATTCAAATCACAAACAATCCAAATAAAACCTCGTTCTGGTAATATCAACATGTATTTCAAAATAAAACACAGTACACGGAACAACAATTTCCGATTATAAACCAGAACTGCAGATCGAATTCCCATGATAAAAGCGATTTATTATCTTCTGCGCATGTAGGTTAACATGTGTAAAATCACTATCTTGATTCTGTCCCGGCTTATTAGCGGTGACCCTCATGAGATCAAAGTGAAGAAACATGTACGGAATGTTATTGAGACGACATTTACGGAGACAATCACAATGAATTAATTAACAAAACGACGAATGTCCATCCGTAATAGGTGGCTTGCAATACGTATCGCCTGCGCCTAGCTAGCTGACATGCGATACTAGGGACTTTTAGATTTGCACGTCGACGTAGTGGACTGCAACGTGTGCCATTCTTTCAAGGCACTGACCCGTGCCCGGCAGTGCCTTAAAAGGACGTCACATTACCTTAAAATGATGTCACCGTGGCAGTCCACGTTCTCGTCGTGTAAAATCTAAAAGTCCCTACTATCTACGGCTACGCAGCCACGGCTCAACACGGCTTTGCCACTGCAGTGGATTTTAGACATGCATTTTTGCATGCATGCATTGGCCTAGTTACTGGCCTAGCCTGGCCGAGCTTCCTGGGTGACAATGAGTCGAGTGAGACAGAGTGAGAGTAAGACTGGTGATGGCCTGGCCTAGTGTTTCATAAAGATGCATGTTCGTAAAGTTATGCATGACTTTTTGAACGACTGGAAGTGGAATATGGCAAGCCAAATCGGTGTCTCATTCATGATACGCGTATGCGCTTTTCCCTGCGATCGTGATCATTGCACTGTACAAGATACTTTATTTTATATATTTACATTTTATTGTACATTATATATATTTTTTACATTTTATTTTAGTACAAGAAGTACTGGTAGTAGTATTTGTTTCATCCATTTACTGAAATAGTCGAGCATACATATACGCAGAGTAAACCACAGAGTTACACAACAGATTCTGGCCTGAAGCAGCTTCTTTGCCATTAGTCTCTTCTCAATGACAATTTGCATTATTTTTTTAAACGCCAGCGTCAATTTACGTGAGCTTTCGTAGATTGCATATAGCAAATCAACAAATTGTTGGGTCACGTAACCCAACACTTTGTAGATTTGGGTGACCTCTTTCACGAAAGGGCGCAAGACGTGAACGTTAACGTGATACGTGATACGTGACTGTTCGTTTCAAGTCGTAATAGGTCCATGCACAGAGCTAAGTAAATGCTAGCAAGTCCTTTGTTGCGCGCAGTTGCCATTTATTTACACGGAAAAAAAAGCGGCGGTTTGCAATGCCGTAATCTGAAAATAATCTGAACGAGTATAGCATTTGAGGTATTAAGGATTAAAAAATGTAATTTTCTTTTCAATGTTCATGAAACCATCCGTAAGATCACCTTGGTAAACACAATATCTTGTCTAGGTATTAAGGATTAAAAATGTAATTTTCTTTTCAATGTTCATGAAACCATCCGTAAGATCACCTTCGTACAGTAAATACAATGGTCACTATTTCTCAAGTTAAAATGAATCAAAATTAGTTGTAGACAAGAAATTGTGGTAGCCAAGGCGATCTTACCTTGGTCACACAAAAATCCAGTAAATCCCGCTAAACATGTACATGCACTGTTCCCACAGGTACCTTCGTTCAGGCACGGGTTGCTACCAGTACAGTCAACTACAAAGAGAGAAATCATACCAACCAATGCATCCACAGTTAGAAGGAAAATAACAAGTGACTAGCCGTGAGTACACTCACGCTTTGTAATCAATCTTATATTAAGAATAACAGATTGGAATTTGTATTGTGACATTATCTAACTACATAGATGTATCCATGTTCTGCTTTACTCCGTTTTTAAGCAGCGGCAGGAGTGATGGAAATGGGATTAGATTAGTGTAAATCACAACCATAAATTATGACACGAAAACAATGTTTAAATATATAGAAACACTACACTAAAATGTTTTACAAGATTATAGAAAAAAAAAATCAAATTCAAATGAAGATCGAGGGATCACTTGCTTAAGATCATCCGACAAAGTTGATCTATTCTTCCTCGGGGTCCCTATATCGGGATAGGTAATTGAATCATTACCTGAACTTCTCTAACCCCGTTTCTATTATATCCTTTATTGTAATCTTTTTTACATTAAGAATGCACCCCATCCCTATTTGCACATAGGCTACCTTTGTCATGTGTGTAGATCTTTTAATTGAACGTTCCCTTTTTAATTGTGGTTTATTCTACACTCCTCTCACCATGATAACTCTTCTTAATTTTCTAAATATTTTGGCAAATACCTCTAGATGCTCCCTATTGTATTTTGCATTAATGTCGTTTATAAGTTGTTTGATTTCTTATGTCAAGCCTCTCTAGTATACAAAGGTAACACGTTCCTGACGTTGGTCATGAAATAAGGTGATCAAAAATTTGAGAACTCGCAAACATGACTCTTGTTAAGATTTCTGTTTCCTACATAAATACACTGGTCAGTAAATCTCAGGTTAAAATGATCAAAATAGGTTTGTAGACATTGTAGATATTGTGGTAGCCAAGGCGATCTTTTCTTGGTCACAGCAAAATCCAGTAAATCTCGCATCGCTCTTTTTTTTTTTGCATTACTATCATTTTGTTGTCTGAGATCTTATGTCTAACCTTTATATTCAAAGGCAACAAGAGACTATTCATCCTACTTTCTCTGAATTTCACCCGATATCTGAGGATGGTGTTCTCAATGTTATCAAGGAAAGCCCATCTAAATCATGTCGACTAGATCTTGCCCCCACCTGGCTCATCAAGAAATATATTGGTGTTCTTATCTCTTTCTTCACTAAACTTGTGAACCCTTCACTTTCATCTGGGATTGTTCCTTCCTCATTCAAGACTTCACATGTCATCCCAAACTTGAAAAAAACCTCAGTTAGATGTAGAAAACATGGCAAACTATCGGCCGATTGCCAATCTGATGTTCCTTTCAAAAGTCTTAGAACGGATTGTTGCCAATCAACTAAGGAGTTACCTTCAGGAGTTTCAGCTCTTTCCTCCTATGCAGTCGGCATATCGCGAGTGTAATTCCACGGAAACTGCTCTCCTTAGGGTTTACAATGACATCATGCTGGCGTTAGATAAAGACAGGATGCCATTCTGGTGCTGCTTGATTATTCAGCAGCCTTCGATACGATCAACCATGACATGTTCATTCAACGCTTTAGTCACAAATATGGCATAAAAGGTTCTGCTCTAAAATGGCTAAAGTCATACCTCGGGAACCGGAATCAAATTGTAATCGTAAACGGAGCCAAATCAGATGAATTCCCTTTAACTTGGGGGTACCGCAGGGCTCGGTAATGGGACCTTTGGAATTCGTTATGTATACCGGTCCTGTGAGTGACGTAATCGCAGCTCACCTATGTATTAGCTACATGTTATATGCAGATGATACCCAGTTGTACATCGTTATGCGACGCAACGACCTGACGGATGGTATCTCGTCTTTGGAAGACTGCGTGACAGATGTGAAGGCTTGGGCTTGTAACAATAAGATGATGCTCAATGCAAACGAGACTGAGCCCATCCACATTACATCACAATTTAGGAAACGGAACGAAATCTGTTAGCCTTCACATAGACGGAGCTGTTATCACTACGACCAATTCTGCAAGAGATCTTGGTGTTATTGTTGATGACTCGTTAGACTTGAGGGAGCACATCCGTAAGGTGTGTCGGGCAGCTAGCTTCGGTGTTTATAGGATTGGGAAAAATCCGGAAATACCATGATCGCAGCTCTACTGAACGACTCGTAAATGCTCTGGTAACTTCCCACTTGGACTATTGCAATAGCTTATTAATCAACTTACCTGCTTTTCATCTAGCCCCACTTCAGCACATACAGAACACCTCTGCACGTCTCATCACTCGTACTAGAAAGCGATATCATACCACTCCAGTCATCGGGCACCCTACATTGGCTCTTAATCCCTCAACGTATCCAATTCAAGATCCTTCTTCCCACGTACAACATCATCCATCACCGCGCACCCTCATACCTGATTGAACTGATCTCACCCAAACAGACTTCTTCTTCTTCTTCTTCCGGTTAAGTACAGACCGCCGTTGTCGTATTATCGTACTTGTGCTTGTCGAGTGCCCAGATGAATAGTGCAAGTAAAAATCTCACAAGTTGATGCTATGTGCGGCTAAAAAAAAACAAAGGAGGCTTAACGAAGCCTCATTTGTTGCACCCCCTGCTTGAAGATCGCTAAGGAGGTGCTGTTAACTATA
Source organism: Mesocentrotus franciscanus (assembly GCA_037976565.1). Classification (NCBI taxonomy): domain Eukaryota; kingdom Metazoa; phylum Echinodermata; class Echinoidea; order Camarodonta; family Strongylocentrotidae; genus Mesocentrotus; species Mesocentrotus franciscanus. The sequence goes on along the minus strand of CP137681.1, from coordinate 12,267,442 downwards.
CTCGCTGGGAGGGAGTTCCATAGTCTGATTGCATCAGGAAAGAATGTCTTTTGATACGTTTGGGTTCTGGCGTAGGGGATTTGGAACTTGTTTGGATTCCCACGTGTAGATGGCCCAGCGGCTGGAATGAGGTGTACGTCAGGAATGTCAATTAGCCTGTGGATTATGCAGTAGACCATACATACTCTCTGTTGTGCCCTTCTTTCCTGCAGTGTGGTCCACTGGAGTTGCTTTAGCATATCAGCTACGCTGCTTGTACGTCTAAAGTCTCCTAGAGCGAAGCGGGCATAGCGACGTTGTACCATTTCTAATCTTGCGATGTTCTTCTGAGTAAATGGGTCCCATACCACAGCAGCATACTCCAGTACTGGAAGGACGAGTGTTTTGTAGCACAACACTTTTGTCTTGAGAGGACAGTCTCTGATATTTCTCTGCAGGAAGCTGCTAACAGAATTTGCCGACTTGGCAATGGCATCCACATGGTGATTCCACTTCATGTTTTCCTGAAAGTTAACACCAAGGTATCTTGCTTTCTCAGTTTCCTTTAGAGGCGTTCCATGAATGCAGTAAGGTGTTGAGCTCCTGAGTGCTTTCCTCTTATTGGTGACACGCATAACTTGGCATTTCTGCGGGTGAAATTGCATAAGCCAGTCTGCTTCCCATACATGAAGAGCATCCAGGTCCCTCTGCAGTTGTTCAGTATCTTCCTCTGTCTTGACCTTTCTGTACATGATGCAGTCATCAGCAAAGAGCCGCACCGTAGACTGTGTGGAGACATACTCGGGAGGTCGTTAATGAAGAGAAGGAAGAGCAGAGGTCCGACCACGCTACCTTGAGGAACCCCTGAAAGGACAGGTGATGCATGTGATGCTACTCCTTCAAGCAGAACCCTCTGAGACCGGTTACTGAGTAGACAATCAATCCACTTATGGATATTGCCTCTGATTCCATAATAGTTGACTTTGTACATCAGCCTACCATGGGGAACCTTGTCGAACGCTTTTGACAAGTCCAAAAGAATAACATCAAGTTGTTCGCCATCCTCAATACCTCTGGCAAGGTCCTGCACAGCTAGTAACAGTTGAGATGTGCACGAGCGCTTCTTACGAAAGCCATGCTGGGCATCACTTAAGATGTTATGGTTGTCGAGATGATCAAGTATACTACTGCAAACAATATGTTCCAAGGTCTTGCACACAATGGAGGTCAGAGAGATTGGTCTGTAGTTTTCCGCTTTATATCTCTCTCCCTTCTTGAAGATAGGAACTACATCAGCTTTCTTCCAGTCATCAGGAATGATGCCTTGGTCGACTGATGCTTGAAAGAGGATAGTGAAGATAGGTGTAAGTTCTATGGCAAGTTCCTTCAGGAGCCTTGCTTGTAGACCATCTGGACCAGTAGCCTTGTGTATCTGCAGAGTTGAAAGCAGCTTGTACACTCCAGCAGGATTGATGTTGATTTGATCCATGTCTGGATAAAGGTTTTGTCCCTTGTCTTTGATGGTGGTCATGTCTTCATCCTTGTTGAAGACAGATGCAAACTGTTCATTCAAGATGTGTGCCTTGCCAGTGCTATCTGAGATAGTCCTTCCACTTTGAGCTTTAAGAGGTGCTACTCCGGTGTTGTCATTCCTCTTGCTGTTAATAAAGCTCCAAAAGCGCTTGGGATTTGAGGACATGTCTGGACTTATAATGTGATTGATGTAGTCACTGTACGCTTGTTTGCAGGCCATCCGTGAAGACTTTTTCCGATCTTTGTACTTTAGGAAATCTTGTGGCAGGCTGGTAGAGCGAGCTCGTATGAAAGCACGTTTCTTCCTTCTGGCAAGCCGCTTAACTGAAGAGGTGATCCACGGCTGATTAAAACGGCTCGAGGTCATCTTTGACGGTACATGCTTTTGGAGCAAATTCTGTAAGGTGGTCTTGATTTCCTCCCACATGTCAGTGACAGAGCTCAGTTCATTGTGGGTTTCCATGAAGTGCCGTTGATATGTGTGGCATTCCCTCTTCATTTCCTCAAGGTTGGCATTCTTCCAGATGTGCGCTAACCTCTTCACTGGTTTGCGCCTCTTTGCTGTTACATCTGTGTCTACACTGGCTATGTCATGGTCCCCAAGTCCTGGTAGTGGGGTGCACTTGTTGACGAGAGATGGTCGGTTGGTCAGAAATAGATCCAAAATGCTCTCTCCACGTGTGGCAAAAGTTACCATCTGTTGGAGGGCGCAGTTATAGGTCATGTCCAACAATCTGTTGTTCATGTTGGCTGGATAGTTATGACCGCTGATGCTGAGGTTCACCCAATCAATGTCTGGTAGGTTCAGATCACCACCAATCCACAAAGCTGCTTTCTTGTTTCTGGATGCAACCTTCTCAACAATAGTGCAGAGGTCATTGAGATAGTTAATGTCACTGTTTGGGGGACGGTACAAAGCACCAATTATTAACTTTACGTTAGCCCCGAATGAAAGTTTAACAAAGACCTGCTCCCCAACATCTGTCGTGTCCATGGTGTCGTACATGAGGTCATTCCTTATCGCCAGTAGTACTCCGCCATAGCCATCTTGTCTGTCTTTGCGAATCACTTCAAAGTTGGAAGGGAAGATCTCTGAACTCTTGATGGTAGGGTTGAGCCAGGTTTCTGTACCAATGATAACAGAAGGATCTGTTGTCTCAGTGAGTACAGCCAATTCTTCCTTCTTATTCTTGATGCTCTGAAAGTTTATGTTGAGCACTTTCATAGTTCTAGGTTTGGTGTGTTGTTTCTCCTTTCTGAAATTTACTGTGAAGACGACCTCACATTTACTGGAGTGGATGCCCACTGCGGTGACCCAGGGCCATCCAAAGATAATGAAGAGCTATTGGTCGTTGTCCCCATGCTGCTCGTAGTGACATCACTTTGTGATCCTAGAACATCAAATGTGTTGCTTGTGGAGTTAAAGAGGCTGGACGAGAACTGTGGCATGCCACATCTAATGCAATGCCAGGACACACTGTTCAAGGCTTCATACACTTGCGTTGACATTCCCATGCAGTCGGCGTGGTACCACTGATCGCAGTCATCACAAGCTACACCACGCTGTTTCCAAGTTACGGCACGTGAACATATCTGGCATGGGTATTTCGGTGCTCTGGGCCCCGGATTCAGTTCAATGTCAGCAGCATTGGATAACAATATAAAACTCAAATAAAGAAGAGTATGCCTCTCACGATGCATGGTGTGCTGGCAGTTCCTTGATCTCTTGCGGGCGAGTGTTGACATAAATAGAGAGTCCTGCAACCAGTTGGCGTCATTACTCTTTGAATTGCAGAGGTGATTGCAATAAAAGCTCAGGTTGTGAATCATACTACATGTAGTATCACGATCAGACACGATATGCCCTTGATGTACATGAATGTTGATGACAGAAGCTGCTAGGAATAGCCAGCAAAGGTAATCTAGGAGAGAGCTAGGCATGATGACAGCATAGACCTATAAGCAGTCAAAGCATAGATCTGTTTCCTAGCTATCACTAGACTAGTCTCAAACTCACTCAGCATTCATGCAGAATAATGAACAATAAACAATCAGTTCAACTCTCACTTCAATTCAGCAGATGAAAAGATTGAGAATAAAAATATCAAATGTCACATTGGCAAAAGAAATACTTGCTATGTCATTATGAAGTCACAGATTCACAAAGAGGTCCATGGCTGATATCAGCAGGCACTCATTGATGTCTCCACACAACTTGAGTATGTCCAACATTAAACCTTATGTATGGGACAGGAGTGACATTGTATCATTAAAACCAATGCCATTGGGTGGAAAAGCATCCTTGAGCTTCTACTGTCCTTGCTTGTCATCACAAAATAGGTTTTAACAATTATTTCAAAGATCCATAGGACGAAAATATGAAATTTGGAGGAGATCGCACAAGCACAAACACAGGGCACTGACATCACACCTGAGACTACAAGCATGCACCTTAGATCATCAACCAGACCCCAGCTTGCACTTGGTCCCCGCACCCACAACCGCTATGGTGACAGGGCCTTCTCATTCTGTGCCCCCATTCTTTGGAACACTCTTCCCGCCCATATTCAGGACTCGCCCACCACCGACATTTTCAAAAAGAATCTAAAAACTCATCTATTCCAAAAACAATCCCAATAACTATATAATAAGTGTGAATTTGTACTACAATGCCTACATTATGTCTTTTGTTAAATTGTTGCTATTTTTAAAACAATATGTTAACTTTCCCAGGAATTAACATGTTATGTTAATTTCTCTAGTGATGTTAGTAATGTTTGATTTTCTTGGTAATTTAAGTAATATTAATTTGTCTAGTTATGTTAGCAATATTCTATTTTCTTGGTAATTTAAGTTATGTTATTTCCATTAGTAATATTGATTTTTCTTGATGTAATCTTGATTTGTGTACAGCGCTTTGAAACATTTATGTCACAAGCGCTATATAAATTGTTCGTATTATTATTTTTATTATTAAAGACAACATGTTTATTCATATATTTAGGTTCCTGACGATGGTCATGAAATACGGTGATCAAACATTTGAGAACTCGCAGGGGGGAGGGGCACAGTGCCCCCCACTTTTTCGAGTACCCCAAAAGTGCCCCTTTTTACATAGGAAAAGTGCCCCTTTAATTTTGTAAGAAGTGCCCCTTTTTACATAGGAAAAGTGCCCGTTTTATTTTAACAAGTGCCCCTTCCCATTTTCACCTCTGATGAGTGCCCTTTTTATGTTGACACGTGTCCCTTTTCCTTCGACAAGTTCCCACTTTCCTTTGCAATAAGTGTCCATTTTCCATTCTCATAAGTGCCCTTTTTAATCTCTAGTAAGTGCCCCTTTTCAGGTACGAGAAGTGCCCCTTTTCAATTTTGATAAGTGCCCCCTTCACCTCTGATAATTGCCCTATTCAAATCTGAGAGGTGCTCCTTTTACTTTGACAACTGCCCCTTGTCCTTTGTAAGAAGTGTCACTCCCCTTTTAATAACTACACCTTTTTAACTCGGATAAGCACACCTTTTATTTTCACATGTGCCCCTTTTCCTTTCTAATAAGTGCCCCTATTAAAAAGAAAGAGCTCCTTCCTCTTCTCATAAATGCCCCTTTTCATCTCTGATAAGTGTCCCGTTTATTTCAACATGTGCAATAACTCACTCACGCCCTCTTTTTCTATTTAATAAGAGCCACTTCCCCCTTCTCATAGAAGCCCCCTTTCACCTCCGATAAATGCCCCTATTAAAGTCTGATCGGTGCCCCTTTTCTTTCAACAAATGCACATTTTCCTTTATCATAAGTGTCCATTTTTCATTCTCATTAGTGCCCCTTCTCATGTCTGGTCAGTGCCCCTTTTCAGAAGCGATAAGTGCCCCTTTTCACATCTGATAATTTCCATTTTGAACGAGGATACGTGCCCCTTTTCCTTTCTAATAAGAGACTTATTCCCTTTTCATAAATGCCCTTTTTTACCTCTTATAAATGGCCCTATCAAAATCTGATGGGTGCCCCTTTTCTTTCGGCAAATTCCCATTTCCCATTATCATAAGTGCCTTTTTTCATCCCTGGTGAGTGTCTCTTTTCAGGTGTAAGGAGTGCCCCATTTTCACCTCTGATAACTACCCTTTGTACTTTGACATGTGCCCTTTTTCGTTTCTAATTAGTGTCTTACCCCTTTCCCCCTCATCATTAAACCTGCCCCTAATTTAAAGGGACTAAGAGCAATTTCCCCTAAAGTTCACTCGCTACGCTCGCTCGCATTTATAGATGATATAATTATTTTAGTTATCAAAGGTCTTTTCAGTCTTCCGTTATAAGAATGTACTTATAACCCCATAAGGATTGGGTTTTTCCTCTTTATAAGATGTAATTTTTCGCACTGAGACCTCACAAATTTAATTGTTTTCCTCGTTCGCTTCGCTCGCTCGCAAATGAATATTCAGACAATCACACCCAACTGGAAAGTATGATGTTTAAGCAATATCTTGGATGAAGTATAAAGAGAAACAAACAAGAAATCAATGTAGGGGTATATACCAACGTCTAAACAAAATTGTATTTTTTCGCTTTGAGATTTCTCATTGTAGGTGCCCTTTTTTCAAGAAAGTGCCATTTTTCGTTGGTGCCCCCCCCCCACTTTTGAAGTCGCTCGGCCGCCCCTGGCAACACACGATGATTGGCGGGAAATTCAATATTGCAATTCGCAACTTAACGTAGCTTGCGGTACCCCCTATTCATCATAGTGTGAGCCGGCCTTTAGACCGCAGTTCGGACTGTCCAATGTGAAATGATGTTAAATTAGTTGTAAGCTTCATGATATATGGATACAATTCTTAAAACTTCATCAAAACTTAACCACTCACTTCATTCAATATTCACTATGCTTGCAAAGAAGAAATGTATTGTGAGCTTTGATATGTGAGATAATTTCAATGCAACCAAATTTAGAAACTGTCAAACCATAAGAAAACAAGTGGAAATTAGAAGTTATATATGTTTCCTAGAGCAGTAAATATCTTTATCGTGAATTACAAAGTATCAAATAAAAAAATGAAATAATGAGCCGAACTAAATTTAAGTACAAAACAGCGCTTGATTTTACAAAAGCTTTAAAGAGTTGGATATATTTTGCATCGCTTGCTCGGACCAATTTTATCATCCTAACTGTTTGTCGACTATAATAATGAAAGATGTATTAGTTGTGTCTTATTTACCCAGGGTAGCCATATCAGTATTATTAGTACTCTTCCTGTGGACCCTGCATTTTTAAAAAATTACATAGCAATGACAGGTGCCCTCTTACACCTGAGCAGAGAGGTCGACATGGAGGCAAAACGGCTTGTCCAAGGATGTAAACTCAGAGCAAGGATGAAACCCAGAACCTCACGTAGGAGAGTCAAGAACCTTCACGAATATACCACAGTGATCCCATATTACACTTACCCTCACAATAAGGAAACATTTGCGAGAAACTTCCTGAGCTCAGGCGCGGATCCAGGATTTCTTAGGGGCCCAAATTTGAAATTATGCGAGCCAAATTTTGGTACGTTATGGTGACCAGCAGTGGCGTAATGAGCAAAAACGTTTGGGGGCAGACAAAATCCGCATCACCCCACTTTTACATGCAGGCCCCGCTGAACGTTTTTCTAAGTGGGTGGGGGGGAGGCTAAAGTATTTACAATCAGGTAGAGCGTAGCGTAAATTGGCATGGCCGGGTCTAGGGGCCAAGCCCCGGCGGGGGTCAAGGGGTGATGGCTGAGCCCCCTGAAACTCAGTAATTTGAGACATTTTATAACGGTCAGATAAGCATTCAGGGGCCCGCCTGATTCCCCCTGGTGGGGTTGAGGGGGCGGAACCCCCAGAAGCTCAGGGGTTTTAGGCATTTAATTACCGTCAGATGAGCATATTTTGATACCTTATTATTTTGTGACACTGGCAGGACACTAATTGGCGTGTGGTCCAGGGGGCGGAGCCCCCAGAGGCTCAGGGTTTTTTGGCATTAAATTACCGTCAGATGAGCATTTTTTGATAACTTATTTGTGACACTGGCAGGACACTAATTGGCGTGGGGTCCAGGGGGCGGAGCCCCCAGAAGCTCAGGGGTTTTGGGCATTAAACTACCGTCTGATGAGCATCTCGGGGCCCGCCCTAGGGCCCTAGGTGGGGTCAGGGGCAGAGCCCCGGAAGCTCAGGGGTTTCAGGCATTTACTTACAGTCAGATGAGCATATTTTGATACCTTATTGGTGACACTGGCAGGACACTAATTGGCGTGGGTTCCAGGGCGGAGCCCCCAGAAGCTCAAGGGTTTTAGGCAATAAATTACAGTCAGATGAGCATCCAGGGGCCCTCTTTAGGGCCATTGGTTGGGTCCAGGGGGCAGAGCCCCCAGAAGCTCAGGGGTTTTAGGCATTTACTTACGGTTAGATGAGCATATTTTTATACCTTATTTGTGACACTTGCAGGTCACTAATTTGCTTGGGGTCCAGGGGGCAGACCCCCAGAAGCTCAGGGGTTTTAGGCATTTAATTACGGTCAGATGAGCATATTTTGATACCTTATTTGTGACACTGGCAGGACACTAATTGGCGTGTGGTCCAGGGGGCGGAGCCCCCAGAAGCTCAGGGGTTTTAGGCAATAAATTACAGTCAGATGAGCATCCAGGGGCCCGCTTTAGGGCCATTGGTTGGGTCCAGGGGGCAGAGCCCCCAGAAGCTCAGGGGTTTTAGGCATTAAATTACCGTCAGATGAGCATTTTTTGATACCTTATTTGTGACACTGGCAGGACACTAATTGGTGTTGGGTCCAGGGGGCGGAGCCCCCAGATGCTCAGGGGTTTTGGGCATTAAATTACCGTCAGATGAGCATTTTTTAATACCTTATTTGTGACACTGACAGGACACTAATTGGCGTGGGTTCCAGGGGGCGGAGCCCCCAGAAGCTCAAGGGGTTTTAGGCAATAAATTACAGTCAGATGAGCATCCAGGGGCCCGCTTTAGGGCCATTGGTTGAGTCCAGGGGGCAGAGCCCCCAGAAGCTCAGGGGTTTTAGGCATTTACTTACGGTTAGATGAGCATTTTTAATACCTTATTTGTGACACTGACAGGACACTAATTGGCGTGGGGTCCAGGGGGCGGAGCCCCCAGAAGCTCAGGGATTTTTGGCATTAAACTACCGTCAGATGAGCATCTCGGGGCCCGCCCTAGGGCCCTAGGTGGGGTCCAGTGGGCAGAGCCCCCGAAAGCTCAGGGGTTTTAGGCATTTACTTACGATCAGATAAGCATATTTTGATACCTTATTGGTGACACTGGCAGGACACTAATTGGCGTGGGTTCCAGGGGCGGAGCCCCCAGAAGCTCAAGGGGCTTTAGGCAATAAATTACAGTCAGATGAGCAACCAGGGGCCCGCCCTAGGGCCCTAGGTGGGGTCCAGGGGGCAGAGCCCCCGAAAGCTCAGGGGTTTTAGGCATTTACTTACGATCAGATAAGCATATTTTGATACCTTATTGGTGACACTGGCAGGACACTAATTGGCGTGGGTTCCAGGGCGGAGCCCCAGAAGCTCAAGGGTTTTAGGCAATAAATTACAGTCAGATGAGCATCCAGGGGCCCGCTTTAGAGCCATTGGTTGGGTCCAGGGGGCAGAGCCCCCAGAAGCTCAGGGGTTTTAGGCATTTACTTACGGTTAGATGAGCATATTTTTACACCTTATTTGTGACACTTGCAGGTCACTAATTTGCGTGGGGTCCAGGGGGAGACTCCTGAAGCTCAGGGGTTTTTTAGGCGTTTAATTTCGGTCAGATGAGCATATTTTGATACTTCATTATTTTGTGACACTGGCAGGTCACTTTTCTTTCTTTCTTTCACTCTTTCTTTCTATTTCTCTTCAATATAGTACTTTTTCAAAAAAGTGGGGAGGGAGGGAGCTCGAGGGCCCCGAGCCCCGCTGTTCCGCGGGCCCTGACATTTAGGCCTCTAAATAAGCATTATTCTTGCCTGACTGTAGGAATATGTCATTTTCCAACAAACGCATACAAAAGTATAATTTACTAAAAAGTGAGGAAAAATCTCGGAAAATTATGTCATTTCAGCAACATTTGTAAATCACCCTTATCGCATTAGAAATTAACCACGTTTGAATTATATTTGAGGGCAACTGCCCCCATTAGTACGCCAGTGCTCCCCCGATCTCCCCTACCTTTCTTCTTTCTCTTTTTTTTTCTTTCCCTTTCTCTCCTCTTTCCCTCTCCCTTCCCTTCTTTTTCTCTCTTTAAGTTTGCTGAGGGGGGGGGGGGGCCCTTTCGGCCTCCCCGATCCACACGTTGTTGGCGGGATTAATCGCAACTGATCTCCCCTTCTTTTCACCCTTTTTTTCTTCTTCCTCTTTTTTGTTCCCTTTTAGCTCTCCTCTTTCCCTTTCCCTTCCTTCTCTCTTTTTTGGGGGCGGGGAGAGGCAAAGGCCTTTTAGCCCGCCCGATCCACAACTTGTTAGCGGGAAAATTGCAACTGATATCCCCCTTCTTTTCTTTTTCCTCTTTTTTCCTTCCCTTTATCTCCTTTTTCCTTTTTTCTTTGCCTTTCCTTCCTCCTCTGTTATTTTTTTGATGGGGGAGGGGGAGGTAACAGCCTGGAATGCAAGGCCCTTTCGGCCCGATCTCCTTCTCCCCCACTTCTTTTCTTCTTCCTCTTCTTTCTTTCCCTTTTTCTCCTTTTCCTCTTTTCCTTCTCTCTCTCTCTCTCTTTTTTTTTTTTTTTTTCCGGGGGGGGGGGGCCAAGGCCCGCTCGGCCCCCCCCCCTGGATCCGCGCCTGCCTGAGCTCGTGCAGGTAACAGACGACGGACCCGCTCGACTATAACCAGTCGGACAAGCGAAGTTGCATTGTTGATTGTAGCTCACTGATGTACCGGGTGTACACGAAGAAGATACGCTTTCTTGTATAAATGAAGGTACGGTGCAGATAATCGCTGAGTTAATAATGAAAAGAATCAGACAAACCATGAGGGATTTTAGAAATATTTAAATAGTCTTGCCATACATATTCATGAACCCGACCTTCATTCCCGACACTCCTTAAAATGCGAATTCCCCATTACTTGTTGTTAACCCGGCCAATCGGAGAGCATAAAGTCATGCCCTGACCTATGGATGAAGTAATTAACTTGAAAAAGAATAAAAGTGGAGGATACGACCGTATACAACTTAATAAAGTCAGCATATTTCTGGTGATGACCATCGAAAGACGGCCACGAAAGAAAAAAATATATTAAAGTATACAAAGATTACAAATGAATTTAATCGAGACACGTTTACAAAATTAAAGCAAGAACCTCCATATAATTATGTTGATTGTCAAAAGAGCAAGTGTCGTAGAACCACACAATGTTCTATTGTAGCCCCCTGATACAAGGTTAAAGTGGATTTTGTTAAAAACAAACAGAGATAAAAAAAAAAAAAAGTGATAGGGTTCTCTCCTTCCCATCTGACTCCCAAATCTGTACAGAAATAACAATTATAAAATATACCCAAAGCCGTGAAAGGCGAACACCACTCGAATCCTTTATTTGCCATCAGCACTTATTGGCACGATTGCTCGTTCGCCACACAGGTAAAACAGGTAAATATCTTTCGGAAGGATTGCTTTCTGCAACACAATGGCTTTTCTGAATGAGCCATTTTGTGTCTTGATTAGCTCCATGGTAACCATGTGAACACCTAGTATATGGACAGATAACATCTAGCCGTGGATGGGAATGTCATTTCAGCAGCTAACTAGAGCAGCTGAAGACAGAAAAGTATGGAGAACATGTGTCTCAAGGGCCATTTCATTTCATTTCAATGTCACCCCAACAGCCTCCAAGCTTTGGGACATATAGACAGACAAATATATAGATAGTGACATAGATAGATTGATACAATAGTTTTACTAGTCAACGGTTAAATAACATTTAAGCCTGTGGTATAATTATCCTATGAGCAATACTAAGAGGCACATACTGACATAGAAATTATTTCTGGGTCATACTGCATGTTAAATCATGGGTAAATTGCTAACATGAACATGTCGGGCAATGACTATCCGCGGTTTTACTTATGTTTGAGAGAAATATACCTGTTGCTGGACAATTGTTGTCGTTGAGATCACACTCTGAAAAATAATAGATAAAATATGTTATACATTGGTCAGTATCCAGTATTGCGACAAGTGATGCGTACATTGACCACTGTATAGTTTTTCGCAAAGACCGCAACTAGCATGGAGGAATCGTTTTCATCGATGTCCAAGATGATATCACAGTCAGTGAATGTCCAATCTTTCTCCATCATTTATTAATTGAATAATACTGACATAGAAAACACTGATACACTATATTGATTACAAAGAAAAACACATTAATTATACTTATATCACAAAATTAATTATACCTTTTTAAAACATAATTGACATTTTTTCCAGAGGTGATACTTTTCAACATTTGCCCTCCATAATATTTCCTTTAAATTAATGTCGAGTATGTTTGTAAATTACATTTTCTTTTATGTGTATATAAAACGTAGGAAGCTAAATTAATTAATAGTTTTTTAAAAACTACATATTTTGAATTTATATAATTACATTGCTTGCCTACAATTATATCACTGTAATCAATTTTTTCATTATCAAACAATACTTCTGTTTCTCTGAGAAAAATTAAGACCTTGTTCCAAAATATTTTTGAGTAAACACAATCATAAAATAAATGATAATAATTTTCTGTGCATTTGCACTTCCAACAATAATCATGATCAGATTTTTTGAAACGATATAAATATTCTTCACATGCTAATAACTTTTAGAGTAGTTTGAAATTAAACCGTTTTAATCGTATTTCTTTGACGTATGTCAAATTCATTTTCCAAATATTTGCCCAGGATAACTTTTTCCCAAAAAAATATTCCCCATAAATTTGAACATTTGGATTTATAAAAGTAAACTGGCTTTATAAAATAATGGAAAATAAAGATCTGATGGAAGATCTTCCCATATTATTATTTGAACTATCTTGGCCCCAACTTTTTAGTGCTCAAGATGAGTTTCTTAAAAAACGAAGATTTAAAAGTTCTAAAAGATGTACCTTTATTTTATCAACAATGTATTTCGGCATGGAAAAAATCTCAGTGTGTAAATAAATCATGTAATGAGATCACTAATATTAGAATGCAGCTGTTATGGGGAAACACATATATAAAAGACAAAAAATTATGTTTATGGTGGAAACATTGGAAACATCATAGACGCCAGAGGGGATGTGGATATAAATCGGGCAAAAGAATTACTTTGTATTATTTATGTGAGGTTACATTACTTTGGAGTTGTATACCTCGTGACTGGAAAACAAAATTAAAATGTGAAACTGTTTTTTGTTCATATGAAGAAAAAAAACGTCTTCATTATTTTGAATTGAGACCAAAAGTATGTCATAATACATGTATATCAGTTACAAAATCAAGATGTCACAAATTATATATCAGGTATTAGTTGATAGAACTTTTATAAATCCAAACAACTCTTTCTTGGGTCCTATTACTGCCCACCAAACGACCGCAAAGCTAGCCTAACTTGTATGGAAAACTCCCTTTCTTCTTTGATGTGAAACTGACGGACTTTTCCCAACATCTTCATCGCAGGTGATTTCAATCATCCTGACATCTACTCGGGAGAGCCAGGTCACAACCAATCCTAGTTCTTTAGCAACACATCAAAAGTTACTTGACATTCTGCTCATGAACTCCTTATTCTAGGCAGTGCGTGATGTTACCCGACCTTCATCAGGTAATATTCTTGATCTTATTTGTACTTCTAATCCTGCTCTTGACGAAAAGGTCAAGGTACTACCCGGAATGTGACCATCAACTGAAGTCCCAAACACCAGCCAAAGCCTCCACGGATAATTCACCAGTTCAACAAGGTAGATGTTGATCAACTCAAACAAGCTGCAAGAGAGTTCTCAACGGAATTCTTTCTCTCAGATCCTGAAAAGTGTTCCATGGAGGCCAAATGGACGATGATCTCCGATTTCCTGAGTAGATGTCTAACTGAGCTCATCCCGTCAAAGATGGGCAAAAGAAAAAGACATCTCCCCTCGATTACTCGAGACATTAAACAGAAGATGAGGAAACGAGACAGTCTATTTAAGAAAGCTAGTCGCCAGAACACTACAGCTGCCTGGGAAATCTTCAGAAGGTTTCGAAATCAAGTGGCTAAGTTGGTCCATAAAGCCCATAATTACTACTTCAACAACATCATTGAAGCAAGCTTAACAATCCCAAAAATTTCTGTTCCTACAACAAGAGATGCCGTACCGAACAAATTGGTATACCTTCCCTGCGCACTGCTTCAAAACTGTGCTCAGCAGCTGCAGACAAGGCCAAGGCGTTGAACAACTACTTCTACACCATGTTCACCCAAGAAAATACAGAGAGCTTACCATCAAGGGGCCAGTCTCCTTATCCATCCATCGGGCATCTATACATCGACAGAAGAGGAGTAGAGAAGCAGTTGCAGCAGATCAACCCTTGCATAGCCAGCGGGCCTGACGCAACTCCACTCAAGCTTCTCAAGCTTATTACCTGTGAGATTGTTTTTTCGTTCTCCTTCTTGTTTTTGAACAAAGTTATAACACTGGCACAATATCATCACAGTGGACACAGGCTCTCGTCTCTCCAATTCACAAGTCGGGTGACAAGATTGACCCATTAAACTACCAGCCCATTTCCCTTACCTGCATGGCCTGCATGATAGATGTTTCGTTGAAGAAACTGATTTTCATTATGTTTTTTAATTTGCAGAAACCATTACGTATTTCAGTTGTCGATGTATACGTATGTGCTAATTAATGTAAAAACCAGCAGAGCACTATGTATGGGTTTTCAAGTGGCGACATCTTGCGATGTTTGCCTATTTTTGTGTGCCAGAATGCCTCATTTTGGGGCCAGTCGATTACTATTTCGACAGTATATCCTGCCAAGAAGTGAGTACAGCTTGGTGTGAATGTAGTATCAGAATGATTTATGCAGATATGAAAATAATGGATGTTTTATTATTTGTTCTAAACGAAATGGAGTTTCGCTCGATGAAAGTGTACACGTGTAAATTAGATATTCTTGTGTGCAGACCATTTGATAAAAGGTATATATTTGACATGTATTTGACATAGTGGTAAAGAATAAGCAGTATATCAAAATTCAAGGGCATTATTTTCAGGGTTAATTGTAGAATTCGGATATTTACAATTTACAAGAAAAGCTGATTTGGTGGTTTATTTATGGCCGTATTGATTGACTTTCAATTAATGGTCTGAATTAAGACCAGCTATTGGTATTGCACACGGAGGTTGTTGTGAGCTTATCGGCTCTTCAACTGCACATGCACGTAGAAAAGGTGTTCGAATTAATGATATCTGTTGTATTCTGGAAAATCAATTTTTATGACACGCGATAAAGTCATAATAAAGAGATTTATGTATGGGTTTTAATATGAATATTAGTGACTTGAAAAGTATGTCACATTTGTTATGAAGGTCAATAGGAATTATTTGACCTTGTGTTGTCATTCATAAAACTTGAATGTCTTGAACATGTTGAAGAGGGATATTTGTAGAAATATTATGAATGAGTCGAGTTGACTTATGTACACGCATTTATGAGTTCTTCGGTTGTGCTTTAAGATTGAGTAAACGTTATACGATTCCAAGCGGGATATGCTAGTTGGCTGCAATTTTCTTTTCTACCAACAATCCAATAATGGAGCACATAATCCTTAGCCATGTCTACAAATATCTAGCATCCAACAATATTCTCACTGATGCCCAACATGGCTTCCACCAGGGTCTATCAACTACCACACAGCTGTCATCAGTAGTCCATGACTGGTCTTCCATCCTGCAAATTCGCAGCCAAGTTCACACCATTTCCTTGGACGTTCGGAAGGCCTCTCAGGCAGGATGCAGTCTGTAGTTGTTGACGGCTCCAAGTCTACATGGCAGTCCCCCAAGGCTCTGTAATCGGTCCGACTTTTTACATTTTCATAAACAACATCCAAGATAACATCAAGTCCTCTCTTCGGCTGTTTGCTGATGACCGTGTTGCTTACAGAGAGATCGCGAGCAAAGAAGATCCTCTGCAGCTGTCATCATGGTCTACTAAATGGCAAATGAAATTCAATGTCAAGAAATGTGCTGTCCTCGCCATCACACGTAAACGGTCTCCTCGCATCTACATATATCATCTTGATAACGATGCATTATCAAGGGCTAAATATTACAAATACCTAGGAGTGACGGTGACTACAGATCTGCGATGGAATCTTCACTGCCAGAACATCAGGCAAAAGGCAAGTCAGACACTGGGACCCATCCACATAACTTTGTAACCGTGTTCCAAAGAGGTAACGGCCAGGGTCTACACTGCCTTAGTTCGGACTCAACAGGAGTATGCTTCAGAGGCATGGAATCCGCACACTGTCAAAACTGTCAACTCACTTGAGCAAGTACAAAGATCAGCGACTCGGTTTGTTCACTGTGACGTTAGGAGAACAACATGCTCCTCAGCCCTCGTTTCAGGCCTTGGATGGGAAAGTCTCCACACTCGCCGGCTCCTCGTACAATGCTCCATTTCCCATCGATTACATCATCCCCTGATCTGCATGCCTCTCCCACAAGTCACCACACCAGCAACCTAATTCGGAAGTCATAAGCACACAGCCAAATATGCCATACCCATAGCTACTGTGGGCCCTTACAGAATTGCTATATTCCCAAGGACAGTTCGAATATGGTATAGACCACCAGGATCTGTAGTGTTCAATGCAAACCCAGCTACATTCAGAGAACTGCACTATCCCTCATTATCCTGATGCGGCCTTCTACTAGGTGTCTCATACTATAAAGGAACCCATCCATATTTTTACTTGCACGGACAAACTCATTTTTATTGTGTATAGCCTATGTGAGACAACACAAACTTTGCACATTGGCACCTTCATTAGCACATGACATGATTGGCATCTCGGTATAGCTCCTAAGGAGCTGCTCTTTGGGGATTACTGCAACAAGTAACAAGCAACATACAGTACTAAACAGAAAACTCCGATAAGAGTCATGTTTCTGAGTTCTCAGATTTGTCGATCACTTTGTTTCATGAGCATCGTTAATACCATGACCATTCCTACTAGGACATTCATCACTGTCTAATTACCTGAACTTCTGTAATCCCCGTTTCTGTTACACCCTTCATTGTTATCTTCTTTACAATCAGATTGCCCCCACCTCTATTTGCACATATCTTTGTCATGTTTGATGATCATTTTAATTGTGGTTTATTCTACACTCCTATCACCATGATTAATCTTCTTTACTTTTCAATATTTGCATAATACTTCCAGTGGCTCTCTTTTGTAGTATGCATTAATGTCGTTATGTTGTTTGAGTTCATTTGTCAAACCTCCATATTATACAAAGGTAACACGTTTATTCATATCTTGCAGTTCCTGACGATGGTCATGAAATGAGGTGATCGAAAATTTGAGAACTTGCAAACATGATTCTTATTAAGATTTCTGTTACGTACTGTTAATTATCTGGTCAGTAATTTTTCAAGTTGACATGAACAGAATTGGCTTGTAGAAAATATGTTGTGGTAATCAAGGTAATCTTACGGATGATTTCATGTGCGTTGAAAAAATGACGTATTTGATCGTTAATAACCCAAATGTTAAAACTCGTAAAGGTCTTGTTCATATAATGTTCAGATTACGGCGTGGCAATGGTTTCAATTAGGACTTGTAAGGTTTATTTAGATAAGGTATCTATAACTTCCAATAACATTGCTGGCCATAATATTGCTGTATCTTTATATCTGTCGTAACCTCGGTGTTTTTTAAAAACTCAAACATGACATGTCTCCACAAATGTATTACGTTTCTAAATCAGTCCAGCATCAGTTACGTTACTTAAGATTCATACGTAAATAACCAGAAGATTACCCACGCTTTGATGTCACCCCGTCTAGATTTTTGAAATGCTTTCTTGCTCAACATACCTCAAAATCAGCTTGTACGATAACAACAAATTACAGACTGAATGATGATGCTCGTATAATGGCCCTGTCCAACAAACACATTCACATCACACCGGTTCCCAGAGCACTCAAATGGTGGCCCATGAGTGAACGCATTCTTTTCAAAATTATTTTGCTTTTATTTCATTGTGTCCATGGCTCTGCTCCACAGTACAATATTATTTTGATAAATCATTACATTCCGTCAAAAAAGTTGCGCTCTAAAATATCCGGATTTCTTGTTTATCCTAAGCTCAATACTTAGTGGGGGAGAACATTTGCGCATGGAGGGAATTCGTCGTGGAATGCTCTCCCTCGAGAGCTTCGTAAAAGCAGATCAATCTAAGTGTTTAAAAATAATATGGAAATTCTGATGTGTTTTATCTCACTATAGTTCCTTCGTTTACAATGCATCAAGTTTTATGCGATCTTTTTTTTGTGTTTTTGTTTCACAAGTGCGCCTTGAGCATTTTCTTTCAAGTAGATTCAACTCCTTACAAATCTCATATATTATTATTATCATTAAAACAATACTCTGAATATCCGATTACATATTCACTTTTTTGAAAAATTAAGGTCATAGATATGTTATAACCAGTCGGACAAGACAAGGGGCATTATTGAATGTAGCATACTACTGACCCAAACAAATTGTGGTTGTATTACAATTATAGTGCACGTTACAACTATATGGAAAAGGGAACAAGAAAACAATATTCATTATGCTCGCAAAGAAGAAATGTATTGTGAGCTTTGATATGTGAAATAATTTTGAATGCAACCAAATTTTAATAGAAGACAAAACACAAATAACTAGTAGAACTTAGTAGTTATAAATGTTTATTAGAACAGTAAATATCTTTGTTCGTGAATTGCAAGTAGTTAAATATATTTTGCATTGCTTGATCGGACCAAGTTTATCATCCCGAATGTTTTTCGACAATGATAATGAAAAAAACATTAATTGTGTATTACTTACCCAGGGTAGCCATGTCAGTATTAATGTTACTCTTCATGTTCCCCCAGCATTTTGTTAATTACCTAGCAATGACAGGTAGGCATTTACACCTGAGCAGAGGGTCGAAATAGAGGCATAAACGTCTTGTCCAAGGATGTAAACACCGAACAGGGATCGAACCCAGAACCTCTTGTAGGAGAGTCAAGAACCTTCACCAATATACCACAGTGCTTCCATATTACACTTATCCTCACAACGAGGAAACATTTGCGAGAAACTTCCCGCAGGTAACATATGACGGACCCACTAGGCTATAACCAGTCGGACAAAACAAATCTCACCGTTATTGTGAACGGGAGTTTTTTCATTTTAACTGTTTTTATATTCCCTCTGTGACACTTTGAGCGTAAATTGCTGTATACCCTCAGCATGCACCAGTCTCTAGGTATAAACACCTACAGTCCAATCTATATACTTCATTGATCGTTACTTTGGTCGCTGGTCACCAAAAACTCACTTGTTACGTCCTGCTCTGTAACCGCGTAACATTCGTGATGTCTCGGTGGCAACCACGTTAATATTGAGGTATTTAGTTATGCTTATCACATTTTCTATACTTTTGGTAAAAACCGAAGCTCTTTTGAAGTTCACCATTACATCTTTGAAAACATATGCATCGATCTGAATGGAATAACTATGACAAAGAATTAAAGGAACGTCTATGTCTTCAAATATCATGAGCTCGCTGTGACAATGAATCTCACGTCACGGCTGGAGACCAGATGCTTGCCACTATACAAGAATGCTTGCCACTATACAAGAATGGCTCTCATTGCATGAAGATTTCGTTAAAAGAGAAGAGAATAGATCAAAATCCTTTACCGATATACAACAGTGTTCCCATATTACACTTACCCTCACAAAGAGGAAACGTTTGTGAGAAACTTCCCGAGCTCTCGCAGGTAACAGATGACGGACCCACTAGGCTATAACCAGTCGGACAAGCGAAATTGCATTGTTGATTGTAGCTTACTGATGTACCGGGTGAACACGAATAAGATAGGTTTTCTCCTAATGAAGGTACGGTGCACGTATTTACTGAGTTGATAATGAAAAGAATCAAACAAACCATGAGTGCATTTAGAAACACTCAAACAATCTCGGCATAAATATTCTTAATCCCGAATTTAATTTCCGATACTTCCTTAAAATGCGAAACCCTCATTCCTTGTTATTAACCCCAAACTGAGATAATAAATCATTCCCTAAGTAATGGATGTAGTAAATAAGTTGAAAATGAATAAACTGGAGGATACGACCGCCTAAAACTATATTAAGTAAAATATATTTCTGGTGATGACCAGTGAAAGACGGGCAGGAAAGAAGAAAAAAAGATGTTAAAGTACATACAATTTATAAATGAATTTATGAAAAGACACGTGTACGAAATACAAATAAGAACCTCCACATATTTATGTTAATTGTCGCAGGAGCAAGTGTCGTACAAACACACAATGTTATGTTTTAGGCCTTGTGATAGACGGTGAAAGTGGATTTTGTAAAGAACCAAAAAAAGTGAGAGGGGTTCTTTCCTTCCTACCTGACTCCCAAATATGTATAGACTATAGAAATAATGATTATAACATAAACCTAAAGCCGTCCCTTAATTAGCCTGCAAGGCGAACGCCACTCGAATCTTTCATTTGCAATCGGCGCAAATTGGCACGATCGCTCGTTCGCCACACGTGATATAGGCACAAATTTATATCCACCAACTGACAAAGGGATTGCTTTCTGCAACACAATCGCTTTGCAGAATTAGCCATTTCTTGTCTTAATTAGCTCCATGATTAAACCTTGTAAACACCTAGTTGGGCTGATAACATCAAGCAGTGGACGAGAATGTCATTTGAGCAGCTAACTAAAACAGCTGAAGACAGAAAGTTAGGGAGAGCCTGTGTCTCAAGGTCCATTTAATTTTCGCCCCTACGGCCTCAATGTTATGGGACATGAAGCCAGATAGATAGGTAATGAGGGAGATAGAAAAATAGAATAGCTTTACTATCCAATGGTTAAATAATATTGTTTTCTTCTTTACAATCAAAATGCCCCTCCCCCTATTTGTACATACCTTTGATATGTGTGTTGATCTTTTCATTGAACGTCCCCTTTTTTAATTGTGTTTTTTTTCTACACTCCTATCCCCATGATTACCCCATGATATTTTGGCAAATAATTCCCGTCACTCATTTTTGTGGTTAGCATTAATGTCGTTATAATGTTTGAGTTCTTATGTCAAACCTCCATATGATACAAAGGTAACACGTTCGTATATTTTAGTTCCTGACGATTGTCATGAAATAAGGTGATCTAAAATTTGAGAACTCGCAAACATGACTCTTATTATCTTTAGCATGTATTTGTTTCTTATTTCATCTAATTCTATAAACGTGATAGATTTATTTCTTGTAATTATGTATTTTCTTGAATATTATTGTAACGCCAGTGGAAACCAAATTTCTATGTAACTATTTGCAAAGACAAAATAAAATATCTTGTATCTTGTATATTGTATTAAGATATGTTCTGTTTCGTACTGTAAATTCTCTGGTCAGTAATTTTCAGGTTGAATTGAATCAAAATTGGTTTGAAGACAAGATATTGTGGTAACCAAGGTGATCTTACGGATGATTTCATGAACGTTGAAGAAAAAAAATGACATATGTGATCGTTAATAACCCAAATGTTAAAACTCGTAAAGGGCTTGTTCATAAACGTTCAGATTACGACGTGGCAATGGTCCTAATAAGGACTTCCAAGATTTACGTCTCTAAATCAGTCCGGCATCAGTTGCGTAATTGCGTAGGATTCAAACGTAAATACCTAACTCACAGTGCCACTGAGAAATTTACCCATGCTTCCTTTCGCCCCGGCTTGAGCTTCTAAATGCCCTTTTGTTCAACTTACCTCAAAAAAAGAGTTTATATTTAAAAAGACACTGGATGAAAGCCACTTTGTTCAACGCGGCTAATACCTGTAATTTCAGAGATGGACCTTCCCTATGATATTTAACTTTTGACCTACCCCAGAAACTAGTCAGAGTGTCTTCCTATGGGGATACATACTGTCACCAAGTTCGAAATTCATACCTCAAGAGGATCTTGAAATATCTCGATAACGAGGGGGAATACGTGTAATTTCAGTAATTGACCTCTATAACCTTTGGCCTTTGACATACGTACTCAAAATCTGATCAGATTGTTTTCCTATGGTAATACAAACTATCATCGAGTTTGAAGTTCGTATACCTCAAGTAGTTCCTGAGATATCGCGATAATGAGGCTAATACGAGCTGTTTCAGAAATTGACCGCTATAATCTGTAACCTTTGACCTAAATACCCTATAATCTAATCATATCGTCTTCCTATAGCGACACACACTGTCACAAAGTATGAAGTTCATACCTCACGAAGTTCTTGAGATATCGCGATAACCAGAAAGCGGGACGGACAGACGTACAACCAAAGAACATAATACCTCCTGCACCACCTTCAGTGGGCGGAGGCATAAATTAAAAACTATAAAATGGATGCAAACTTTTCCTTCCTTTTTAAATTTTCCCCCTTCTTTTTTAAAGGGTGGTGTGCTTATAAGAACTTGTTTGGTCTACTTTCTTGGGAGCGCTCTAAATGAACATAATAAAGAGATAAGAGAAGATCAAATTACATCTTGCCATTTTAAGATCTCTGAATACATAATTTACTTTTAAAAATACCTGGCGACAAACATATTTTAAACCACTTACAGCACCAAAATACCACTATTATTGATGTTATAAGCTAAATAAAATCACAATTAAGTCCAAAGCAGTGACACTAACATGCTATCAGGTCATTCGCAAATAAATTAAATTTTCAGTATTAATTATATAAATCATTATTAATTTAATTATTATTACTGCAATAATCAATTTAATTGTAATCAATATTATTATTATTACTTGTATTATTATTATTATAATTATCATTATTATCATTATCATCCTCATTGTTATTACACTATCAATATCATTATAGTTAGTAGTAGAAAAGTAGTAGTAGTAATTGCCATAGTAGTAATAATGGACGATGGAAGATGAAGTATTAGTTGCGCAACTATCCACAATACTGTATTACTGTGCCCGCATACGGTATTTAGTATCTTATCCAGTGTGTTGATTATAAAATAATTGTTAACATATTAAAGATGCGATTTTTTTTGTCTCGCTCTCTTCGCTCCCAAGTAAAAATTAGAAACAAATATACCCGAAGGTGTGTTCATGGCACTTGACGAGTTTCAGAGTGATGTACAAGTAATATTATGAGATGAATTTGGGACTGAGGTGACGCAAAACTTTATAGTTCTGATAAGGGTACCGTGACCAAAAAGGGGCTGATAAACGCTGGCTGGTACTATACACGCTCTGCCGGTAATTGCTTAGCCGTCAATTTCCTACCCTACTATATCAAATTCATAGCTTCAACCTTGGCCCAAACATTATACCTAACGCTAATCCCAATAATAATAATCCAAATAATAATAACCTTGGGCAGGGCTCATGGCGACTGCCTACTGATTGGCCAGCTGTCATCTAAGCTGACACTTAACTTACATGTACTAATTTCGACCTCTTCAAAACTAGTTTCTTTATATGATACCTTTTCAGGTATGTATTCCCGCTTCGCTATACAATATTTCTTTAAAAAAAGTATTTGTTTTATTACACAATATTCAGATAAATTTCTTTGGTGTAAATATGGTCCAATAAATACTTACCAGCAGTGATAGTAATGGTCGATACTGCACTTCGTTTACCATTGCTGACTGACGTCACAGAGATATTATAGATATCCCCGGGAGTCGATAGCCCAGTACAGGATGCTCTCAGGTCGTCTGAGGGGTAGACCTGGGCTGGTGAAGCAACTCCATTTGAACAGGAGACTTCATAGTATTCCACTATACCAATGGGCATGGTCCATGATGCAGTGATGGTGGTAGTAGGCAACATGCTACTTTCCTCATTCAAGGTGACTGCTTCAGGCACTGCAAGAAAAAGATGCAACATAAAGCCTCGTTCACATAATAAGTGGCAGAACCGCGACTTTTCAGAAATGATGACGAAAAGTGTAATACTATCACATTTCTGTTTATAATAACAAAGAGCTTAGTGAATAGGTATAGGGCCTTTGTTGCACACAGTTGCCATTTATTTACGCATGATATGTGGTGGTTTACCGCATAATATCTGGACGAACCTTAAATATGCGACTATCGTCTGGTGGTATTCTTTAAATTGTATGGTCTCTAGTGGTCATGTTTGCGATCACAGATACACAGTCTTGGTTGCAATCGTGAACATGACTAAACATATGTTTGAGAAGAAATGGAACCGGATAAATGTTTGAAAGCAAAATGGACTTTTCACATCAGGAGGCCATCAATAGATTCAAGCAGTCTGAAATTAATGGAGACTACTTTCATTTGATAATAAATTGTGACATTACATTTCATCACAGCTGAATAAACATGTACATGTATTCACATGTAACATGTAAATATTAAACATTTACAAACCATAAACTTTGCACAAATATGTTCCAACTATGATCTTATAGGGCAAGGTTTAATCATAGTTTTTAATTTTTATTGTTAACCTTAAAGGAAATAAAACATTGCTTGATAGCATTACATTGCACAATTAACAAGCCAATTTTTAATATACAACAGGGGGAAACGGCCTTTCCAATAAAAAAAAAAAGAAGAAGAAAGAAAAAAAAATTATACTAGGATTTGGGAATTTTAAAACGCTTACATCACTAAAATACCACACTTAAACATGTTATAAGATAACTAAAATTAGAATACAGTCCAAAGCAGTGACACTAACTTGGTATCAGGCCATTCGAAAATATATATATTTTTTTTAACAGATGTTTCTCCATTTATTAATAAATCAAATACAAAATATTTAAATAAAAATAATAGTATATAATATAATTGATTTACATCAAGTGACAACTGAAATACACGCACAAACATTCCTTATATAACATATATAATCAAATAATTAAAATAAATGCAGAGGCCAACTATCATAAGCATAAACGCTTGAATCGATATATTTTTTATTATCAATATTATTGCTTATTATTACTTCAATTATCAATATAATTGTAATAATTATTCTAATTCTCACAAGTACTATTGTTATAACTTTTGTTATTACAATTACCATTATCATGGTTATAACAATATCAATATCATTATGATAAGTAGTGGTACAGTAGTAGTAGAAGTAATTGTAGAAATAGTTAGTGGTACCATTATTATTATTATTACTATTAATAGTACTATCATTATCGTTATAAAGTGACACTAACATGCAACCAGGACGATGGAAGATGAAGTACTAGTTGCGTAACTCTCCACAATACTGTCTTACTGTGCCTGCATATATTATTTTGTATCTTCTCTAGTGTGTTGATTACAATATAAGTGTTTACATATTAGAGATGCGATGTTTTGTTTCGCTCTCTTCGCCCCCAAGTAAAACACTAGTAACAAATTTCCCTGAAGGTGTGTTCATGGCACTTGATGAGTTTCAGAGTGATGTACAAGTAATATAATGAGATGAATTTGGGACTGAGGTTACGCAAAACTTTATAATTCTGATAAGGGTACCGTGACTAAAAAGAGGCTGATAAGCGCTGGCTGGTACTATACACGCTCTGCCGGTAATTGCTCAGCCGTCAATTTCCTACCCTACTATATCAAATTCATAGCTTCAACCTTGGCCCAAACATTATACCTAACGCTAATCCCACACCCAAGACATGGAAAATTCTCTGTACATGTTACCCACATCTAACGTGAATGTCTTATTGTGAAGAAAAAAAACCTTGGGCAGGGCTCATGGTGACTGCCCACTGATTGGCCAGCTGTCATCTAAGCTGACACTTAACTTACATGTACTAATTTCGACCTCTTCAAAACTAGTTTCTTTATATGATACCTTTTCAGGTGTTAATTCCCGCTTCGCTATACAATATTTCTTTAAACAAAGCAATTGTTTATTACACAATTTTCAGATAAATTTCTTTTGGTGTAAACATGGTCCAAGAAATACTTACAAGCAGTGATACAAATGGTCGATACTGCACTGCGTTTACCATTGCTGACTGACGTCACAGAGATATTATAGATATCCCCGGGAGTCGATAGCCCAGTACAAGATACTCTCAGGTCGTCTGAGGGGTAGACCTGGGCTGGTGAAGCAGCTCCATTGGAACAGGAGACTTCATAGTATTCCACTATACCAATGGGCATGGTCCATGATGCAGTGATGGTGGTAGTAGGCAACATGCTACTTTCCTCATTCAAGGTGACTGCTTCAGGCACTGCAAGAAAAAGATGCAACATAAAGCCTCGTTCACATAATAAGTGGCAGAACCGCGACTTTTCAGAAATGATGACGAAAAGTGTAATACTATCACATTTCTGTTTATAATAACAAAGAGCTTAGTGAATAGGTATAGGGCCTTTGTTGCACACAGTTGCCATTTATTTACGCATGATATGTGGTGGTTTACCGCATAATATCTGGACGAACCTTAAATATGCGACTATCGTCTGGTGGTATTCTTTAAATTGTATGGTCTCTAGTGGTCATGTTTGCGATCACAGATACACAGTCTTGGTTGCAATCGTGAACATGACTAAACATATGTTTGAGAAGAAATGGAACCGGATAAATGTTTGAAAGCAAAATGGACTTTTCACATCAGGAGGCCATCAATAGATTCAAGCAGTCTTAAATTAATGGAGACTACTTTCATTTGATAATGAATTGTGACATTACATTTCATCACAGCTGAATAAACATGTACATGTATTCACATGTAACATGTAAATATTAAACATTTACAAACCATAAACTTTGCACAAATATGTTCCAACTATGATCTTATAGGGCAAGGTTTAATCATAGTTTTTAATTTTTATTGTTAACCTTAAAGGAAATAAAACATTGCTTGATAGCATTACATTGCACAATTAACAAGCCAATTTTTAATATACAACAGGGGGAAACGGCCTTTCCAATAAAAAAAAAAGAAAAGAAGAAGAAAGAAAAAAAAATTATACTAGGATTTGGGAATTTTAAAACGCTTACATCACTAAAATACCACACTTAAACATGTTATAAGATAACTAAAATTAGAATACAGTCCAAAGCAGTGACACTAACTTGGTATCAGGCCATTCGAAAATATATATATTTTTTTAACAGATGTTTCTCCATTTATTAATAAATCAAATACAAAATATTTAAATAAAAATAATAGTATATAATATAATTGATTTACATCAAGTGACAACTGAAATACACACACAAACATTCCTTATATAACATATATAATCAAATAATTAAAATAAATGCAGAGGCCAACTATCATAAGCATAAACGCTTGAATCGATATATTTTTTATTATCAATATTATTGCTTATTATTACTTCAATTATCAATATAATTGTAATAATTATTCTAATTCTCACAAGTACTATTGTTATAACTTTTGTTATTACAATTACCATTATCATGGTTATAACAATATCAATATCATTATGATAAGTAGTGGTACAGTAGTAGTAGAAGTAATTGTAGAAATAGTTAGTGGTACCATTATTATTATTATTACTATTAATAGTACTATCATTATCGTTATAAAGTGACACTAACATGCAACCAGGACGATGGAAGATGAAGTACTAGTTGCGTAACTCTCCACAATACTGTCTTACTGTGCCTGCATATATTATTTTGTATCTTCTCTAGTGTGTTGATTACAATATAAGTGTTTACATATTAGAGATGCGATGTTTTGTTTCGCTCTCTTCGCCCCCAAGTAAAACACTAGTAACAAATTTCCCTGAAGGTGTGTTCATGGCACTTGATGAGTTTCAGAGTGATGTACAAGTAATATAATGAGATGAATTTGGGACTGAGGTTACGCAAAACTTTATAATTCTGATAAGGGTACCGTGACTAAAAAGAGGCTGATAAGCGCTGGCTGGTACTATACACGCTCTGCCGGTAATTGCTCAGCCGTCAATTTCCTACCCTACTATATCAAATTCATAGCTTCAACCTTGGCCCAAACATTATACCTAACGCTAATCCCACACCCAAGACATGGAAAATTCTCTGTACATGTTACCCACATCTAACGTGAATGTCTTATTGTGAAGAAAAAAAACCTTGGGCAGGGCTCATGGTGACTGCCCACTGATTGGCCAGCTGTCATCTAAGCTGACACTTAACTTACATGTACTAATTTCGACCTCTTCAAAACTAGTTTCTTTATATGATACCTTTTCAGGTGTTAATTCCCGCTTCGCTATACAATATTTCTTTAAACAAAGCAATTGTTTATTACACAATTTTCAGATAAATTTCTTTTGGTGTAAACATGGTCCAAGAAATACTTACAAGCAGTGATACAAATGGTCGATACTGCACTGCGTTTACCATTGCTGACTGACGTCACAGAGATATTATAGATATCCCCGGGAGTCGATAGCCCAGTACAAGATACTCTCAGGTCGTCTGAGGGTAGACCTGGGCTGGTGAAGCAGCTCCATTGGAACAGGAGACTTCATAGTATTCCACTATACCAATGGGCATGGTCCATGATGCAGTGATGGTGGTAGTAGGCAACATGCTACTTTCCTCATTCAAGGTGACTGCTTCAGGCACTGCAAGAAAAGATGCAACATAAAGCCTCGTTCACATAATAAGTGGCAGAACCGCGACTTTTCAGAAATGATGACGAAAAGTGTAATACTATCACATTTCTGTTTATAATAACAAAGAGCTTAGTGAATAGGTATAGGGCCTTTGTTGCACACAGTTGCCATTTATTTACGCATGATATGTGGTGGTTTACCGCATAATATCTGGACGAACCTTAAATATGCGACTATCGTCTGGTGGTATTCTTTAAATTGTATGGTCTCTAGTGGTCATGTTTGCGATCACAGATACACAGTCTTGGTTGCAATCGTGAACATGACTAAACATATGTTTGAGAAGAAATGGAACCGGATAAATGTTTGAAAGCAAAATGGACTTTTCACATCAGGAGGCCATCAATAGATTCAAGCAGTCTTAAATTAATGGAGACTACTTTCATTTGATAATGAATTGTGACATTACATTTCATCACAGCTGAATAAACATGTACATGTATTCACATGTAACATGTAAATATTAAACATTTACAAACCATAAACTTTGCACAAATATGTTCCAACTATGATCTTATAGGGCAAGGTTTAATCATAGTTTTTAATTTTTATTGTTAACCTTAAAGGAAATAAAACATTGCTTGATAGCATTACATTGCACAATTAACAAGCCAATTTTTAATATACAACAGGGGGAAACGGCCTTTCAATAAAAAAAAAAAGAAAAGAAGAAGAAAGAAAAAAAATTATACTAGGATTTGGGAATTTTAAAACGCTTACATCACTAAAATACCACACTTAAACATGTTATAAGATAACTAAAATTAGAATACAGTCCAAAGCAGTGACACTAACTTGGTATCAGGCCATTCGAAAATATATATATTTTTTTTAACAGATGTTTCTCCATTTATTAATAAATCAAATACAAAATATTTAAATAAAAATAATAGTATATAATATAATTGATTTACATCAAGTGACAACTGAAATACACACACAAACATTCCTTATATAACATATATAATCAAATAATTAAAATAAATGCAGAGGCCAACTCTCATAAGCATAAACGCTTGAATCGATATATTTTTTATTATCAATATTATTGCTTATTATTACTTCAATTATCAATATAATTGTAATAATTATTCTAATTCTCACAAGTACTATTGTTATAACTTTTGTTATTACAATTACCATTATCATGGTTATAACAATATCAATATCATTATGATAAGTAGTGGTACAGTAGTAGTAGAAGTAATTGTAGAAATAGTTAGTGGTACCATTATTATTATTATTACTATTAATAGTACTATCATTATCGTTATAAAGTGACACTAACATGCAACCAGGACGATGGAAGATGAAGTACTAGTTGCGTAACTCTCCACAATACTGTCTTACTGTGCCTGCATATATTATTTTGTATCTTCTCTAGTGTGTTGATTACAATATAAGTGTTTACATATTAGAGATGCGATGTTTTGTTTCGCTCTCTTCGCCCCAAGTAAAACACTAGTAACAAATTTCCCTGAAGGTGTGTTCATGGCACTTGATGAGTTTCAGAGTGATGTACAAGTAATATAATGAGATGAATTTGGGACTGAGGTTACGCAAAACTTTATAATTCTGATAAGGGTACCGTGACTAAAAAGAGATGCGCTGGCTGGTACTATACACGCTCTGCCGGTAATTGCTCAGCCGTCAATTTCCTACCCTACTATATCAAATTCATAGCTTCAACCTTGGCCCAAACATTATACCTAACGCTAATCCCACACCCAAGACATGGAAAATTCTCTGTACATGTTACCCACATCTAACGTGAATGTCTTATTGTGAAGAAAAAAAACCTTGGGCAGGGCTCATGGTGACTGCCCACTGATTGGCCAGCTGTCATCTAAGCTGACACTTAACTTACATGTACTAATTTCGACCTCTTCAAAACTAGTTTCTTTATATGATACCTTTTCAGGTGTTAATTCCCGCTTCGCTATACAATATTTCTTTAAACAAAGCAATTGTTTATTACACAATTTTCAGATAAATTTCTTTTGGTGTAAACATGGTCCAAGAAATACTTACAAGCAGTGATACAAATGGTCGATACTGCACTGCGTTTACCATTGCTGACTGACGTCACAGAGATATTATAGATATCCCCGGGAGTCGATAGCCCAGTACAAGATACTCTCAGGTCGTCTGAGGGTAGACCTGGGCTGGTGAAGCAGCTCCATTGGAACAGGAGACTTCATAGTATTCCACTATACCAATGAGCATGGTCCATGATGCAGTGATGGTGGTAGTAGGCAACATGCTACTTTCCTCATTCAAGGTGACTGCTTCAGGCACTGCAAGAAAGAGATGCAACATAAAGCCTCGTTCACATAATAAGTGGCAGAACCGCGACTTTTCAGAAATGATGACGAAAAGTGTAATACTATCACATTTCTGTTTATAATAACAAAGAGCTTAGTGAATAGGTATAGGGCCTTTGTTGCACACAGTTGCCATTTATTTACGCATGATATGTGGTGGTTTACCGCATAATATCTGGACGAACCTTAAATATGCGACTATCGTCTGGTGGTATTCTTTAAATTGTATGGTCTCTAGTGGTCATGTTTGCGATCACAGATACACAGTCTTGGTTGCAATCGTGAACATGACTAAACATATGTTTGAGAAGAAATGGAACCGGATAAATGTTTGAAAGCAAAATGGACTTTTCACATCAGGAGGCCATCAATAGATTCAAGCAGTCTTAAATTAATGGAGACTACTTTCATTTGATAATGAATTGTGACATTACATTTCATCACAGCTGAATAAACATGTACATGTATTCACATGTAACATGTAAATATTAAACATTTACAAACCATAAACTTTGCACAAATATGTTCCAACTATGATCTTATAGGGCAAGGTTTAATCATAGTTTTAATTTTTATTGTTAACCTTAAAGGAAATAAAACATTGCTTGATAGCATTACATTGCACAATTAACAAGCCAATTTTTAATATACAACAGGAAACGGCCTTTCCAATAAAAAAAAGAAAAGAAGAAGAAAAAAAAAAATTATACTAGGATTTGGGAATTTTAAAACGCTTACATCACTAAAATACCACACTTAAACATGTTATAAGATAACTAAAATTAGAATACAGTCCAAAGCAGTGACACTAACTTGGTATCAGGCCATTCGAAAATATATATATTTTTTTAACAGATGTTTCTCCATTTATTAATAAATCAAATACAAAATATTTAAATAAAAATAATAGTATATAATATAATTGATTTACATCAAGTGACAACTGAAATACACACACAAACATTCCTTATATAACATATATAATCAAATAATTAAAATAAATGCAGAGGCCAACTATCATAAGCATAAACGCTTGAATCGATATATTTTTTATTATCAATATTATTGCTTATTATTACTTCAATTATCAATATAATTGTAATAATTATTCTAATTCTCACAAGTACTATTGTTATAACTTTTGTTATTACAATTACCATTATCATGGTTATAACAATATCAATATCATTATGATAAGTAGTGGTACAGTAGTAGTAGAAGTAATTGTAGAAATAGTTAGTGGTACCATTATTATTATTATTACTATTAATAGTACTATCATTATCGTTATAAAGTGACACTAACATGCAACCAGGACGATGGAAGATGAAGTACTAGTTGCGTAACTCTCCACAATACTGTCTTACTGTGCCTGCATATATTATTTTGTATCTTCTCTAGTGTGTTGATTACAATATAAGTGTTTACATATTAGACATGCGATGTTTTGTTTCGCTCTCTTCGCCCCAAGTAAAACACTAGTAACAAATTTCCCTGAAGGTGTGTTCATGGCACTTGATGAGTTTCAGAGTGATGTACAAGTAATATAATGAGATGAATTTGGGACTGAGGTTACGCAAAACTTTATAATTCTGATAAGGGTACCGTGACTAAAAGAGGCTGATAAGCGCTGGCTGGTACTATACACGCTCTGCCGGTAATTGCTCAGCCGTCAATTTCCTACCCTACTATATCAAATTCATAGCTTCAACCTTGGCCCAAACATTATACCTAACGCTAATCCCACACCCAAGACATGGAAAATTCTCTGTACATGTTACCCACATCTAACGTGAATGTCTTATTGTGAAGAAAAAACCTTGGGCAGGGCTCATGGTGACTGCCCACTGATTGGCCAGCTGTCATCTAAGCTGACACTTAACTTACATGTACTAATTTCGACCTCTTCAAAACTAGTTTCTTTATATGATACCTTTTCAGGTGTTAATTCCCGCTTCGCTATACAATATTTCTTTAAACAAAGCAATTTTTTATTACACAATTTTCAAATAAATTTCTTTTGGTCTAAACATGGTCCAAGAAATACTTACAAGCAGTGATACAAATGGTCGATACTGCACTGCGTTTACCATTGCTGACTGACGTCACAGAGATATTATAGATATCCCCGGGAGTCGATAGCCCAGTACAAGATACTCTCAGGTCGTCTGAGGGGTAGACCTGGGCTGGTGAAGCAGCTCCATTGGAACAAGAGACTTCATAGTATTCCACTATACCATTGGGCATGGTCCATGATGCAGTGATGGTGGTAGTACGCAACATGCTACTTTCCTCATTCAAGGTGACTGCTTCAGGCACTGCAAGAAAGAGATGCAACATAAAGCCTCGTTCACATAATAAGTGGCAGAACCGCGACTTTTCAGAAAAGATGACGAAAGGTGTAATACCATCACATTTCTGTTTCTAATAACAAGAGCTTAGTGAATAGTTGCTATTTATTTACGCATGATTTGTGGTGGTTTACCGCATCATATCTGAACGAGCCTTAAATATGCGACTATATGCGGGTATTCTTTAAATTGTATGGTCTCTAGTGGCCACGTTTGCGATCACAGATACACAGTCTTGGTTGCAATCGTGAACATGACTAAACATATGTTTGAGAAGAAATGGAACCGGATAAATGTTTGAAATTAAAATGGACTTTTCACATCAGGAGGCCATCAATAGATTCAAGCAGTCTTAAATGAATGGAGACTACTTTCATTAATTTTGATAATGAAGTGTGGCATTGCATTACATCACAGCTAAATTTACACGCACATGTTTCTACATGTGCATGCTCTAGGACATACTTACAAGAAGTGATTGTGATGGTCGATGCTGCACTGCGTTGACCATTGCTGACTGACGTCACAGAGATAGTATAGTTATCTCCAGGAGTTGATAGCCCAGTACAAGATGCTGTCAGGTTGTCTGAGGGGTAGACCTGGGCTGGGGAAGCAGTTCCACTGGAACAGGAGACTTCAAAGTAATCCACTATACCATCGGACATGGTCCATGATGCAGTGATGGTGGTAGTATTCAACATGTTACTCTCCTCATTCAAGGTGACTGCTTCAGGCACTGCAAGAAAAAGATGCAACATAAAGCCTCGTTCACATAATAAGTGGCAAATCCGCGACTTTTTTAAAACGATGACATCAAGTATAATAGGCATCACATTTCTGTTTCTTATAACAAAGAGCTCAGTGAATAGGCACAGGATCTTTGTTTCACACAGTTGCTATATATTTACGCATGATATGTGGTGGTTTACCGCATCATATCTGAACGAGCTTAAATATGCGACTATCGTCTGGTGGTATTCTTTCAAATCTTGCAAAATGGAGGCATGACATGGCTTTGTAGCCTTTGCAAACTTGCACTTTCTGCCTCCATTCTGCATTTTACTTTAGGTTAATTTTAGGATTTTATTGGATTAACTTTGGAACCATGTAACTGGTGAGTTGTCATTTATATTGAGGTTTCTTTGTAATTACTATTTTTCTGTAGATTATTAGATTCCTTGATGAGCTGTGACTTGTGAATTCTATGCATACAAGATTGCAGTCTCATTTATTAGAGTTAGCGTCATGATACCTATCCTTGCAACCGCCTGCCTTTTGGCAACAGTTATTAAGTGCTCAATACCCCAGTTGCCAGGTGCAGAATGGAATTATCTGAATACCAGACTCGCGGATCGTCTACGCCTATTACATAATGACCTAGCAACAGACACGCTCACGCCAGCTGAAGCCGGTTCCAACTTTGAATCTCTTCTTCAAGATTTCTTCGCTGAAATACCCGAGTTTTTCAACAATCAGAATGAACAGAGATCGTTCTCCCGACGCGAACCAAAGCGTCTGGATGAGGCGCGGAGGATGAAGAATCGTCTTCGCCGTCGTGCATTCAGGCAGTCTAGCTCGAAAGAAGATAGAGACATGTTTCATGCAGCTCTCGCAACCCTACACTCATCTTAAGAAAAGACGCGATGAGCAAACCCGTGAGCGAAATACGCAATATGAAGAACGGTGTTTCAAAAGAAATTTCTGGGACTACATCAGAAAATCATGAAAGACTCTCTATACTCTCGTAGTGCCACGCCCACTTTCAGTGCCGATACCGCCAATGCCTACTTCAAATCACGCTACGAGTACCCGTCGCGTATCGACCCTTCTAGTTTATCCTGGATTCCTCGGCTCAAGAACCCAATTTCAGACTTTAATACAGATCCCATTAGACCAAACGACGTTAAAAATGTTCTCCAAATGAAAAGTTCCAATTCTTCTCCAGGTCCCGATGGTATCTATTATGGTATGCTTAAAAAACTGCCGTGTACCCACCACTTTCTTGCAACACTTTATAGTAAACTATTACGCAACCCAGTCCCCCACAATCTTGGTCTCGGAGTAGAGTATCGTTAAGTCATAAAAAAGGGTGATACAAACCAACCTGAGAATTTTCGAACGATAGCATTATCAAGTACGACTGGCAAGATATTTCACCATATACTTGCCAATAGAATTGAAACTTTTGTAACGGATAACGATTTTGTAGATCGCACTGTCCAGAAGGGATTCTTGCATGGTATTTCTGGCTGTCTTGACCACAATACAATGGTTCATGAAATTATTAAACACACTTTACTTGGTTTGATCTTGAAGATGCTTTCGGATCAGTACCGCATGATCTTATTGAATACATTTTTTATCGTAATAATATTCCTAGACCAATTGTTGATTATGTCATGAACCTGTACTCTTCCCTTGATGGTTTTGTTTCGACTAACGAATGGTACTCACAACAATTTCATTTCAAAATGGGCATATTCCAAGGAGATCCGTTATCACCAATAATTTTTCTCCTTTGCTTCAATCCAATAATTGAAGTTCTGTCGGATAATAACCGATTTGGATACGAGCTAGATGGCCAAAAGCTCATCACTGCACCATTAGCAGATGATTTTTGTTTAATAACAGGTAATAAGAGAACCCATCAGCGACTCATGAATACAATCTCTAGTCGAACTTCGTCGCTTGGGTTAAAATTAAAACAGAGAAAGTGTAGAACCCTTTCAATATCTGGAGGTTCACCAACTGACTTGAAATTCCACTTAGATAATATTGAACCTGAAACCCTGAAAACGGAAGAGTTCAAATTTCTAGGTTCACTTGTATCGTATGAAAACTCATCAGATGATATATATCAGTATGTAAAATCAATGATTGAAGTCGGTGTTACAAATATTGATAAAGCTCTGGTACGTAATGAATTCAAATTGAAAGTATTTGCCGACTATTTTCTGCCATCCCTGAATCCCACCTCACAGTCAATGAGCTCACTGATACTCATCTTAAATTACTAGATGTATTATGTAATAGATACTTGAAAAAATGGTCCGGCCTTGCCAGACCGGCCATGTTGGCCTTCCTTCACATGCCAGAATGTCTTAACATACCCAACATTTCTGATTTATACTATGAGGCTCACACAATAAACTACACAAGAATAAGAGCTATACTGGTGATGCTAAGGTAAATCACTGCCTAGATGTTGCCCTTCAAAGAGAATCTCAGTGGACCAGAAAAAGTCAACAG
This sequence comes from Mesocentrotus franciscanus, assembly GCA_037976565.1. Taxonomy (NCBI): domain Eukaryota; kingdom Metazoa; phylum Echinodermata; class Echinoidea; order Camarodonta; family Strongylocentrotidae; genus Mesocentrotus; species Mesocentrotus franciscanus. The sequence goes on along the minus strand of CP137681.1, from coordinate 12,231,122 downwards.
TGGTGAATAGTCACAATGTTTTTCAATCGCTTCAAGATCCTAATGCCACTCTTTCAAAATTGAAGAAACAGGTTAAAGACTCTTTAATACAAAAAAGGTCACGAGACTGGCTCAATAATATCCAGTCACTCTCAGTCCAAGGCAAGTTTTTTGAACTTGCAAACCTGGAATCATAATCAGGAGAATGGAAAAGCCTGATGTACAATCTACCCAACAAAGTTGCAAAGTTTCTCATGAATTCGCCTTCAGATACACTTAATACAAATGCAAACCTTTCTCGATGGGGAAAATGGGCATCAGCAAAATGTAACAAATGAGAAAATAGAGAAACAGTACACCATGTATTGAACGCATGCCCTGTGTCACTTGATGAGGGACGCTATACTTAGCGCCATGAAAACGTACTTTTGTATCTTGCCGAAATTATTCAAGAAGGCATCGCTAATGTTAGCGACACTATTATGTACACAGACCTGAATGTAGAGCGATGGACAAAAGAAGGCATCTCCACAATTCCACTAGAGTGTACACAAACCAACCTCATCCCAGAAATTTGTGTTTTTTGGAAGAACTTAAAGAAAATTCTCATACCTGAATTGTCAGTTCCCTTTGAAACGAATATAGTTAATGCACATGAATATAAATCAAACAAATATGCCCCTTAGTTACCGACATACAAGCTAATAGATATTCTGTGGTGTATCTTCCTTTGAAATCGACTCTAGAGGTCCTATTTCGCCAGACAATGTGAAGAGGCTAAAGCAGCTGTGGAAAGAAATTGGAAAACCTATCAACTTGAAACAAGTTCGACAGAATCTATCCAAACTATCTATTGTATCTCCGTTTGTCATCTACTACTCAAAATATGCCAATAAATGGGAAACCAAATTTCCTCTTCGCATTTCAAGTATGTAAGGGGTTAATCACACACACACACACGCACACGCACACCCGCACACACACACACACACACATATATACACACAAAACAACAAAAAACACCTTGTAACCAGTCTAATATTTTCTTTCTATTGCTCGCCTCTTTTCATTGCCTGGCATTGACAGAATCCTCTTTGTATTAAACATTAACCCAAATGACACTCTCATAATACTCATTATGTATGCTTCCTATAGATTTAGTTGATATATTCAATGATTTTTCAATATTTAGCTCCTTTTATTTCAACTATAACTAGGAATATCCAAAACTCCTCAGTCCTCAATATTGTAAAATTAGTTTATTTTTTGTTCGTATAAAAATTATATGTATCTTTACTGCCCTATTTATTCCGGTAAAATGGAAATGTCCTGGGCTATTGTATCTTCTCCTTTGTTGTGCAAGTTTGAACAATAAAGTGATGTTAAAAAAAAATACCTAGTGGTAATGTTTGCGACCGCAGATACACGGTCGTAGTTGCAACCGTCAACATGAGTGAACATATGTTTGATAAGAGAAGGACCCGGATACATTTTTGAAAGCAAAATGTTCTTTTCAAATCAATAGACTCAAGCAGTCTTAAATGAATAAAGACTTCTTTCATTTGACAATGAACTGTGGCATTACGTTTCATATTCCAGAATACTATTTAAAATCTCATGCAGAATAAAAAAATACTTGAGTTCTAGTAAAGATGAAAAATACTTCTGAGTTATTTTCATTTTGTCATATGTCAGTTTGAAGAATATCATAGTAGAAGTGTCCCCTGAAGAGGACTGCTCTTCCAATATGGTCTAACTCAGAATATGACAGGAAATAGCCGCGAATTTGGACCAAACATGTGTGTGTATAGTTCCATATACCTATTTGTATGTGCACTGCATGTTTTTTTTCTCGTACATTCTTTATTTTTTATTACAACCCTTTTTTCTGCTGATCTAGCCTCCTCTTTCTAAAGCTTTTGCTATCATTCATTTTCCTTTTCTTTGTTGCCCTTTTCTATTTCCCCGATTTTTTCCTCTTTACCTCCTTCCCCACATTCATAATTTCCTTATTGTTACATATTTGTTAACTTCTTGATTTCCTATGTACCCCCACCCTAGCCTCTACATTACTGAAGGGTGATGAACAATTAGGCATGCTATCATCTCTAAAGCAGACAAAGAAAGCATGCACGTGGTTATGCAAATCAAAACATGTCGGTGTTAAAAGAATGTATGGAAATTATTAATACCGCAAAGAATGTACTAAGTGAATCTCAAACCTTGAAAAATGTGAAACGCGTCCTAAAAGACGTTATCGCCGAAGACAAAGGGTGCAAATAAAAAAGGTAAAAGTGCTCCTTACCCCCTCCCACACTGAGCGAAATATAGGTCGGCGCGATTTTCAAATTTCCGGGGAAAAAAAAATAAGTGACCACTACCCCCCTCCCCACTAGAGCGAAATATCGGTCGGCGCGATTTTCAAATTTCCGGGGGAAAACAAATTAGTGGTCACTCCCCATCCCCCACACTGAGCGATAGGCCCGATTTTCAAATTTTAAAACACACCCCTTGAAAAAATCCTGCGTACGCCACTGGACCGTATACCTTCTCAAGCTAAACAAGAAATGCAGTTGTAAAAAGAAAAAGAGAGGGAACTTACGTGATGAGGAATAGTGTATGGTCTTCTAATTGTCGGAAGACAGAAATTCCTTTAGGATAATAGGGCTGACTTATCTGATTTGTAGTCAGGTGATCTGAATTTTTAGATGATCGGCCTGATTATTTTCAATTATCCTAGGTGTTTGATGTTTCTATCCCATAGTATGGTAGTTTGAAGTCTTTAATTAATTTCTATAAATATTGCTGGAATAGGAAAGATTCTTTATCAAAGGATATTATCAATGAATTACATTTAAAATAATTTACTTTAAAATATTGCATTTGTTACGGTAACTCTGCTACAGCGGAGTGATATTCCGATAGGATGGGTATCGGGTTGCAATGAATGTCGGCAGCGTGGTTATTTAGTTATTTGGAGTGTCTGCTTGTGACGTTTGATTTATGTTTTATTTATTGAACTCACTCAGATGCTTAGATAAACGGGAGGCAAGTTATTTCCATGACGACGTAGAGGGTGTGCACATTGTATAGACTGCAATTAAAGATGGCGGCGCCCATGCCCATATCATTGTATGAAATGTTTTTTGGTATTTATCTGTATAAAAGTTGAACATGTATTTACAATGGATAGTGAAAGTGAATTCATGATTCGATGCACATGATTTGATTACTTGTTGTTATTTAGATTTAGATTACTTGTTGTTATTTTTTTTTTTTTTTTTAAACATTGGTTTAATGAACAAAAATTCATTCAAAAAGTCACTAAATGTCAAATATCTGGTTGAATTCAATATGAAGTGTGTGAACTGATATTTTGAATTTGATAAGTTTGCAAATGACAGGCATTTGACAAGATCAGATCTAACGAACAGAAATGTTCTGTGAGCTGTTTTGAATTTTGAATTTTGAATGTTGATATTTTTCGCAAATAAAGCAGTTATTATATTTACATTTCTCATGATTTGATTTAAACACGACAAATTCATAATATTATAGATCTATATAATATAAAATAAATGTTGTGCAAAGGATAAATTTACCGATTTACCCAAATTTGCACTTTTTCATTTATCCCAATATAGGTGTTCTATGCATGGTTCAAGTATTCAATGATGGTAATATCACCCCCTCTCCCCTGCCCCTTAACACACACTTCGAATTCTAGTTTCATGAAGCATGCACTACAGTAGCAAGCATGGATTTACGTTACCATCGGGTTTTTGGGGTCTAAACTGAGCAGTTTGTAATACGTACCGTTTCATTGGCTCCGAACCCATACAATCCACTGTGTTAATTGATGCTTATTGGTTTATTGACCTTTATAATGGTGTTTTAAAAGCGTTCTCTAATGCTTTGTTTAAAATGTTTTATTCACAATAATTGTTCGTGGTTAATACATCATACGGTCCATATCGTGCTTGTTAGGAGTTCATCTATTTTAATTGTAACGCAAAATGTTCAATTCTTTGAACTACCCAATTTTCATTGATTTACTATGTTTGCATTTATCTTGTTTATCCTAATTTGAGCGTTTCTATGCCTGGTTCAAATATTCAGTGATCCCCGGGCATTGGAGGTTGGGTAATGCATGGCAGGTTGGGTAATGTATGGCAGGAATGTTTTAGACGGCTGAGCCGGGTGTCTTCTCATGAGAGAAAGCTTAAACATAAAATAACCTTTTTTTCTGCCGTGCGCTTGGGATTGTGAACACTGGCTTTTCACTTTCACTGGAATGAAATTTTGGGAATGCTTTTCAAATTAGTAGATTGCTTTCTCTTATGACAGAGGCTTTTTGTTCGGCTGTCTAGGATTATTTGGGGTTTTCGCGTCCTACTTTTTGGTGTAATGATTGTTCTGTGGAATTAGCATCTCTGATGTCATGGACTTTCAAGCATGAATAAACACTATCATCGAGTGTTTGGGTTCGGAGTTGAGAGGTTAGTGTTATTGTCTCTTTACAGATCACGCTTCAAATAAGTTTTTGCGCTGACACTATTTTCTTGGCTCTGAACCCATATACCCTGTTCGTTTTCCTTTCAACATTCAGTATGCATGCTCTTAAGGTATTCTTATTCCTTTATTTATATTTCGTTAGTGAATTAATGAACGTAACCAAAATTCTGTTTTAATAGCCCTTCTTTTTAAAGATGATCTTTGGTCCTTATAAATCCTCATTGTTTAATCACCCCCTTCTTTTATCCCGCGGTTTATGCTTCGTTGACTTTGTCATTCTCAGCTCTTTTATACCCCATCCTTTCTCACTCAAATGTCTTTTGAATACTGACTTACATTTCCTGTTTCGCCTTATTCTAAATAATCTTGATATTGGAGCTTGTAACACTTTTTGTTGTTGTTTTTTTTTGTTTTAGTACGGTGGCGTCTCGTGGCTTACCGGGCAGAGTAATTTGATGAGGCAGCATGCTTTTGTTGTTGCTGTTTGTATATATATTTTTTAAAATATTTTTTCTTGCCCTCAGGATGCTTTGCTCACGGTCTGCCACGATGCGCAATCGCATGAGGTCTAAATAAATAAGTATTTAATAATGACGTTTTTTCTTTTTTTTCTTTTTTGTATATGTATTTTCTAAAAAATGAAAGTAATTTTCATTATTATTTCTGTTATATTCACTCTTTTGTTGCGTATAATTATAATTATGACTAGTCTACATTGAAAATCTATTTCGAACTTCTTTATCTATATCAGGGAGTTCAAGATAGTGTTGTTTTGCTTTGTAATGCTTTGTTACGATTTTGCGGATGTTTATCGTTTATTCTCCAAGCCTGCGGAGATTTCTTGTAATATATTCATATCTGTTAAATGTTCGTCTTTTGTTTGTATATGTTTACTTGTGTATTTTTTCTTGTCTATACTTAATTTCCATTTTTATATCACAATGTTGTCCATACAGACCGATTCTCTTTTTCTAACTAAATTTGAAACTTCCATTTTAGATACTGCGCATTATTGTATATTATACTACTATTTTGTTACGCAATCCTTTTGTGGTCAAACTCTAAATGGATACGTTACATAATAACTTAGCGTTTAATTCTCTTCGTGATGATCGATATGATGAGACTATCGCCAATTCTCTAACTGAGTACATTACTAACCATCAATTCAAAGACTTTATGTGTAATAATAATATTAATAAAGATACATTTTCTTTATTCCATTTAAATATTAGAAGTATTAATAAACATTTTGATGATTTTCAATTCCTCTTAGATAATTCGTCCCAATGTCTTCCCTCTATAATTGGGCTTACCGAGACTTGGTTAACCACAGATCCTAACCCACCATTTGCCCTACATGAACATGATTTTATTTTTAGTAGTAGGAAGGAAAAACTTGGAGGAGGTGTTGGTTTATATGTTTCAAAAAATTATTCTTACAATGTTTGTAATGATATTACTATAATGAACAATATCTTGGAATCCTTGTTTATTGAAATCTTATTGCCAGGTCGGAAGAATGTAATAATTGGTGTAGTTTATCGACCCCAAGTAGTAATACTTTAGATTTTTTATCGTCCCTAACTGATATTTTGAATAATTCGGTAATGATTAATAAAGATTGCTTTATAATGGGTGACTTCAATATCAATTTATTAAAATATGATACTGATAATTTATGTCATGATTTTTTGGAAATATTTTTATCAAATTCATTCTTCCCACTTATTTCTAAGCCCACTCGTGTAACTAATAATTCTGCTACATTGATTGATAATATCTTTAGTAATGTCATTCCACATCCTGATTCATACATTATACTTTCTGATATATCTGATCATTATCCCATTTTTACTCAGTTTACTCTTTCAAATTCAGTCCACGGTGGACGGCCTCGTCCATTAAGACGTCGAGCTTCCCCAGAGAATATAGCAAGACTTGGAGCCAGTTTAGAGCACGCAGATTGGTCAAGTGTTTATAACACTGATGATGTAAATAGTTCGTATAATAATTTTTAGATATTCTGAATGAAGAGTTAGATACATGTATTCCCTTACAAAGAGATAAAGTAAATAATTATAAAATTACCCCTAGACTTCCCTGGATTTCGAAATCTCTTCTAAGATGTATTAATAAAAAGAATAAGTTGTACTATAAGTATAAAGCAAATCTTACAGATAGAACTAAAAGTAAATATACTTCGTATAAGAATGCTTTGATTAGAATTTTGCGTTTTGAAAAGAAGAATTATTTCGTGAATCGCTTAGAGTTTTATAAACATGATATGCAGAATACTTGGAAAATTCTTAAACAGGCTATGAATTTGGTCCATAATAAAAATGATATTATTAAAATTAAAAGGGATAATGAAGTGATCGATGATTCTGATATGATTGTAAATATTTTTAATAAACACTTTTCTTCGATTGGTGAGACGTTAGCACAAAATATACCACAATCAAAAAAATCTTTCACAGATTTTTTAAACGCCCCAAATACAAATTCTATTTTCTTTGTTCCAGCTCATAGATTTGAAATAATAGATATTGTTTCTCATTTGAAAAACAAGAAAAGTTCTGGTGTTGATAATATTAATAACTTAATTTTAAAAGGGATAATACCTTTCATTGTAGATCCATTGGTTCATATCTTTAATTTGTCTTTCTTGAATGGAGAAGTACCTAATGTTATGAAAATTGCAAAAGTTATTCCACTATTTAAGAAGGGTGATAAGCAAGATGTAAATAATTATCGCCCGATATCTTTATTATCATCTCTTTCGAAGGTTTTAGAAAAACTTATACATAAAAGAACAGTTGCTTTTTGAAAGTTCATAATATTTTTTGTGATTCCCAATTTGGATTTAGAGAGAAACATAGCACGAGTCATGCATTATTATCACTTGTTGAAAAGGTAGCTCATGCTCTCGACTCCTCTTATCATATGGTTGAAATACTCCTGGACTTCTCCAAGGCCTTCGACACGATCAACCACGATATTTTGCTTCATAAACTTTCTCATTATGGTATACGTGGGAAGGCCTTGGAGTGGTTCAGGAGTTACCTTTCCGATAGGAAACAGTTTGTATTTCTGGATGGTCACACTTCTGAATTACGAAATATTAATTGTGGGGTTCCTCAAGGTAGTTTGCTGGGCCCGCTTTTGTTTATTATTTATATTAATGATTTTTATAGATCATCAGATATGGCGTCTTTTATATCATTTGCTGATGATACAAATTTGTTCTTTTCACATACAAATCCAAATACTCTTGTTGAAATTGTAAATTTTGAATTAGAAAAAATTATTCAATGGATCCGAGCTAATAGGCTGTCTTTAAATTTACAAAAGACTAAATATATGCTTTTAGTAATTCAATAGATTCTTTGCCAACTGATTTAGTTTTTGATGACACTCATTTGGAAAAGGTTACACATTCTAAATTTCTAGGTGTAATAATTGATAATAAGCTTTCATGGAAAGTTCATGTCGATAACATTTCTAAAAAAATTTCGAGAAATATTGGTATATTAAATAGACTTAAAACACAACTCCCATCTTCAGCATTATTAACATTATATTCATCCTTAACATTACCTTATCTGAATTATGGCTTACTCGCATGGGGTAACGCTCATCAGAACATTTTAGACAAACTTTTATTGTTACAGAAGAGAGCAGTTAGAATTATTTCCCAGGCAGATTTTCGTGCACACACTAATCCGTTGTTTTATGATAATAATATTTTGAAAGTAAAAGATTTGTATTTGCTTCAATTAGGTCAATTTATGTATAAAAATACTAATGATTTGCTGCCCAAAATTTTTAAGACTATGTTTTTAAAAAATCGCTCTTTTCATCAACATTCAACTAGACAATCGGAAGAGTACCATTTGCCATTACTTCGAACTTCCTTCGCTAAAAACACTTTTATCTATGATGGCCCAAATTTGTGGAATTCCTTTACTGATTCATTGAAAAATGCCCCTTCATTATATACATTTAAGAAAAGATTAAAAATATTTTTGTTCTTAAAATATAAAGTAAATTAGTTTGATTTACCCCCTGACACCCACACACACACACTAATACTTACACATTGTACACGATGCATCATTGTCTTGGTCATTTTGAGGAGAATACGCGCATACTTTCCCTTATTTTCTCTTTAATAATTATATGCGCAGTTATCGATTTATACGGTCTTACTTTTTACTGATAATCTGATTTGTATTGACAATAGTATACGGAATGTAGAATAACTGATTTGTTGTTTTGGAAATGTTACGTCCACGTCTGTGCTGTATATTCGTTTTTTTGTTTTGTTTTTTTGTTATTGAATGTCTTTCTCTGTCTTACATTGTCTCTACTTGTTACTGTTCTGTCTTCGCGGGCTTGTCATTGTCTTTACTTTATTTATTTATTTTTTTATTTTTAAAACAAAGAGCAAACTTTTATATTAATATATTTGTGTTTTTTGTTCTGTATAAGCTAATTTGTGTAATGCTACTTTGTTATTTTGAGGGACCCATAATCTACAAGTATCCACTTTTTAATGGGTCCCTCCATTTCCATAGAAAATATCAATTTTTTTTTGTATTATGTTATTCAAATTTTGTTTATATGCAGTTTAAGTATTTGTAAATGATATTATTCACATGTTATCTTGTTCAATTTTTTGTTTTGTTTTAATGAAATATTGTTCTGATTTCTGTGGAAATGAAAAATAAACTTGAATTGAATTGAAAAAAAAAAGACAATAGTGGACACTGTAGTTGATTTAATGGTTAAGCTATTACAGGTTGATAAGAAGTGATAACTTGCTAAGTGTAGGAATTATACAATTTCTGCTTTGTTTTTCAGATGACCCAAATAAATTGATTTTGGCCTTGTAGTTTTGATTGTTCGGTGCTTTAATTTTTTAGCATGACCTGTGTAATGCATTAAGAGTCAAGATGACCTGGTTTCCTGCGAGTTCTAGAGGTGTCGGTGGTTGGTGATCACCAGTAGCCTTTGACTTTGGGTAGGCATTTATTATTTTACTTCGAAATTGCACTTTGGACAATTGGTTGAAAGATGCGAACTGTGTCAAACAAAAGGTTAATTTAGGAATCTTATTCAGTAAAGACTAGTTGTTTTCAGAAATTATTGTTTTGAATACCTGTTTATGTAATACATGCATTCATATTTGATAATATAATAATAATAATAATAATAATAATAATAATATCAAAACGGTTTTTCTGACGGTTGGTGATCACCAGTAGCCTTTTAACTTTGGGTAGGCATTTATTATTTTATTTATAAATTGTACTTTGGACAATTGTTTGAAAGATGCGAACTGTGTCAAACAAAAGGTTAATTTAGGAATCTAATTCAGTAAAGACTAGTTGTTTTCAGAAATTATTGTTTTGAATACATGTATATGTAATACATGCATCATATTTGATAATATAATAATAATAATAATAATAATAATAATAATAAAACGGTGCTTATGAAGCGCTTTCACCGTAGTCTGTAATATAGATATAGATATAGATTGTAAGGCTCGATCAAGAAAAAGTGTTTTATATTTGACCCCTGGGTTGTTTTGTTAGAAACAAATATGGTTTAATGGAACATGTGTCATTTCGCATTTATTACTTGTTTAGTAATGTGATAAATTGGAATTATGTTATTTATCATCTTTCTATTCTCTATATGTGATTGTAGGGTTTTTCTGGATACAAACTTCAATAAAGATCATGAAGCACAAATCTGGTGTCCCTGAGCTTTAATCGAGTTCACTCTGCTCCCTAAAACGGTCCACCCCGTGTATATCATATTGTTTTAAAACAACTCACCCCACGACACAAAAGGCCTCCTTTTAGTTTTGCCACTCGTAAAGGAATCGATTTTCTTCCGACTCCTGAAAATCTGAAACTGTGGGGAAAAAACTAAATGACAAATGTACCGTGTGCAATCGTAAGGATATCGTTGTACATATCCTAAACACATCGAGTGGCAATACATCAATGTGAATTTACTTACAAACATAATAGCGTGTTACGTTTTATTGTACATGAGTTGTAAAGAATTGTAGGGAAAGAAAAAATCTAATTTGGTTTCAAGTAGGAAGCAGAGGTGTTGTAACAAAGGAAGAGAAAAAAAAAACATCCGAAAATATTCCGTTAATACCAGAATATGTAAGAATATTATATTCACGAATAGTGTGTTGTAGGATCTTATGTCACATACAATTCTAGGGTCGAACCGCGGTTGACGCTCCTGTGTTAATGACTTGTGTATAAAGGCTCTTCTCCCCCGTCATTTTCTCTCACAAAGACTTTTTTCTCTTCGTTTCCATCTTTTCTACTTTTATTCACACCATCCTTTTTTTTCCTTTTCCTTTTGTTGACTATTCTGATATCATTCTGTTCATATTGCAACCAAAAACTCTTCTTCACATAATATTGATCTTATTATACAAACCAACAAATTAGGTTTAAAAAAAAAATCACTACATGCTGTTCAGCATAGATGGCTCTGGGAGGAAGCCGAGAACGATAACAAAATGCGTTCGATGGTTCACCGACCATGGATAAAACCATCAAAAAAGAGAAAACCTTTTTATATATACATGTAGGTACAAACAACTAGCATTTCCGCTCTCAATATTACCCCGAACACTTGACCAAACCCATCGTCTGGTAGCGTGACCTAATTTCACGCACAGTTCCATTATCTCAAAAACATCGGTAGGATTTCGAAAATCTGATACTACCAATGGAAAGAGGAACCTATAATTACCCAGTGACGACATTTTGAAAATATTACCAAAATATCGGCAGTTTTTGCAGTTTTTTTGTGTCCGTTCCGAAAAAATATGAAGTTACCGACAAGGGTCTGCAAATATTCATTTTGAGAGAAGATGTCATCAAAATTTTGAGTGGAAGTGATACAAACTGATTATGTGATATTTTACCTTCCACTTATTTTGGTGGATCGCTCTTTTGGATAAATCAGCTATAAACTCTCGTGCGCGAATTAAGGACTCGGTGATTTTATGAGAAATCATGTATTACATACCTAAATATTATTTAAATGTCCGTGAATTTTGAATACCCCCTAATACATATTCCAACCAATTGCTAGTAGAGATAGGTCACTAGCGGTTGCCCCCGTTCATAGATCAAATTCATGGAGCAATGAAAAAAGTTCCCTCCCATATAGATTGTATGTGGGTGAGAACTATTTGAAGCTCCATGTATTGACCAATGATCGCGTATGAGTGCGTGCGTCACAACCATAGCGTATTGAAATAGATAGTTGCGACATTTGATAACAATGAAGCTCCTAATAGTTCCCTCCCACATAGAATCTTAATGCCCGCGTCACACTGTCCGGAAGTTGACCCCCGATGGACACACGAATATGGATTTTTGAATTTCGCACGAAGATGGCCCCGAACTTGGTCAGCAGCCGATCAACAGCCGAAGCAAGTACGATGCCTACAGAAGGTCACACGATAGCACCCGAACCACACACGAAGGCAACACGAAGATGTGAATTTGTATTAAAGGGCGGGTTCAAAGAAAATCACAAATATGGCAAATAACATATTACTAGAAACTGGTAAGCTAATAGATGGCCATCGTACAAGTTGTAGGTCAACTTCAAATCGGATGATTTATAAAAATACAAATAAAACCACCTCCATAGCATCTGGGATATGCGAGAGATTCGCCAGAAAAATAACGATGTTTTAATGCCGTCACAATATGAACCAATCCTGCCCAAGCAGACGACATCCCATAAAGAATGAACATAATTGCAATGCTATTATTTCTCAAATTATAATGAGTTTAGTGTATATAAATGTGATGGAATTTTACACCATTCAAAAGGGATATGACCCCGATTCTGATAACTAAATTCTTTTGTTTGTAAATACACAGGATAGGGGTTAATGAACAATCAAAGAAACCACACTTTCAAATTTAAAACCCCTGGAATGAAAGCATGGACGCATTTGTTCCTCTTGAAACGCCGAACATACCGCGGTGTATGCAGCTGAAAATACAATGGCGTCTTATTTTGTTTACAAGCGACGGATTCCTTAATTTTTTATCGCTGCATTTTTCATCAAAATAATACCATGCGGGGGTTTAGAGTGAGGCAATAGATTAAACATTTAGCCTGACGGTAGTGAAGTAAGAGAAATAACTGAAGAGAAGACGACGAAACAGGCACTGAAAATGTGTGAGATGTCATGGGACATCGTCTGCTTGTGCAAATCATGTTCAACATGTGACGTCACACATCTCAGCAGCGATCGGAGAGCATTTCAGGTGCTATGTCGGGGCTGTATTTAAGAGTTTTGTAATTCATAATAATCATTACTTCGAATGTTTCCGAGCATGGAATTTTGATAACCTTGTCAAATCAAAGTGTTACCTTTGCAATAATGACAATAAAGTGAGTTTTTAAAATCAATGAACCTGATCTTTAAGTAGTTTACCCGCAGGCCACACGAAGGCTACACGATGGCTACAAGACGTCGTATTAAGAGTACGATGCGTTCGAACTAGGTCACGAAGGCGTCACGTGACCTCCCGATGGTATAAAATCTTCGGCCGACCGCGGGAAATCAAATGCTGATCGGAGATAATTGATGCTCCAAAGTGGGGGAGGACTAACAAAAAGGGCACTTTCTGGAGAAAAAAGGGCACCTACAAAGGAAATCTCAAAGCGAAAATATACAATTTTTTAGACATTGGTATATACCCCTACATTGTGATTACATTATCTGGGATGCTTTCAATATTTGTTTTTCTTTATACATCATACAAGATATTGCTTAAGCATCATACTTTGCAGTTGGATGTGATGGTATAAATAATCATTCGCTAGCGAGCGAAGCGAGGAAATTTTTAAAGATTTGTGAGGTCGCAGTGCGAAAAAAAACATCTTATAAAGGGGGAAAAACACAAATTGAATCCTGATGGAGTTATAAGCACATTCTCATAACGAAAGACTCAAAAGACCTTTGATGAATAACATAATTATATCATCTATAAATGCGAGTGTGTGTAGCTAGCGAGCTTTGGGGGAAATTTCTCTTAGAGTCGCTTTAAATTAGGGGCACGTTTAATGATGAGAGGAAAAGGGGACACTTATCAAAAGGGGGTAAGACACCTATTAGAAAAGAATAGGAGCACGTGTCAAAGTACAAAGGGTAATTTTCAGAGGTTAAAATGGGGCACTTCTTATACCTGAAAAGAAGCACTCACCAGGGATAGAAAAAGGCACTTATGAGAATGGTAAATGGGCATTTGACGACGGAAATGGTGCACCCATCATATTTTGATAGGACAATTTATAAGAGGTGAAAAGGGGCATTTATGAAAAGGGGATAGGTCCCTTATTAAAAAGGAAAAGAGGCACGTATCACTGTTAAAAGGGAATTATCAAAGGTGAACAGGGGCACTTCTCGTACCTGAAAAGTGGCATTTACTAGAGATTAAAAAAGGCACATACGAGAATGGAAAATGGACACTTATTGCAAAGGAAAATGGTAACTTGTCGAAGGAAAAGGGGCACTGTCAAAATAAAAGGGGCACTTATCAAAGGTGAAAATTAATGGGGGCACTTTTCCTATGTAAAATGGGGCACTTTCTACGAAGATATAGGGGCACTTTTCCTATGTAAAAGGGGCACTTTTGAGGTATTTGAAAAAGTGGGGGCACTGTGTACGATGACATGGAGATGGGACCACGGTGTTGGCGAAGACAGCCGAATTTTAGTAGCTCAAGCGTTTCTCATGTGTCATGGTAACGTGGACGTATAAAAGGCCAGCCTCAGAGCTTCTTCCTCAGTCAGTCCTGAGTGTGTGTGTGTGTGTATTGGGTTTTTACAGACGTGTATCAATCAGATATGATTATTTACGTCTGGAGACCGACCTTTAAACGTCACCATCCGAAAGACGTGAATCAGTTTCGAACCTGCGTCCTCGGCTGAATCAGTTTGTAACTTCCACTATTAGCTGGATTACAGGCGCACGCCACAACGCCTGAGAAACTCTACAGAGGTTTTATACCATCGGGAGGTCACGTGACGCCTTCGCGACCTAGTTCGAACGCATCGTACTCTCAATACGACGTCGTGTAGCCATCGTGTGGTCTTCGTGTGGCCCGAGGGTAAACTACTTAATAACAATTCACATCTTCGTGTTGCCTTCGTGTGTGGTTCGGGTGCCATCGTGTGACCTTTTGTATGCATCGTACTTGTTTCGGCTGTTGATTGGCTGTTGACCAAGTTCAGGCCCATCTTCGCGCGAAATTAAAAATTCCATATTTATATGGCCATCTTGTGTCAATTTCGGGACAGTGACAGTGTGACCCCTGCATTATGGATGGGAACAGTTTGGAGCTCCATAAAGTGCCTGACAAATCAGAAACGACTTCCAATTGGTAAGTTTATGTCTCTCAACTAGCTATTGTCACAGTCACAATTACCATGTCTACATATTTCAAGCTATGCCCCACCCTCTCCTCCTTTAGAATTAAATGAATTAGTGAAAAGTGACGATATATATTTACTTACATCTTTGAAAAGTCAAGACCATGATAAAAACGAAATAGTTCCATAAATGCTTCATCTTGAGCTGCAAAGAAATAGAGAAAATAAATTGTTGATAAATGATTGATTCAGCAATCAAATTCATAATTCTCATTACTACTGGCAGCATAGGAATGCATTCGAATTTGAGATTGATAATAATAATAATAACAATGATTATAATAATAATAATAGTAATACGAATGAGTTATTATATACCAAGACGTTGTGTGTCCGGGCAGATTGTGTATCCAGACAGACGATTTAAATCAGCCATTGATTTTTAAGAAGTCGACTAGCAATATTTCATAGATCTAAATAGACTTATGTTGGACAATATTATACAGGACCTTTATTCACGTTTGTTATTGCTATGTTATGATAATTTTTCACTAAATCCGAAGGTAAAAATAGAAGTCTTTATGTTTGTTAAGTGTCCAGATACCCAACCCTCCATTATACGATTTATGTGTGGTCAAGTGGAGGCTGTATGCATCTATCGTACGCAGCCTGACGGCTGCGTACGATATGTACGTGCACAGCCTCAACAAGAGCGGATAGATCCTGTAAATGAAATAAAAACAACAGCTTAGACTAGTTTTTCTTGTATGCATTTAATATACGGTCACATAACCTAATACTGGACGCCTTTTGATGCCATATACCCGTAAATTTTCAAAATAAATATTTGATATAACGTTTTTAATATATCATTCATATAAACATAAGTGACTGGGCATAGCAACTTGACAATAATGAGTCTCTGGAAGAAAATTGCAAAAATGGGGCATCCGTCCATTCAAATGTTAATGAGCATTTTCATCTTATAAAGTCAATCTAAAACAATGAATAAACAAGAAATCACGAGAAACGCGAAAGGAGAGGCATCTTGACCGTGCTTGTCAACACCATGCAGTCCTGAGACTACAGTTTACATCTAGAGCCCAATTCTCCTCATTCTTTCTCAATCTTTGTTTTCATTGTTGAACAAGATAACTTTCACATGCTCATGTTAATCAACTTTTGAATGGCTACTTGCTCTATTTTAGAAATGTTCTTAAACAGACGCTTAAATAACGGTTAAATGAATGTGCCCTTACAAGCATGAAACTTTATCTTAATTGATGTTGGTAGAGTATCAATGTTCTTTTAATCTCACATATATATCATTATATTTTATCAATGGTTCATTTGAAAATACTGAACAATAAAGAGTGTCCACACTCTTTTTATTTCTTTTTCTTCATTTCTGAGTGTATATAATGAAAGTGATAAGAATGCAAAGTTTCTATTTCTTACCTTTTTTATTACACAGCCTGTTTAATCGATCACTGCTATTAGGAATTTTTTTCATTCGGGACTAATTCTTCGTTTATGGACTGTAAAAAATACAGAAAATGCTATTTAATCCTTTTTATAAATTGAGTCTTTTTCAACCATGAGGTCCCAAATCTATGTTATTAATTGGTAGAAACAAAGGGAATCGTTTCCTTTTTATTCCCTATCTTTTGCAAGAACCAAATGATATTGCAAAAAACAACAACAACAGGCCATCAACAGGTATAAATGTTATACCAAACAATCGGGCATCAACTGGTATAAATGTTATACCAAACAATCGGGCATCAACTGGTATAAATGTTATACCAAACAACAGGGCATCAACTGGTATAAATGTTATACCAAACAACAGGGCATCAACCGGTATAAATGTTATACCAAACAACAGGGCATCAACTGGTATAAATGTTATACCAAACAATCGGGCACCAACTGGTATAAATGTTATACCAAACAGCAGGGCATCAACTGGTATAAATGTTATACCAAACAACAGGGCATCAACTGGTATAAATGTTATACCAAACAACAGGGCATCAACCGGTATAAATGTTATACCAAACAACAGGGCATCAACTGGTATAAATGTTATACCAAACAATCAGGGCACCAACTGGTATAAATGTTATACCAAACAGCAGGGCATCAACTGGTATAAATGTTATACCAAACAACAGGGCATCAACTGGTATAAATGTTATACCAAACAGCAGGGCATCAACTGGTGTAAATGTTACACCAAACAGGGCATCAACTGGTATAAATGTTATACCAAACAACAGGGCACCAACTGGTATAAATGTTATACCAAACAACAGGGCACCGACTGGTATAAATGTTATACCAAACAACAGGGCACCGACTGGTATAAATGTTATACCAAACAATCCGGCATCAACTGGTATAAATGTTATACCAAACAACGGGGCATCAACTGGTATAAATGTTATACCAAACAATCGGGCACCAACTGGTATAAGCGTTATACCTAACAATCGGGCATCAACTGGTATAAGCCTTATACCAAACAACTTTGTCAAGTCGAGGCAGATAATATTATCTTTGTCAAGAGGGCAGAAAATATTATCTATGTCAAATTAAGTCAAGGCAGATATAATATCATCTTTGTTAAGTCAAGGCAGTTGATATTATCAATGTCAAGTCGGACCCTGCTGCTCGAGGTCCTACTCGATCCGCACGTGCATAGCGACTGAGCTCAACAATGAAGCATCTATTGTGCTATAGCTTTTACTGTGTAGACGCGCGGCGGCGCAACGCTATTGTTTGATCGCTTTTGTCCGGCTTCCAATATTCTATTGTTTAAGTGCGGATTAAGGCTGCTTAGCTGTGGTCAGTAGTATGGGTGTACATTTTAGGCCGTAGATTTTAGATCGTGTTGTTGTATTGGCATGGCATGTGTGTGTGTGTGAGGGGGGGGGGTAAACGATCGGTCCCAAATGGCAAAGGCCCATCAGGATACTTACAGAGGCCTATATAGTAAAGTAGCCGAGAATAAATAGACCTTCATTTCCTAGGCATAGATCAAATTTTGTCTCTAAAAAGAGCTATATAGTGGCAATAGTGACCCGTCACGACAAAATGAGACAGAATTCGCTGGGCCAGACCTTGAGGAAATTTTTTTTTTTTAGGTGTGTTTTTTCGTCTATAAAAATGGCAAATTCAATAGCTCTTTTAGTTTTAAAACGCGAAAAGAAAAGAAAGAGAATAGGAATTGTGTCGAGAATACAAGTGCGTGATTAAGAAGGAAAGAACAAAAAATATCAATTATCGCCTGGCGATTAGAAATTAAGAATGACCTGTGTCAAGATTACAAAACGTGTGATAAGAAGGTGAGAACGAAATGTCAATAATAAATCTAAATGTCAATAATAAATTTTAGGAATGAACCTCAAAAATGATTAACTTTTTACATTTCAATTCGGACTTAATTTCTGTTTTTCGCAATTACGAACCCATTTCCATTTTCAGAATTATAACTTTTTTGTAAACTATCGTAAATACAAAAACATATCAATGATGATAATATTAACATTAACAATAATATGATAATAATAATACAAATTATAACAATTATAATAATAATAATGATACTATTTTCCAACTTTAACACAATTTTCATTAGTGTTTGAGCAAACCTCGGGCAGGCCAGGGCATAAACACAGTATAACTGAGAATCACACAACATCAGAACAATAGATGTGTGTAGGGCATAGATGTATGGTATGTGTGTGGGGCCAGGGGTCGGTGTGGGGGACAGGTTTTGTGCAGGTAATGATCCTGCGGCCGTTGGCCCGCCCCTGTGTGGCCGGCCGGGGCAGGTCAGGGCATAAACACAGGACTCAGTGCCACGACATCAGAATAAGAGAAAAACACTTGCCCTTCGTCGAGTATAAGAGTGTCCGAACTGTGGACTACACAATCTGCGTCACTAAATAAGCCCTGTATTCCCGACTTCTTTTTAAAAGCAATACACTGGCAATGATAGTGTTCTACCAAACACTAATGAAAATGTTGTTGAAGTGACAAAATAAATACTGTTGCTACAGACTACGTTAGTTGGAATATTTTCTTACCAACTTAATAAGCTTTAATTTCATATATAGCTAATTTCTAGAGAGGGTGTATTAGTGGAGATATTAGATGTTAAATCGTTAGAGGAATATGGTTTAAAAAGTATATTTACGAGAACAAAGCGCTTCCAAAGTTAGACTCTTTTGTTGCTCTCTTTTAAAATAACGCATCAATATCATATTTTGATACAGTTACCTTTTTTCCTCTCTCTTTCCCCACTCTCTCTATTTTTTTCTATCATCTCTCTTTTTTTATCGTGTTAAACAGTGAAGTGAAGATAAACTGAATAGTTTTCAGACTGCTATGAATTTTCTCCGAGCTTTCGAAAAAAGCTATTGCTTTTTGTATAAGATATACACGCCCCTAAGATTATTTTCCCCTTAAAAAAAAGATAAGAAAATTGCACCTGGTTCTTAATCTTGATATATTTGTTATTCTCTCTCTTTTAAAAGCCTACTTTTTTTTTGCTTTTCAAAAAAGCTCTACAATTTCCCGCATTTAAAAGACTAAAATATAATACAAACACACCCTGACGATACAGACTTTCGTTCTCACCCTCTAAAATCAAACACTTGTGATCGACAAAGTTTGTTCGTGTGTTCACTCGCAACTTTTATCCAACAGTATCTTTTCTCCGCCCTAGTTAGCTCGATCTTTAAAAACAATAATTTATATAGTTAACGGTTTTTTTTTCGTGTTTTCTATTTATATTCTTTCCTTTAAAAAAAGACATGTTTCTTTTAAAAGTTGTTTTTCTTTTCATTCCACTTTTCAAAAGAGCTATAGAATTTCCTAGTTTTATTTTAAGATTATTAAGAAATAGAACACCCCTTGGACAGGCAATCTTTTGTTCTCTCCTTAATCACGTGTATGTAATCCTGCCACATTTCCTGTTCTTTCTTATAGAGCGAATTTTCTTTTGTATTCGTTATTGCGTCATCATGAATAGATCTTTTGTTTGATGTTAGCCTTCTTCTCCCTATTTAAGTCAAACCGTCAATATATCCCAGAGGCGGTGGACCCGAGGGGGGCACATTGCCCACCCACTTTTTCAAGTACCCTTAAAATGCCCCCTTTTACATAGGAAACGTGCCCGCTTTTACCTTAGATAAGTGCCCTTTCATTTTTATAATAAATGCCCGTTCCACATTCTTGAGAGGTGCTCTAATTTTACTTTAATAAGTGCCCTTTTCTTTGTAATAAGTTCCCTTTTCATCTCTGATGAGTGCCCCTTTTCACATCTGATTAGTGCCTCCTTTTACATTGACACGTGCCCCTTTTTCTTTCTAATAAGCGCCTTTTTCCTTCTAATAAATGCCCCTCCTCCCCTTTTTGTAATAAATAAGAGCCCCTTCACCTCTCTGGTAAAACGCCTCTATTAAAATCTAATATGTGCCCCTTTCCTTCGACACGTGCCCATTTTCCTTTGTAATAAGTGACCCTATTCATCTCAGGTATATGCCCATTTTCAGGTACAAGAAGTGCCCTTCACCCCTTATAATTGCCTCTTTTAACATCTGGGAGCTCTAGGTGCCCCTTAATCTTGACAAGTGCCTCTTTTCCTTTGTATGCCTCTTTTTCATTATTATAAGTGCCCCTTTTCATCTCCAGTGAGGTCCCTCATTTAAATTTGAGAGGTCCCAGCTTTAACTTTGAAATAAGGGCCCCTTTTGTATTTGATAAGTGCTACTTTTATTTTGACACGTGCCCTCTTATCCTATCTAATAATTGCCATTTCCCTTCGGCCACCCCTTCCTTTAAATTATCTGTAATATGTGCCCCTTTTCCGTTCTCACAATTGCCCCTTTTCATGTCTGGTGAGTGTCCTTATCAGGTGCGAGAAGTACCCCACTGACACCTCAGGTAATTCCGGTTTTAATTTTGAAACGTGCTCCTTTTTTTTTCTAATAAGTTTACTTCTCTCTTAAGATAAATGCTTCATTTTCCTTCTACCATAAAAGGTACTCCTAATGTAAAGCTACTAAAAGCAACCTTTTCTATAATTTCACCCAAAGCTCGCTCGCATTTAAAGTTGATTTAATTCTGTTTCTTATATAAGAAGTCTTTCCCTTCTATCATAATTAGATTGTGCTTAAAACCCCATCAGGATTATTTTTCCTCTTTATGAGATGCAATTTTTTCGTTTTGCATTCTTTTAAATAATAAGAATAAAAACGTGATTGATATATTTGTATTACCGATGGTGAGTAAAGGTTTTATAATTCTGAAAATTGAATTCTGAAAAGGATTTGTAAATTCCAAAAATACACTTGAAGAATAACTGTTCATTTTTCTACCCCTTCCCATTATCGATCTTCTTTACTCAATATTTTTAAAGAACAATAATGAAACATTGAACATCCGAAAAATCTTTAAAAATCACAAATTCACAAATTCGAAATTTTCCACGCATTTCCAAAGTCGGTCTAGCCCAGCAAATTCTGTCTCATTTTGTCGTCACGGGTCACTATTGCCACTATAAACCTCTTTTAAAGACAACATTTGATCTATGCCTAGGAAAGGATGGCCTATTTATTCTCGGCTACTAGTTATAAAAGATACAATTAATCGCCAGCTACTATAAAGGCCTCTGTAAGTATTCTCCATGATTTAAAATCTACGGCCTAAAACATACACCCATACTACTGACTACAGAGTGGTGATTCAAGCTAGGCAGCCTAATCCGCACTTGAACAATAGAATATGGGAAACCGGCCAAAAGCGATCAAACAATAAGTCAATAGCGTTGCTTCTCTCTTTAGATAAATTCTTCTTTTCCCTTCTACCATAAAAGGTACTCCTAATGTAAAGCTACTAAAAGCAACCTTTTCTATAATTTCACCCAAAGCTCGCTCGCATTTAAATTTGATATAATTCTGTTTCTTATAAGAAGTCTTTTCCTTCTATCAAACTTAGATTGTGCTTAAAACCCCATCAGGATTATTTTTCCTCTTTATAAGATGCCATTTTTCGTTTAGCATTCTTTTAAATTATAATTATAAAAACGTGATCGATATGTTTTTGTATTTCCGATGTCTGTCTATCTGTCATTGTTTATATTATGTGAAAAGAAATGAAAAATTAATTCGCTCTGTATAGAGCTACTACTACTACTACTACTGAAGGGTTTATAATTCTGAAAATTGAAAAGGATTCGTTAATTCGAAAAAACACACTCGAAGAATAACTGTTATTTTCTACCCCTTCCCATTATCGATTCTTTTTACTCAATATTTTTAAAGTACATTTATGAAACATTGAACATCCGAAAAATATTTAAAAATCACAAATTCACAAATTCGAAATTTTCCACGCATTTCCAACATCGGTCTATATAAAGCCCAGCAAATTCTCTCACATTTTGTCGTCACGGGTCACTATTGCCACTATATAGCTCCTTTAAAGACAAAATTTGATCTATGCCTAGGAAAGGATGGCCTTTTTATTCTCGGCTACTAGCTTTTAAAAGATACAATTAATAGCCAACCACTATAGGCCACTGCAAATATTCTACATGATCTAAAATCTACGGCCTAAAAGTCTAAAACATACACCCATACTACTGACTACAGAGTGGTGATTCAAGCTAGGCAGCCTAATCCGCACTTGAACAATAGAATATTGGAAGCCGGACAAAAGCGATCAAACAATAGCGTTGCGTCGCCGCGCGCGTCTACACGGTAAAAAGCTATAGGACAATAGATCCTTCATTGTTGAGCTCAGTCGCTATGCACGTGCGGATCGAGTAGGACCTCGAGCAGCAGGGTCCGACTTGACATTGATAATATCAACTGCCTTGACTTAACAAAGATGATATTATATCTGCCTCGACTTGACAAAGATAATATTATCTGCCTCGACTTGACAAAGATAATATTATCTGCCTCGACTTGACAAAGTTGTTTGGTATAACGCTTATACCAGTTAGTGCCTTGTTGTTTGGTATAACATTTATACCAGTTAATGCCCGATTGTTTGGTATAACGCTTATACCAGTTGGTGCCCTGTTGTTTGGTATAAACCAGTTGATGCCCGATTGTTTGGTATAACGCTTATACCAGTTGGTGCCCTGTTGTTTGGTATAACATTTATACCAGTTGATGCCCTGTTGTTTGGTATAACATTTATACCAGTTGATGCCCTGTTGTTTGGTATAACATTTATACCAGTTGATGCCCTGTTGTTTGGTATAACATTTATACCAGTTGGTGCCCTGTTGTTTGGTATAACATTTATACCAGTTGATGCCCTGTTGTTTGGTATAACATTTATACCAGTTGATGCCCTGTTGTTTGGTATAATATTTATACCAGTTGATGCCCGATTGTTTGGTATAACATTTATACCAGTTGGTGCCCGATTGTTTGGTATAACATTTATACCAGTTGATGCCCTGTTGTTTGGTATAACATTTATACCAGTTGATGCCCTGTTGTTTGGTATAACATTTATACCAGTTGATGCCCTGTTGTTTGGTATAACATTTATACCAGTTGATGCCCGATTGTTTGGTATAACATTTATACCAGTTGGTGCCTTGTTGTTTGGTATAACATTTATACCAGTTGATGCCCGATTGTTTGGTATAACATTTATACCAATTGATGCCCTGTTGTTTGGTATAACATTTATACCAGTTGATGCCCTGTTGTTGTTGTTTTTTTTATATTATGTGTGGCTTTTGTAAAGCATAATTAACTCATGTGTAGTTTATAAATTAATGATTTAGCAATTCATGAAATATTTTAAGATTAGGCAGAACCATCACTAAAAGGGTAACGATTAATTTGTAATTAAAACCTCAGTGTAAACTGTTAAATTTAAAGATATTGATCAGTTTTGGTCATGCGATTACCCAAATGATAGGAATTTCACCCCTTCCCCATCCCGTCCAAAAGCATTCTTCTTGCTGTATACCTAATACAAATTATCTGCAATTTTTCCCGTGTGAAGTATTCGGGAATAAGGATCGAGGGACGTCACTCTCCCCACTCATTCCCATTTTTCTCCCAACCCAATATCGTTTAAACTACATTGACTAACATTGATTTCAGCGGCTGCAAATTTGTTGATGGACAGACGGGCGTTATCTTAACGTCCTTTTGGAACTCAACATTATACTTCTTACTAATACAATGTATGTACTCACCTCTGCACTGTTTCATTTAGGTGTCGCAACACATTAGTAAATATATCCCAATATTTAATTTCGACTATCTCAAGTAATATCCGATTTCCCAGACTCAAATTCACAAACAACAGTAATAACTTGCAACAGCCCGATTCTACATGCCTGTCTTTTTATGACAGTGTTCATGCTGCACCCCATTTATGTTTATTATTCTTGGGAAGCTATTCATAAATGCAAAGCTGTGATTGGCAATGGAGCACATTTTACTCATAGGGTGATTATTCATACCGAGTCTATTGTCCACGCATGTTGACTGAAAATGAAAAGGCTGGTACACAGTATTTCGGGAAGTTTCATGAATAGAAATTCGGCACTGCTCATTGATTCGGAGCGTTTGCCGCTGTATTGGCTTCACACTAATACGCTTTGTGGTTTCCCCCCAATAAAATACCTAAGCATAGAAACCAAATGGGTTGCACTTATGTTGAGGACCACGGGCGTAAATCAGAGGGATGGGGAGGGTCGTATGTCCGACCCCCGTGACCGGTGAAAAATCATATATTCCAATTTTCAAGGGAAACAAATAAATCCATCAGTTGAAGAAAAATTCAGAACTTCAATATAATTAATTTTTTGTAAAACGCTGTTAAAATACTGAATATATTTATAGGTTTAGAACTTCCGAATTTGAGCCCAATGTCTTTTCCTTCAAAATCTCACATTTATCAGACTCTAACAATCACAATAAATCTGTGCTAGAGCATGACTTCATGGAGTATGGTATCAATTCTGGTGGCGAACACAATTTGCTTGGAGAAAACCTCAGTGTAAAATGTTTAAATTAAAGATATAGATCAGTTTTGGCCATTCGATTACATTGCGAAAGAAACTTCGTAGAGGCATTTGGGAAGGCCTGATTACTCGATAGATACCCTGTGGATTTGGAATTATCAAAAGCAAAACCATTCTTCTTGCTATAATTATACTTAACAGTTTTCTTCCCGTGTGGAGTATTCGGGAATGAGGAAGGGCATCACTCTACCTCACAAAAAAAATCAACAGTAATAACTTGCAACAGCCCGATTCTAAATCCCTGTCTCATTACGACAGTGTGCAATGCTGTACCCCGTTCTGTTTTATTATTCTTGGTTAGCTATTCATAACTGAATGAAATGAAATGGTATTTCGGGAAGTTTCATGAATAGAAATTCGGCACTTCTCATTGGTTCGGAGCGCTTGCATCTCTATTGGCTTCGCATTAATATCATTTGTGGTTTTCCCCTAAATAAAATACCTAAGCACAGGAACCAAATGGGGTTCACTTATGTTGAAGACCAAGGGTGTAAATCAGGGGGATGAGAAGGGGTATACGTTCGCTCCCCCCCCTTTGACGCTAAACTTTTCAACTTCTAGAAGGGTGCCGTGACTATTAAAAAAGGTTGATAAAGGCTAATCTAGTAGACTAAAGACTGCCCCCATGACTGAGCCCGCGATACGCCACCGTAATACACACATTCAATTTTGCAATGAACCAAATATTGCATATGAGGTTTTCTGGCATAGATTTGAACATAATTTATTTAGATAAGGATATTCCCAAATTGAAAAACACCCTCACAAGAATACCCCAAGGAACCCGTGAATCACAAAGGGTATCTTAATATCAAATAGAAAAACTAGAAAAAGCCTAAATAATCATAGTGATCTTAATACTTACAAGAACTATAGAAACATGCCGACTACAATTATATGGCTTTCACGTAAACTGTACTTCTCCAAACAGGTAGAAAATCCACACAGAAATATGACCTCTACGTCGAGAATTATTAATCATATACCTTGTAAACAAGACAGATTCCCCAAAGTGCAATTTTTTTCTCTAATAACCATACATTGGATAACCCCAAAGATATTGCTAACGGTTTTAATAAACATTTTGCTAACATTGGTCCTGAGCAAGCAACTAAGATAGATCCACAAGGAAACGATTTTGAAAAATTTCTTCCTGAATATATAAATAAGTCAGTGTTCTTAACCCTACTGATCAGCTTGAAAAACTACGCATTGTGAACTCGTTTAAGCAAACCCATTATTGTGGCCATGACGAAATTAGCACTGAGTGTATTAAAGAAAATAACTGGTAGCATTTTGATCCCCCTTGTGTTGATATTTAATTTTTCATTAACAACTGTTGTATTTCCTTTTTTTTTTAAACCGCAAAAGTTATACCGATATATAAAGAAAAGATGATGCCTCTAATCTAAGTAACTATCGCACAATTTCCATTTTGTCAAGCTTTTCAAAAATACTTGAACTTATTGTTTATAACAGATTGTATGATTTTTTGATGAAGAATGACCTCCTTGATCCAAATCCGTATGGCTTGAGGAAGTCATATTCAACTGAGCTTGCAAATAGTACAATTGTATGACAGGGTGTCAAATGCCTTAGCTGATCGTAAACATATCGTTGGCGTCTTTATGGATTTAAAGGAAGGCATTGGTGTTAGAAGAATAGCTTTAAGTAGGTTTGAGAGCTACTTGTCAAACAAGAAACAATTTACTTCTAATAATCATGTTAATTCTGAAACATTAGATATCAAATGTGGAGTCCCACAGGGCTCAACATTAGGTCAGCTTTTGTTTTTACTTTATATCATTGATATTTTTAAATCTTCAACTGTCTTACAATATATATCATGTTTGATGACGATACAAATGTATTTCTCTCCCATTCGAATTTCAATGTTTTAATCCACACCCTGAACTCACAACTGCCAAAACTTGCCAAATGGTTTCGATGTAATATACAGTCTTTGAAGCTTAAGAAACAAACTAAATATACTTCAGAACACGTGATAAACCAGTACAATTTGATATACAATTGAAAATAGACGATACTGCAATCGAACAGAAATCCGATACTAAATATTTTGGAGTTTATATTAACGAACTTTTAAATTGGTCTGACCATGTCAAATATATATCTAAAACAATTTGCTGGTGTTCTGCCTAGATTGAAATCTTACCTACCATTAAACGTTTTATTCATAATGTATAATACTATGCAACTACCGTATATGACGTACTGTAACTTAATATGGGCGAATTCCAGATGTCTGAACATCTCAATTTTAAGTATGCCAAAATGGCGATTAGTATTTGTACTGGTTCTCGCTACAGAGATCACAGAGACCCCTTGTTTTTTAAACTGAAAACCCTCAATTGTCGGACATTAACTTTCTACATACTGTTTATGTTTCTTCTTACCACGGCAAATTGCCTCCTGTTCTAACTGCCCTTTTGAAAGAAAAACAAAGACGTACATTCTTATCCAACAAGACAGTCAAATGAATTTCACCTATCTAATCCCAAAACCGCTATGGCACAAAAACAATTATACATAGTGGCCCGAACTCGACTTAAAAAAAAAACCTAACCTAGCCATTGTAGGTGCGCGTGTTATACCAATGGAAGTGATAATGATAATACGGTTTATTAAGTCAGACTACATATTCCATGAATATTCATGATATAACGTACTTTAGAATAGAGGTTAGGCCTCAAGATTATAGGATAGGGTTAAGTTAGGGATTTGGTTCGGGTCAGGATAAGGGTTCGGGTTAGGGTTAGGATTACGGTTCGGGTTAGGGTTAGGGTGAGGGCAAGGGTTAGGGTTAGAATTAGGGATATAATTATCATGCTAATTCATATAAACCTACGTTGGCTCAATCGGTAAGGTCAGCGTACATTTCTAGAGTGGTGGGTTCGAATCTCAGTAATTATTCCATCCTATTTGTTGCCTTTATATAATATAGTGAGGCAAAGCAAAAAAAATTCAAAGTCTTCTAGTTGTGGCCCCTTTCAAAGCCGCTTTGATTAATTAATAGGATGGCTAGGTTAGGTTTAAAAAGTCGCGGCCAGGACATATGGAATTCCCTGCCTTCGGATCAAATGAAAATTGACTCAGAGTTTGCATTAATAGTAGCATTGACAAAAATGCTGCTCTCCCAATGTACTGTTTAATCATAAATTTAATTTATGTCTTCTTTAATAGCAACGATATGTGCAGCAATCATCTGTAACTACTCCTTCTCACTTCAAGTTCAACTCCCCCTTCTCTCTGTGTGTCTCTTTTCTCTTTCTCTCTCTCTTTCTCTACCAATCACTCTTCAGTCTCTACCTTTCACTCTTCTCTTCTCTGTGTTGTAGTTTTGCATCACAAGGTACACTCTAATGTATATATTTTGCTTGTACTTAATTGTCAGGGTTCACAAGTAGCCTGGCAGCCCAGTACACTTTGATCAAACGAACGAGGTACCAATATCCGAGTATTGAAAGATTTGGGGAAAAACCTAGTATATCCAAATGTGGACGTCTGCCAGGGTCCCTCTGTTGCATGTGGCCCCTGGGGCCGGTTGCAAGGGGCCCAAAAATGCATTTGATCAAACGAACGAGGTACCACTTGAAACCAATTTTAACTAAATGCATGAATGCCACAGAGCACGGAATGGCCCATGCCAGACAAAATTTTCTGCTTCTAAGGGCCCGCCAGACGCCCCTAAATGTGGCCCAAAAGGCCATAATTGTAGCAAATCGCTTATCTTGGACCCCTGGTCAGTTCGTTTAAAACTAAGTTTATACGTTTATATATCTCCATGTATGTTTTTGACGTATAATGTATTATGTATTCAGAACTGCAAATAAATGAAATTAAATGAAATACTGTGAGCCAGTGCCGTAGCTACTCGGGGCATGGGGGCACCTGCCCCGTCAATCGAATGGGGTGGGGATAGGTGAGAGCGACGTAGCA
The DNA here is from genome assembly GCA_037976565.1 of Mesocentrotus franciscanus. Taxonomy (NCBI): domain Eukaryota; kingdom Metazoa; phylum Echinodermata; class Echinoidea; order Camarodonta; family Strongylocentrotidae; genus Mesocentrotus; species Mesocentrotus franciscanus. The sequence continues at coordinate 12,202,147 of CP137681.1, read as the reverse complement.
AATGAAGGGAAAGGAAAGAAACGTGATAAAATATAAGGAGGTAGATTGCTTGAAATGCTCTTCAGAGTTTATACTATTAATGTGTATCGGTATCGTGGGGAAAACTTACATCTTAAACGAAATCTGTTGTAAGAAGTACATGAAACGATTATTGAAAAATGCTTTGGGGTGATCCGATCTGCGTCCTTGATGCAGTGTACAGCAGAAAAGAAAAAGAAATGTAGATGGGAGTGAAAGATAGAAGACATTGGGGAAAAGAGACAGAGAGAGTATGTATGTGTGTCCGTTTTACTTTAAAATTTAAAACTTTCCCTCTCTAAAGGGGCAAGGGGTATATCCTCTCCATCCGGTACAGCGTTTTTCAACCGGAGTGCCGCGAGAATATTTTAAAGAGAAGGTTGAGTTCTGGGAAGAGGTGGAAAATAATTTGTGAGCGTTATCATTGTATTATGCAAGTGCGGAAGAACATCAGATAAAAAATGTTCCCTAAAAAGCATGGCTCTTAGAATGCCTTAATATTATAAATATGGCATGTAACAACATGAAAATCGGGACGGATTTTTATGCCACATGTTCGTGTAGTCTCATATACATCTTTCTGTGTACAGTGCTTGTAACTTCACCAAGACTGGGCCTGATTTCTAATCATTTCGATGATTCCAGAACCTTGCAGTACACACCAATACTTATAAGCTAGATGATCAACCATTTCTGATCGATTCCGCACCGTTTCTTTCACAATGCAATCGCATGACCAGAACTCAACTTTATCTTTAATTATATTAACAAATAGTTTGCATAACGTCGAAAGAAGAACGAAGAAACAAAGTATAAGTAACCGCAAGCTTATCAAATATATATATCACTTTGGGTATTTTGATGAGAATATAACATTTCAGAAATGGTAAAGTTGACTTTTTCTTGATCGCTTCGCTCGCACGCATATTTTGGATTTCAGGCAGCGAAGTCAATGAATTTCCCCATACGATGATGTGACGATATTGGGGCACCTCGCTGTTTAACTCCTCAAAGTGTGCCGTGACTTAAAAAAAAAGGTTGAAAAACGATGATCTAGTAGATGACTAACAATTTATGAGGCCACACTACGCCACTGTTTGTGCACATTCATTATGACAAGGTCTTCAACCTTGAGGATGTGGTAGACATATTTTAGAAGAGCTATCCAAGGAGAATCAGGCTCAGTCTGATATAGATAAAGGAAACAATGCAACAATTCAAACAACATAGGTAGGACACAGTTATTAGTGAAACAATTTTGGTGTTATACAATGTACCTAAAACTTGACTTTCAGAAGAAAAAAAATGCCATAATTTCCCCTACCCGATAGGGGGGAGTGGGATGGGACCCCCTCCAAGACACCTCATATAATCTGTGCATCCATCACTAAAATCTTAGCTACGGGCCTGCATCCGGGGTAATAGTATGATACTTTGTAATATTTGTATCGTAGCCGCGCTATGTATACGGGCATATTACCATTATGATACTAATGTTTACACGATGATTATGATTACACGGATGCATGTAATCATGGTAAACAATTACACATTACACATTACACATTATTTCACTAAAAATGATAATCATTATTAAATGATAGCCAGGAGGATTACATGATTGCACCATGATCAAAATTACGTAATAATCATGATTACACGTAACATGGTAATTTTGATCAGATGAACATGATTATACGATTTCATGGTAATCATGACTACATGTAACTACATTCTGACTGTAATTAGTATATACTCAAATCATAATGCATTCAAGAGCAGTGTAAATACAATTACAATCTCTTTATTTACCTTTTGTGTATCAATACGTCTTTTGTGTACATTTGTTTTCTTTACATGATGGCTACATTTCGACTTCATTTGGATTACAATATATTTACATTCTGACTACATGTATAGACAATGACTACACGATATAAACTGTATCATAATAATCATGCATTGAAAAAAAGCAGGACTACAAACAAATCATTTTATCTTCATTTCAGCACTTTGTCAATATAACAGGACATAATATATAAGGCAGTGTATGTCATTGCAATCTTCGCACATTTTGAAAAGTTAGGCAAAAAGCTATTGACATTTTCTTAGGTTGATTTTATTGCAGTCTTTGCGATCGGTTTCGAAGGATATGATTTTTTATCATGAATGAATACTACTTTTTAATAATCATTTTTAAAATCCTATCATTTAAGTTTATGACTGATTGAAATTTTGAAAAATAATATCATTCGAATCTTAGATATATCGATATCAAAGTACAAGCCCCATTTCAACCAATCGCCACCATAATACGTATAGGAATCTGCTTAAATACATTGATAAAAAAAATGCATATTTGAAATAGTACTGCTATAAAATTAAAATGTTTTTCAAAAGTATATAGAATAGTTTCAGCTGCAATATTAAGCAGAACATTAATATATGATGACAACAATAGCTGTGAAAATGATATGAATAACAACAACAATAATAATAACAAAACTAATAATTCTAACAACAACAGCAAATATTAGAATCGCCAATACATTCAAGATATCATTTAAAGGAAATTTTCAATACACCATAGTACATGATTTTGGGATTACGCAATATGTCATTGTAATGTTCGCACACTTCCGAGCTAGTGCTTAAATGGTTGATTTTGTATAAAGTCTTTTCCAGCGGGTTATTTTAGGGTGGCGTTCTTAAAATAAAGCAAAATTTCGCTAAGATATGCCTCCATTAAATTTGAGACAGGTAGAAATACAAGATCCCTTTTTAAAAGCAGGGTATTTTACCGACATCGCTATCACTGCTGTAGTGTATTTCTATTGCGCCGCTCTTCGTTTAAAGGCATCGTTTAACAATGTTAAATCTGAGATGCACGGCCCTACGTGTTATCAGTGTATGTGATATCGTGTCATATTGAACCCCTAAAAAAATCGCGGTTGAAAATGATCAAGAAGTGCCTCAAAAAAGTAAAAGTCTTTGAGTGACTGGTTTTACCATACACGTTTTCCCCCAATAGACTGTAGTGTTATGAAAACCGTTAGGAAAACGCAAAAATTGGTTTCGATTTCCAATCATAAATATCTTGATAATCAGACAGGCGATCGGCTTGTAAAAGAAATGGGGTTTTTGACTGACATAAAGGTTTATAATTATCATTGCAGCATGAGGATTTTGTTTTAGAATCTGAGACAAAGTTAAGGCGTACATAGAGCGATTTCCAGTTCCTGAATCCAAGCGTCATCATGCGCGCGTCATGCAGCTGGTGATGCAATATGGGACACGGCGGTCGACACATCATGACATTGTGAGCAATAGATGGCAGTTTACGTAAATCTCAAGTACTGTCAGTAGAATACCATGTCTTTAAAACAAAAGGCACGTAACGTATGATGATATGTTTATTATAATATAGGAATACAAACTTTGAAGTATGATAGAAAAGAGAGTAGGAGGCGGCACCATATACAAATTAAGTTACTACTTTTTTCTTACAATATAACACAAAATTCTTGATATCATTTTATCGTAAATAACAATTGTACAATTAATCTCGAATCAGCTGCATCCCGCGATGTAACAAATTGGACCACGTGCGTTTATCCCGGCTATCATCTTGTTCGATGGAAAACCCTTGTCAGTCGTGCGTAACAGTGTCTGCATACTATAGGCTCTGTACTTAGGAGACACAGCCACGTGTTGCCAAGCAAAATCTTGCTGCATTTGCTTTTTGCACACCCCATATTAGCAAACGCAACTTAAAGAAGTTCAACATACAAACGGTTTGCAAGGTTGATTTTAAATCTTATATTTATGCCGTTAACAATAAGCTACGAAAGACATGTAAAATAAACCACAGCAAAGGTCAAAAATGGCTAAGTGACAGTGGCGTATCCAGCAATGATGGGGGCATCCCCACCAGAGAGAAAAACGGAATGGAATGGAAACCCAGCAACGACGAAGACATAGGCCCGAAGACAAAGATAATTATTCCTTTGGGTGTCAATGAATCTAAGCACGGGTTTGGGTGTGAATTATGCTAGCCCAATTCTACACTGAATAAGCTACTGGATGCATGTATAGGTCACCTCCCCCCTCAACTCCAAATAAAAAAATAAAAAAATCTCTATGTCTGGTTCACGGATTCGTTTAGAAATACGTGTCCATATACTCATGGTAGAATTTATGCTGACCATTCCTTTTTGGGTCGCCACTTGAGTAGGACTCATTTGCCCGGTAACCACTGGTTGCTCGATGTCCATATGAAAACCCATTGTCGTCTACCGTATGCCGATATGACAAGTCCTGGGCTTCGGTATCATGAAGAAACATCTCACCAGTATTCAATCTCCAGCCAATCTCTAGATCATCGTTGTACTCGTGCACGAATGGAGGGTTAATGTATCCAGAAGGCAGGTTGTCGACACTTCTGCTCCGATGTCGTTTTGCTCCCGCAGTGCCTTCCTGATAAGTTCGATGGAAAAAGAATAGCATAAGTTTTGAAACCTCATTTAGATATGACGCGGCAAACTTACGGCGGTTTTATTTTATAGCTGCATTTACAATACAAACAAAAATCGTCCATTTTTTTCTTCATATTCCGGCAAACTACCACCAGCAAACACGACGAAAGATCGAAATCGAACAATCCACCTCCGGAGTGTGGTTTCTTGAAACGCCTGCCGAAGTTTCACCGATCTGTTGCAGTGTAAGTGCAAATTTCGTTAAGATACGCGAAAATGTTCTAAATCTAGGTCACTTCGCTCCCTCGCATTATGTTGCTGAAGGGGTTCTAGGACACCTACCCCCTGGACATCCACCCCGACTAACCACCCCCAAACAACAAGGACAACTAACCCCTAGGGGAACCACCCTCTAGGACGACTACCCCCGGGACAACTACCCCCGGACAACTACCCCCTAGGACAACTGCCCCTAGGATAACTACCCCCGGACAACTACCCCCAAGTATATTTATCGGGGGTTGTTGTCCTAGAGGATGAGTGTCATAGGGGGTAGTCGTCTGGGGGTTGTTGTCCGGGGTAGTCGTCCGGGGGTAGTTGTGCTAGGGGGTAGTTTTCCGGGGGTAGTTGTCCCGGGGGTAGTAGTCCTAGGGGTGGTTGCCCTAGAGAGTAGTTGCCCTAGGGGGAAGTTGTCCTAGGGGGTAGTTGACTGGGGGTGGTTATCCGGGAGGTGGATGTCCAGGGGGTAGGTGCCCTAGAACCCCTTCAGCAACATTATGCGAGGGAGCGAAGCGACCTAGATTTAGAACATTTTCGCGTTCGAAACCCTCACAAAATCAACTTCCCATGCGCTTCTTCCAGAGCAGTATGATTATTACAGACTGTGATTTTTTTTTTCTCTTCCCATTCCTCCCCGTTCTTTCTTGTACATTTGTGTGCCCCTTCTTTTGCGGTTTTTCTACACCCTCCAACTGCCACTAATGGAACAGGCCTCCTGTCACCCTTAAAGACGCAACTGATTATATTACAAGCAAAACATTTTTTATGAGGAAAATGAAGAGGATATCGTTGTTCTAGGTCAGACCTCAACCACTTATGCTAATGAGTCTCCCTCAATGATTATATCGGCTCGGTGGTATTCTCTGGCCATCGACCTTTTTAGGGCAATCATCAATGACAATAACTTTGAGCCAACCATTTCACTCCTGTGATGTGACACCAGGGCCCCGTGTTATAAAGAGTTACGATTGATCAAAATCAATCGCAAGTCCTCCAATCAATAGCAAGTTTGCAGTTTCCTATCTCTTATGTTCATAGTAGCGATTGATATCAACTCTTTATAAGACGGGACACAGGAGTAGAACAAGAGGCAGTGCCCAGGTTTGATTGACAGAACTAACGATTTTATCGTTGCGAAAATACGGGACGTCTGGCACATGTCCCACCCCCTTCGGAATCCACGTGGCATATACGAGTCACAATGTGTGCCCAGCCCCCCTTCATTTTTTGTTTATTTTGTTTTAAGTAATGATTTTTTATTTTATTTATTTATTTATTTATTTTTTTATTTTTTATTTTATTTATTATTATTATTATTATTATTATTATTTTTTTTTTTTTTTTTTGGGGGGTACATGTATTTCTTTTTGCTTGCTTGAATTTGTAAAAGTAAAAAAGGCACAGACGAATCCTGGTGACCCTTTCCCCCTTGCTTGTCAGCAATTTTGGTGAAATATTGCGCCCTCCCCTCCCCCTCTTTTTTGTAAAATTCTGAAAGTGATCCTGAGGACTTACGTGTACAAAGTGTTCGGTCTGCCGGTATCGTGACGGTCTAGTACGTCCATTTCGACTGCTGGCCTTCTTGAAGCTACCCGGCATTCCACGTGATACACCGTACAGAGTCTCCATTTCCCATCTCCGGCGACGGTAGACAAGTGCAAGGAAACACATGGCAAGGAGAAGGAGAATGACCAGGACAGCCACGATGGGCAGGGCGATCAAAAGAGCTGTTGAACTGTCATCGACACTTTGAGGACTAATTTTTAAGACAAAGTTGAGTAATGGCCATGTGATTACAATGTGAATGAAACTGTCTGGAAGCAATTGAAATAGTTTGATTATGTAGCATACACTGTATATGAACTGGTGTATATTGTGAGGTTTTGGAATGACCAGTGTTAACAAAATATCGAGTCAGTCTTGTTGAGCATCACATGCACTGCACACAAAAGTTGGTACATGGGACCAAGCACACATGTTTACACCAAACCTTCAGCTACTTCTTGTCTTACCTTGAATACGCGGGCTTCTTAAGAGCAGTTCTTTTCATTAGACATTTCAGTTAAGGTATTCTTCCATATTGACATACCGGTACAAAGAATGAGAAAGCTCACAAAGCCTTTTTCATCTCCACCAGAATATAAACTTAAAAGAAGCTACTTCGCATGTTTATTTTTATATATTTTTTAATTGTTGCTAGGTAGGACAAACATTATGGGCTGCTCTACCTTACAACACGTATTGTATGCAATTCGCATTCTGGCTACTGGAATCAATTATTCGCAACCAGTGAATTAAATAATTTGTAACATGGGCTAAATATAATAAATATAAGAGTTTACACAACACTTGATGAATCTTATTTACCTTTTTAGAGTATCAAAAAGACATTAACAACGATTGTAAAACGTTAAACTAATGACGGGTCGAGAAATTGACCCCAAGGTTTCCTGTAAACGTAGTCAAAGCAGTCCACTTATTTTGAATGTCACTTTTGTGAACATTTGATTAACTTCATGCAGTGAAGCTCTCAAGCAGAGCTGAATATGGCAATGTCGATTATGAAATTGTAACAATAATTGGTAGCCTGTACTTGTAGTCTAGTGGTTTTCTACATTGGAGTATAGACATGGAAGAGCGATGGTTGTTGGTTCGAACCCCGGCTCGGCACTACAGAGCTTTGGCAAGACATTCATCTATATTAACCATTTTCTACTCTCATGGTATTAAGTAGGGACCTGCAAGGAAGGAAGGTCAAAACATTAAAATAAAATAAAAAGAGAGAGGAAAAGGGAGAAGAGAAAAGAACGAGCAGAGAAGACGCCTAGACCATATCCCGCACTCTTACCCCATCAAATAGCCTTGTAAATTCACATCTAATTTACCAAGTATGACCGTCTCCCCCTCCTACTTCACCCGTTCCAGGCACCGTAAATGGATAGACTCACGTAGCGCCCCTGTCCCGCTGCGATGTACAGACAATGCTTATGTACAGATCATAAAAACAGAGAAAACTCACATGCAGGTAACATTCGCAGAGCCGGGCTCGACCCTAACACATGTAGAACCGTTATCACAAGGATTGTCCAATAAACATGGATCAGACAGCAGCCCAAAACCTGCGGATAGAAATGATTCAAAACGTTTCCCTTGCTTCAAGAAATGTTAGCAATGTATTATGCTATACATATTACAGCAATAAGAGGCGCGATGGCTCAGTGGTAGAGCAGTGGTCTCGTAACAAGGAGGTCACAGGTTCGACGCTAAGTCGATGCGCTAGTGCCTTTTGGTTATTCATTAATCCCCTTACCAAGTCCCTCGTGGGGGGCTTAAAGCCGTCAGTCCCCTGCGGGTTGCTTACTTAAAAGCATACAACTGCTTTCTATAAATAAACATAATATTAATGAAGCCTTTCTGTGAATTATTTTATCAATATAAGTGCACCCAGTGCTACAGAAATATGAAGATTAAAAAAAAAATTGATCCAACAGCGATAACTGCAAACAAAAATCGGTACCTATTACCTATATCATGGTGAGCATCTATTAACTGGTGCCGGGCTAGAATCCCCCCCACCCCACTTGCTCTCCCTTTCCCGATATTGGAGAATATGCGGATACTGTGTGCAGGTAATTCTGGATGTGATGACTGATGTAATAATGTATATGTGAAGCGTTCTATCCAGAATGATGATGATGATAATGATGATAATAATAAAAATATTGATAATGATCATAATAATAATGATAATAACAATAGTAATGATTATAATAATAATAATAATAATAATAATAATAATAATATAATACAATTTTTAAAAAATAATAATAACAATAATAATAATAACAAGATAATAACGCTCACCTGAGCGGATGGAAGTAGGGGCCTCGCAATAAGGGACGTAGCTCCCTTTGCACCAGGAACATAGGATTTATTGGAACAGTAGGGCAATTTAGGGTTGCTGCTCCCAAGTCCCCTGCAGGGGCAGGTATTCCTTTCAAACAAATTCAGGTCTTCTTCACATAAAAATGATTCCTAAAATATTTAGCCAGAATCGAAACCAACGTTATGGTATGAAATCATATCTAGACTTCATGATATATAAGAATATGAAACCAAAACATGAGGGTAACCGGGCGATTTGAGAATATCCTTGAATCACATGAAGACAAAAAATTAAACGATTTTCAAGTTTGAGTAATTGAGTTTTGCACGTGCGTGCATTTTTAAAGTTTGCCGTGCTCGCATTTCTGTTTGGATGGTGGAAATTGAAGGCTGCCCTGAAGCCCCTTTGGAACAACCATTTGAACAATTTTAGATTTCCCTTTTCTGCAGGTGATTCCTAAAGATTCTGGTAAGAATCCAGCCTTGGGTTTCAAGGAGAAGAAGGAAATGTGCAATTACTGCCACTGAGGAATTTTGGGTTTGTTGCCCCAGGCCCTCCTGGGGTGTACTTACCCCTTTGAATAACTTTAGATCACCCTTGTCTAAGAACGATTCCTATCAAGTTTGGTTAAAAATTTGGCCATGAGATTTTGAGAAGAAGTTGAAAATGTGAAAAGTTTACGGAAGACGGACAAAAAGCGATCGCAATATGCTCAATTGAGCCTTGACTCAGGTGAGCTAATAATGAAGAAGAAGAAGTAAAAAAAAAAGAAGGAGGAGAAGAAGAAGAAAAAGAAGAAAAAAAAAAGGAGAAGAAGAAAAATTGATATTTGTTACAGCGCATATATCCCCCACCCAAAGGACTCAAGGTCCAATATTACCCCGGCTACCGATTCCGGTGCCAACAGCAGTCAATGAATTCCATCCTACCGGTACCCATTTAAAACCTAGGTGGAGAGTGGCGAATGTAGTATTGCTGCATGACTCACTTTGAACGTTGACTCCAGGGATGTTGTTGATATAGGCTATCACGAGTAATGTCAACTGTTGAATAGTGATGTCATTCCTAAAGGTCACGTCCAGTCTGACCCTTGCTGTGATGAGATTAATGATGTCATCATTCGCTGAAATGGGACTTCCATTTACACTAATTACTTCTGGAAGACTGTCGACAGCATTCACGATCTAAAGAGATTAAGGAAAATATAAATTTGATGATGCTGTTAGTCAATTTTCTCCAAACAGATTCCCCATCTCCTGGTACCAGTGAAATTTGCCCCACATTATTGGAAGTATGCTAGTCTTCTTTTATCGGGCCTGTTTAGAATTGGGCTCATAACGTATTGAGAGAGATGACACGCGTACGCGAGCACGGTCATAGGTTAATTTAAATCACGGAGCAGGAAATATTTCCTCCCCACTTACAATCTCTGTCTATGGGAAGGAACTATTCGAGTCTCCGTGAAATGAGTGACTTACTAGGAGCAACTTCCGGTGACGTAACTCTCTCTTTCAACTAGCTTTGGTGGGATAAGTTATGAGTCGGTCTTCTGTATCAGTCATATTAAATTTATAACTTTTTTTTAGTCAGTGAGCACCTAGGGAGGATATTTTTCCTTTTAACAGGGCTGATATGATAAGATTAATTGAATGAAAAAAGTTAAGTCAATGAATGGAGACTTTATTGATAGTACTTGGTGATAAGCAGCGATATTGATCAAAATTAGACTCAAAAGGAAAAAATAAATAAATAAATGAATAATAATAAAATAAACAAGTGAATTAATAATTGAATAAATAAATGATGGAGTAAAAAAATAAATAGGTTTATAAAAATATATAAATGAATAAATAGATAAATAAGTAAATAAAAATTGTTTCATCCAATTGGTCCGAACGCAGTGGTAAATTTGGGGTCAGGTTTATGGTTGGATTTAGGGGTAAGTTTGAGGTTTCAGTTTTTAGTTTGCCCATTCCTAACTGACCATGACAGATTTTGTTTGACTAAAAGAGTGCAGAAAACCCTTTTTAGAATCCTTTTAGAATAAGAACAGTGAACTTTAAAGTGTACCAATCACCAAAACGTACTTTTTTTCTGCACGTTAGGGGTTACATGTGGCTATACTACATTCAAAATATGAGCTTTAATATTACTTACGAGATATAAACAGATACTGCAAATTTAAATACACTCTCCATTGACATAAAAACTTGTGAGTACACTACTCCACGCATCTGTACGCAATCCCATGCAATAGGACCCACGCGCGTGGTTTAATGCTATTCTGGTCTTGGTCCATAGCGTGCCGGGTAAAGTTTTTAAGGTTTACTATATACATTCTAGCTGTACACAGCTTATTTCATTATGTGATTGGTACACGTTGCATAGAGAGTTTCCAAAACTCAAGGTTTTTATGGATAAATGACCAAGGTTACACTTACTGAATACAGCAGGTTCTGTACCACTGTTGACTCGATGGGAACAGCAGCACGTTTCCTTCGACCAGTCCTATACGTGCAAACGATCTCTGACGATGCTGGATTTTTTAAACAAAGAAACGCAACCCCGATACACGAAGGTTTCAGGTCAATTACAGATTTGAAACAACGATTTTGATTGGTCAATGGTCTAACTTTTGAACATAATGTGCATGCAATAATCATCATAATCTTTTTTTTCTCTTTGCTTCTAAGGAGGTGTTTATTCAATATTCAAACAATAACATAATTTTACTTAAAATTTAGCAAAACAATGGAACATCAATAATACACATAATATTTGTTTAAATATAATTAGGTAAATTCGCAGGAAATTTCATGTTTTGTACTTTCAAATGTTCATTTATTTTTATTATGTTAGTCAGTTCTCTCTTAAATAAATAAATCAAATTCAGATCTCTATTATCATACCCATAGTTATTACGAAAAATAATCATTTTATAAATAGACCAAAAAGCAATCGTCATACAAATCGATTTCGTTTTGCGAATTCATTTTGAGTAAGAAAACAATATCTATCTCTATTTTAAGATTGAAAGCATGTAAAACTAAGTCCTTTAAATATTCAAAGAAGGTTTCGTTTGCCTTACATGAAATAAAAGCACGAACAAGATCTTCAGTTTCTTTGCATTTTAAACAAAGGTCATCGTATAGAAGACCCCACTTGAACAGGTTTTTACGAACTGGTAGCATATTATATAAAAGCTTGAAATTAAATTCACGTAGACGAAAATCTTTAATCCTAATCAAATTTCTATTAAAAACAGAGGACCATTTAACATCCTACTGCAGGACATTTTCCCAATACAAACAACATTTATTTATCTTAATTTGTTTAAAACTTAACTGCTTTTCCAAATACAATGTGGGGGATAATGACACTATGATCTTTGAATCCTAATGGTACCCTATGCTTATCAATTATCCAAATTTTTGGAATTGATTTTTGTAGCTTTGTATAGTCAAAAATCAAAAGTTGTTTACTTTGTCTAGTTTTAAGACGGATATATAATTCATTTATTGAAACACAAGTTCCATTTTTAAAGATATCCTTTAAATACATACCACTTTTATACCAGTCTTCATAAAATAACATTTTTTCTAAAACAATATTTTGATTATACCATAAAATATTTTCGTCAACATGTTTCTGTGCCTGACATTCAACTGATGTGTATTTTTTATGAGGTATCATGCATGTAATATTTCAATGTAAAAATGTGGCACATTTCTAAGTTTAAAGAGATTTAATGCATCATCAGTATAATTGCAATTCAGCAGTAGATGCAGGCCTCCCAAACAGTCAAACCAATGTTGACTCATATCTTTCCTAATTCCTTTTGTATTATCTGAAAACATCCCAAGCCACGTCAGCCTAAAACTGAACATTCGCCTTTTAACATCGATCATTCTTATTCCTCCTTCACAATAATCCTGAGTAACAATACATCGTTTTACTTTTTCAATTTTAGTTTTCCAAAGAAATGTAAATATCAAGCTATTAAGTTTTATCAAAAAAAAATAGACGGTATTGTATCAACAATTATTAAATGTATAACTTGACTAATTGCAAGTGATTTAATAATATTCAATCTACCAAACAAAGTCAGGTTTCTTTTTCGCCAGTTATCCAGCAGTTTTTGCATTTTTTCTAATTTATTTTGCCAATCCATCTTTAAAGCACACTGCAGATCAGGTGCGATACGATGTCCCAAATATTTTACTGGCTCATCTGTCCGATGTAAGCCAAAATATGATAACGTCTTCTCTCTATTTAACTTCGGTCCTGCAGCTTCCCCAACAAACTCTAATTCGTTTAAAATATTTTTCAAAATAATTTATATCACATACATAAAATCAAGTGTCATCTGCATATTGCAGCAGTTTCAGCTCAATACCTTTATCATTAATATCCAGACCTTTAATTTCATTATTTTCTCTCACTTTATTTGCCACTGATTGCAAATCTCTGTTTTGAACAGTATCTACGATTTTGGGGGGAACTAGGGGGCTCAACACCCCTAAAAAGGTTGATTATAAATGAAGTTAATTGAGACTCGTGCACAACATTAAAGCAAGAACTTCTAAATTAATATGTTAATTGTTGCCGGGGTAATTGTAGTATAACCACACAATTTTATATCTCAGACCTATTGATAGACGATGAAAGTGGATTTCGTTAGGAAAAACAGGGATGGGGTTTCTCTCCTTCCTACCTGACTCCTAAATAATAATGATTACATATACCCAAAGCCGTCTCTTAGCATGCAATGCGTACACCACTCGATTATCCTTCATTTGCCATCAGCGCTAATTGGCACGATCGCTCGTTCGCCACACGTGCATATAGGCACAAATCTATATGCACCAACTGACGAAAGAATTGCTTTCTGCAACACAATGGATTTGCAGTGATAACCATTTCTGGTCTTAATTAGCTCCATGGTAACCTTTTAACCAGCTATACGGACAGGAATGTCATTTCAGCAGCTAACTAGAACAGCTGAAGAACAGCTGAAAGGAATGTCTGACGCATTTCATTTTGTGGTCTTCAGAAAAGCAACACACTATTCGTGAAAATAATATTAAGACTGGAAATTATGGAAAACCTGTGTCTCTAGGTCCATTTCATTTTAATAATTGTAGCCCCAACGGCCTCCAAGCTATGGGACATAAACACATTCAGATAGATAGTGGGATATATAGAATAATTTTACTATTCAACGGTTAACTAATATGGAAGCCCATGGTATATGAATTCCACGATAAATACTACGCGACACAGAGAGATTATTTCTGAGCCATATTAAGTGTTAGATCACGGGTAAATCGCGTAATAAAGATAGGTCGGACAATTGCTAACCCTTGTTTAACTTGTGTTAGAGTTACATACCTGTTGGTGGACAACGAACGCTGGCGTTGGGACCACAATCTGCACAATAATAGAGTAATAATGTTATACACTAGTCAATATCCAGTACTGCAACAGGTAATGCGTACATACAGTACTTAACTGAAAACTGAAAAGAGTCATGTTTACGAAATCTCAGATTTGTTTATGACGTTGTTTCATGAGCATGTTAAGACGTTAAGACCATGACCATGTTTGTTGATCTTTAAGTGAAGGTTCCCTTTATAATCGTGGTTTACTCCTATCACCATGATATTACTCTTCTTTACTTTTCAATATTTTGACAACTACTTCCAGTCGCTCTCTTTTTGTAGTATGCATTAATGTCGTTATGTTGTTTGAGTTCTTGGGTCAAACCCCCATATTATACAAAAGTAACACGTTTATTTATATATCTTAGTTCCTGCCGATGGTCATAAAATAAGTTGATTAACAATTTGAGAACTCGCAAACATGACCATTATTAAGATTTCTGTTTCGTACTGTAAATAAACTGGTCAGTAACTTCCAAGTTAAAGTGAATCAAAATTTGTTTGTAGAAAAGATATTGTGTTAACCAAGATGACCTTATGGTGGGTTCCCACTGCCGATCAAACCAACCCGACCAAGCCCAATCAAGCCCGATCACCCATTTTTCCCCGACCGATCCCGACCACATGCCTAAACACAAGCTCTTCCCGACCGCTATTCGACCATTGACGACCCACATTCGACCATTCACGACTCCTGCACGACGTATAGTCGACCACAACTTCGATCTTTTCTCGATCATTCCGATCTACATACAATCCCAACGCGATCCCTACTAGACCAACTAGACGTACACACGATCTCTACACAATCTCGACCCGAGCAGATCGACCTGTTCGAACAGGGATCCAAGATGACTCGTGAATTGAGTGGTTGCACAAAATATTATCGTCAGCTGATGGTACAGTACTCATTTTTGATCAGCGTTCAGTTCATCTCAGACACTCAAGAAGGCTAAAAGGCTTATTTCGAAGTCAATGCATTCCGCATTTCTTTAACTTCCCCCTGCATGCAGACCCAGTGTCATAAGCCAAAGTACTGTATTGCACATGATACTTAAAACATTAATTTTATTTGCCTTTTCAAACAGACTGTCAAGAGCTGCACGTGTCGCAGTCACATGTTACTACCAATTCTAGAAGCGATTAACTTAATATTACGAAGAAAATGTGATTAGATCAGCACGTAATTGTGTCCTTGGTTTTTTTAAATATTTATAAGGTGTTTCATTTTCTCAATACCAGAGGCAATACATATAATCGAAATCATGAAATTTACATCATACTCAGAACAATCAAAATACAACTCAGAATAATCAAAATATAATTCAAAAGTATTATTCTTAACATCAATTGCTAAACAAAACAACTCTTTCATACATTTCCTTATTCGTTTAAAACAATAATAGTAATAATAATAATAAAATACTTAGTCATTTCATGTTAATTTTGTGCTTCTTTGAAGAAAAAACCGAATATCTGTTGAATTAAAAAAAAAAAATGCTTGCACATGAAATATTACAGTCTGTCAAAATATTGTTAAAAATTACTACCTCTGAAAAGAGACAAACTCCCCAAAGAGAGAGATAAAGATAAAAACAACCCAAAACATCAAAAACAACCCCCAAAAAAAACGAACAAACAAACAAACAAATATAAACATAAAGCAAAGCAATACTGCTGGGATAGAGGGTTGGGAAGTTGCTTTTTTTAAAGTTAATTTATATTACACAAAACTTTCCAAGGTCTCCCATTTTTTAAAGTGAATTGAAAGAGTATCCCTTTCCATTGCAGGTTTTTTCCTCTTTCCTATTTCGAGAATTTTATCTTTTACTTCATCTACATTTAGAGGCTTCCTCTTCTCTGCTATTAAAAATCATCAATTTAATCAAAATCAGAATGTGGTTTAATAATTGCTCCGATTTCATATTACTCCCATTTATTCCAATATGAATTTCTTTCCACGACAGTTTCTTTCGAATTGGTAAATTGAGTTTATCAGCACATTTTTCCCAGAACCAGTATATTACATTAAAAAAATAAATGTTGATAGGTTTCCTCCAAAATATTGCAATACGGACACAAACCGTTTGTACGAAATTTAAATCTATGCAAATGATGGTTTGTATAAACTATTCTATGCAAAAGTTTAAACTGAAATTCTCTCAGTTTACTGTTTAATGTTGACAACCTTGGTTGAACAAAAATCTTTTCCACTTCTTTAGTTGTAATATTATAAAGTTCCATTAAGTTATGAAATGCTGAGCTGATTTCTGCATTCTTCTTGATTTGACTTTTATTCACCATCTCTGCAGTTATTTCTTCAAATTTAAAAACCTTCTTTGCAAATATTAATTCTAAACTAAGGCCGGAGTGGATGGAATTTCTTGCAGGCTGAACATTCTGTCTCCATTCGTTAGGAATTATTGAATAGATTTTGTTAACTTTTGTAATTTCTTCCTTACTTAAACCAATGGCAATAAAATATTGCCCTTTTTAATAACCCTTGTTCATCGCATATGTGATGAAGTCGATATATATTTTTAAAACAAATTTTCCTCAAATAAAGTTTGACCTTCTAGTTGAATAAAATTATTATTATACAATATTTCATTCCCTCTGTATCTCTCTTCTGTTTTAACATATTCTTTCATATCTATCCATGCTTTCAGAAGATTCTGATAAAAAGAAGGTAACATGAGTTTCACTGTATCTCTCCAATAGTTGCAATAAAATATTAAATTCCCGCCCACTGGTCTCATTAAATATTTAAAGTATTGTTTCCATTTGATAGCTTGAGTTCCTGTTACAAGACTTTTTATCCACATTATTCTCTGTGCCTTTACAAACAGTCGGAAATTCATCATTTTGAGCCCACCCTGCGGATAGTCTAAAAACATGATGCTCTGTTTAATTTTGCCTTTACTTCTCCACAAAAAATCAAAACATATTTCTTCAATTTCGCTATACACCCATTCTGGAACCGGCATCAATGATGATAAATATATAAATTTAGAATAGCCATATACTTTCATTAATTGAATTTTCCCCATTAATGTTAAATCACGCTGCTTCCACCACGTAAAACGTTTTTTAATCTTGCTCAATATTTCTTTATAATTCATTTGTTTTTTTTATATATTCGTGTATTGAAAAATAAATTCCTAGTATTTTAACAATTTCTACTTGCTTCCCAAACGAAAATGTGTGCGTGGATAATTGTGGACCTAGGGGGGAAATGAATGTCTTGTCCTTGTTTAACTTTAAGCCTGATATTTTATAAAAACATTCCAAAATATGTGAATTCGAATCTTTAATGAAAAGCGTTATATCGTCTGCGTACAGAACTTGCTTTATTTCTGTATTTCCAAAACTGATCCCTTTTATCTGATGATTATTTCTTATCATATGAGCTAAAATTTCAATACACAGAACAAATAAATATGGAGAGAGGGGATCTCCCTGCCTTACTCCTCTTTCAACCTTGAAATAACCTGTTGATGTATATCCATTTATAACACAACTTTCTGCTTTAGTATAAAAAATATTAACCCATTTACAAAACCTTGGTCCAAAATTTAATGATTGTAAAACCTTGTATAAAAATAAATGTGAAACAGAATCAAATGCTTTTTCAAAATCAATGGCCACCGAAAAAAGTGTGTTCTCTGTAAAAAGAAGTATAAAAGATCATGTCGTCTATTATTCGTATTGCTTCTCCAATGTTCCTATCCTTAACATATCCCAACTGATCAAAACCAACAATTTCAGGTAAAACTTCTTGTATTCTCTTTGAAAGTATCTTAGATAGTATTTTATAATCTACGTTTAGCAACGAAATCGGTCTGTAATTCTTAATAAGCTCCGGATCTTGCCATCTTTATGTATCAAGATAATAACTGCTTGCCTTTGAGAGCCTGATAATTCCCTTGTTAAAGAGCTTCATTAAAAGATGCAAGAACTAGATCTCCAATTACTGGCCAAAATTTCTGATAAAATTCTGCACTAAAATCATCATTTCCTGGAGATTTGTTAAGTTTCATATCTTTTAGTATTTCTATGCATTCCCTTTCTACGATCGTTTCCTCACATGAATCTCGTGATATATTTTTCAATTTTGGCAGGTTATTAGGAAAGAAGTCCAAAGTGTCATCTTGTATAGAATTCATTTTGCCCATAAAATGATTTTATTTCTTCAATACTTTCTTTTTCGTTAGAAGTGGTATTTCCATTTCCATTTAATTTCTTTATTATACTTTTTTTCTATTTGATTCCATTAACTGTTTGAAGAATGCTGTATTCTTTTCTCCACATTCATATCATGAGGATCTTGACCGTACTTTTAAACCTTCATTGATGTAATCGTGGAGTAAACTTAGTTGTTGTTTTCTTAGTTTTCAAATTTTCAAAAAATATCTTTGTGATGTCCATTGCCAATCGACAATAAATGCTCTTCTAAGTCTTTAATCTCTTTTACCAATTTTCCGATTTTTTTCTTTCCTTTCCTCCGCCCTTTTTCTTGATAGTTTCATTGTAAACTTCCGTATTTCCATTTTCATGAAATCCCATAGTACTCTCTTATCTTTAATTTCAGCAGACAGTTTCTCTTTTAAAGTCTTTATTTCTTCTCTAATCTTCTTAACATATTCCTTGTCACTTAATAGACTATTATTAAACTTCCAATAAGATCTTTTATTTTTATTTTTGTCGATGACCTAATATGGATTACCAGATTAACTGCTGAATGGTCATGGGCTATAAAGGAACAATGTCACATTTGGATGTTATTTGCTCTAAATTCTCTGATATGATCCAATAATCTAAGCGGCTTTGCATAAAAGGATTTCGTTGTATTGCTTTTTATCTTTATTTTTACTTCTCAATACATCACGTAATCTATAACTTTCAATGAAGTCTTCAATTTTTTACAAAATTTTCTTTGTTTCTTTGATACTTGTCCAAAATAATCTAGATTCGTGTGTCTAATAACATTGAAGTCACCCCCAAGTGCTACTGGATTTCCTTCTGTATTATTCCTATTGAGTTAAGTTGCGATCGGAAAGATCGAGTGCGGTCGAGAAGTGGTCGAGAAGTGCTCGGGATGTCATCGAGAAGCAGTCGAGAAGTGAGCGAGTTCGGTCGAGTGACTGTTTAGGGCAGACATGTATCGATCGTCAAGCGGTTGAGTTGTTGATCGAGTTGATCGGGAACCAATCGTGTAGAAGTTGTGTATAAATCGAGATGATCGGGTAGTGATCGGCGGAAAAAATCCACCTCGACCAAACTAGACCTCTATACGATCGATTTCCGATCAGCTCGACCTCTACTCGACCAATACACGATCGCTGTACGATCGCTTGCCTTCTCGACCCCTACACGATATTTTTCAACCTGGTCTCGAACCTATAATGATGTATACAGTCATTCCATCATTCGCCTTAAAATGACTATTTATTTCATTCTAAGGGGTTAGCTCTATATGCTGCAATCTATAGCGCACGTACCATACATGCATAGTGCGTGTGTGTTTTGGTGCGTGTGTATATCGGGGTCAGTAGGCGTGGCTTTTGCCGAGATGCATGTGCGACCTCTTTAGGAAATTCGCCCAGTACCCCACCCCAAAAATGTCAGACGTCGACTGGCTTAGCCTTATTACAGGCCCGCTTTAAAATTATTGTTATCTATTTAGTGAGGTATAGCTGTGGCGGATCCATGGATCTTGGGGGGCGTGGAGGATCTTTAGGGGAGGTAGTTTAATTTTGCTTGTAAATTCTCTGAAAAATAAGTAAGCAAACAAACATACGAAAACAAGAACAACAACAGTATGGTAGGATAGGATTTCTATGTATTATATAGGCCTATGGTATTAGTAATAGGTAATGGCATGTAAATTTCGGGTCGGGGTTAGAAATAGGCTAGTTTAAGTCATTCATTAATTAATTACTTAAATAACCAATAATCAATGAGTTTGATATTAATATTGATTATTATTCTTTATTCTAATCATTACTATCATAAGTATTATTATTATTATTATTATTATAATCATGATAGTAATAATAATAATAATAATAATAATAATAATAATAATAATAATGATTATAATGATAATAATAATAATAATATTAATAATGACAATGACAATGATAATGATAATGATAACAAAAATAATGGTCATTTTTTTTTGTAATGATAATAACATTAACAATATAGATCATCTGAAAAAATATTATAAACAAAATGTATGTGTCCTGTTGCAATATCATTTCATAGACGTCAAAGTTTATTCGATGAACTATCCAATACTTCAGATTCAAGGGTGTGGGAGCAATGGCAATCGAACTTGGCGTAGCCTCTGTTTCCAGATCGAGGACGCCCCCTCCCTCCCTCGTTTGAATGCCCAGGGCAATTTCAAGTGGGTCCATGGCAATTAGTGCATATGGGACAGATCCACTCTCCGCGCCTCATAGTACTTTTTGTAAGGGCGGCCCCCTCCCGGCCCGTTTATGCAATTTCTGGAATTGCCTCCAAGTTAAACCCCTCCCATATGCAATCTCTCACCCCTCCCGTCCTCCCCGGCCCTCGATCTCCATCATCTTCTTCTTATGTGTTTTTTCTGTCCGTTTCACTGATCGACGGGCATTTATTATATTTTGTTCGAATTAATGCGGCATGCACGTATAGGCCCTATATACGTACACCTTGGGAGGATTTGTACTTTATTGATCGCAAAGGATTAGGCCTATATAAATTAAAGCCTACCATCATAATAATTTAGGGTATTTCGTTGTGAGGGCATGCACCCATGCAGCTACCGAGTAGCCCCGAAATCTCCGGTACTAGTACTACGGGGGTACTTTTTCGGGCGACAAAGTCCGGCCCGCCATTGACTTTCACACCGGAGATAGGGGGTGCTTTCAAAAAGAGGGAACACGCGTATACCCTAAATAACACCGAGTGCACTGGGGCCGGGGGCCGGGGGCGGGGGCATGTGCACTCATGCGGAAGGTATGCAAAGATACATTATTTTTCAAAAGATTGTTCACCCCTCCGCTCCACCTACCTACTGCATGAAATAAGGAGTTAAGGTCCATAAATAACACCCATAATTAAGCAACATAATCCATGTAGTGTACCTGTGGGAAAGAACACGATTTTTCTATTAAAAAGTTTGAAACACTCAGACTAGCCGGACCTTTAAAGAATTTCTCTGAAAAACTTTCGCGGGGAAACCGAAACTTTCGCGGGGAAACCGTACTGAGCATGTTAGACCATAGGCCCTGTACAGTACATGTATAAACAAATTGATTATACACAGGGCTAGCTAGCTAGCTAGGTAGTAGATCGAGATCTAGTCGTACAAATGCTGCTTGAAGCATAGATACTGATAGCTCCTTTAGTAACATGGTGATCATGGTGATGAATTAGGGGTAGCATACTTGATTTCACTGCTAGTCTGCTGTGGCCTTTTATGTGGCATTATTATAAGCCTGATATGTAATGCGATCATGCCATATGATGATGATTTTAATCAGCAGAATGTCAGATTGAGAGCTTTTCTGATGCTAGAATAGACGTACTGCTACTTAACTTCTAGTAGTACTAGTAGTCGTACTACTTACTCGTACGGCCAGGACTGCTACACTACTACTAGGCCTACTCTACCATCAGCACTGGAACAATGCACGAGCAGGCACAGAATCGGCCATCAGAAGTCAAAACTACAATCTTGCTGTGTGAGTAGATTTTACAATAATTAGATGTTATATTGATATTGTGTTGATATTGTTGCAGAAAATTGCAACAATGCAATTGTAGATCTATAAAGTAAGTAGATTCTAACCAGCAAAACAAATTTTGGGGTCATATTCATAACAAAATCCGCATCACCACCAAGTACTGAACTTCTGAAGTAGCGTAATATGCAGGGGCGGCGGTGCGTCTTCCAAAATAGAGGGGGGACACCTATAATTATAAACATCAAAACAAAATTGGTAAATACGTCTACATTGTCATGATTGTGATTACACTATAGCCTATAACTTATAAGATGAAATCAATATTTATTTATTTCATTAGTTACATGGGACAAGATACTGCTTAAGCAACATAGATCTACTTTGCAGTTGGTTGTGATATGGTCTGAATATTAATTTTCTAGCTAGTAAAGCGAGCGAGCAAATTTTTAAAGATTTATGAGGTCCCAGTGTGAAAAATCACATCTTATAAAGAAGACAAAAAACAAACCCTGATGAGTATTAAGCACAATGTAATGAAGAAAGACTGAAAAGTTCTTTTAAAAGTAACATAATTATAACATCTACATGTATAAATGCGAGTGAGCTAATTCTAGGGAACAGTATAGAAAAAGGGGCTCTAAGTCGCCTTGAATTAGGGATGCTTGTTATGGAGAAAGGAAAATTAGGCACTTATCAAAAGGGGAAAAGGACAGTTATTAGAAAAGAAAAGGTGCTAGTGTCAAAGTAAAAAGGGCAACTATCAGAGGTGAAAATGGCACTTCTTAATTGCACCTCACTGAAAAGGGACACTCAACAGAGATGAAAAAGGCACTTGTGAGAATGGAAATGGGGAATCTGTTGAAGGAAAAGGGCACCTATCAGAATAGGGGCACTTATCAGATGTTAAAAGGGGCATTTTGAAAAGGTGGGAATGTGTCAAAATAAAAGGGGTACTTATTAGAGGTAAAAAGTGGCATTTAAGAGAAAGGTAAGGGGTTCTTATTACGAAGGAAAAAGTGCACTTATTAAAAAGGAAAAGGGGCACGAGTAAAAAGGGCAAAAATATCAGAGGTGAAAAGGGGAATTTCTCGCACCTGAAAAGGGGCACTTGTCCTATGTAAAAAGGGGCACTTTGGGGGTACCTGAAAAAGTAGGGGCACAGTGCTCTTTTTCATGTTTGCAATCAAGGGCTCAAGTACTGCTGAATGACACTTCGCATGGTTTGTATTTTTTCTCTTGCAATACCAGTTACATATCCTTCAATCATTAATTGGTTGATGAAAACTGTAGTAAACCCAGTTAATGAAACTGAAACTGCTCGATACGGGTTCATGAAATTTATATAATCATTATTCATTTATTCACCGACAGAACATTTTGTGATACACATGTAGAAGTGTTTTTTCAAGAGAGCAAACAAGAGGTATACCTGAAGCAACCGCATCAGTTAGGCAGTTGATAATTCAAACTTGATGAAGTGAGACTTCTCGCCATTTAAACAATCTTTGTCATTTTGACCCAAGTGCTATTTACGAGCTGGTTAATTATCCTGACTCTCTAAACATAATGAAAATTATTCAGTCAAACTGGAGGCAGAATTAAACATTGTGAACAGAAAAGTCATTAGTCTTTCAACTCGATCCTTCTCATATTTCTTTCTTTCTTAGTGTTTCCACTTAAGCAACAATTTTTTCATGACTCACTTGCATTATGTCCACTAATCTTCCTGTTCATCATATTCTTATTTGTTGATAACACTGACTGTATGATATTTGGGCTTGCATTTTACTTGTTTTTAGTCTACTTGTGTATTGCACACTAGTACTTTTAAACTCTTATATGCGGAATTGATTTTTGTTCAGGTCACATATTAGAGGGAGACCCACATCGGCATCAGGCGGACTACAGTAGGTGTTTCTAGAAAGTGCTGGGCAATCAGGTATGTATCAATTGTTATCATTTACATGCATCATGTGTCTGTCATATATATACATGTATGTGTAATTTCATGATTGCAATTGTTTTGTTATTTCAATTAATCTTAATGATTGTTTCTGATAATGTATTATTTTCAATTTGAGCAATGGACCTTCTGGCAGATTAGCCTTAATTGTGCTGAACAAGTTATCAAATAAAAGCTATCATTACTTTATACTACTATACTACTACTACTACTGTACTAGTAATGTACTACTACTACTACTACTACATACCTATCTACCCAACTACCTACCCTGTATAGTAATTTAAGAATAAGTTGAACTTTCCCAGCTGCTTATTATTGAAATTATGAAATGCAATTTGTGTGTCGGATTACAAGAATGGAAGTATTGGGAAAGATATGTTATGGGTAGTTCTATATTAACATCGTTACTGTTGCTGTTGATTTTTAACCTAGCAAAATTTGCTACTCTTGCCCATGGAACACTGTTAATTAAATTATTAACTTTACTTGCTGCAGTATGACTGTAAGAAGTTTCTGTGCTGGGAACGTGACTGGAGAGAGCATGGACATGTATAATATTGTGTACATGATCAGCAGTCTTTGGAAGATGGATAAAATGGCAATGCTTCCATTGGTAAGTAATACTAACAATAATACATCAGAGAAGTACCTTGCAAGGATTTAGAAAATGATTTGATGGATGATTCAGGTTTTGTATTTGTACTAAATCTGAAGAATTTATAATTTGCTTGAAATTGCATGATCAGAAAATGATAAGCATCAATACAGGTACATAAAATGACCATCCAAGTTTTGTTCGCACATCCAGTCATTGCCAATTAATAGATTCCAAATTTTAGGTCAGTTTTACGTTATATTTTATTATATTCAAGCATCTGTACGTGGTTCATAGTACATGTTTAATGGGGCCTACAGTACACTGGTTACTTGAATCCATATTTTATACCTCATTTTATATGTTATATTTTATATTCTATTATGTTGAAACATAACTGTTCCTACTTGTCTAAAACTCTAAATCATGTATTTCAGTTAAAAATCCATTTTAATTAGATCAAATAGGCTTGTTGTGGCATTTAGTGATCTTACATTTACATTTGAATGACAGATATAATATCTTGTACAATGTACATATATCTTGCATGACCCCTAGGCTTCCTCAAAGATGCTTCTGTTTCAGATGAAACTTGGTTTTGCTGTAATGATTTGATCAGCTAATATATCCTGCTCCACATGGTCAACCTTGATAAAAGAACCCACATTCAATTTAACCTAAACCTGATGTAGCAATCATTTCGGATTGAGAAACATCCTTTTTTTAATTGTTTTAAATCACCTACTCACCACAGTTGGTGCAAGTCAGTTTTTCCCATGTTCTGTAAATTAACCTCTTTTTAGCCACCCATGGAATATTATCCCATGAATATGGTATAAAGGAAGGGGCACAATACTCCAAATATAGATGTACATATAGAAATATGTCACTATTTAACATAAAATCTTAAAACAATGGGCAATTACATTTACTTTCACTTCATAAAGTCGAATTTAAGTGAAAAAGTCGTGAATTTTACTAAAAAGATGTGAGTTACAAATAACACTTGAAGAAGAATGATTTTGTATAAAGTTATCATAAATTTATAATCTATAGTTATACAAGTGCACAGAATTTTGCAGAAAATAACTGTTTGGTAAAAATTATGTTATGTACAGACTGCCGATCTCTCATCCTACCAAATGTAAGAACTGTGGTGGGGAAGACTGCTTCAGCACACAGAAAATGGGCTCAGTTTACCTTCCTCTGCATCATTCATGGAAACCTCTAAGAAAGCATAGGCTTTGCTTCACAATTATGGATCTCGCAGGTAAATGATTTCCAGATACAAGTTTTTTAAATAGAGACCTAAATGATAATAATTTATCTGAAAATCATAGAATCCCCTTTGCTGATTACATAATTCTATTGGATTATTTTGTAGTGTAGCCTAATTATCTTCCGAAGTATAGTTTATAAAACTTGGATGGATAGTTAAAAGTTTTGGGGTTTCCATTAAGTAGCAGTGACAACGATATTTCTTTGAAAGATATTAACATAATTTTTGGTAATGAAAGCTTGCAAAATCAGAGACAAATAAACAGTTCAATTACTATCATATTTAGGGTTTTGTATGCCTGCCTTATTAAAGTATATAATCATGAAGACCCCATTAACTGTTACTGAAACATAGAACTGTATTCCTTATATGGGACCAGGTATAGCAATATATTTGAACCTCTTGGAATGACTCCCATTTTCCAAGGTATACAGTATAGGTCACAATTCCTTTTAGCCACTTGCAGGAGATGGGAAGGTATCCAAAATCTTGTGAAATAATCACTGTTGATTGTAAGGCATTCTTCTACCATAATCAAGAAAGTATTGGCTTCCTTAGAAGAACAAAATAAAGAACTCATTGAAACTTCAGACACTAGGATGGCCATATACTAAGTTCACTTCTCCGTTAAATTACATTATACCCTCTCGACCTGTCGATTTCCTCCGTAAAGATAATCAAATGTAGATAGAAATCTTTAAACATGGGTTTGTTTTAATCTGCTTTTATCTTTCGGACGATTTTTCATGCATTTCATTCATCATAAGAATATCGGATACACTCATATTAATTATATTATTCATGTTTTCATTTGGATGCTGTGATTAAAGATAGAGTTCAGTAATGGTCATGCAATTATATTATATAATAATCTGTGTGGAACCAATGGGAAAGGGTACTACATAAGAATCGATGTATATACTAAGATGTTTTTAAATTTTATGTGAAGAAAATGACTTGGTCTTGCCGATAATCACATGCACTACAGTGCCTCCAGGCAGTGAGTGTATTCCTCCTACCTCCCAGTCACCTTCTAATTTCTAGAAGTCACTAATTTTCCGCCAGTTGTGTTAAGTATTGAATCTTCTAAAAATAATAATTTTGTCATGAAATAAGTAAGCAGATGTAAATTTTATTCATGAAATTACATTTGAAGACTAAACATAGATACACATTGCAGCAACAGTGGGTGTCAGTATAGAAATAAAGTGCTAAATATTAATTTTGTCTCGCTGAAGAAAAATATTAAAGGTACTATGTCCCATTGCAGGCCAACAAAATGAAAAGGTTAAAGCCCCACTGTATTACTTGTAGCTACTTGCTCCTCTATATAGAAAACAATGCCTAAGCGGTGCCTGTTGGTCCCCATGATCCTCTTTTTCTTATGTTAATTGAGAGCTGAGTTGATGAGATAACCACCTGTCAGTGACCACGCTAATCCCTGTAATCCCTCCTGGCCAAACTAGTGCAGAGGGGCTTTAAATTCCAATGGCATTTGAAAGATAATACTGATTTAGAACTTCCTTCAAAACGAAAGGGCTGGAAAATGTCTTTTGTGGGAAAATAACGACCATTAGTTGTATGCTGCATGTACCTGTTACAGCTCATTTTATGTATGTTATTACCAAAGAAAAGATGGCAGTCAGTCACTCAATAGTGTCTGACAGGGAAGTCTATAAAGTAAACGGGTTTCCTTGCATAATTTGAATAGGACACTGCTAACGTTTAAATTTCACAGATAGGACATACATGACATATTCATAATTCCTGTAAAGTTTTACAGAATTTGATGTTTGCTGCAAAAGGGACATAGTGTCTTTAACAAAAACAATTATATATTGGCCTTTGTAGGTTGCTTTGCCACATGTATATGATTAAGTATGTTTGATTAAAGAGAAATGTTGGAATGGTGATATGAAGCAAGATCATGTGGTTAGGGAAATTATACTGAATAATTTTGAAATAGTTCCACAGATGCAGATGCTGATAAAATTAATGATTCAATTGTGGTTTGAGAAAAAAATGTATTATTTACCGTATATTCCAGGTTGCCCTATTATCGATTTTATTATTGTTATTATTAGTAGTAGTAGTATCTTTTGAAGTTGTAGTAGCAGAAGTAGTAGTATTGTACCCTTCCCTGCAATTCAGTTACCTCTAGGACCACGTCAATATATTAGTTAATAATTTGTGTGATAAACCATTCTATATACATTGAATTTTCTTTATTTCTACCTCATCAATGATGTAGGTTACAGAGAGATATGTCCCACCTATGCCAAGCAAGCAAGCAAGAACTGAAAGGAATTTAAAAGGAATGTCTGAAGTACGATGGGCTCCCGACTTATCTTCGCATGATCCGTCCTGTGGTAGAGTATGCCGCACCCATATGGTCCCGTGGACTTACCCTCACTCACCATCAAACCATAGAGCAGGTTCAAAATAGAGCATTCAGGATCATCCTGGGCAATGTATACACGCTACAATGATGCTTTGCTTATTTGGAGCAACTGTGCACCTCTTTCGCCAAGTCCCTCCGCGACCCTCCATCCAAGTTACACCATTGTCTACCTTCTCCCATCACATTCCTATGCTATGTTTTTCTCCTTCATATTATTTCATATTATTTTATGACTATGATATGTGTTTAGACTTCTAAGACATTTTGTTGTGTTATGTTTTTTCTTTATATACTCCATGCAATTCAGCACTTGGGCTGCCATGTCATTTCATTTGCTAGGAGAAAATGTTCTCTTCTTTTCCTCTCATAAACATTAAAGGTAGCTTTTATGGTTTCAGACTTTAAAATTCAATCATTTTCTGATATGTACAATCTGTGGGAATAATTGTGAAGATGGAGGTATTTGTACAATGCAACTGTCCTATTAGGACTCAATAGAGTATGTGACGTCATATTATGAAATTTTCTTGAGCACATATGTCATAAATGGAACTGAATATGTTATCCATGACTATAAGATATAAGATTTATAACATTAGTGCCATAGCATTAACATCATAATCTTTTATTTATATTCATATCAGCCAATACTTAACATATTCAATTTGACATTTGACATTATTTTTGCTCTTTGAAAATGAAGAAAAAATATATTTTTGATGATGTCACACTTCACCACTCTATATAGCCATTTAACATTAAGATGTGTGTATAGTTAACATCTAAATTATTCATGCCCTGTAAATTTGATGTTTCTGACTGGTTTAATAGGTCACATTCTAAGATCAGCTAGGACAACTCAAATAATTAAAAGATTTAAAAAATTGGTATGGGTATGAATAATTTATTTGCTAGCTGTATATTTTCATTTCAATTTAATTTTTAAAAATAGGAAAGATTTCTTTTTCTATAGTTTCCTGCCTTTTATTTTCCTTGGCTCAGTTAGTTATACATGTACAATCAAACCTGTCTATTAAGGAAACAGAGAAAGTAGTCTCTGTAGGCAGGTGGCCTTGCTTAGACAGTGTGCGGAGGGGGAACATAGGCAAAGTTGTTTGTCAGGGTTAATATCTCTTATGTTGTTGGTATTATCTACATATTTTCAGTTCAGTGGAAAATAAAGTAAAGAAAATCTGTCCTTCATAGAACAGCAATCATAACTTTTCATCTCTAAAACATTCATGTATTTTACAAGCCAAGTCTTCAATATCATATTTATACGTGATTAACAATCAATTGTAATTAATTTCATTAGTGAGTTAAGCATATGAATGTAGTCATTTGTGGATACATGCTGTTCAATCATCATTTTATTTCATAGGTGTTAGAACATACAGGAGAAGAATGCACAGATAGGTTTGACGTTGTTCTGCAACCACTGCATTTCTCTGTCTTTACATGCACACTTTCTACTTGTTACCGGGTACAGCATATTTAAAATCCGTTCTTTAGTTTGAGCTTTATTTTCAGCACAAATACAGCGTTTTAAAGACTTAAGATTACATGTATGTTAATTTGGTTCGCGTGCTGGTCTTTTGAATATTCCTTTCAACTCACATTTTCTCTGTCTTCCAGGTGATATTCTTTCTGAGTGAAACTCTGCTTTAAAGGTACTATGTCGCATTTGCAAAAAAATGAAAAGGTTAAATTCCAACGGCATTTGAAAGACAATACTAATTTAGAACTTCCCTAAAAAAGGTGGCTTGAAAATGTCTGTAAGTGGGAAAATAACGACTATTAGTTGTCGAATCGACTTAGGAGCTATAGAGCCAGGAAGTAATAGTCTGATTTTTCAGACCATTGTACCGAATGGTCATACGTTTTATGCTGCGCAAAGATTCAAATAGTTTAATTTTGGCCATTACAAGAAGTGGGTTATTGATGTAGACAAATGCTCATGTACCCTTTACAGCTCATTTTATGTATGTTATTACCAAAGATGAAAGCCAGTCAGTCACTCAATAGTGTCTGACAGTGAAGTCTAGCACAGGTTTCCTTGCATAATTTGAATATTAGGACACTGCTAACGTTTAAATTTCACAGATAGGACATAGTATGACATATTCATAATTCCTGCAAAGTTCTACAGAATTTGATGTTGGCTGCAAAAGGGACATAGTATCTTTAAGTCTTTGGATTTCTTTGCGGTACATTCCTTTGCAGAACGGATTATTACGTTCCGATGGCAATTTGTTAGTCCTACTTATCTGTATGCTGGTTAAACAAGCTTGTACATGTATTTTTGCACATTATAGTACAAAATGACTTCTTTAAGCATTCCCAATTTTCAGCAATGATCACTATGTCTTGGTAGATTTCACCTCAACTTCCGTAAAAGTAAATACGGGTAGGCTGGATTACGTAATCCATTAAACATATGGAAATATCAATTCAAGACGTATGGTTTCGTAATGCAATTCTCCCATTAGGTCTTGTATCGCCCATAAAATAGTTATCTAATATGTCTCAAAAGTATCTTGGTATGTAACGGGTATTTGCTCAGTCAGTAGAGCGTCCGCCTCACAACCGGGAGGTCGTGGGTTCGAACCCCGCCGCGTCATACCAAAAGACGTTAAAAGATGGAGTCGCTGCTACCTTGTTTGGCGTTCAACAATAAGGATAGAGCAATGTCGATCTGGCGCTGCTCAGTGGCTGCCGGGCTCACGATCAATTGGGCACAAAGAATTTCCATTTTCGGTTTAATAAAATTTGGAGTGGACTATAAAAGATTATTATTATTATTATTAATAGGTGCAGTTAAGTCGAAGATTCCTGTCTCAAAGGCACATGATCTGTACTTTTGTATGTATTTATCAGGAAAACTGATGTTTTATGGGAAGTTTTGGAGCATATGGTGAAACGATACACAGATGAGTTTGACATGTTACGATTTATTGTATCTCTGCATTTATCCATATAATGATTACTTAACACTTTCTGCTTGTTACATTGCATTTGATCTTCTTTTCCATTAGTAAAAGTTGTTTACCTCGGCACAAAAAATACAATGTGTTTAAAACTAGTAAGAATATTTATTTTGTTTACTGTATTCTCTGAAATTCTCGGAATTGCTGGTGTGGTGAGAGCGATGCCGAGGCAGAGTTAGTTCTTATTTTTTTAAAACTCTTTGCAATTTCTTGTTTTCACTTGTCTTTGGAATATTCTTCTTTTTCCGTCTGAGTGGAAGTCCGGTTTAAGTCTTCGGAAGAGAAAGCTCATTCCTTTCCTCTTTTTGTTTAATACTTTGCATTCCTTTTCTTTTCTTTTGAGTGGAACTCCGGTTTAAGTCTTCGGACCAGAAACAGAGAAAGCTCATTCCTTTCCTCTTTTTATACTTTGCATTCCTTTTCTTTTCTTTTTGAGTGGAACTCCGGTTTAAGTCTTGACCAGAAACAGAGAAAGCTCATTCCTTTCCTTTTTTTGGTATACTGCATTCTCTTTTCTTCTTTTAGTGGAACTCCGGTTTAAGTCTTGACCAGAAACAGAGAAAGCTCATTCCTTTCCTCTTTTTATACTTTGCATTCCTTTTTTTTTTTGAGTGGAACTCCGGTTTAAGTCTTCGGACCAGACACAGAGAAAGCTCATTCCTTTCCTCTTTTTTATTTTATTTTTTACTTGGCATTCTTTTCTTTTTGAGTAGAACTCCGGTTTAAGTCTTTGGACCAGAAAAGAGAAAGCTCATTCCTTTCCTCTTTAAAAAAAACTTTTCTTTCATTTTCTTTTCTTTTTGAGTGGAACTCCGGTTTAAGTCTTCGGATCAGAAACAGAGAAAGCTCATTCCTTTCCTCCTTTTTTTTAAACTTTGCTTTCATTTTCTTTTCTTTTTGAGTGGAACTCCACTGTAAGACTGTGGACCGGAAACAGAGACTGAAATAGATCATTTCTTTCCCCTTCTTTAAAATCTTTGGAATCAAACATGTAGGCCAATAGAAGTAAATAGAAGATAAATAGCTCATATTTTATTAAAAGAATGTGCGTGTGTGAGGTTGTGTGCGAGTTTTGTTACCCTTCAAAGTTGAGCGAGTGTTGGTTATTGACTGAACAGGACGAAATCTTTGTGGGGCCGGGGTCATAATTATGACAAGAAAATAAACTATACATTTATTATCATTAGTTCACTGTAATCATGTATAAACACATGTATATCGCCTTATGGGTATAAAATTTGCAAGGAGGAAGAAAAACATTCTTTGTGTACCTATATGGAAGGCCTATATGTCACTATTTTCAAATAAGACGCAGGCTTGTTCTGTCCCCCACCCCTATCATTATCCACCGGATAGTTTGTTTACGGACAAATCTTGTGTTTAAAAACGATTTCAAGCTTATATCACATATTTTCAAAGCTACTTGACCCAAATCTAGAAATATAGAGTTTATATCCCTTACAATAAGTGGGCACTTTAACGCACTAAATTGCGACCCCACCTTAAAATTCATCTTTACGAGTTACGAGATACTGTGGTGATTTTTCTCTGATCATTAGAGTTGCCTACTTCATTTATTCATTTCAGTAATCTGCGTGGAGCTTTGAGGTTGCTGATCATTTGGGAAGCACATGTACAGGTGGATTATGGAAGACACTTATCCTGGGTCTTGTGGCCTCGAAGTCTGCATCCTGGGGCGCTCATTGCCATTAGGCATTCTTTCTGTGTGTAATTTTAAACAAAGAACTGACATTACTAAATATTAATTACTATTATTTCACTATGTTGAGTCTCTAGCACTATCTAACATCTCGGCGCTTGGACGGCAAAGGAAGCTAAAATGTTTGGAACTAGTGTGCCTAACAAAACAAAATATTTCTCTCAGATTTCATAGGAGGAGATGGTTAAATTATGGCATTGCCATAGATATATTTACAAATTGCAAAGAAAAGACCCCCGGGGAAAAGTGAAAGGCAAGAGTCCTTTACTGGCTATATAGCAATAACAATTACATAAAAATCTTCAAAAGTTTTTCATTTCAAGCAACTGAGGATAGATTTAGATACAACTTTGCAACTTTTAATGTGTCCTAATGAAATTATATGGTACTTTATTTGATGATGGAATAAAACTGAAAGAAAACACACAAACATTGGAATCCACAATTCAGGTTTATTTGATGTCAATTAAAAGGTCATTAAGTTCTCCAAAGTGCAAAATCATTATGCATGATTTTGTTTTGTTTTGTTTGCTATAGGGTAGGTATCAGGGGCGATTAGGATTTCTAATCAATAAGTGAAATAGCAGTTGGCGCCTTTTCAGGAGGGAGTAGCTTCAGATTAGTTTGAGGTAAAATTAAAGCAAGTCATTTACCTAATTCACCTCAAATTTCAATTGGAATTAAAAACAAAAACAAACAAACAAACAAGATTCATATTCTGTGTATAGAAACCACAAGATCAAAGATCAATTTCATGTCACTTTACTTGCACAGAATATGCAGATACTAAGATCCTATCCTATTCATCTAACCTATATAGCACTTCATACTTGAGCTTACCTTAATTTTATTCAGTTGTACATAATACTGACTAGGACCAATTTCTACCATCCAACTAAGCTGATCCTGATTAGAATTTTTTTTCTTCCCTTTCAATTCACTTGTCAGAAAGACATAACAATTTTAAACACATGACTTTAGTGCAACATTCAGTATATCATTTTCTCAGCTGCAGAAAAGGAGTACTTAAGTACTGTAGATATTACCAATCCATTCATTGCTTATCACTTCTCATTGTTTGATGACATTTTCAAATTGAATTATTATTACCCACCTGTTTTGTTTCCAATAGGGTTTGGTAGTGAGCTACCAACATCATCATAGCTTGTCAATTTGGCTTCATATATTCTGTCTGGGTCTAAGGCTCTGAAGGTGTATGAATTGTCCCCAGATCTCATAGTTTCTGTGAACATATTAGGAGAGGCAACCATTCCAAGACCAAGTGTATAGCCTTCAATGGATGTCCATGCACTTTCCTGCCACGTAAGGGTGCGCTTGTGGAACTAGTCTCTCCTTCTAAACACTCAGGCCTGTCAAGGTGTACTTGATCTGAAAAGATTGAACAGTGAATAAATAAAATCTGAATAGAAAAGGATTATACTAATTAAAAGTCCCCACATAAAGAATAGTAGGAATAATGCAAACATTTTATCAAAATATGAATTAATGCAAATCTAAACATACTTTGACTGCATTCATAGCCTGACCATATTGCTAAAAGTAGAATCTGCATTATTATTATTATCTGTTGACATCTCAATGCCTCCAAAGCAGAATCTGATTTTAATATTTATAAAATGGGATCAAGAATGTAGCCAATGAGAAGCGTCAAAATGGATCACGTGACTGTGCATTATTTTTTTACTATATGCACGGTACCATCTACATGGGATGCATTTTGGTGATAACAACCGCAGATGAAGGTTGCGGGGAGACATCTTATGGCCTTGATTGTCGACCCATTTTATAAAACAACTAATACACAGGTTTTCGTTCATATTCACAATGGCACAAAATACACTCGGCTATGCCTCGTGAATTTTATTGCACCATGGTGAATACCTCATGCGCTACATCGACCATAATGCACTCACACCTGTGTATTATTTGATTACTGTTGACTTCATGATGTTGATTGATGACCAATGATGAGACATGTATACAGATTGATTATCTTGGGGATTTAATTGACAATCAACCTGCCACAGCCACATTCATCTCCTGCATACAAAGGAAGGGAAAGGGAAAGAGAGCTAAAATGGAACAAAAAGAGGAATAAGAAAAGAAAAGGGTGAAAAGAAGGGAAGATCAGTTGCGATTAATCCCGCCAACAACGTGTTGATCGGGGAGGCGAATGCCCTGCCTTCCACTCCCCCCGCAGCAAACCTAAAAGAGAAAGAGAAGGAAGAGAAGGGAAAGGGAAAGAGGAGAGAAAGGGAAAGAAAAAAAAAAAGAAGAAAGGTAGGGGTGATCAGTTGCGAATTTTCCCGCCAACAAGGTGTAGATCAGGGGGCTTGGGGGGCAGTTGAAAAAGTATTTTAAAGAGAAATAGAAAGAAAGAGAGAAAGAAAGAAAGAATAGTGACCTGCCAGTGTCACAAAATAATGAGGGAACAAAATATGCTCATCTAACCGTGATTAAATGCCTAAAACCCTTGAGTTTTCAGGGGCTCAGCCCCATGGATTCCACCTAGGGCCTCTAAGGCGGGCCCCTATATGCTCATCTGATGGTAATTTAATGCCTCAAACCCCTGAGCCTCTGGGGGCTCCGCCTCCTGGACCCCACGCTAATTAGTGTCCTGCCAGTGTCACAAATAAGGTATCAAAATAAGGTAACAAAATATGCTCATCTGACCGTAATTAAATGCCCATACCCTGAGCTGGGGCTCCACCCTTGATCCCAATGGGGCTTTGCCCCTAGACCCCACACCAATTTACGCTACGCTCTACCTACCTGATCGTAAATACTTTAGCCTCTCCGCTCACTTTGAAAACGTTCAGCGGGCCTGCATGTAAGAGTGGGGTGATGCAGATTTTGTCTGCGCCCCAAAAAAAGTTTGCTCATTACGCCACTGCTGGTCACCATTACGTAGGCCTACCAATATTTGGCTCGCTTAATTTCAAATTTGGCCCCCCCCCCCCTACGAAATCCTGGATCCGCGCCTGAGTAAGATAACAATATGGCAGAGGTAGATGGACTGAAGAAAAGAAAGGTTTGACACTTAGTGCTAGGAGACATTGATGTGAATGAAGCATACATTAGAAATTGTACATTCGGGTCATTTATTCAACCATTCCTCAATAATTTGAAAATATTTTATGTCTTGATGTCTGACATATATAACTGATAAATAATGACAGTCAAAGAAAATGCTCAAAGCTAAATAAAGATGTAAATTTGATGCTTTACCTGTTTTCATGAATTCAGAGAAGGGTTTCATGAAGGATGTTAAGCTCTTCTCCCAAAAAGCATGAGATTTTCCTTTGTCACTGTAGCATATTATGTGCTTACTCTTCCTTTTCACTTGTCTGAGAAATAAAGCACACAAATATGATAATTGTGGCTGGCTCACAGCTCCTTTACCTATATTCTATAAAACAATGTTGTGGGGAAATTGAGGAAAGACAAACAGTGGGAATTAATCAGGTAAAATATCAAACATACAATCATGCAGAATCCAGTGTTTGGTTCTAAAACACTAAAGACAATTGGTTCTTCACTCTGTCAGACCAACAGATCTACATGTATATCCATCTCCCTTTAAACTTGAATTTTGCATGATACAAGAATAGCATTATTTTCCACCATCAAAATGAAATGATCTTTCTTTTCTGATTAAAACTTAATACAGTCATGTTAAATTAATTATTTGGGGTAATGGTTTGCCATTAGTGGAGTAAGGAAAATGAGAAGGTACATTTTGACATTATTGTACACCTTTTCTACATAAGGGTGAAGGCACTTCACATCAGCTTATTGTCCTTACTCTACTATTCGTCAACTCATCAAAGAAATTAATTTAAAAGAGTCGTGGTGGCCTTAACAGATTTAATTCCACTAATATGAACTGAAATTCAGTATGTTATGTACAACATTTTGATAGATATTTATATACAATATGGGGTGGCATAAGTTAAGCTGACTAAGTCCAGACTAAACAAGAATTTTAGTTCACACTTCTATGGAATGCTAGGTTTTATCTTCCTCCTTCAATATTCATGGCAAAGATAATCTAGCAACGACTTTATTGAAATTCAGTTCATAATCATATTATCTTTTTCTTCCATTTCATTGCAGGATTAAAATAATCATAGGGTAAATGAGTTGGCAACAGGCACTCCATAAAGT
>CP137681.1:12095070-12164676 GCA_037976565.1 Mesocentrotus franciscanus | reverse complement strand
AATGATGTATACAGTCATTCCATCATTCGCCTTAAAATGACTATTTATTTCATTCTAAGGGGTTAGATCTATATGCTGCAATCTATAGCGCACGTACCATACATGCATAGTGCGTGTGTGTTTTGGTGTGTATATCGGGGTCAGTAGGCGTGGCTTTTGCCGAGATGCATGTGCGACCTCTTTAGGAAATTCGCCCAGTACCCCACCCCAAAAAATGTCAGACGTCGACTGGCTTAGCCTTATTACAGGCCCGCTTTAAAATTATTGTTATCTATTTAGTGAGGTATAGCTGTGGCGGATCCATGGATCTTGGGGGGGGGGGCGTGGAGGATCTTTAGGGGAGGTAGTTTAATTTTGCTTGTAAATTCTCTGAAAAATAAGTAAGCAAACAAACATACGAAACAACAACAACAACAGTATGGTAGGATAGGATTTCTATGTATTATATAGGCCTATGGTATTAGTAATAGGTAAGGGCATGTAAATTTCGGGTCGGGGTTAGAAATAGGCTAGTTTAAGTCATTCATTAATTAATTACTTAAATAACCAATAATCAATGAGTTTGATATTAATATTGATTATTATTCTTTATTCTAATCATTACTATCATAAGTATTATTATTATTATTATTATAATCATGATAGTAATAATAATAATAATAATAATAATAATAATAATAATAATAATAATGATTATAATGATAATAATAATAATATTAATAATGACAATGACAATGATAATGATAATGATAACAAAAATAATGATCATTTTTTGTAATGATAATAACATTAACAATAGTAGATCATCTGAAAAATATTATAAACAAAATGTATGTGTCCTGTTGCAATATTATTTCACAGACGTCAAAGTTTATTCGATGAACTATCCAATACTTCAGATTCAAGGGTGTGGGAGCAATGGCAATCGAACTTGGCGTAGCCTCTGTTTCCAGATCGAGGACGCCCCCTCCCTCCCCGTTTGAATGCCCAGGGCAATTTCAAGTGGGTCCATGGCAATTAGTGCATATGGGACAGATCCACTCTCCGCGCCTCATAGTACTTTTTGTAAGGGCGGCCCTCCCGGCCCGTTTATGCAATTTCTGGAATTGCCTCCAAGTTAAACCCTCCCATATGCAATCTCTCACCCCTCCGTCTCCCCGGCCCTCGATCTCCATCATCTTCTTCTTATGTGTTTTTTCTGTCCGTTTCACTGATCGACGGGCATTTATTATATTTTGTTCGAAGTAATGCGGCATGCACGTATAGGCCCTATATACGTACACCTTGGGAGGATTTGTACTTTATTGATCGCAAAGGATTAGGCCTATATAAATTAAAGCCTAC
Source organism: Mesocentrotus franciscanus (assembly GCA_037976565.1). NCBI lineage: Eukaryota > Metazoa > Echinodermata > Echinoidea > Camarodonta > Strongylocentrotidae > Mesocentrotus > Mesocentrotus franciscanus. The sequence continues at coordinate 12,163,332 of CP137681.1, read as the reverse complement.
CATCATAATAATTTAGGGTATTTCGTTGTGAGGGCATGCACCCATGCAGCTACCGAGTAGCCCCCCCCCCCGAAATCTCCGGTACTAGTACTACGGGGGTACTTTTTCGGGCGACAAAGTCCGGCCCGCCATTGACTTTCACACCGGAGATAGGGGGTGCTTTCAAAAAGAGGGAACACGCGTACCCTAAATAACACCGAGTGCACTGGGGCCGGGGGCCGGGGCGGGGGCATGTGCACTCATGCGGAAGGTATGCAAAGATACATTATTTTTCAAAGATTGTTCACCCCTCCGCTCCACCTACCTACTGCATGAAATAAGGAGTTAAGGTCCATAAATAACACCCATAATTAAGCAACATAATCCATGTAGTGTACCTGTGGAAAGAACACGATTTTTCTATAAAAAGTTTGAAACACTCAGACTAGCCGGACCTTTAAAGAATTTCTCTGAAAACTTTCGCGGGAAACCGAAACTTTCGCGGGAAACCGTACTGAGCATAGTTAGACCATAGGCCCTGTACAGTACATGTATAAACAAATTGATTATACACAGGGCTAGCTAGCTAGTAGTAGATCGAGATCTAGTCGTACAAATGCTGCTTGAAGCATAGATACTGATAGCTCCTTTAGTAACATGGTGATCATGGTGATGAATTAGGGGTAGCATACTTGATTTCACTGCTAGTCTGCTGTGGCCTTTTATGTGGCATTATTATAAGCCTGATATGTAATGCGATCATGCCATATGATGATGATTTTAATCAGCAGAATGTCAGATTGAGAGCTTTTCTGATGCTAGAATAGACGTACTGCTACTTAACTTAAGTAGTAGTAGTACTATTTACTCGTACGGCCAGGACTGCTACACTACTAGGCCTACTCTACCATCAGCACTGGAACAATGCACGAGCAGGCACAGAATCGGCCATCAGAAGTCAAAACTACAATCTTGCTGTGTGAGTAGATTTTACAATAATTAGATGTTATATTGATATTGTGTTGATATTGTTGCAGAAAATTGCAACAATGCAATTGTAGATCTATAAAGTAAGTAGATTCTAACCAGCAAAACAAATTTTGGGGTCATATTCATAACAAAATCCGCATCACCACCAAGTACTGAACTTCTGAAGTAGCGTAATATGCAGGGCGGCGGTGCGTCTTCCAAAATAGAGGGGGGGCACCTATAATTATAAAACATCAAAACAAAATTGGTAAATACGTCTACATTGTCATGATTGTGATTACACTATAGCCTATAACTTATAAGATGAAATCAATATTTATTTATTTCATTAGTTACATGGGACAAGATACTGCTTAAGCAACATAGATCTACTTTGCAGTTGGTTGTGATATGGTCTGAATATTAATTTTCGAGCGAGTAAAGCGAGCGAGCAAATTTTTAAAGATTTATAAGGTCCCAGTGTGAAAAATCACATCTTATAAAGAAGACAAAAAAACAAACCCTGATGAGTATTACGCACAATGTAATGAAGAAAGACTGAATAAAAGTAACATAATTATAACATCTATAAATGCGAGTGAGCTAATTCTAGGAACATTATAGAAAAGGGGCTCTAAGTCGCCTTGAATTAGGGATGCTTGTTATGGAGAAAGGAAAATTAGGCACTTATCAAAAGGGGAAAAGGACAGTTATTAGAAAAGAAAAGGTGCTAGTGTCAAAGTAAAAAGGGCAACTATCAGAGGTGAAAATGGCACTTCTTAATTGCACCTCACTGAAAAGGGACACTCAACAGAGATGAAAAAGGCACTTGTGAGAATGGAAATGGGGAATCTGTTGAAGGAAAAGGGCACCTATCAGAATAGGGGCACTTATCAGATGTTAAAAGGCATTTTGAAAAGGTGGGAATGTGTCAAAAATAAAAGGGTGTAATTATTATTAGAGGTAAAAGTGGCATTTAAGAGAAAGGTAGGGGTTCTTATTACGAAGGAAAAAGTGCACTTATTAAAAAGGAAAAGGGGCACGAGTAAAAAGGGCAAAAATATCAGAGGTGAAAAGGGGAATTTCTCGCACCTGAAAAGGGGCACTTGTCCTATGTAAAAAGGGGCACTTTGGGGGTACCCTGGAAAAAGTAGGGGCACAGTTCTTTTCAGGTTTGCAATCAAGGGCTCAAGTACTGCTGAATGACACTTGCATGGTTTGTTTTTTCTCTTGCAATACCAGTTACATATCCTTCAATCATTAATTGGTTGATGAAAACTGTAGTAAACCCAGTTATCATGAAACTGAAACTGCTCGATACGGGTTCATGAAATTTATATAATCATTATTCATTTATTCACCGACAGAACATTTTGTGATACACATGTAGAAGTGTTTTTTCAAGAGAGCAAACAAGAGGTATACCTGAAGCAACCGCATCAGTTAGGCAGTTGATAATTCAAACTTGATGAAGTGAGACTTCTCGCCATTTAAACAATCTTTGTCATTTTGACCCAAGTGCTATTTACGAGCTGGTTAATTATCCTGACTCTCTAAACATAATGAAAATTATTCAGTCAAACTGGAGGCAGAATTAAACATTGTGAACAGAAAAGTCATTAGTCTTTCAACTCGATCCTTCTCATATTTCTTTCTTTCTTAGTGTTTCCACTTAAGCAACAATTTTTTTCATGACTCACTTGCATTATGTCCACTAATCTTCCTGTTCATCATATTCTTATTTGTTGATAACACTGACTGTATGATATTTGGGCTTGCATTTTACTTGTTTTTAGTCTACTTGTGTATTGCACACTAGTACTTTTAAACTCTTATATGCGGAATTGATTTTTGTTCAGGTCACATATTAGAGGGAGACCCACATCGGCATCAGGCGGACTACAGTAGGTGTTTCTAGAAAGTGCTGGGCAATCAGGTATGTATCAATTGTTATCATTTACATGCATCATGTGTCTGTCATATATATACATGTATGTGTAATTTCATGATTGCAATTGTTTTGTTATTTCAATTAATCTTAATGATTGTTTCTGATAATGTATTATTTTCAATTTGAGCAATGGACCTTCTGGCAGATTAGCCTTAATTGTGCTGAACAAGTTATCAAATAAAAGCTATCATTACTTTATACTACTATACTACTACTACTACTGTACTAGTAATGTACTACTACTACTACTACTACATACCTATCTACCCAACTACCTACCCTGTATAGTAATTTAAGAATAAGTTGAACTTTCCCAGCTGCTTATTATTGAAATTATGAAATGCAATTTGTGTGTCGGATTACAAGAATGGAAGTATTGGGAAAGATATGTTATGGGTAGTTCTATATTAACATCGTTACTGTTGCTGTTGATTTTTAACCTAGCAAAATTTGCTACTCTTGCCCATGGAACACTGTTAATTAAATTATTAACTTTACTTGCTGCAGTATGACTGTAAGAAGTTTCTGTGCTGGGAACGTGACTGGAGAGAGCATGGACATGTATAATATTGTGTACATGATCAGCAGTCTTTGGAAGATGGATAAAATGGCAATGCTTCCATTGGTAAGTAATACTAACAATAATACATCAGAGAAGTACCTTGCAAGGATTTAGAAAATGATTTGATGGATGATTCAGGTTTTGTATTTGTACTAAATCTGAAGAATTTATAATTTGCTTGAAATTGCATGATCAGAAAATGATAAGCATCAATACAGGTACATAAAATGACCATCCAAGTTTTGTTCGCACATCCAGTCATTGCCAATTAATAGATTCCAAATTTTAGGTCAGTTTTACGTTATATTTTATTATATTCAAGCATCTGTACGTGGTTCATAGTACATGTTTAATGGGGCCTACAGTACACTGGTTACTTGAATCCATATTTTATACCTCATTTTATATGTTATATTTTATATTCTATTATGTTGAAACATAACTGTTCCTACTTGTCTAAAACTCTAAATCATGTATTTCAGTTAAAAATCCATTTTAATTAGATCAAATAGGCTTGTTGTGGCATTTAGTGATCTTACATTTACATTTGAATGACAGATATAATATCTTGTACAATGTACATATATCTTGCATGACCCCTAGGCTTCCTCAAAGATGCTTCTGTTTCAGATGAAACTTGGTTTTGCTGTAATGATTTGATCAGCTAATATATCCTGCTCCACATGGTCAACCTTGATAAAAGAACCCACATTCAATTTAACCTAAACCTGATGTAGCAATCATTTCGGATTGAGAAACATCCTTTTTTTAATTGTTTTAAATCACCTACTCACCACAGTTGGTGCAAGTCAGTTTTTCCCATGTTCTGTAAATTAACCTCTTTTTAGCCACCCATGGAATATTATCCCATGAATATGGTATAAAGGAAGGGGCACAATACTCCAAATATAGATGTACATATAGAAATATGTCACTATTTAACATAAAATCTTAAAACAATGGGCAATTACATTTACTTTCACTTCATAAAGTCGAATTTAAGTGAAAAAGTCGTGAATTTTACTAAAAAGATGTGAGTTACAAATAACACTTGAAGAAGAATGATTTTGTATAAAGTTATCATAAATTTATAATCTATAGTTATACAAGTGCACAGAATTTTGCAGAAAATAACTGTTTGGTAAAAATTATGTTATGTACAGACTGCCGATCTCTCATCCTACCAAATGTAAGAACTGTGGTGGGGAAGACTGCTTCAGCACACAGAAAATGGGCTCAGTTTACCTTCCTCTGCATCATTCATGGAAACCTCTAAGAAAGCATAGGCTTTGCTTCACAATTATGGATCTCGCAGGTAAATGATTTCCAGATACAAGTTTTTTAAATAGAGACCTAAATGATAATAATTTATCTGAAAATCATAGAATCCCTTTGCTGATTACATAATTCTATTGGATTATTTTGTAGTGTAGCCTAATTATCTTCCGAAGTATAGTTTATAAAACTTGGATGGATAGTTAAAAGTTTTGGGGTTTCCATTAAGTAGCAGTGACAACGATATTTCTTTGAAAGATATTAACATAATTTTTGGTAATGAAAGCTTGCAAAATCAGAGACAAATAAACAGTTCAATTACTATCATATTTAGGGTTTTGTATGCCTGCCTTATTAAAGTATATAATCATGAAGACCCCATTAACTGTTACTGAAACATAGAACTGTATTCCTTATATGGGACCAGGTATAGCAATATATTTGAACCTCTTGGAATGACTCCCATTTTCCAAGGTATACAGTATAGGTCACAATTCCTTTTAGCCACTTGCAGGAGATGGGAAGGTATCCAAAATCTTGTGAAATAATCACTGTTGATTGTAAGGCATTCTTCTACCATAATCAAGAAAGTATTGGCTTCCTTAGAAGAACAAAATAAAGAACTCATTGAAACTTCAGACACTAGGATGGCCATATACTAAGTTCACTTCTCCGTTAAATTACATTATACCCTCTCGACCTGTCGATTTCCTCCGTAAAGATAATCAAATGTAGATAGAAATCTTTAAACATGGGTTTGTTTTAATCTGCTTTTATCTTTCGGACGATTTTTCATGCATTTCATTCATCATAAGAATATCGGATACACTCATATTAATTATATTATTCATGTTTTCATTTGGATGCTGTGATTAAAGATAGAGTTCAGTAATGGTCATGCAATTATATTATATAATAATCTGTGTGGAACCAATGGGAAAGGGTACTACATAAGAATCGATGTATATACTAAGATGTTTTTAAATTTTATGTGAAGAAAATGACTTGGTCTTGCCGATAATCACATGCACTACAGTGCCTCCAGGCAGTGAGTGTATTCCTCCTACCTCCCAGTCACCTTCTAATTTCTAGAAGTCACTAATTTTCCGCCAGTTGTGTTAAGTATTGAATCTTCTAAAAATAATAATTTTGTCATGAAATAAGTAAGCAGATGTAAATTTTATTCATGAAATTACATTTGAAGACTAAACATAGATACACATTGCAGCAACAGTGGGTGTCAGTATAGAAATAAAGTGCTAAATATTAATTTTGTCTCGCTGAAGAAAAATATTAAAGGTACTATGTCCCATTGCAGGCCAACAAAATGAAAAGGTTAAAGCCCCACTGTATTACTTGTAGCTACTTGCTCCTCTATATAGAAAACAATGCCTAAGCGGTGCCTGTTGGTCCCCCATGATCCTCTTTTTCTTATGTTAATTGAGAGCTGAGTTGATGAGATAACCACCTGTCAGTGACCACGCTAATCCCTGTAATCCCTCCTGGCCAAACTAGTGCAGAGGGGCTTTAAATTCCAATGGCATTTGAAAGATAATACTGATTTAGAACTTCCTTCAAAACGAAAGGGCTGGAAAATGTCTTTTGTGGGAAAATAACGACCATTAGTTGTATGCTGCATGTACCTGTTACAGCTCATTTTATGTATGTTATTACCAAAGAAAAAGATGGCAGTCAGTCACTCAATAGTGTCTGACAGGGAAGTCTATAAAGTAAACGGGTTTCCTTGCATAATTTGAATAGGACACTGCTAACGTTTAAATTTCACAGATAGGACATACATGACATATTCATAATTCCTGTAAAGTTTTACAGAATTTGATGTTTGCTGCAAAAGGGACATAGTGTCTTTAACAAAAACAATTATATATTGGCCTTTGTAGGTTGCTTTGCCACATGTATATGATTAAGTATGTTTGATTAAAGAGAAATGTTGGAATGGTGATATGAAGCAAGATCATGTGGTTAGGGAAATTATACTGAATAATTTTGAAATAGTTCCACAGATGCAGATGCTGATAAAATTAATGATTCAATTGTGGTTTGAGAAAAAAATGTATTATTTACCGTATATTCCAGGTTGCCCTATTATTGATTTTATTATTGTTATTATTAGTAGTAGTAGTATCTTTTGAAGTTTTAGTAGCAGAAGTAGTAGTATTGTACCCTTCCCTGCAATTCAGTTACCTCTAGGACCACGTCAATATATTAGTTAATAATTTGTGTGATAAACCATTCTATATACATTGAATTTTCTTTATTTCTACCTCATCAATGATGTAGGTTACAGAGAGATATGTCCCACCTATGCCAAGCAAGCAAGCAAGAACTGAAAGGAATTTGAAAGGAATGTCTGAAGTACGATGGGCTCCCGACTTATCTTCGCACGATCCGTCCTGTGGTAGAGTATGCCGCACCCATATGGTCCCGTGGACTTACCCTCACTCACCATCAAACCATAGAGCAGGTTCAAAATAGAGCATTCAGGATCATCCTGGGCAATGTATACACGCTACAATGATGCTTTGCTTATTTGGAGCAACTGTGCACCTCTTTCGCCAAGTCCCTCCGCGACCCTCCATCCAAGTTACACCATTGTCTACCTTCTCCCCATCACATTCCTATGCTATGTTTTTCTCCTTCATATTATTTCATATTATTTTATGACTATGATATGTGTTTAGACTTCTAAGACATTTTGTTGTGTTATGTTTTTCTTTATATACTCCATGCAATTCAGCACTTGGGCTGCCATGTCATTTCATTTGCTAGGAGAAAATGTTCTCTTCTTTTCCTCTCATAAACATTAAAGGTAGCTTTTATGGTTTCAGACTTTAAAATTCAATCATTTTCTGATATGTACAATCTGTGGGAATAATTGTGAAGATGGAGGTATTTGTACAATGCAACTGTCCTATTAGGACTCAATAGAGTGACGTCATCATTTCTCAATTTCTTCATTTTGAATGATGTCAATTGAATATGTTATATTTGCCGAGATATGCATAAAGATTGCCTATGGGAACTCATATTGCTCTGGCTCATAACATTGCAATATAACACTGAGTTCCCATAGGCAATATGGTCATATCTCAGCCAATACTTAACATATTCAATGGTTTTTATTTGCTGTGAAAATGAAGAAAAAATTGAGAAATTCCAAAAATATATTTTTGATGACGTCACACTTCACCACTCTATATAGCCATTTAACATTAAGATGTGTGTCTAGTTAACATCTAAATTATTCATGCCCCTTGTAAATTTGATGTTTCTTGACTGGTTTAATAGGTCACATTCTCAAGAACAGAAATCAGCTAGGACAACTCAAATAATTAAAAGATTTAAAAAATTGGTATGGGTATGAATTATTTATTTGCTAGCTGTATATTTTCATTTCAATTTAATTTTTAAAAATAGGAAAGATTTCTTTTTCTATAGTTTCCTGCCTTTTATTTTCCTTGGCTCAGTTAGTTATACATGTACAATCAAACCTGTCTATTAAGGAAACAGAGAAAGTAGTCTCTGTAGGCAGGTGGCCTTGCTTAGACAGTGTGCGGAGGGGGAACATAGGCAAAGTTGTTTGTCAGGGTTAATATCGCTTATGTTGTTGGTATTATCTACATATTTTCAGTTCAGTGGAAAAAATAAAGTAAAGAAAATCTGTCCTTCATAGAACAGCAATCATAACTTTTCATCTCTAAAACATTCATGTATTTTACAAGCCAAGTCTTCAATATCATATTTATACGTGATTAACAATCAATTGTAATTAATTTCATTAGTGAGTTAAGCATATGAATGTAGTCATTTGTGGATACATGCTGTTAAATCATCATTTTATTTCATAGGTGTTAGAACATACAGGGAGAAGAATGCACAGATAGGTTTGACGTTGTTCTGCAACCACTGCATTTCTCTGTCTTTACATGCACACTTTCTACTTGTTACCGGGTACAGCATATTTAAAATCCGTTCTTTAGTTTGAGCTTTATTTTCATCACAAATACAGCGTTTTAAAGACTTAAGATTACATGTATGTTAATTTGGTTCGCGTGCTGGTCTTTTGAATATTCCTTTCAACTCACATTTTCTCTGTCTTCCAGGTGATATTCTTTCTGAGTGAAACTCTGCTTTAAAGGTACTATGTCGCATTTGCAGGCAAAAAAATGAAAAGGTTAAATTCCAACGGCATTTGAAAGACAATACTAATTTAGAACTTCCCTAAAAAAGGTGGCTTGAAAATGTCTTTAAGTGGGAAAATAACGACTATTAGTTGTCGAATCGACTTAGGAGCTATAGAGCCAGTAAGTAATAGTCTGATTTTTCAGACCATTGTACCGAATGGTCGTACGTTTTATGCTGCGCAAAGATTCAATCAGTTTAATTTTGGCCATTACAAGAAGTGGGTTATTGATGTAGACAAATGCTCATGTACCCTTTACAGCTCATTTTATGTATGTTATTACCAAAGATGAAAAAGCCAGTCAGTCACTCAATAGTGTCTGACAGTGAAGTCTAGCAAGTAAACAGGTTTCCTTGCATAATTTGAATATTAGGACACTGCTAACGTTTAAATTTCACAGATAGGACATACATGACATATTCATAATTCCTGCAAAGTTCTACAGAATTTGATGTTGGCTGCAAAAGGGACATAGTATAGTATCTTTAAGTCTTTGGATTTCTTTGCGGTACATTCCATTGCAGAATGCGGATTATTACGTTCCGATGGCAATTTGTTAGTCCTACTTATCTGTATGCTGGTTAAACAAGCTTGTACATGTATTTTTTGCACATTATAGTACAAAATGACTTCTATAAGCATTCCCAATTTTCAGCAATGATCACTATGTCTTGGTAGATTTCACCTCAACTTCCGTAAAAGTAAATACGGGTAGGCTGGATTACGTAATCCATTAAACATATGGAAATATCAATTCAAGACGTATGGTTTCGTAATGCAATTCTCCCATTAGGGTCTTGTATCGCCCATAAAATAGTTATCTAATATGTCTCAAAAGTATCTTGGTATGTAACGGGTATTTGCTCAGTCAGTAGAGCGTCCGCCTCACAACCGGGAGGTCGTGGGTTCGAACCCCGGCCGCGTCATACCAAAAGACGTTAAAAGATGGGAGTCGCTGCTACCTTGTTTGGCGTTCAACAATAAGGGATAGAGCAATGTCGATCTGGCGCTGCTCAGTGGCTGCCGGGCTCACGATCAATTGGGCACAAAGAATTTCCATTTTCGGTTTAATAAAATTTGGAGTGGACTATAAAAGATTATTATTATTATTATTAATAGGTGCAGTTAAGTCGAAGATTCCTGTCTCAAAGGCACATGATCTGTACTTTTGTATGTATTTATCAGGAAAACTGATGTTTTATGGGAAGTTTTGGAGCATATGGTGAAACGATACACAGATGAGTTTGACATGTTACGATTTATTGTATCTCTGCATTTATCCATATAATGATTACTTAACACTTTCTGCTTGTTACATTGCATTTGATCTTCTTTTCCATTAGTAAAAGTTGTTTACCTCGCACAAAAAATACAATGTGTTTAAAACTAGTAAGAATATTTATTTTGTTTACTGTATTCTCTGAAATTCTCGGAATTGCTGGTGTGGTGAGAGAGCGATGCCGAGGCAGAGTTAGTTCTTATTTTTTTTAAACTCTTTGCAATTTCTTGTTTTCACTTGTCTTTGGAATATTCTTCTTTTTCCGTCTGAGTGGAAGTCCGGTTTAAGTCTTCGGAAGAGAAAGCTCATTCCTTTCCTCTTTTGTTTAATACTTTGCATTCCTTTTCTTTTCTTTTTGAGTGGAACTCCGGTTTAAGTCTTCGGACCAGAAACAGAGAAAGCTCATTCCTTTCCTCTTTTTTATACTTTGCATTCCTTTTCTTTTCTTTTTGAGTGGAACTCCGGTTTAAGTCTTCGGACCAGAAACAGAGAAAGCTCATTCCTTTCCTCTTTTTTTGGTATACTTTGCATTCCTTTTCTTTTCTTTTTGAGTGGAACTCCGGTTTAAGTCTTCGGACCAGAAACAGAGAAAGCTCATTCCTTTCCTCTTTTTTAAATACTTTGCATTCCTTTTCTTTTCTTTTTGAGTGGAACTCCGGTTTAAGTCTTCGGACCAGAAACAGAGAAAGCTCATTCCTTTCCTCTTTTTTTATTTTATTTTTTTACTTGGCATTCCTTTTCTTTTTGAGTAGAACTCCGGTTTAAGTCTTTGGACCAGAAACAGAGAAAGCTCATTCCTTTCCTCTTTAAAAAAAAAACTTTTCTTTCATTTTCTTTTCTTTTTGAGTGGAACTCCGGTTTAAGTCTTCGGATCAGAAACAGAGAAAGCTCATTCCTTTCCTCCTTTTTTTAAACTTTGCTTTCATTTTCTTTTCTTTTTGAGTGGAACTCCACTGTAAGACTGTGGACCGGAAACAGAGACTGAAATATATCATTTCTTTCCCTTCTTTAAAATCTTTGGAATCAAACATGTAGGCCAATAGAAGTAAATAGAAGATAAATAGCTCATATTTTATTAAAAGAATGTGGCGTGTGTGAGGTTGTGTGCGAGTTTTGTTACCCTTCAAAGTTGAGCGAGTGTTGGTTATTGACTGAACAGGACGAAATCTTTGTGGGGCCGGGGAGTCATAATTATGACAAGCAAGAAAAATAAACTATACATTTATTATCATTAGTTCACTGTAATCATGTATAAACACATGTATATCGCCTTATGGGTATAAAATTTGCAAGGAGGAAGAAAAACATTCTTTGTGTACCTATATGGAAGGCCTATATGTCACTATTTTCAAATAAGACGCAGGCTTGTTCTGTCCCCCACCCCTATCATTATCCACCGGATAGTTTGTTTACGGACAAATCTTGTGTTTAAAAACGATTTCAAGCTTATATCACATATTTTCAAAGCTACTTGACCCAAATCTAGAAATATAGAGTTTATATCCCTTACAATAAGTGGGCACTTTAACGCACTAAATTGCGACCCCACCTTAAAATTCATCTTTACGAGTTACGAGATACTGTGGTGATTTTTCTCTGATCATTAGAGTTGCCTACTTCATTTATTCATTTCAGTAATCTGCGTGGAGCTTTGAGGTTGCTGATCATTTGGGAAGCACATGTACAGGTGGATTATGGAAGACACTTATCCTGGGTCTTGTGGCCTCGAAGTCTGCATCCTGGGGCCGCTCATTGCCATTAGGCATTCTTTCTGTGTGTAATTTTAAACAAAGAACTGACATTACTAAATATTAATTACTATTATTTCACTATGTTGAGTCTCTAGCACTATCTAACATCTCGGCGCTTGGACGGCAAAGGAAGCTAAAATGTTTGGAACTAGTGTGCCTAACAAAACAAAATATTTCTCTCAGATTTCATAGGAGGAGATGGTTAAATTATGGCATTGCCATAGATATATTTACAAATTGCAAAGAAAAGACCCCCGGGGAAAAGTGAAAGGCAAGAGTCCTTTACTGGCTATATAGCAATAACAATTACATAAAAATCTTCAAAAGTTTTTCATTTCAAGCAACTGAGGATAGATTTAGATACAACTTTGCAACTTTTAATGTGTCCTAATGAAATTATATGGTACTTTATTTGATGATGGAATAAAACTGAAAGAAAACACACAAACATTGGAATCCACAATTCAGGTTTATTTGATGTCAATTAAAAGGTCATTAAGTTCTCCAAAGTGCAAAATCATTATGCATGATTTTGTTTTGTTTTGTTTGCTATAGGGTAGGTATCAGGGGCGATTAGGATTTCTAATCAATAAGTGAAATAGCAGTTGGCGCCTTTTCAGGAGGGAGTAGCTTCAGATTAGTTTGAGGTAAAATTAAAGCAAGTCATTTACCTAATTCACCTCAAATTTCAATTGGAATTAAAAAACAAAAAACAAACAAACAAACAAGATTCATATTCTGTGTATAGAAACCACAAGATCAAAGATCAATTTCATGTCACTTTACTTGCACAGAATATGCAGATACTAAGATCCTATCCTATTCATCTAACCTATATAGCACTTCATACTTGAGCTTACCTTAATTTTATTCAGTTGTACATAATACTGACTAGGACCAATTTCTACCATCCAACTAAGCTGATCCTGATTAGAATTTTTTTTCTTCCCCCCTTTCAATTCACTTGTCAGAAAGACATAACAATTTTAAACACATGACTTTAGTGCAACATTCAGTATATCATTTTCTCAGCTGCAGAAAAGGAGTACTTAAGTACTGTAGATATTACCAATCCATTCATTGCTTATCACTTCTCATTGTTTGATGACATTTTCAAATTGAATTATTATTACCCACCTGTTTTGTTTCCAATAGGGTTTGGTAGTGAGCTACCAACATCATCATAGCTTGTCAATTTGGCTTCATATATTCTGTCTGGGTCTAAGGCTCTGAAGGTGTATGAATTGTCCCCAGATCTCATAGTTTCTGTGAACATATTTGGAGAGGCAACCATTCCAAGACCAAGTGTATAGCCTTCAATGGATGTCCATGCACTTTCCTGCCACGTAAGGGTGCGCTTGTGGAACTAGTCTCTCCTTCTAAACACTCAGGCCTGTCAAGGTGTACTTGATCTGAAAAGATTGAACAGTGAATAAATAAAATCTGAATAGAAAAAGGATTATACTAATTAAAAGTCCCCACATAAAGAATAGTAGGAATAATGCAAACATTTTATCAAAATATGAATTAATGCAAATCTAAACATACTTTGACTGCATTCATAGCCTGACCATATTGCTAAAAGTAGAATCTGCATTATTATTATTATCTGTTGACATCTCAATGCCTCCAAAGCAGAATCTGATTTTAATATTTATAAAATGGGATCAAGAATGTAGCCAATGAGAAGCGTCAAAATGGATCACGTGACTGTGCATTATTTTTTACTATATGCACGGTACCATCTACATGGGATGCATTTTGGTGATAACAACCGCAGATGAAGGTTGCGGGGAGACATCTTATGGCCTTGATTGTCGACCCATTTTATAAAACAACTAATACACAGGTTTTCGTTCATATTCACAATGGCACAAAATACACTCGGCTATGCCTCGTGAATTTTATTGCACCATGGTGAATACCCTCATGCGCTACATCGACCATAATGCACTCACACCTGTGTATTATTTGATTACTGTTGACTTCATGATGTTGATTGATGACCAATGATGAGACATGTATACAGATTGATTATCTTGGGGATTTAATTGACAATCAACCTGCCACAGCCACATTCATCTCCTGCATACAAAGGAAGGGAAAGGGAAAGAGAGCTAAAATGGAACAAAAAAGAGGAATAAGAAAAGAAAAGGGTGAAAAGAAGGGAAGATCAGTTGCGATTAATCCCGCCAACAACGTGTTGATCGGGGGGAGGCGAAATGCCCTTGCCTTCCACCCCCTCCGCAGCAAACCTAAAAGAGAAAGAGAAGGAAGAGAAGGGAAAGGGAAAGAGGAGAGAAAGGGAAAGAAAAAAAAAAAGAAGAAAGGTAGGGGTGATCAGTTGCGAATTTTCCCGCCAACAAGGTGTAGATCAGGGGCTTGGGGGCAGTTGAAAAAGTATTTTAAAGAGAAATAGAAAGAAAGAGAGAAAGAAAGAAAGAATAGTGACCTGCCAGTGTCACAAAATAATGAGGGAACAAAATATGCTCATCTAACCGTGATTAAATGCCTAAAACCCTTGAGCTTTCAGGGGCTCAGCCCCATGGATTCCACCTAGGGCCTCTAAGGCGGGCCCCTATATGCTCATCTGATGGTAATTTAATGCCTCAAACCCTGAGCCTCTGGGGGCTCCGCCTCCTGGACCCCACGCCAATTAGTGTCCTGCCAGTGTCACAAATAAGGTATCAAAATAAGGTAACAAAATATGCTCATCTGACCGTAATTAAATGCCCATACCCCCTGAGCTTCTGGGGGCTCCACCCTGACCCGCCGGGGCTTTGCCCCTAGACCCCACGCCAATTTACGCTACGCTCTACCTACCTGATCGTAAATACTTTAGCCTCTCCCGCTCACTTTGAAAACGTTCAGCGGGCCTGCATGTAAGAGTGGGGTGATGCAGATTTTTGTCTGCGCCCCCAAAAAAAAGTTTTTGCTCATTACGCCACTGCTGGTCACCATTACGTAGGCCTACCAATATTTGGCTCGCTTAATTTCAAATTTGGCCCCTACGAAATCCTGGATCCGCGCCTGAGTAAGATAACAATATGGCAGAGGTAGATGGACTGAAGAAAAGAAAGGTTTGACACTTAGTGCTAGGAGACATTGATGTGAATGAAGCATACATTGGAAATTGTACATTCGGGTCATTTATTCAACCATTCCTCAATAATTTGAAAATATTTTATGTCTTGATGTCTGACATATATAACTGATAAATAATGACAGTCAAAGAAAATGCTCAAAGCTAAATAAAGATGTAAATTTGATGCTTTACCTGTTTTCATGAATTCAGAGAAGGGTTTCATGAAGGATGTTAAGCTCTTCTCCCAAAAAGCATGAGATTTTCCCTTTGTCACTGTAGCATATTATGTGCTTACTCTCTTCCTTTTCACTTGTCTGAGAAATAAAGCACACAAATATGATAATTGTGGCTGGCTCACAGCTCCTTTACCTATATTCTATAAAACAATGTTGTGGGAAATTGAGGAAAGACAAACAGTGGGAATTAATCAGGTAAAATATCAAACATACAATCATGCAGAATCCAGTGTTTGGTTCTAAAACACTAAAGACAATTGGTTCTTCACTCTGTCAGACCAACAGATCTACATGTATATCCATCACCCTTTAAACTTGAATTTTTGCATGATACAAGAATAGCATTATTTTCCACCATCAAAAATGAAATGATCTTTCTTTTCTGATTAAAACTTAATACAGTCATGTTAAATTAATTATTTGGGGTAATGGTTTGCCATTAGTGGAGTAAGGAAAATGAGAAGGTACATTTTGACATTATTGTACACCTCTTCTACATAAGGGTGAAGGCACTTCACATCAGCTTATTGTCCTTACTCTACTATTCGTCAACTCATCAAAGAAATTAATTTAAAAGAGTCGTGGTGGCCGGCCTTAACAGATTTAATTCCCACTAATATGAACTGAAATTCAGTATGTTATGTACAACATTTTGATAGATATTTATATACAATATGGGGTGGCATAAGTTAAGCCGGGACTAAGTCCAGACTAAACAAGAATTTTAGTTCACACTTCTATGGAATGCTAGGTTTTATCTTCCTCCTTCAATATTCATGACAAAGATAATCTAGCAAGGACTTTATTGAAATTCAGTTCATAATCATATTATCTTTTCTTCCCATTTCATTGCAGGATTAAAATAATCTGTACAGGGTAAATGAGTTGGCAACAGGCACTCCATAAAGTGTGGACTAAGTTAAGCCAGGCTTAACTTAGTACGCGCTATCGGAATACCACCCATGGAGTTTTATTATAATTTTCCTGTTCTAGGGCATGAAATTGAATAATGCATGTATGTTTATTTTCGTTTCTTGCATACATGTATATTTGCAATAAGTGGTTAAAGATCTTAACACTTCCGTATATTTTTTTATTCTCATTATTACAAGAACATGAACTCACCTTTTGTTAAAGCTTGTTTCTTAGAGCAGTGAGGCTTGATTTGTGTGAAGTCTTCTTTTGAGATCTTCCTCGGTTGCAAGATGTTCCAAGCTTTTCGACAGGCATCTTTACTGAGTGTATAAACAGAAATAGCAAAATTGAATTTAAAAAAAAAAAAAAAATCATTTTTCAATGAACAAAATGCAAAATCAACTACAAAAAGAGTAAATTTTATTTTTGACATGCTAACAATTACAATATAATTACCACTTATTTGATTTAGGATTAAAAATCCAGTAGAGGAATTTGTTTAAATTCCAATTTGATTGATTTTTTAATGAAACTTCCACATGCGTTGTTTATCCTGCATTCCACAAGAAGAGTCTGAAGCTCAATGAGAGTCTACAATGTCAACATCTATGTTGAAAAACAGGAACATTCGTAGCATAGTTATAGCTCCTTGGTTATAGGGTCAAAGTTGCCCCTACCTATTTTCAAAATACATGTACTCTCAGTCGATGGATAAATACATTCCGGTTAAAGTGATGTAGCATATGTAGCATAAACTCCAGACATTTTTGAGGCACGGATATTTTTCTGGGTGGCAACAGCATGAATACCGGTATGAGGGGGATGATAGCTAGCAACAGATGGGGTTAGCTCATGCAGTGCATAAGAGGCGCTAAGTATCTGTCTGCTTGGAGGAGTTTTTGAAACCTATTTGTCTTTTGATCGACGCTCTCCTCCAAAATGTAGTCTCAGCAGAACATATCCTCAAATAAAATAGACTGAATTTTGGTCTACTTGTTGCTATACTAACATGGGAGTTGAATAGTGAATACACAATTGACCTGAATTGTAAGCCTTTTCAGAAACTGCCTCTTGTGCAGTGACCAATAGTTGGCTGCATGCACATGCATGCATTTCTTTCTCTAAAGCGGAAATATCAGTTGTATTGTAACAAACAATTAAGTCCCCCCCCCAAAAAAAAAAAAAAACATAACATTCATGACACAACATCATCTGCATGAGCAGCATCAAGCCAATTTGATTGTCTAGCTATGTGGGATTCTCCAGCATATCTGCTGGTCTGACGTAGACCAAAGTCAACAATTATCTTTTGATTGATAGTTAATAACTGGCTATTATTTGCAATTGCACAATATATACAAAAACAACAAATCATGATGAAATAGTTCTAACAATAACAATAATAATTCCTATAGTTATAATAATCATAATAATGTTAATAACAATGATAATTTTGAAACTGATAATAATTAACAATGCATGTTAATAACAATTAATAGTATAGTAACAAACTAACAATATTATATGACATTAATAATATATATTAATAATAGTATAGTATATGCTGAAAATACTCATAATATTAAAAGTAATTTTCATATCAATAACAATAATAATACTCGACAGTAGACTGATCTGATGCTGATGATCATGATGTGATGATCTAAAACTAAATCTGTCATAATCCTTTTTTTACCTTGCTTCATCCGGCATCCTCAGCTCGATCAGCTCAGTTAATTCAACGGCCATGGCATGGCTAATTTCTACAGGGTTTTCTACCCGAATATGAACATACTTCAGCAAAAACATGTGTACATTATATAGGTATATTTATACTCACTAAGTTATTTTGCGATTTCGAACTCTGAACAGTTAACAGGGCAGTACAGTGGACGCGACGTTCAGCTCAGCTGACGCTAGTAGCAGTTGTACATCATGTAGTTGGTTTGCACGTCTTCTTGTAAAATAGCAGGCTTTTCTGGGAATGTCCGTCTGTCAAGTTAGTCTGAATATCCAGACCCTATTATTCACTCGCTTGTAGGCCTGTGGACCGTGCTTATGGAGAACACATTGAGGCGTAAAACGTGACTTCAAATTAGGGGCTATAGGCCTATAACAAGACATACATTAGGCTATCTAGCTCCATGATTGTAGGCGGCCTTAGTAGAAATAACATTATGACTATGAGATCGCTATAATCATCTAATGAATAATTAGATGTAGGCCTAATGTAAACAAATGAGAATAATAATATATATATCTGTTTCATGTCATTCCTATCATTCCTTTTATGTTGGTTAGGAATTATGATGATGTTTATGATGATAATTATTATTATCATTATTATCTTTATTATTATTATCATTATTATAAATATATTATTATTATTATAATTATCATTACTATTATAATTACTACTACTAATGTTGATATTATTATTATCATCATCATTATTATCATTACTATTTGTGTTTTTTTAAATTGATTTTGTTGTTGTTGACATATATATAGCCACCAATTTCAATATCATTATCATCATCACCATAATGATTATGATTTCATTTTAATTTGTACTATGATAACAACAATTACACTTATCATTATTATTTTGAAAAATATTATTAGTGTATCATTGTTATTATTATTATAGTATTATTATCAACAAGATTATTATCAATTTCATCATTAAAATTATTATTGTTATTACTGTAGTGGTGGTGGTCACGATCATCAAAATCAGGAGGTTCTATCTTATTATACATTAAAAAAAGTAGGGTAGTCACCCCACTTTCTAAAACTATAGCCAATTTCTAACCCAGACCCGAAATTGACATGCCATTTAATACCGTTCCCATGCAAGGATTCTTCGCAGAATGCATTAGGCCTACTAAATAGCAATCCTATCTTATCATGCTGTTGTTGCATTGTTTCAAGCAAACTACCTCCCCTAAAGATCCCCAAGCCCCACCACAGTGGCGGATCCAGGGGGCCAGGGGCGCACGGGCCCCCACCCCTGGCAAACAAAAGGGAAAAATAAAGATGGTAACCACATTTATACCTTTTCTTTTTTGCTCAGAGGGTACCCCCTGTTGAGTAAAAAAAAAACAAATAGTGCTCATTCCCCCCTCCCCCCGCTTATTCGCCGCTAGATATTTTCTCACGAATTGCCCCCCTCCCTCACTTGGGCCTCGCCCTCGCCGCCGGCTGGATCCGTCACTGCCCCCGATCTATGGATCCGCCACAGCTACCTCACTATATATAGATAATAATAAGTTTCAAGCGGGCCTGTAATAAGGCTAGGCCAGTCGACGTCTGACTATTTTGGGGTGGGGCCGGTACTGGGCGAACATCCTAAAGTGGTAGCACATGCATCTCGGCAAAAGCCACGCCTACTGACCCCTGACCCCGATAAATACACGCACCAAAACACACACGTACGTACGTACGCACTGCTACGTGCAAATTATTGCAGCAAATAGCCCCTTAGAATGAAATAAATAGTCATTTTAAGGCGAATGATGGAATGACTGTATACATCATTATAGGTTCGAGACCAGGTTGATATTTTTTGACATGCCAAAAATTGTCGTGTAGGAAGCCAGATCGATACCGATCAAGGTAGACCGACCCCGATCAAGGTAGACCGACCCCGATCAAGGTAGACCGACCCCGATCGCCCTTGCCGACCGAGCCCGACTAGGCCAAAATAGCTTGATCGGGCTTGGTCGGGTTGGTTTGATCGGCAGTGGGAACCCACCATTACAGATGATTTCACGAAAGTTGAAATAAATGAAATTTGTTATCGTTAATAACTCAAATGTTAAAACTCGTATAAAGGCTTGTTCAGATATAAATTCGTACATAGAAAATGGACGAATCTTGCCAAAACAAAACATAATGACGAGGTTAATATGGTGGTCTGAAGAAAAGTAAAAACTTAAATAGTGACATAATATCAACAACGTGGTTACCAATTGAGCAGTTTATTCCGGTGTAACCATTGGCACATGTAGTACAGGAATAAGAGTTGAAACCATCTCTACATATCCCACCATTCAAACAGGGTTGAGGAGCACAGTCGTTAATATCTACAATGGGAACATTTGAATTACTGTTACAAAAAATGGATTATAATATTTTACTTCATGCTATTTATTTATTTCTTTATTTTATGGTATCCCTTTGCTTCATCACAAAATAAAATCAAATCAAATTAACCTAAAAAGGCTACATTGCAATGAAAAAGAACATTTCTCCTCTTAAAATATACAAGAAGGCACCGACATGACGTCCTGTAACAACTATGGTATCATAACGTAATTTTAAAGATGCCAAATGTAGATCTACATGTTTGCAAAATTTTAAGAAGATACAATATGTAGCTTTTGATACAACTTTGTATTCAAACAGGGGTCATAATGACTTTTGAATAGAATTTCTGACGTATTTAATGTGGTGGTCTTTAGAAATGCATGACCCTCCTTGTGAAAATAATATTAATAATAGACTAACTTGTTGAGCAGTTCATTCCGGTATAACCAGTAGTACAGTTACACGTATAAGAGTTGACACCATCGATACAAGTGCCATTATTCGAACAGGGGTTAGGAACACAGTCGTCAATATCTACAATTGGAAAGTTTAAGTTTTTGAAGAAAAGAAGGTGTGATCAAGATATAATTTTCCATAAGATTTCTTGTGTTTATTACATTATAATAACATTTGTCTTGGTCATGAAACGAGATACACTTAAATTGAACGAAGGTAGCAGAACTTAATTATTGAAAAACAATTTTTTTCCCTTAACAATACAAACAAGAAACTTCGAAATGACGTCATGTTACTACTATTTTATGAAAAGGTACATTTCATAATTGTTGTGGTCTATTAAGAAGATCAGGGTCAGGATCGCAGTCGTCAATATCTACAGTGGGAACATTACAATTTGTGTTAACAAAAATTGAGGGATTATAATATTTTCTTTAATTAAAATAAATTTATTTATTCCATGGTACCTCTTGGTCGCATCACAAAATAACGTACAATAGAATTGAATTATAAGAGCTAAATGGCATTGAAAACGAGACTCTGCTATAGAAAGGGTTCTAAAGCGGGCTCTTAGACTCATCTTAGGCTCCCAGTAACTAACAAATGATATTGCCCTAAATGTCAAACAATCCCGACCTCTTGAAGATAGACGTTATGATACTCGTATGAGATTCGGTAACGGTCTTATGCTACCTCCCGAGTTTAAGAACTGGCTGCCCATACTTTCCACTCCTCAAAAACCTTAATCTTTTTTATCACAACTATATATGCCTTCAAGTCCTTCATCTTGATTTATATATATATTGTCATATTAATTGACCAGTTATTCTGTTAATTGATTTTAACAATTATAGTTTGTGACATATAATTATAGACTTTCATCTTAAAAATTAAATAATATCTAGAAGCAAATGATCTTGTACATTCAACATCACATTTTTTGTCGGTTCAGTTTATTGCGTACTTACTGTGTCAAACTGACTTTTAACTTACCTTGCCACATTTGCCAATGTTTGTATTATTGTATAGTATTGTTGATGACCACCTACTCCTTTTCTTCTTTCTTTTCAGCACTTCCCCTCTCTCTCTCTATCTCTCATTCTCCTGCTCTCTCTCTCTCTCTCCCTCTATTCCATTCTCAGTCCTCTCTCTCTCTCTCTCTCTCTCACTATCTCCCTTCCAGCTGTTTTTTTAAAAGCTTGTTCTCTTCTTTTTCCCTATTCACTAACATCACACTATACAAGTTTAAATCTTCAACTAGTATACGCCTAAATATACTCTTTTAATGGTAGACTCAGATGTGCTCCTTGGTATTAAACTTATAAATCGTTTTTTTGTAATGCATATTATTTATTTGTATTATTATGATTATATATAGTGTACTTTTTTATCATGTACATGCATTTGTAAAAATATTTTACATTGCCCCCGGGCTCTGATGCATATTTTTGAGTAAATAATCCATTAGTATCATAATGATATTTCTCAATTTAAATATACAAGATGGCACCGAGATGACGTCATGTGACAACTTTGTCACCATAAAGTAAGAGACCAAATGTAGATCTACATGTTTGCGAAATTCCAAGAAGATACAGTTTGTAGCTTTTGATACATCTACGAACAGACGTTACAACTATGGCATCATAACGTAATTTATTTGAAGAACAAAGGAAGATATAAATGTATGCGAAATTTCAAAGAGATACAGTCTGTAGCTTTTGATACAACTTTGTAGACAAAAAGGAGAATAAGATTTTCAAAAAGAATTTCTAACGCATTTTATTTTGTGCATTTAATTTTGTAAAGCAAAACACGCTTCGTGAAAATAATATTGATAATTGACTTACTTGTTGAGCAGTTCATTCCAGTATAACCAGTAGTACAGTTACACGTATAAGAGTTGACACCATCGGTACAAGTCCTATTATTCAAACAGGGGTTAGGCTCACAGTCGTCAATATCTACAATTGGAAAGTTTGAGTTTTTTGGAGAAAAAAAGTAATGGTTATGTATAATTTTTCATACTATTATTTGTGTTTATTTCATTATAACAAAATTTGTCTTTGCCATAAAACGAGTTATACTTATATTGAAGAATTGATATCTAAGAATTTTTGACGCATTTATATTGTGATCTTAAATAAAGCAAATCACGCTTCGTGAAAATAATATTAATTATTGACTTACTTGTTGAGCAGTTCATTCCGGTATAACCAGTAGTACAGGTACACGTATAAGAGTTGACACCATCGATACAAGTCCCATCATTCAAACAGGGGTGAGGCTCACAGTCGTCAATATCTACAATTGGAAAGTTAGAGTTTTTTTGGAGAAAAGAAGTAGTGGATATGTATAACTTTTCATAATATTATTTGTGTTTATTTCATTATAACAAAATTTGTCTTGGCCATGAAACGAGTTATACTTATATTGAAGAATTTAAATTTAAGAATTTCTGACGCATTTATTTTGTGGTCTTAAGTAAAGCAATTCACGCTTCGTGAAAATAATATCAAGTTACTGACTTACTTGTTGAGCAGTTCATTCCGGTATAACCAGTAGTACAGTTACACGTATAAGAGTTGACACCATCGATACAAGTCCCATTATTCAAACAGGGTTTAGGCTCACAGTCGTCAATATCTACAATTGGAAAGTTTGAGTTTTTTGAAAGAAAAGAACGAGTGATTATGTTTAACTTTTCATAATATAACTTGTGTTTATTTCATTATAACAAAATTTGTCTTGGCCATGAAACGAGTTATACTTATATTGAAGAATTTAAATCTAAGAATTTCTGACGCATTTATTTTGTGGTCTTAAGTAAAGCAAATCACGCTTCGTGAAAATAATATCAAGTTACTGACTTACTTGTTGAGCAGTTCATTCCGGTATAACCAGTAGTACAGTTACACGTATAAGAGTTGACACCATCGATACAAGTCCCATTATTCAAACAGGGGTTAGGCTCACAGTCGTCAATATCTACAATTGGAAAGTTTGAGTTTTTTGAAAGAAAAGAACGAGTGATTATGTTTAACTTTTCATAATATAACTTGTGTTTATTTCATTATAACAAAATTTGTCTTGGCCATGAAACGAGTTATATTTATATTGAATGTAGAGAGCTTAAATAATAATTAGAGAAACTTTTTTTTCCTTTGTTTAAATATTGCCATGCACACATTTTTTAAATCTATCAGGAACTGATCTTGTAATTCTAACATCATATTTTCTGTCGGTTACATTTCGTTTTTACTGTGTCAAACTTACTTCTAATTACCTTGCCACATTTGCAATTTGTTTGAATAATTTCATCGTATTGTTGGCTGTTGATTACCACCTTATGCCGTTTCTTCTTTCTTTTCATCGTTTCTCTGTCTCTCTTCCTATCTGAAGGTCTATCCCGTTTTTCTCTCTGTTATTCAATCTTTCTCTCTCTTTCTCTACTCTCTTTTCCCTCTGTTTCTTTCTCAGACCTCTTTCTTCCTTTTTTCACTTCCAGCTGCCTTTCCAAAATATGGATCTTGTACTCTTCCTTTTTGCCGTCTTCATTTACATCACACTATACTATTCGGAACATTCACCTATACACCTAAAACGTACCACTCATTACATTGTAGACACATATGTGGTACTAGATATTAAATGAATGAATACTTATCAATAACATATTTTTTGTTTATATTATTATGTTTCTATAAAGTGTATCAGTCACAGTTTGTTTGGTCCAAATATTGTACAATTCAGCTCCCGGACTACAATGAATATTTTGGAGTAAATAATTCATTTTGTTCATTATGAAATGTCTCGTTTTGAAATATACAAGAAGACACCGACATGACGTCACGTTACAACTAGGCATCATAACGTAATTTATTCGAAGAACAAAGGTAGATATAAATGTATGCGAAATTTCAAAGAGATACAGTCTGTAGCTTTTGATACAACTTTGTAGACAAAAAGGAGGATATGAACTTCAAAAATAATTTCTGACGCATTTAATTTTGTGGTCTTCAGTAAAGCAAAACACGCTTCGTGAAAATAATAGTAATAATTGACTAACTTGTTGAGCAGTTCATTCCGGTATAACCAGTAGTACAGGTACACGTATAAGAGTTGACTCCATCGATACAAGTCCCATTATTCAAACAGGGGTGAGGCTCACAGTCGTCAATATCTACAATTGGAAAGTTCGAGTTTTTTGGGAGAAAAGAAGTAGTGGATATGTATAACTTTTCATAATATTATTTGTGTTTATTTCATTATTACAAAATTTGTCTTGGCCATAAAACGAGTTATACTTATATTGAAGAATTTAAATTTAAGAATCTCTGACGCATTTTTTTTGTGATCTTAAAGCAAAATCACGCTTCGTGAAAATAATATTAATTATTGACTTACTTGTTGAGCAGTTAATTCCGGTATAACCAGTAGTAGTAGTGCAGTTACACGTATAAGAGTTGACACCATCGATACAAGTCCCATCATTCAAACACGGGCCGGGCTCACAGACGTCAATATCTACCATTGGAAAATTTGAGTTTTTTTAAAGAAAAGA
This sequence comes from Mesocentrotus franciscanus, assembly GCA_037976565.1. Taxonomy (NCBI): domain Eukaryota; kingdom Metazoa; phylum Echinodermata; class Echinoidea; order Camarodonta; family Strongylocentrotidae; genus Mesocentrotus; species Mesocentrotus franciscanus. The sequence continues at coordinate 12,138,014 of CP137681.1, read as the reverse complement.
ACGAGTGATTATGTATAACTTTTCATAATTTAACTTGTGTTTATTTCATTATAACAAAATTTGTCTTTGCCATAAAACGAGTTATACTTATATTGAAGAATTGATATCTAAGAATTTTTGACGCATTTATATTGTGATCTTAAATAAAGCAAATCACGCTTCGTGAAAATAATATTAATTATTGACTTACTTGTTGAGCAGTTCATTCCGGTATAACCAGTAGTACAGGTACACGTATAAGAGTTGACACCATCGATACAAGTCCCATTATTCAAACAGGGTTTAGGCTCACAGTCGTCAATATCTACAATTGGAAAGTTTGATATTTTTGAAAGAAAAGAACGAGTGATTATGTTTAACTTTTCATAATATAACTTCATTTAACAAAATTTGTCTTGGCCATGAAACGAGTTATACTTATATTGAATGTAGACAGCTAAAATAATTATTAGAGAAACTATTTTTACCTTTGTTTAAATATTGCCATGCACACACTTTTTAAACCTATCAGGAACTGATCTTGTAATTCTAACATCATATTTTCTGTCGGTTACATTTCGTTTTTACTTTGTCAAACCTACTTCTAATTACCTTGCCACATTTGCAATTTGTTTGAATAATTTCATCGTATTGCTGGCTGTTGATTACCACCTACTCCGTTTCTTCTTTCTTTTCATCGTTTCTCTGTCTCTCTCCCTTTCTAAAGGTCTATCCCGTTTTTCTCTCTGTTATTCAATCTCTCTCTCTCTTTCTCTCCACTCTTTTCCCTCTGTTTCCCTCTCAGACCTCTTTCTCACCTTTTCACTTCCAGCAAAATATGGATCTTGTACTCTTCCTTTTTGCCGTCTTCTTTTACATCACACTATACTACAGGGGTGTATTTGGATCATTCACCTATACACCTAAAACGTACCACTCATTACATTGTAGACACACATGTGGTACTAGATATTAAACTAATGAATACTTATCAATAACATATTTTTTGTTTATATTATTATGTTTCTATAAAGTGTATCAGTCACAGTTTGGTCCAAATATTGTATAATTCAGCTCCTGGACTACAACGAATATTTTGGAGTAATAATTCATTTTGATCATTATGAAATTTCTCGTTTTGCAATATACAATAAGACACCGACATGACGTCATGTAACAACTATGTCATCATAACGTAATTTATTTGAAGGAAAAAGGTAGATATAAATGTATGCGAAATTTCTAGAAGATACAGTCTGTAGCTTTTGATACAACTTTGTAGACAAAAAGGGGGATATGACTTTCAAAAATAATTTCAGACGCATTTAATTTTGTGGTATTCAGTAAAGCAAAACACGCTTCGTGAAAATTACAGTAATAATTGACTAACTTGTTGAGCAGTTCATTCCGGTATAACCAGTAGTACAGTTACACGTATAAGAGTTGACACCATCGGTACAGGTTCCATTGTTCAAACAGGGGCTAGGCTCACAGTCGTCAATATCTACAATTCAAAAGTTTGAGTTTTTTTTGAAGAAAAGAAGGAGTGATTATGTATAACTTTTCATAATATTATTTGTGTTTATATTATTATTACAAAATTTGTCTCGGTCATAAAACGAGATATACTTAAATTAAATGTAGGGAGCCAAAATTTACTAGCCTGTAGAGCTGTTCATGTCGGTGTAACCATTAATATAGTTACAGGTATAAGAGTCAACACCTTCGGTACAAGTCCCATTATTCAAACAGGTGTTGGGCTCACAGTCGTCAATATCTTCAATACGAAAGTTTAAATTTATAGGAAGAAAAGAACAAGTGATTCAAATATTGCTTTTCAGAATACTACTTGTGTTCATTTCATTAAAAACGTGAACTGCTACGTGTGAATCCTTTCAGGGCAATGTGACGTCATTTCAAGTCACTATCAGTGCCGGACAGTGCCTTGAAAGGACTTCACATTGCCTCAAAAGGATGTCACAGCTAGCAGTCCACGTACTCGTCGTGCAAATCTAAAAGTCCCTAATGATTCTCCCGTCACGGCTGGTGACCTGATGGTTGCCACTATACAAGCAAGGCTCTCATTGCATGAGCATTTCTTTAAAAAAGAAGAGACTTCGTCAAAATCCTTTACCAATATACCATAGTGCTCCCATGTTACACTTACCCTCACAACCAGGAAACGGTTCCGAGAAGTTTCTTGAGCCCGTGCAGGTAACAGACGACGGACCAATTAGGTTATAGCCAGTCGGACAAGTGAAGTTGCATTGTTGATTGTAGCTTACTGATGTATTGGGTGAACACGAAGAATGTACCCCTTCTTCTAATGAAGGTACGGTGCAAGTAATTGCTAGGTTAATAATGAGAAAAGAATCAGACAAACCATGAGTGCTAAACAGTCTTGCCATACATATTCATGAACCCGACCTTAATTTTCGATATTTCCTAAAAATACAATACCATTACTCCTTGTTCTTAATCCCAATCTGAGAGTATAAAGTCATGCCCTGAGTTATGGATGTAGAAAATAACTTGAAAATGAAATAAAAGTGGAGGATACGACAGCCTAAAACTTGATTAATTCAATCTCATTTCTCGTGAAAATTCAGTATAATATTAGATTACAAAGGTCTGCTTTTTAGCAGCACGTAATTGCATTAGGATCCATATTAAGCTCATGTTCTAGTTTGTGGGTAACATTTAATGTTAATAGGTAGGTCTATTGTTTCTAGAAGAAAGGAAAACACATGCATGAGAGGTTAATGATTTGGCAAAACTGTCGGTTTGAATAATGATGTAGTCCCAGAAACTACTAGCCTGTTATCAAAGCGGTGTGAGGCACTGGCGTTCTGAACCGGGCCCGGTATCGATTTCAATGGGAGACAACATTTTAATCTTTGCAAAAATCTCCGTCGATTGTAAAATATACTTACCACAGAATGTAGGTTTTGGTGGTAATGTCACGGGAGGAGATGTGCAGCTACAATTATATGTTTGCTTGTTACTGAAACAAACGTCTGAGGCAGGTACTGAAGCGGAATTGAAAGAAAAAAAAGAACATCATTAAAAGATAATGTTACGCACAAAATAAATGCTGAATCACCCAACAATCAATCATGTAAATAAGAAACTCAGACGAAGAAACAGGTAAAGAGAGCACCAAATGAATTAATGAATAACCTAAAAATATATGTAGCTGAACAGAAGTACTCAAAAATGAAAGACGTAGGCAAGAAAAGGTACAGATTTGAATTGATGTACTGGCCTGCACAGCAAACCCCATTTTTCATGATTTTACAAAATGACCGGTCAAAATACACAAAGTAACTCATCGTCTGGTAGTGTGATCTTAGTTCGCGCGTGACGTAAGTTCACGCTCAGTTACATCATCTAAACAGAAGTCGGTAATGTCGGCAAAAAAAATATGAGGTTACGGACAAGGGGTTGCAAATCTTCATTTTCAGAGAAGATGTCATCAAAACTGTGGGTAATACCTACTGATTGTTAGATATTTTGCCTTCAGCTGAAAGGTATTATATCCCATTTGCAGGCCAAACAAATGAAAAGGTTAAATTCCAACTGCATTTGAAAGACAGTACTAATTTAGACCTTCCCTCGAAACGAAAGAGCTTGAAAATGGCTTTTAGTGGGAAAATAACGACCATTAGTTGTCGAATCGACATAAGTGATTGCAATGACCTAAGTAATAGTCTGATTTTCAGACCCTTTTACCGAATGTTCCTACGTTTTGTGTTGCACATCCGTCTCCTTTATATCATGAGCTCGCTTGTGACAATAGGGACTTTTAGATTTGCACGACGAGAACGTGAACTGCTACGTGTAAATCCGTTAAGGGCAATGTGACGTCCTTTGTCACGGGCCAGAGTGTCCGGGTGGCGATCTGTGTCCGCAGACACAGATCGCCGAAAATTGGGTGGCGAGACGCGTCTTACTTCGGCGATATGTGTCTTAGGTCGGACACATGTCGCCGCTTAAGTCACGGCGAGATGTGTCCACTGGCGAAATGCGTCCTGAACCCTACAACTTAAAAATCGACTTAAAATGTATATACCCCCACTTTGCTCCACTTGATTGTATCTTACCATTAATATTGTATTTTTATGTAACATAAGACAAGAGAGATGTACTGTTTACTCCCAAATCGTTTGTTGGCTACAATTTATATCAAATTAATAACAACATAAAAATGGCTAAACGTACGAGTCTAGCCCCAAACGGAACATTACTTCACCATACAATTGGCTGTACGTACGAGACTAGCCCTTGACACTAGCGACTAATAAGCCTGCGACCAATACGTTGGAAGCCCACAATGTTAGCGCTTAATGAGGAAGCCAGCCACCAAACGGGGTTGTAGTGTTTCCAAATCGTCTAATCGAAAAGGAAAAAATACCGGTTTGAGCCCAACTTCAATCTGAAACGGTGAAACCCGGAAAAAACTGTCGGCATGTGACACATGTTTGGCAGTAAAGAACAACTTTACCGCTTTTACATGGTGTGGATCAACATGTAACGGAAACGTCTTACGATTTTTTTTTGAAAGACTTCAAACTTAAAGCCGAATTGTTGCCATTATTGTGTAGATAAGCCCTCGATATGCCGGTTTGAGTCCTAACTTCAATCTGCAGAAGACAAAAAAAAATATTGGCACGTGACAAACATATGCGCCCTAATTAGGAGTAATGATCAAAAACATTTAATTTGATAAGCTCTTTATCTTATTGAAATATTATACAATACTTTATATGGCCTTTAAATCTAAATACTGTTAATTTGAGTTATATATTTTATTAAACGTTATGCGTTAATGGCCGATTTCCATCTGAAGCTCTAATATAATTTACCAACTGTGAAAACCTGGCCAAAAATAACTTGAAACTCAAGTATTCATATTTTGTTTAGTTCAATCTTTTTATTTAGCAATAGTTTGAAAATGCTTAAAATTACCTACATCTATTTGTTTAAGTTTGTAAACTCAATAGAATTGCATGTTCCTATAAAAAGGGCGTATTATATAATCTCAACTTGAAATTGAAGTGTCAAAATTCGATAGAAATGCGTGTTCCTAAAACTAAAAGGGCATATTATAATCTCAAATCGCTATTCGGGTCGCTATTCATACAAATTAGATAAGCAATGAACAAAATGATAATAGCAAAGGGAAATATTGGATGGGGGACGCCCCGCGGCTGTGGCGTAGCTGCGGGGCGGGGGGCTACACATGGCCCCGAATATTTTTCTCTTTAAAAAGTATATTTTACCTTTTATCTTTTTGATAATTATATACTTAGAGACATCCCCATAATCTAGCTAATATATTTCCCCCGCTCCTGCGGTGACGAAAAAAGTAGTAAGACATCTTATCATATCATAATTTGTCCGCCTTATGGGAAATGTTGCCCCACTACCCTGTCCCCGACTGATGTTATCCAGGCTATGCCACTGAGACATTAAGTAGAACAAGCAGGCCCACTATCACTGAGTTTGCTATTTCAGAAACTAGTAATTGTTTATAAACGAAAATAATGTTTTTGTAGCAAGTAGGTTTTAGTAGGACTTATGGACCTACAAATCATTATAGCCTCAGCCATATCCAGGCATCCAGAAGCTCTTCAATTAATAGCCAATGAAGACTAATAGATTTTCGTTTTCCAGGAATTATCATACCTCAGGATACGAGTAATCATATTGATTAACCTAACTTCATTTATCCATAATCTTGATTTCCTGAAACTTTCCTAACACCGAAACCAAATGGGTTTGGGCCGGACCATGAGCCTAGTTACTGGGATGGGGGGCACTTCAAATTGTTTTTTTGTTTTGGGGGATAGGGGCTTGAACACTTTCGGACCTTGAAGGGTTTTTTGCGTCATGTAGCGTAGAATTTTGGGGTAGGATATATATATAGCCCAGGCGCGGATCCACGGGGGGGGGGCGCCCGACGGCCCGCCCCACCTGGCAAAAAAAGTTTAGAGAAAAGAAGGTAACCACATATTTTCCTTTTTCGTTTGCTCAATGGGAGGGGGGTTTTGAGTTTTTTTTGGATATCTTTGTTTATTTTACTTAGTGCTCACACTACTCCCCTCCTCCTCCTCCCCTCCACTGAGCGAAATATCGATCGGCGCGATATTCCTCACCCAGTAACTTGGCGCAAGTGAGATCTGGCAGTCTTGTAAAGATTGTCTGATGTTCAGTCATGCATGTAGAGATTCAAATGAAAATGCTACCTAAATGTACTGGGGGATAACTCTATCAAGACATATCATGAGACCCATGATTAAATATTCATACTTCAAACAATACAACTTTTAAAAAGTGGGACATTTTTTCTGACTCACTCTGTATAGCGACCCTCATTTCGTATTATGAATATATATAGCGACCCTCACTTCGTAATATGAATAGCGACCCTCTCGTCGCATTGTCAATAGCGACCCTCATGTCCTATTATGAATAGAGACCCTTTTCTCAAATTATGAATAGCGGTCCTCATGAATACCGAGGTTACCCCTCGTCTTTTGCTATGATATGAAATCTGTTGTTTTGCTGTGACATTGGAGACTCTGGTGAAAGCTTTTGTCCAATCTTTCTTCTCTTTATCAATATCATCCATGTTACATTTTCACTTTTTTGTTTTTTTATTTCGAAGACACCATAGCCCGAATTCTATCATTCTTTTGTTGCGCTAACTACGACCAAAGTCTTATTGGTCGCTTGATCGAAATATAGAAGAGTAACCAAATTAAATCTTTCTGTGCGGTGAACTCTTGAGTCTAAGACCCAAGAAACTCGAAGGTGAGTCGTGCTATAATTATCCATATATTTAATATATTCCGCTACAATCATGACTGCCATGTACTTTAGATACATTTCTATTTTCTAGTGCTTTCATACTATTTCAGGATTTCATACTAGATCTAGAAGTTTTGGAAATAACATACTGTGCAATCTACTCTCGAACTTTTTAGTTTTTGTCGTCATGAGCTAGTTTTCAGCCTTACCCCCTTACCTCCCGGGAAAGTCTCCCCAGACTTTAGGGGGACAATCTCGGGGAATTTCCGTGCAAATTAAAGAATAAGAAGTTCGAACTCACAGACCTAATTACATTTTTAAGTTTACCGTTCAATTTCGTAAGTTTCTTGCATCAGTGCATGATCAGAATAAATTCGAGTTATACTGCCACAGATTACCCTATTCCAATCTAGGTGGGTCTTAAATGGTGGATCTATTCTGAAAAGTGAAATAAGTCGTTAATTATACAATGACAATGGCATTAATGCTACTGCTACTACTAGTACTAGATTCTATACTATACTATAGACTTTGTATGTAGGCCTACTGTATAGTGCTAGTGCTATCCTGCTACATGCCGTACGCATGCATGCATATCTGTGTGTGTTTAAAATAGTCATCGAAGTAGTCATCGAAGTCATAGTAGTCTAGATCTACTGCATGTTGCCTGCCCGGTTTCCGGTCACATGAGCGGTTTTTCACAGATAATTTCTCTGGCAATGAATTATATAGGCGCTAATATATTCTACTAGTACTACATCACTTTGTCGTGAAAATTCTAACAAATCATACGATGCCATTCTTTCTCGTAAAGTTCCAAACATTAAATGTTCCCTAGTTCGCCGTCTGCGTGGAGCATTTTTCCTGCCCTTTTCCACTCTCGGAGTCGGACTCGAGATCAAGGCTTTAATAGATAAATCTCAAATAATTTGTCTTGATGAATTAATTTGTTCAATTGCAGTGTTTCTATCTCCCTGATCCAAGTGTTATCATTAATGCCACTCTATAAAGTATGTGTTCATGGCATGCCAAAGTGGATGAGGTATTGAGTTGTACTGAACGTAACAAGATGACTGTCATTTATAATAATAATACATAAGATTTGTAAGGCACCAAATCCTCTTGACAATCAAATGCTCAAGGTGCAGCTTGTGCAAAAGATGAAATACATGATATAAATAGACAAAAGTACAATAGGAAAGGTATGATGGTTGTTGACAAATTCAGTTGGTCATGTCAGTTCTCATTTGCGAATATGTAGAAATGTGATGGGCTAATGTAGCTTTACAAGCTCAATTGATGAGATAAACTGAGCACAGCGTAAAGGTATATTTTGTGGGGCAGTTTTTAAACAAGAGCGCTGTCTTTTCGTTAAATTAATTGTCTGTGAACTGTGAAAGATAACAATAATAAGACAATTATTAAAAGATGTTTAAAATCCTCTAGTTTTTAAGGCAGGGACCAATTTTTCTATCGAATGCGAAAACATGTCAAAATGCGGATAGGGCCTATAGATGTAGGGAAAATTATGAGAAAGATTTTATCTTTCGTTTCGATATCTTTTCCTCAGATTAACTTTAACAGAAGAACCCAACTCATGGAACTTATTATAGACATTGCCACAAATGTTGAAGATGCAAGATGGTATGGACACCTAAAGATTTCACATAAAAATTGACAGGTATACATGTACGTCTATTTATAAACATGATAGTGTAAAATTCAGTGATCTTGAGATTGATTTTCCTTAATATATGTAGGTAAACCATGAAAAGATATATAAAAAGAGATATATGAGTACAACTGTGGAGTAAATGTGATAATGTTGTATTGTTTTTCAAAATGTTTTAAACATTTGTAAATAGAATGTATGGAAGTGATTCATTTCTAGGATGGACTAATGTGGCCACAGTAAAGTGGTATCATTTGAATATTTTGTATATTGTGGGGGTGTCAGGAAGAGTTTGGAAACAATGTTTCCAAAGTCAGTAGATTTACAAATTTGTCAGAAACAAGTTCTGTAAATGACCTGTCACAAATTTGTATGAGGAGGGAAGGGGGGGGGGACAGAAGAAGTAAAATCTTGATCATCAAACACTGCCCCCACGTGAACATGTATCCTTGTTGAGAAGACTTAAAGATAAAGTTGAGTTCTGGTCATGCGATTGCATTGTAAAAGAAACGGTGTGGAATTAGTCAGAAAAGGTTGACCATCTAGCATATAAGTATTTGTGTGTACTGCAAGGTTCTGAAATCATCAAAATTATAAGAAATTTGGCCCGGTCTTGGTAAAGTTACAAGCACTGTACACAGAAAGATGTATATGGGACTACACAAACGTGTGGCGTAAAAATCCGTCCCGATGTTTATGCTGTTACATGTCATATTTAGAATATTAAGGCATTTGAAGAGCCATGCTTTTCAGGGAACATTTTGTATCTGATGTTCTTCCACACTTGCATAATATCAATGATAACGCTCACAAATTATTTTTCACCTCTTCCCAGAACTCAACCTTCTCTTTAATGATGAACATTAGTGCAATTATAATTTGTGTATACTGCTATTACATATTTCATTTTTCATTTTTTTTTCTTCATTTTTTTAGGATGATGCTTTCCCATAGGAGATGGACGCCGATGGAGCAAGATGACGACTTGAGGAAACAAAGGCAGAACAACAAAATAATGGGCCGTTTTGGAGAGGTACATGGTTATGAAAGTTTCCTTCTACCCTGACAACAATCTCTTTTCAAATTTTCCTTTTTCTGTTTGTTGAGACCATTGGAGTCCAGATTACAGGGACTCCATGTGTATACAGACAGAAATTGGGAAATCTAACCATGATAACAAGTTGATTTGAATCATAGTAGAAATATCATCAAAAAACAAATGAAGGTTATAGAGTACCGAAGTGTGATGTATTGGCCAAGTTGTCAAGGGTGCTGGTTCCAGACAATTTTGTGCTAAACAATGGCGTGGTGATAACACCAGCGCCACACACTGAATTTGCCCAGGTCCATCCCGTTGCTTGAATGATTTTGCGGTGAACCTCATGCGCAGGCTCTGTTGATTGGAACCAGTAACCAAGACGACGATGAAATATGGCGTTTAATAGCCCTTCGGTACTATTAAGTTTGACAGTTTGGTTCATTTAATTTGTTTATTCATCTTTATTCAAGAAAATACATATAACATAATAATAAAGATGTTACATAAACCCAGGTCAGAGATTGAATTACATTTGATGCATCTCATGCAGGGTAAAACAATTACAATACACAATAACAAAACGGAAAAGAAAACATTATAACGTCTGTTTTTTAAATGAAAACATTAATAATTCCAAAAGAGTGAATAATTATTTTCTTAATTAGGAATACCTCACTATACATTTATATGCCGTGGCCATTTCTACCAATCTCTTCTTAATATCATGAGTAATCAACCTCGGAACCTATCTCCATAGGGAGAGAGAGTCGGAGAGAGAGAGAGAGAGAGGGGAGAGAGAGAGAGAGAGGGGAGAGAGAGAGAGAGAGAGAGAGAGAGAGAGAGAGAGAGAGAGAAAGACAGAGAGAGAGGAGGTCCCGTTACAACAAGTCATATACGTCTCCTAAGCTAAACTAGTTACACCTCCAATGATTTTTGAGATTGCCGGGTGAGTTCCGACAGGCTGTAGAAAATAACATAAACCCACACAATATCATTTTGAAATAATACTTTTCTCAATTACATAATTATACCTCACCTAACATTTACGTACCGTCATCATAACTATCAATCTGTTCTTATTATTATGCGTAATCACACCACGAGAACCTATCACCATAATGAGAGGTGGAGAGGTGGAGAGATATAGTGAGAGAGAGAGAGAAAGAAAGAGAGGAGGAGAGAGAGAGAAAGAAAGAGAGAGAAAGAAAGAGAGAGAGAGAGAGAAAGAAAGAGAGAGAGAGAGAGTGACGGTCTCGCTAAAACAAGTCACACAAACTAGCTAAACCAATTACACTTCCAAGTAATGTTGTGATTGCCAGGTGCGTTCCGACCGGCTGTAAAAAATAACATACGACCCAAACAGTACAGATTTCAAGATTTCATTTCTCAGTTGTGGGTACCTTACTTTGCATTGACATGTTTTCAACATATCTATCAGTCTCTTCTTGTTATCTGGAGTAATCAGACCACGGGAACCTATCTCTATACACAATAATTTGGGGGTCCAGCCGGCTTCTGATATATCATGTATCAGTCCGGCGTACCTGTCTAATTTTCTTTGGTGGGCCTGTTGTATATTGGTTTCAAATGGGATTGTCAATTCAAATACAAGTATTTCCTTTTTTCTAAAATCAATAAAACACATATCTGGTCTTTGTTGTGTGGGAACAACGGTTGGGGAACCGTCCCTCCATTGATTGTCTCCCTTCCACGTCGGCATATATTTGTTGATCATTATCAAGGCCGGTCTGTTTAATGCTCTTTATCAGATTGTGTACAATGTTATTGTGCCGCCACGTGTATCTATTCAACATTTCCTGACAATTATTCAATACATGATGCAATGTACCTTTAGCCTGACACAAACTACACAAGTCATTTAATCGCTTACCCCATCGATACAAGTTTTTATTACTCGGTAAACTATCAATCACTGCATTTATTGCAAATTTCATAACTCCTTGTGGTAGATTGAAAATGATGGACTTCCAAGACAAGTCACAGTTTTCCATTTCTAGTACCTTCATAAATTCACCTTGGACTAGGAGAGGTTCTATTTCATTTTCCATTTTTTCCTGCTTTCCTCTTTCAGGTTCATTTTGACTGATTTTTAGTATCTTTCCAATTCGTTTTTAAACTGGTTTGATGAATTTGGTGTGCAACCTGGATTGTAGAGGACTTTCTGGTCCAGTTTTCCTCTCTGGCCAGTTGGTGATCTAGGGCATGAACTACCATTTCGTCGCCTTTAACTTTCGATCTACTATAGGCAAGGCAATGACATGTTCGGTAGAGTTCGGAGATAGTGGGTATATTAAGCCCCCCTGGGGCATGAACTACAGCAATGTTGGCACCACGCCGGGGGATGCCCAGCCATCTTTTAATGTATTTGTCTAAAAGTGTATCTAGTTGTCCAAGGTGAGTTGCATGGAGGTCATGTACAGTAAGCATATATCTCATAGAGGAAAGAGCATAATCATTAAGGATTCTTAGCTTATACTCATTTTTATGTTTAAACCATCTATATTCATGAGGGTACTATCAACCTTATCACGGATAAAATCATATGTTTCTGCAGTCTTCATCGTGAAAGTAATGTGAGATCCAAGAAATTTAATAGGATTATTGTGTACGGATGCAATTTGTTCCCTAGCTAAGGAAAAATCAACAACTGTTGGTTTACCGCCTGAGATTGATAAGGAACGACACTTTCTAGCTTTGATTGTTAAGCCCATACTACTGAGCAGTTTGTCTACTTCTTGAACAAGTTTTTGATGATATCTTTTATTTCCAGTTATCAGGTTGAAGTCATCAGCATATGGGGTAGTTATTAACTTTTGTCCGGCGAAATCGTATCCATATTGCTGCTTCTGGGTTTCAAGATATTCAATAATTGGGTTGAAACACATGAGAAATACAATGGGGGATAGGGGGTCTCCCTGAAAAACCCCTTTCCTGAAAGCGAAGCGTTCCGATTGCCACCCCGGACCGCATACTCTGCCATTCAGTCTTGAGTAGAGAACATCGATGTAACGGGCTACTGGTTGGGGTATTGCGTAACGGTTTAGTGACGTAGAAATCAGCTGATGACTCACACTGCCAAACGCGTCAGCCAGGTCGAAGAATGTGATGTGCAATGTTTTTTGTTTACATCTAGCATGTTTCAGAATTTCATGTACGACTTGGTTGTGTTCTATACAGCCATTCACTCCGTTGATGAATGCCTTCTGGATACTTTTATCTATGAATTCATTGGCTGTCAGATAGGTTGACATTCTCTCCGATAAGATCTGATTAAATATCTTACCAACGCAACAGGTCAGAGATATCATCCGAAAATTTTCTGGTTTTGTTGTTTCACCAGACTTGAAAATCAAGGCAACTTTTGATTCAGACCACATTTCGGGGGGATCACCACTTTCCAAAATCTTATTATATAATGTTGCCAGGAAGTGGTGGGTACAGTACAAGTGTTTTAGCATACCATACATCAGACCATCATCACCGGGTGCTGATCTTGCTTTTTTCCGTTTCAGAACATTCTTAACATCTTTGGGTTTGAACGGGTTCATATCAAAGCTTTGGTAATTTTCCGAATTCACATTGACATACGGGAACCAGGACAACGAAGTAAGATCAATAACGTTGGGGACACTGTACTTTGTACAAAAATATTCGTCCGCTTCAATCTGAGAAAACGTTGGCCGAGGTGAATTTGCATGTAACGAGTCATTACATGCCTTCTTGGAGAAATCATAGAAGTTATCCCGAAATTTTTTCTCCAAGTGGGCTCTAGACTTTTCGTCCCTGTGTTCCTTTCTTTTTTTCTTTAGGTACGATATTGTTTTTATTGCAAGTTTAAATGCTTCCCCGTCCTCTTTGGTTGCATTTCTGCCGAATGCTTTTTTTCGTAGTAGGTTTTTTCGTTTCCTAGCCTGGGTAAGCGTTTTTGGTTCGTGTTTAATGTACATCTGGTTGGTTTGATTTTCCAGAAATTCATTTTGCCCCTCAAAAAATTCCGTCAAAATATCGACAAAAGAGTTTGCTGCCATTTTAGGGCTAACAATGTTAGAGCCAAGATCAAAATGAAGGGGGGGCAATGCGATCTTTCACAGCTAGGTTGTGAACGTTCCATTCAGAATCACTCAAGTATGGGATGGTGAATCTTCTGCCTTCTGTTATTTTGATAGCAGCAATGCAGAGAATGACTATTGAAAGTACGTACCTGAACTCCATGGTTAGGCCTATGTTTCAAGCGGAGTCTTAACAAAGAAACACGCCTGACGTATCGGCGCCATGGATGGTGATGTTCCGAAAGGTGAAAGTGGTTCACACTGAGATTTTCATCCTCATAAACTATCAAAATGTCCACAATTTCGCACAATAATTGGTCTACAATATACAGGTATGCAAAGAGCACAATACAAACTCACAAGAAGTATCACATAAAACAGGATGGGGGGCAGCCTGCTGACAAAATTTGCAAATTTGCAGTGGTATCCTGAGACCGTGTCAGTGGCGCCGTATCCCCAATTAATAAATACATTTAGATGAAAATCTAAGAAATTATTTATTAGCTAACCTCAGCAAATGCTCAACTTGACAGGAATCGTCCTTGGGAAAGGAAGTATCTAAAGTTGTTGATATGAGGTAACCATCTGGCATGGGGGCAGCCCCCCAGGTGCCCCAGGGTCATATTTTGATATACTCTTCTATAAAAGGATTGCTGGAATTTAAGCAAACTTGATAGGAATTATCCTTGGGTGAAAGGGATCTAACTTTGTGAGAATGAGTCTCTCTGACATGTGGGCAGCCTCTCCCCAAAAGTGCCCCAGGGACTACGCTTATAAAATTGCAATGTCTTCCTAAAAAAAAACTACATATAACTTTCACAAATGTATTTTTCTAGAGAGAGGAAGGGGGGATGTTACTGGATGTGGATGGACATACTACCTCTCATGTAAGCATAATGTTCGCGAAACTCTTGATTCAATTTTTCAACTCACACTGAAATAGCTACATGTGGTTATAATGGTTTAATTGCCCTAACCAACCCCGACCTCCCCCTAAAAAAGAAGTTGTTTTCATTTTAGGTAAAGTAAAATCTTGATCATCTACCCATGGACCTACTACGAACACTGCCCCCAGCTGAACATATGTATCCTTGTTCAGAAGACTGATCAACATGAGGGCAATTATAATTTGTGTATAATGCTTTTGCATTATTTTACATTTTTAGGATGATGCTTCACCATAGGAGATGAACGCTGATGAAGCAAGATGACAACTTGAGGAGACAAAGGCAGAACAACAAAATAATGGGCTGTTTTGGAGAGGTACATGGTTATGAAAGTTTCCTTCTCCTCTAACAATCTCTTTTAAAATCATAATTTTCCGTTGTTGAGACCACTGGAGTCCAGATTACAGGGAATCCATGTGTATACAGACAGAACTAGGCAAATCTAACCTAATCTAACATTTATTTATCAAATAAACCCAACTGTCAACCTTAAAGGGAGTGTAGACTGACGAGACTAAGTGTCTTTCCGTGGCCTGACTCGGGGCTAATCGAGATTAAGTCGCTGACTACCGTTAATCCAGTCCATTCGTTTACGTGCAGTTGTCCAAAAGAAGACGCAGATGGCATTAACCAGTATTTGCCAAGCTACACAGCCTTTAATAAAAATTGGATTTGGTAATTCTCAAAAAAATATATTTAAATATTACATGTACTTTCTATTAACGGATGGTTCCAGTCAAGTATGGTTAACCTCACATTTTCAGAGATTTCGCTGCAAGTCTTATGTACATTTTGATACCATTTTCGTCGAAATCAGATATACCTGTAAGATGTTACAATTACAATTAGTATGCGCATCTTATCAAAAAGTGCAATACTTGCATATATTCATGTACAAGCAGAAATGTGTAGCGCATATCACATTTTAAACGTCTCTATGCACTTCCAAATTTAGAAATTAGCTGTGCCACCATTACGGCGCTCTAGCATTTCAAGGAATTAATTCCAGCCATTTACCTCACCCGGGTCGAGTGTGGCAAATGTAGATTAATATCTTACTAAAGAACATTGGTGATGCAGCGGAACGCGAACAGCGGACCTTGTGATCCTCAGTCCGATGACATATCCACATATACAGGTTTAGATGTATTTCTTCATAAGTGGGAGCTTTGAGCTTCTCTAGTTCTGGTAGCAAAAAAGGAAATTGGAATGTTACTTGTTGAATATGTCCTTATACATGTAATGTTCCAAATTGCATCAAAAGATGTCAATTGTATCAAAATGTGCCAGACATGTTCTTGTTCCGTGCATGATTTCTGATGAATTTGAATTTTCTTTTTTCTTTTCATGCAGCATTCAAATGGACTTCCAATCCAGCTCTTTTTCATTGGTAACTAGGCCCAGGCTTTGACGGCTGTAGAAGGAGGAGACATCCATCGTCAGACGATAGCAGTTTGCGACTGCTCGGGCTGCCCCCCTCCCGTCATTTAAAATATGGGCATGTACCGTTGATCTAAATACAGTGGAACCTCGTTATAATAAACACTATAATTATCCAAATGTAATTTTGATGGAACCACTTCTTTGTATTCTGGTTTTGGGCCCTCATATAACAAGGCTCCAATATAACTACAATGTAGGTAATTTCCTTGTGACTTCTCTTTACCAATCATTAGTCATTATATAAATGCACCATTTTCTATGAAAACTTAATTTACCACTGCACATGTGCAAGGAATTACGCAGTCAAAGATGTACATATTATATTATAATATGTGTTTCAATCTATCACTTCCAGTTTTATATTGCACATTTTTTTGCATACGAAGCCATTTTTTATTACAAAAATTCAATCTCGTTTTCTAAATTAAATATCAATACCATTAAGTAATTGTTGTACTTTTCTATTAAATGTAATTAGGAATGAATACATGATTGATACGGTATAATTTGCCATCATTATTTCACGTAAATATGTCTTGGTAGTTCAAGGTACATGTAGTCCAGAATGTGTGGTGAAGAATATAGACCAAAGGAAGAGTGTAGGGTGGGTTGTGAAAAATTGTTGGGTGAAACGTATGATTGTGAAAGGCAGAATGGAAGGCCCATAATGAATATGTGATTGTGAAAGGATGAGAAAAAGGAAGGGAATACAGGAAGTAGATTGAATGCACTGATTTATAGTAGATGTCATTAATGAATTACAAATGAATGAGTTAGGATAACATGTGTGAATGAAAGTTGACCGAAGGATACGAGAGCTGAATAAACATGTACATGTATAATACATTCATTCACATTCCTCCATATATTACCCAGGGGGCAAACTCCCATATTTTGGAGGAACTCGCATGTCGAGATATAAAAAGTAGTCCTATATAAGTGCATCATATGACCACTTCGCAACATCCCTATGGTGGACTACTTTTATAGCAAATGCATGGTGGGCCCTTCCAGGGAGGTCAAGTTTGGCCATCATTTTACCAAGATACTTCCATAAATTAATCGCACAATTAGTGCCTAATGTGTTTGTGTGCTGGAAAAGGGTATGGTGGGGGGCAGGCGCGGATCCAGGATTTGAAATTATGCGAGCCAAATATCGGTACGTAATGGTGACCAGCAGTGGCGTAATGAGCAAAAACGTTTGGGGGCAGACAAAATCTGCATCACCCCACTCTACATGCAGGCCCGCTGAATGTTTTTCAAAGTGGGTGGGGGGAGGCTAAAGTATATATGATCAGGTAGAGCGTAGCGTAAATTGGCGGGGGTCAAGGGGTGGAGCCCCCGGAAGCTCCGCAGGTATGGGCATTTAATTCAGTCAGATGAGCATATTTTGATACCTTATTTTTGACACTGGCAGGACACTAATTGGCGTGGGGTCCAGGGGGCGGAGCCCCCAGAAGCTCAGGGGTTTTAGGCATTTTATAACGGTCAGATAAGCATTCAGGGGCCCGCCTTAGGCCCTAGGTGGAATCCAGGGGCAGAGCTACGGAAGCTCAGGGTTTGAGGCTTTAATCAAGGTCAGATGAGCATATTTTTATATATTTTGTGACACTGGCAGGTCACTATTCTTTCTTTCTTTTTCTCTTTCTTTCTATTTCTCGTTAATATACTTTTTCAAAAAGGTGGGGGCTCGAGGCCCCCGAGCCCCGCTGTTCCTCGGGCCTTGACATTTAGGCCTCTAAATAAACACATTTCTTGCCTGACTGTAAATATAGGAATTTGTCATTTTCCAACAAACGCATAAACAAGTATAATTTACTAAAAAGTGAGGAAAAATCTCAAAAAACTATGTCGATCATTTCAGCAACATTTGTAAATCACCGGTATCGAACTAGTAATAAACCACGTTTGAATTATATTGCCCCTCCCTCCATAAGTGCGCCAGTGCCCCTCGAGCTTCACCTTGTTGCATGGCGGTAAAAACGCAATTGATCTCTCCTACCCTTCTTTCTCTTTTTTTCTTCACTTTCTCTCCTCTTTCCCATTCCAAGGGCATTTTGCCCCCGATCTACAACTTGTTGGCGGGAAAACTGCAACTGATATCCCCCTTCTTTTCTTTTCTAATTCTTCCTCTCTTTTTCTCCTTCCCTTTCCCTTCTTTTCCTTCTCTCTCTCTCTTTTTTGGCGGGGGCCCACTCGGTCCCCTGGATCCACGCCTGGGGGTCTGAGTTGGAGCAGTACAATTCATTAAAATATATAGTGTGTGAGGTATCATATTTCATTAAATTTTTGCAAGCATATTATGATCTTTATAATTCGATATTCATTTCCTGTAGGTAGCAAGTAGTGCTATTTATTAAGCTTCAGGATTAATTTTTTATAAGTCGTAATGACCCGTACGTAGCACAGAAAGACTCGCATCACAGTGGACCAGGAAATGCTAAGTAATAAACATGATATAGCAACATTGTATCGGAAAAGCCCATGATATTCAAATAAACACATAATGTGGTACAGGGTGGCGGAGCGTCTTTAAAAGTTGGGGGCACCATAAAGGGCACTTTCTTGAAGAAAGAGGCACTTAAAAGATAACCTCAAAGCAAAAATATACAATTTTCAAACATTGGTATATACATGTACCCTTATAATTATTGTGATTGATACATTTCAATATCAGGGATGATTTCACTGTTTATTATGGTCCGAGATACGGCTTAAGCATGATTTTGCGGCTGGGTGTGATGGTCTGAATATCCATTTTCGAGTGAGCAATGAGAGCGAGCAAAAATTGAAAGATTTATGAGGACACAATTAAAGAGGAAAACCCAATCCTGATGGGGTTTTAACCACAATCTCATCATGAAAGACTGAAAAGATTTGTAAATACATGATGTAGTTACATAATTTACAGCAACTGAAAATATGCGAGAACATGGCAATGAGTTTGAGGGTGAACACTCGAGAAAAAATTGCTATTAGTCGCTTTAAATTAGGAGCACATGTTACGTAGAAAGGAAAAAGGGGGGCACTTATTACAAAGGAAAAGAGGCATGCATCTATCAGATTTTAATAAGGGCATTATTCTATCAGAGGTTAAAAGGGGTATTTATGAGACGGGAAAGGGCTCTTAATAAAAGGAACAAAGGCACTTGTAAGAAAGGAAAAGGGATCACTTGTGAATAGTAAAAGGGCACTAATCAGAGATTAAAAGGAGCACTTATTAAAAGGAAAACGGGCACATGTCAGATTTGAATAGGGGCATTTACACAGTTGAAAAGGGGCATTTGTAAGAAGGGGAAAAGTGTCACTTATCAGAAGGAAAAAGGCAATTATATGAACAAGGAAAAGGTCATATGTCAAACTAAAGGGCTATTTATTTGAAGAGGAAGTAAAAGGGACATTTTCCTCTGTAAAAGGGAACTTTGGGGTACTTAAAGGGTTGGGGCGTGCCCCGGAGATCGGAAACATATTTGTTTCTAAACAGGGGCACTTATCTGAAGTAAAGGGGCACTCAAAAACATGGGGGCATTTTTGTGTTTTTGTTTCTATTTTTTTGTTCTAAATCTTGCCTTTTAAGTACGTAAGTAAGGTGTTTCAAATATCAACATTGCATCCTCTCTTTCTCTCTCACCCTCCCCCCCCCCTCTCTCTCTCCCTCTCTTTCCCCCTCTTCCCCCTCCTGTCATTATAACTTTTTGATATCTCTGTATAGAATAATCATTTTACAAAATATTATAATTAAAGGAGCCATTTCACAAATCAGCAGTCATTCTTTTCGCACATCACATGATTACGCCTCGTCAAATGCTCTGCAGTTTAGACATTCAAAATTTTAATATATACAATAACAGTTGAGTTATGTATTATATCATATTCCCACTGTCATATAGGCAGAAAATATTTAATAAATACAAGATAATATAATACAATTAAAAAAAAAAGTTTTCCCCACATCACCTGTTACATTTTTTGTTTACCTTCAAAGTTTATAGGAATAGTAAGTAATGATATCTGCCTCAGCAGCGTGCATTGTTATTTTTTAAATGGTTAAATTATGATGCAATAAATGCACTTGCATTTCACGGGTTTTAGGAACGTTATTAAATATATTTTTAGACAATATCATCATCATGTAAAAGAAAAAAAAAACATCTAGTTCCTTTAGATGGGACACGAAAGTAAAACAAATCGGCCAGTACTGCAGTAGACACTTTTCGCCAATCGCTAGCAGACTCGATGATCTCGCGGATCGGCCAGTGGACACTTTCCGCCAATCGCAGACTCATCTCGCCGATCTAGGAGACACATATCGCCGGGGGAATGCGGCAAGATGTGTCTGTAAGACGCAGCTCGCCAGGCGAGATGCGTCTGTACGGACGTGATTTCGCTAAGACACATCTCGCCACGACACCGGGCACTGACAGTTCCTTGAAAGGACGTCACATTGCCTTAAAAGGATGTCACAGCTAGCAGTCCACGTACTTATCGTGCAAATCTAAAAGTCCCTAATGATTCTCCCGTCACGGCTGGTGACCTGATGGTTGCCACTATACAAGCAAGGCTCTCATTGCATGAGCATTTCTTTAAAAAAGAAGAGATTTCGTCAAAATCCTTTACCAATATACCATAGTGCTCCCATGTTACACTTACCCTCACAACCAGGAAACGGTTCAGAGAAGTTTCTTGAGCCCGTGCAGGTAACAGACGACGGACCAATTAGGTTATAGCCAGTCGGACAAGTGAAGTTGCATTGTTGATTGTAGCTTACTGATGTATTGGGTGAACACGAAGAATGTACCCCTTCTTCTAATGAAGGTACGGTGCAAGTAATTGCTAGGTTAATAATGAAAAAAGAATCAGACAAACCATGAGTGCTAAAGAGTCTTGCCATACATATTCATGAACCCGACCTTAATTTTCGATATTTCCTAAAAATACAATACCATTACTCCTTGTTCTTAATCCCAATCTGAGAGTATAAAGTCATGCCCTGAGTTATGGATGTAGAAAATAACTTGAAAATGAAATAAAAGTGGAGGATACGACAGCCTAAAACTTGATTAATTCAATCTCATTTCTCGTGAAAATTCATTATCAAATTAGATTACAAAGGTCTGCTTTTTAGCAGCACGTAATTGCATTAGGATCCATATTAAGCTCATGTTCTAGTTTGTGGGTAACATTTAATGTTAATAGGTAGGTCTATTGTTTCTAGAAGAAAGGAAAACACATGCATGAGAGGTTAACGATCTGGCAAAACTGTCGGTTTGAATAATTATGTAGTCCCAGAAACTACTAGCCTGTTATCAAAGCCTAGTGAGGGACTGGCGTTCTGAACCGGGCCCGGTATCGATTTCAAGGGGAGACAACATTTCAATCTTTGCAAAAATCTCCGTCGATTGTAGAATATACTTACCACAGAATGTAGGTTTTGGTGGTAATTAATAAAATATGAGGTTACTGACAAGGGGTTGCAAATCTTCATTTTCAGAGAAGATGTCATGAAAATTGTGGGTAGAAAGCAATACCTACTGATTGTTAGATATTTTGCCTTCATCTGAAAGGTATTATATCCCATTTACAGGCAAAACAAATGAAAAGGTTAAATTCCAACGGCATTTGAAAGACAGTACTAATTTAGACCTTCCCTCGAAACGAAAGAGCTTGAAAATGGCTTTTAGTGGGAAAATAACGACCATTAGTTGTCGAATCGACATAAGTGATTGCAATGACTTAAGTAATAGTCTGATTTTCAGACCCTTTTACCGAATGTTCCTACGTTTTGTGTTGCACATCCGTCTCTTTTATATCATGAGCTCGCTTGTGACAATAGGGACTTTTAGATTTGCACGACGAGAACGTGAACTGCTACGTGTAAATCCGTTAAGGGCAATGTGACGTCCTTTTAAGGCACTGCCGGGCACTGACAGTGCCTTTAAAGGACGACACATTGCCTTAAAAGGATGTCACAGCTAGGAGTCCACGTACTCGTCGTGCAAATCTAAAAGTCCCCAATGATTCTCCCGTCACGGCTGGTGACCTGATGGTTGCCACTATACAAGCAAGGCTCTCATTGCATGAGCATTTCTTTAAAAAAGAAGAGACTTCGTCAAAATCCTTTACCAGTATACCATAGTGCTCCCATGTTACACTTACCCTCACAACCAGGAAACGGTTCCGAGAAGTTTCTTGAGCCCGTGCAGGTAACAGACGACGGACCAATTAGGTTATAGCCAGTCGGACAAGTGAAGTTGCATTGTTGATTGTAGCTTACTGATGTATTGGGTGAACACGAAGAATGTACCCCTTCTTCTAATGAAGGTACGGTGCATGTAATTGCTGAGTTAATAATGAAAAAGAATCAGACAAACCATGAGTGCTAAAACAGTTTTGCCATACATATTCATGAACCCGACCTTAATTTTCGACATTTCTTAGAAATACATTACCATTACTCCTTGTTCTTAATCCCAATCGGAGAGTATAAAGTCATGCCCTGAGTTATGGATGTAGAAAATAACTTGAAAATGAAATAAAAGTGGAGGATACGACAGCCTAAAACTTGATTAATTTAATCTCATTTCTCGTGAAAATTCATTATCAAATTAGATTACAAAGGTCTGCTTTTTAGCAGTACGTAATTACATTAGGATCCATATTGAGCTCATGTTCTAGTTTGTGGGTAACATTTAATTTTAATAGGTAGATAGGTCTATTGTTTTTAGAAGAAAGGAAAACACATACATCAGAGGTTAAAGATTTTGCAAAACAGTCGGTTTGAATAATTATGTAGTCCCAGACACTACTAGCCTGTTATCAAAGCCTAGTGAGGGACTAGTTTTCTGAACCGGGCCCGGTATCGATTTCAAGGGGAGACAACATTTTAATCTTTGCAAAAATCTCCGTCGATTGTAGAATATACTTACCACAGAATGTCGGTTTTGGTGGTAATGTCATGGGAGGAGATGTGCAGCTACAATTATATGTTTGCTTGTTACTGAAACAAACGTCTGAGGCACGTACTAAAGCGGCAATTAAAGAAAAAAAAGAACATCATTAAAAGATAATGTTACACACAATCTAAATGCTGAATCACCCAACAATCAATCATGTAAATAAGAAACTCAGACGAAGAAACAGGTAAAGAGAGCACCAAATGAATTAATGAATAACCTAAAAATATATGTAGCTGAACAGAAGTACTCAAAAATGAAAGACGTAGGCAAGAAAAGGTACAGATTTAAACTGATGTACTGGCCTGCACAGCAAACCCCATTTTTCATGATTTTACAAAATGACCGGTCAAAATACACAAAGTAACTCATCGTCTGGTAGTGTGATCTTAGTTCGCGCGTGACGTTAGTTCACGCTCAGTTACATCATCTAAACAGAAATCGGTAATGTCGGCAAGAAAAATATGAGGTTACTGACAAGGGGTTGCAAATCTTCATTTCCAGAGAAGATGTCATCAAAATTGTGGGTAGAAAGCAATACCTACTGATTGTTAGATATTTTGCCTTAATCTGAAAGGTATTATATCCCATTTACAGGCAAAACAAATGAAAAGGTTAAATTCCAACGGCATTTGAAAGACAGTACTAATTTAGACCTTCCCTCGAAACGAAAGAGCTTGAAAATGGCTTTTAGTGGGAAAATAACGACCATTTGTTTAGTTGTCGAATCGACATAAGTGATTGCAATGACTTAAGTAATAGTCTGATTTTTAGACCATTTTACCGAATGTTCCGACGTTTTGTGTTGCACATCCGGATCCTTTTTATCATGATCTCGCTTGTGACAATAGGGACTTTTAGATTTGCACGACGAGAACGTGAACTGCTACGTGTAAATCCGTTAAGGGCAATGTGACGTCCTTTTAAGGCACTGTCCGGCACTGACAGTGCCTTGAAAGGACTTCACATTGCCTTAAAAGGATGTCACAGCTAGCAGTCCACGTACTCGTCGTGCAAATCTAAAAGTCCTTAATGATTCTCCCGTAACGGCTGGTGACCTGATGGTTGCCACTATACAAGCAAGGCTCTCATTGCATGAGCATTTCTTTAAAAAAGAAGAGACTTCGTCAAAATCCTTTACCAATATACCATAGTGCTCCCATGTTAAACTTACCCTCACATCCAGGAAACGGTTCAGAGAAGTTTCTTGTGCCCATGCAGGTAACAGACGACGGACCAATTAGGTTATAGCCAGTCGGACAAGTGAAGTTGCATTGTTGATTGTAGCTTACTGATGTATTGGGTGAACACGAAGAATGTACCCCTTCTTCTAATGAAGGTACGGTGCATGTAATTGCTGAGTTAATAATGAAAAAGAATCAGACAAACCATGAGTGCTAAACAGTTTTGCCATACATATTCATGAACCCGACCTTAATTTTCGACATTTCTTAGAAATACATTACCATTACTCCTTGTTCTTAATCCCAATCGGAGAGTATAAAGTCATGCCCTGAGTTATGGATGTAGAAAATAACTTGAAAATGAATAAAAGTGGAGGATACGACAGCCTAAAACTTGATTAATTCAATCTCATTTCTCGTGAAAATTCATGATAAAACTAGATTACAAAGGTCTGCTTTCTAGCAGCACGTAATTGCATTAGGATCCGTATTAAGCTCATGTTCTAGTTTGTGGGTAACATTTAATGTTAATAGGTAGGTCTATTGTTTCTAGAAGAAAGGAAAAAAACATGCATGAGAGGTTAAAGATTTGGCAAAACTGTCGGTTTGAATAATTATGTAGTCCCAGAAACTACTAGCCTGTTATCAAAGCGGTGTGAGGCACTGGCGTTCTGAACCGGGCCCGGTATCAATTCCAAGGGGAGACAACATTTTAATCTTTGCAAAAATCTCCGTCGATTGTAGAATATACTTACCACAGAATGTAGGTTTTGGTGGTAATGTCACGGGAGGAGATGTGCAGCTACAATTATATGTTTGCTTGTTACTGAAACAAACGTCTGAGGCAGGTACTAAAGCGGAATTGAAAGAAAAAAAAGAACATCATTAAAAGATAATGTTACACACAAAATAAATGCTGAATCACCCAACAATCAATCATGTAAATAAGAAACTCAGACGAAGAAACAGGTAAAGAGAGCACCAAATGAATTAATGAATAACCTAAAAATATATGTAGCTGAACAGAAGTACTCAAAAATGAAAGACGTAGGCAAGAAAAGGTCCAGATTTGAACTGATGTTCTGGCCTGCACAGCAAACCCTATTTTTCATGATTTTACAAAATGACCGGTCAAAAAACACAAACTAACTCATCGTCTGGTAGTGTGATCTTAGTTCGTGCGTGACGTAAGTTCACGCTAAGTTACATCATCTAAACAGAAATCGGTAATGTCGGCAAAAAAAATATGAGGTTACTGACAAGGAGTTGCAAATCTTCTATTTCAGAGAAGATGTCATCAAAATTGTGGGTAGAAAGCAATACCTTGTAGCGACTCATACATTCGCACTACTTTCATTGTACATTCATGTTCTCAGTAATTTTCCATCACGCTACTTAGTTATATTCATTATTCGGACCACGTGTGTTTATCCCTCCAATCGCGCATCGTGGTTCGGCGCATCGTTCACCCGCGTATTTTCAACACCACGAGGTTTTCTTCAATCCCTCTTACACCTCGGTCGAGTCGACAACTCCTGCATTCATCTTCAGTTGAGTCACACGTCTCTGCATGATTTTCTCTCCGGGCTGATTCTCTTCCGTGCCTATCACCTCTTTTACGGCACGTCAACTCTTTCTCTGCCGTCTTCAACGGGCTGGCAGTCTTCCAGTGGAACGTTTATATCAGGACCGACATGGCGCTTGATTCTCCGCTGGGAGCTGCCAGTTTCTTCGTTCCGGTAGCTCTTTCATCACACGAGCTCGACTCACCGTAGTTCGTCTTTCATTTCATCAACGAGTTCGACTCACTGCAACTCTGATGATTTCACTTCAAAGTCCGGCTCATCGATTCATCGAGCGACCTACTGCTCTTCATCACCCGACCGGCTTTGATGTCCGCATTTTCTTCTCTGGCCTCCCGACATCGAGCGACTCACTGCTCCGTCTTCGAGCGCCACATTTCTTCTCTTCTCTTCTCGCCTGAGAGCTTCTTCATCTTCATCATCATGCACGAGCGTCAGCGTTGAGATTCTTCACGGCTTTTCAGCCACGACAACGAAGCGTACATCTCCGCCATCAAGCCTCCGCACTTTCATCGCGTGAGCCCCTTCCTTCGTTCTTCACATCTCTTCATTCTTCACTGGACTTTCGACAAGCATCATTTCCACTCTGTCGTGAGCTCTATTTATTCATTGCATTTATTCATGTTCATTGCATTTATTCATGTTCATTGCATTTATTCATGTTCATTCTCATCCATGACCATTCAATGTATCTCCGTGCAATATTCTCATTCAGCTGATTCATATTTTGAATCATTTATTTGCTTGCATGACTACACTTTGCAAGTGTTTAGTCTGCATTATTCAGTACCCAATAAAATAACGAAAAGGGAATACTTTTTATCTTGTGTCTTTTTGTCCGTGCAACCTTGCTAAAAATAGAGTTATGTTGTTGTGTGATTAGTGAACACGCCTTTACAATCTTTCATTCACAATACACCACACATACATATCTCTAAAACCTACTGATTCTTAGATATTTTGCCTTCATCTGAAAGGTATTATATCCCATTTACAGGCAAAACAAATGAAAAGGTTAAATTCCAGCGGCATTTGAAAGACAGTACTAATTTAGACCTTCCCTCGAAACGAAAGAGCTTGAAATGGCTTTTAGTGTGAAAAAAACGACCATTAGTTGTCGAATCGACATAAGTTATTGCAATGACCTAAGTAATAGTCTGATTTTCAGACCCTTTTACCGAATGTTCCTACGTTTTGTGTTGCACATCCGTCTCTTTTATATCATGAGCTCGCTTGTGACAATAGGGACTTTTAGATTTGCACAACGAGAACGTGCACTGCTACGTGTAAATCCGTTAAGGGCAATGTGACGTCCTTTTAAGGCACTGCCGGGCACTGACAGTGCCTTGAAAGGACGTCACATTGCCTTAAAAGGATGTCACAGCTAGCAGTCCACGTACTCGTCGTGCAAATCTAAAAGTCCCTAATGATTCTCCCGTCACGGCTGGTGACCTGATGGTTGCCACTACACAAGCATGGCTCTCATTGCATGAGCATTTCTTTAAAAAAGAAGAGACTTCGTCAAAATCCTTTACCAATATACTCCATAGTGCTCCCATGTTACACTTACCCTCACAACCAGGAAACGGTTCCGAGAAGTTTCTTGAGCCTGTGCAGGTAACAGACGACGGACCAATTAGGTTATAGCCAGTCGGACAAGTGAAGTTGCATTGTTGATTGTAGCTTACTGATGTATTGGGTGAACACGAAGAATGTACCCCTTCTTCTAATGAAGGTACGGTGCACGTAATTGCTGAGTTAATAATGAAAAGAATCAGACAAACCATGAGTGCTAAACAGTCTTGCCATACATATTCATGAAGCCGACCTTAATTTTCGATATTTCCTAAAAATACAATACCATTACTCCTTGTTCTTAATCCCAATCGGAGAGTATTAAGTCATGCCCTGAGTTATGGATGTAGAAGATAACTTGAAAATGAATAAAAGTGGAGGATACGACAGCCTAAAACTTGATTAATTCAATCTCATTTCTCGTGAAAATTCATTATAAAATTAGATTACAAAGGCCTGCTTTTTAGCAGCACGTAATAATTGCATTAGGATCCATATTAAGCTCATGTTCTACTTTGCGGGTAACATTTAATGTTAATAGGTAGGTCAATTGTTTGTAGAAGGAAGGAAATAACATGCATGACAGGTTAAAGATTTGGCAAAACTGTCGGTTTGAATATGTAGTCCCAGAAACCACTAGCCTGTTATCAAAGAGGCACTGGCGTTCTGAACCGGGCCCGGTATCGATTTCAATGGGAGACAACATTTTAATCTTTGCAAAAATCTCCGTCGATTGTAGAATATACTTACCACAGAATGTAGGTTTTGGTGGTAATGTCACGGGAGGAGATGTGCAGCTACAAGTATATGTTTGCTTGTTACTGAAACAAACGTCTGAGGCACGTACTAAAGCGGAATTGAAAGATAAAAGAGAACGTCATTAAAAGATAATGTTACACACAAAGTAAATGCTGAATCACCCAACAATCAATCATGTAAATAAGAAACTCAGACAAAGAAACAGGTAAAGAGAGCACCAAATGAATTAATGAATAACCTAAAAATATATGTAGCTGAACAGAAGTACTCAAAAAAATCGCATATGCTTCCAATATGAGACATGTCTAACTGACTTCAAATACTTGCTGCTGCTGTTGCCATTTGTGCTGTGAAATATATCTTTAAATCATTTTCAATAATCGTTTGGATGTGATTCAAGAATGTGTTCCTTGTGCAGTTGAATGACCAGTTTATTGTTATGACCTTCATTGTGTTTTGAAGTAGATTTTGCTCAATAAAATTGGGAGAAAGTTTGTAACTGCTCCATGTGACTTCCATGTGACTTTGAAGCACTGCCCCAGGTATACAAATCCGTGTTGGATTTAATTCTGAATTATAAGTTTATGTTTCCCACATTATATTTTTACTCGAGCCTATATACCTAAGAATGCCGACTACAAGGAAATCAAAAGCAATGCCTGGCAAGTATCTGCCAAACTTGAGTCAGGATCAAGGACAAGGTCAAGGTCTAATTGCCTACACCTCGCCGACCCTTCACCCAACACGAGGGAGTGGATCGTGCTATTCAGAGTGCCCGGGGTATGCAAGTACCTAAAGTGCCAGCTTGTGATGACAGAGGATTTTACATTGACCTGGACAGTCTACAAGACGAAATCAAAGAACTACCAAAGAGTGCCCAGGGTGGAGGGGACATTGCGAACATTGTCGCAACTGCAGTGCAGGCAGCTGTTCAAGCAGCTATTCCTGCAATCGTCCAGGCAATTAAGGATGCGTGTGTGGAGTCGGTGAGGGAGAGGATCAACCCTCACACCTGTCAGAATTCATTGTTTCATGAAAATATTGATATGAAATTTACACTTTCAACCAAAAGGCGCTAAATCCATTTCAGATTTCAACTGTTACTCTTTAATGCTACTATGACGTGCAGTAACAAATTGAAATTTCAGGACTCATGACAAATTCGTTGATTGCGCTTGGTTTAGCCCACTGTTTGCCGTAATTAGCTGAGAGAGATAGACGTGAACATTCTCACCATTAACGACGGAATATTAGTATTATTCCTTTGTTTTCACCGCCTTTACAATGCTATTTGAATGGGAAAACAAATCTAATGTTAGGCTCCATTGGAGAAGTTTCCGTTGTTAAGAAATTTCAGTTGCTTCCTCTCGGTTCATTCTATTGTTCGGACTATTAAGCTGAGAGAGATAGAAGTTGACATTCTCATGACTAACGACCTTGCATTATTATTCTTATTTGTTCATCGTCTCTACAATTCTATTTGAACAATATTTGAAGACAATAAACGGCAATCTGGTAATATTTGTGTGTAGCGTTGCATTACAATAACATGGCATATAAATGATCATGAGCACCGGGTTTAATAATTTAACGAATACTGAATTTGAACCCGGGCTATGCTCTCTCTATCTCTTTCAATCATAGCGAATATAATCACTAATATCGCTGAAATGATTCTTAGTCAGGTGGCTTAGTAAAATTACCGTTACTTGCCGGATAAAAGCACCTTTTTTGGTACAGGGCTTTCTTAGGACCTACTAAATGATATTAGGCTAGGAGCCCCGGCAAAAAAAAAAAATCAATTTAAGGGTGTGGGGCAGGGCGTATTTTGGAGCCCCAATAATGTTATAACATTGATTTGTTGTTATACAAATGCCATTTTGGTGCAGGGCTTCCTTAGGACCTACTGAAATATATTAGGGTAGGAGCCCCCGGCACGAATATCATATAAGGGTGTGGGGCGGGGCATCGCCTCGTAGTCCACAAATAATTCATAAGGTAATATACCATTGATTTTGTTGTACAAATGCCATGGGGCCTCCAATCAAACATATATGAATAGTAATGCCGGGGCTCCTACCCTACCATCATTCAGCAGGTCCTAAAGAAGCCCTGTACCAAAAATGGCGTTTGTACAACAAAACTCAATGTTATATTACCGTAATTATAAATTATTTGTGGGCTACGAGGCGACGCCCCGCCTCACACCCTATATGATATTCTTGCCGGGGACTCCTACCTAATATCGTTCAGTAGGTCCTAAGGAAGCCCTGTACCAAAAATGGCATTTGTGCAACAACAAATCAATGTTATACAATTATTTAGAGCTCCAAAGACGCCCCGCCCCGAGCCTTAAATTAAAATTTTTGCCGGGGCTCTAGCCTAATATCGTTGAGTAGGTCCTAAGGAAACCCTGTACCAAAAATGGTGCTTTTATCAGGCAATTAAGTAACGGTAATTTCACTAATCCACCTGACTAACGTGCGGAGTAGTGCATACGGCTCTGATCTCGAGTAGGCCTACGAGTGCGCGCCATTTGCCAAATAAATCAGATACTTGAACATTGTTTATCGCTGATAAACACTGTTTATCGACTGATAAACACAGTTTCTCTCGATAAACACTGTTTATCGGCGATAAACACTATTTATCGACTGATAAACACAGTTTCTCTCGATAAACACTGTTTATCGGCGATAAACATTGTTTATCGAGAAAACTGTGTTTATCAGTCGATAAACATAGTTTCTCTCGATAAACAGTGTTTATCGCTTGATAAACAGTGATTATCGCTCGATAAACAGTGTTTTCGACGATAAACAGTGTTTATCGGCGATAAACAGTGTTTATCTGAATTATTGGTCAAACGGCGCGCCATACGAGGGTCAAGGTCGTTGTCATGGTTATAAACTCCAACAATAGAAGAGCGGAAATAAGGTAATGGGATGCTGACATACAGCATTGATGATCCATGTATACTACATGTATATCGGGTTCAAATAACCCTGTTTTTCGGGGGTCTTCTTGTTTTGCAGTTGTCGTTACTGTTTTCAAAGAATGTTAACGGGATCACGTTCCGACGTAATCCTAAATAAAAATTGTTAATAAACAAATAACATAGAACCGAAGTTTACCCTATTTGGAATAATCATTCAAAGATCAACAATCATGCAAGATAAAGGAATGAACAAGAAGATGTGATGAAGCAAAATGTCACAAACAGATGATTGTGAGAAATTATTGTTTCTCTCTCTCTCTCTCTCTCTCGCACGCTTTATCAGTGCCATTTTCCATCTTCATCTCTGGCACTGTTTTCCGTTCCGCTATTTGCTTTTATTCCGAAAGTATTCCATTCGATCTCGAGATAAATTATTATACCATAACCTCGATATGAAGAAGAAAAACATAGAACGAGCGCCTGATGATATCGAAATAAGAAGAATATTACTGTACAATAATTATAAAAAGTAAAACCTTTGAACGTAAATCATGATAAATGGAAACTAAAGAGGAATCCAGAGCGGGTGGGGTTGATCGGAGAGACAAATAGCATAATAATAAATGGCAATACGCACAACTTTCTCTCTCTCTCTCTTGTTTTCTCAATGTCGTTTTCAATCTTCATCTCTCATAGTGATTTCTGTTCCGCAAATTTTAATGAGATCTCGTTTCCACGTACTCCTAAATAAAAATAGCTGATTATAATTATAACGTAGTACCGAATTTGACCCTATCTGAAATGTTAATTCAAATATATAACAATCAAGGAAAGATAAAGGAATAATACAAATGTGATTTAGTAAAATGTCACTGACGAAAAGATGACATAAGAAATGATTGTTCCTCTCTCTGATTGTCTCTTTCTTTGTCTCTCTGTCTCTTTCCCGCTTTCTTTCTCTCTCTCTCTCTCTTTTTCTCTCCCTGTATTTCTCTCTCTTTCTATCTCTCTCTCCTGCTCGCTTTCTCAGCGCCATTTTACATCTTCATCTCTGGTACCGCTATTTGCTTTTATTCCGAAAGTATTCCTTTCGATCTTGAAACAAATTATTATACCATAACCTCGATGTGGAGAAGAAAAACACGGAACGAGCGCATGATTATAATCGAAATAACAAGAATATTACTATACAATAATTATAAAAAGTAAAACTTTCGAATGTAAATCATGATAAAACAATGGAAACTAGAGAGGAATCCAGAGCGGGTGGGGTTGATCGGAGAGACAAATAGCATATATAGCGGTAATAATAAATAACAATACGCCCAACTTTCTCTCTCTTTCGTTTTCTCAATGTCGTTTTCCATCTTCATCTCTCATAGTGTTTTCTGTTCCGCGATTTTTAATGAGATCGCGTTTCGACGTACTCCTAAATAAAAATAGCTGTTCATATTATAACCTAAAACCAAATTTGACCCTATCTGAAATATTCATTCAAATATATAACAGTCATGGAAAGATAAAGGAATAATTAAAATATGATTTAGTAAAATGTCACAGACGAACAGATGACATGAGTAATGATTGTTTGTCTCTCTGTATGTCTCTTGCTCTCTTCCGCTTTCTTACTCGCTTTCTCAGCGATATTTTCCATCTCCATCTTTGGTACTGTTTTCCGTTCCGCTATTTGCTTTTATTCTGAAAGTATTTATTTCGATCTTGAGATAAATTATTATACCATAACCTCGATATGGAGAAGGAAAACACAGAACGAGCGCCTGATGATTTCAAAATGAGAAGAATATTACTGTACAGTAATTAAAAACAGTAAAACTTTTGAATGTAAATCTCTGTTGCATCAAAATGATACGAAGGAAAAAAAGTTTATTATGCTATATTGACGGTACTTATTTACGTCGGACAGATATAAACAAACAAAAAAGAAAGTAACTTAAGAAAAAACATCAGAGCTGGGGGGTGATCGGAGAGACAATTATCATAATAATAAATACAGTACATACTACGTCCAACTTTCTATCTCTCCGCCCCTCTCTCTCTCTCCTCTCTCCCACTCTCTGTCTGTCTGTATGTCTGTCTTTCTATCTCTGTCTTTCTGTCAATGTCGTTTTAGCCATTTGCTTGTATGCCGGCATCATCCCTTCCTTGAGATAAATTATTATAACATATCCCTAATGATGTACACATTATACCTTATATTTATTATAGGGGACGAAAATAGAGAACGAGCGGCTGATAATGTCGAAATGAGAAGAATGTTACTGTACACAAATTATAGAAAGTAAAAGTATTGATTTGGTATGTAAATCTCTGTTGCATCAAAATAAAATGATACGTTCATTATATGTTATTGACAGAAATAATATACATCGGACATTATATACTTTAGCACAAAAGGGTTATCTAAAAGACGGTGGACAACATTATAAGTGAAAGAATAAAACTCTCTCTTTTTTTATAAAAAGAAATAGCATAACCACCCTACAAAAACAGAAGAAATATTGAAGAGGGAGACAAGAAAAAATATAAAAAGGACACAACAGCTAATCTAGATAAAACCAAAAAATAGGGTTCTAGAGCGGAAGATGATAGGGAAACGTAATAGTTCGTAAGTATTGGCAAATTTTGACAATTATAGTTTGTAAGTATTGACAAAGTATAAACAAATAAAAATGACAGAGAAATATTTGAACGTATTTTAGACCTATATAGAATATACGAAAAGAGTTATGTCTTAGGCCCACCTACAGTTACGTAAGAGTTACGTAAGAGGAACAATGAACGTGGCCGAGGGTCAAGTTCGTTGTCACGGTTATAAACTCCAACAATAGAAGATCGGAGGTAAGGTATTTGGGTGCGTGCCGTCATAAGCTTCTACAGGGCGAGCGCGGATTACGCTGCTCCCAATGAAGTACCAGCAGTATCAGTATTTGTGTATGGAAAGGTCTCAGCGAAAGTCAATATCTATTGGACAGACACCACGGAGCTGTATACGCTGCTATACGAATTTCTTGTGAGAGAAAACTTGACATGTTTATGAAAAAGTACAAATATAGTGAATAATATGAAAGTACACAAAACGGGAGCAATGGATAATGATAGTATATACTTTGGAAATACACTCAAATCAACTATTTTAGTGAATTAGTGGCAGGGAAAGGCAATTTTAGGCTTGTAAAGACGTCATTTACCTGCCTATTATGGGAACCTGGTATACCAGGTTCCCGTCTGTGAGTGCGCTCCACGGGAACCTGGTATAGCAGGTTCCCGGAAGGAACGAGTTAATAGGTAGGTCAATTGTTTGTAGAAGAAAGGAAATAACATGCATGACAGGTTAAAGATTTGGCAAAACTGTCGGTTTGAATATGTAGTCTCAGAAACCACTAGCCTGTTATCAAAGCCTAGTGAGGCACTGGCGTTCTGAACCAGACCCGGTTTCGATTCCCGGGGAGACAACATTTTAATCTTTGCAAAAATCTCCTTCGATAGTAGAATATACTTACCACAGAATGTAGGTTTTGGTGGTAATGACACGGGAGGAGATGTGCAGCTACAATTATATGTTTGCTTGTTACTGAAACAAACGTCTGAGGCACGTACTAAAGCGGAATTGAAAGAAGAAAAAAAGAACATCATTAAAAGATAATGTTACACACAATCTAAATGCTGAATCCCCCAACAATCAATCATGTAAATAAGAAACTCAGACAAAGAAACAGGTAAAGAGAGCACCAAATGAATTAATGAATAACCTAAAGATATATGTAGCTGAACAGAAGTACTCAAAAATGAAAGACGTAGGCAAGAAAAGGTCCAGATTTGAATTGATGTAATGGCCTCTCATTACCAATCATGTGAAAGAATATTTTTTTGACTAATACGTGATGATTCAAATTTTGCCGGGAAATCGCCTACTAATTTATATATTTGGTAAATTATTATATCTATTGGGACCAAATAGATATCGCGCACGTGGTCGCGTAGTCCCATATACATCTTTCTGTGTACAGTGTTTGTAACTTTACCAAGACTGGGCCAAATTTCTTATCATTTTGATGATTCCAGAACCTTGCAGTACACACCAATACTTATATGCTAGATGATCAACCTTTTCTGATCGATTCCACAACGTTTCTTTCACAATGCAATCGCATGACCAGAACTGGTCTTTATCTTTAATGCAATTATCTCTCTTTTGGATAAAATTTAGCTGTCAACTTTTGTGCGCGAATGAAGGACTCCTTGATTTTTGGACCTTTTCTTCAGTTGTAGCGCACGCCGATCTGACGTCAAAATTTGAGGGGGCGATATCGTCGGAATTATTTTACACCTTATGTAGTTTTGAATTCTGCTGCTCATTTGGTACTAGTAAATCATTCTTAATAAATTTGATTAGAAAATGAGAAATCATGAAACGAACATAACATACCTAAATAGTCGTTAAATGTCCGCGAAATTTGGACGCCCAATCATATATATCCAACCCATAGCTTGTAGAGATAGGTCACCGGAAGTTGCCCTCGTTCATATATTAATTATATGGAGCAATTAGATGGTCCTTTCCATATCTATTGTATGTGAGAGGGAACTATTTGGAGCTCCGTGTATTGACCTTTGATCACGCATCACAACCATAGCGGATAGTTGTGACATGCGAATAACAATAGGTTAACTTATGGAGCTCGAAATAGTTTCCTCCCACATACAATCTCTCATGGAAGGGAACTGTTTGGAGCTCCATGAAGTGCCTGACAAATCAGAAGCAACTTCCATTTGGTAACTGTCTCAACTAGCTATGGTCACATTCGCAACTATAATGACCACATGTATATATATTTCAAGCTATGCCACATCCTCTTCTTCTTTAGAATTAAATGATCTAGTGAAAAGCGATGATAGATATTAACTTACTTCTGTGAAAAGTCAAGACCATGGTGAAAACGACATAGATCCATAGTTGCTTCATCTTCAGCTGTGAAGAAATAGAAGAAGGTATATAGAAAATAAATTGTTGATAAATGATTGATTCATCAATCAATTTATTCCAATCAAAACTACTGACGGCATGGGAATACATTGTTGATTCAAATTTGAATAATATTAATAATGATGATAATAATAATAATGATAATAATAATAATAATGATAACGATTATAACTATAGCAATGCGAATAAGTTCATTATATGGCCAGACGGTGTGTCCGGACAGTTGATTTAAAACAGCAATTAATTTTGAAGAAGTTTACAAACAATGTTTCAAAGATATTCTTAGACTTGAGTTGGATAATATAAAGGACAACTTTTCACGATTGTTAGTGCTATTCGATAATTATTTTCTGTTAAATCCGAAGGAAAAATAGAAGTCTTTATGTTTGTTAAGATTCCGGAAACCCAACTCCCCCATCATATGATCTATGCCCAGTCGAATTGTGGCGGTATGCATCTATCGTACGTAGTCGTTAGGCTGCGTAAGATAGATGCACGCACCGCCTCAACAACAGCGGATAGTTCCTGTAAATGTAGAAAAAACTGCTTAGACTTGTTTTTATGGCATGCATTTAATATATGGTCACCTAACCTAACATTGGACGCCTTTTGATACAGGACACCCCGTTGCGTTTCAAAACTAATATTTAATATAAACTTATCTTTGACTTAATCTTTCACTTTCACATTAATGACTGAGCAGATTCATTTGACAATAGCGAGTCTCTGGAAGAAAATTGCACAAATGGGGCATTCAAATGTTGAAGAGCATTTTCATCTTTTAGATTCAAGCTAAATAATAATCACGAGAAACACGAAAGGAAAGGCACCTTTGCCGTGCTTGTCAAAACCAGGCATTCCTGAGACTAAAGTTAACATCCGGAGCTTAATCCTCCTCATTGTTTCTCATTCCTTTTTATTTCATTATTGAACGAGAATGACTTATAGATGCCCATGTTCATTAACATTTGAACGGCTATTTTAGCAATTTTCTTAATCAGATGTTTAAATAAAGGTTAAATGAATGTGCCCAAAACAAGCGTGAACATTGATGTTGGTAGATTATCAATGTTCTTTTAATTTTACATATATCTCATAATATTTTATCAATGGATTGTTTGAAAATTCTGAACAATAAAGAGTGTCCACTTTTTTTTCTTCATCTTTTTGCTGAGTGTACATAATGGAGTAGTATGAATTCAACATTTTTATTTTACCTTTAATATTACACAGCCTTTTAGTCAATCACTGTTATTATTGATGATACAATATATATCTTACAAACATGAACAAGAGGCAGTTTCAGACGAAGATTGACATACGCTGTTGCCGATAAAGTTTGAATAATTTCATGTTATCTCTTTTCATGAAATGATTGTGACAATATTATTTATTCTTGATAGATTAAGTTTATATCTTCCTCGAACTGTATTGATCAATAAAAAGGGTTAATATGGTGATTGATTGATAACGTTCTTAGAATGCATTTATTGCATGTCACTTTACCTTACACTGGACACCCGTTACTTTTCAAATTGAATATTAAATATAAACTTAACTTTCACATATCAAAATAAACATAAATGACTGAACATAATCTCTTGGCAATAATGAGTCTTTGGAAGAAAATTGCACAAATGGGGCATTCAAATGTTGAACAGTATTTTCATCTTATAGATTCAATCTAAAACAATGAAACACAAATAATCATGAGAAACATGTACATATTTGCCGTGCTTGTCAAAACCATGCAGTCCTTAGACTAAAGTTGATATCCAGAGCTCAATCCTCCTCATTGTTTGTCATTCCTTGTTTTTTATCGTTGAACAAGGATGACTTACAAATGTCCATGTTCATTAACATTTGAACGACGAAAACTGAAATATACTGTTGCCGATAAAGTTTGAATAATTTTATGTTACCGCTTTTCATGAAATGATTGTGACAATATAATTAATTCTTGATAGATTAAGTTTATATCTTCTTCGAACTTTATTGAACAATCGAAAGGGTTATACAGATTGATTGATAAAGTTCTTAGAAGATATTA
The DNA here is from genome assembly GCA_037976565.1 of Mesocentrotus franciscanus. Lineage (NCBI taxonomy): Eukaryota > Metazoa > Echinodermata > Echinoidea > Camarodonta > Strongylocentrotidae > Mesocentrotus > Mesocentrotus franciscanus. The sequence continues at coordinate 12,100,004 of CP137681.1, read as the reverse complement.
ACTTTATCTATCAAAGCTGTCGCAATCATTTCATTAAATTAGGGAAGTAAAATTTATTCCAACTTAACGGGCAACAATGTAGTTCCGTGTAGACACAAAAAAAAACAAATTATGTTAAAAGTGCAAGAAACGAAGAAAAGAAAGAAAAAGCAAGACGATTTGGCTTTGACTTCATGGAGTATCAATTTTAGTGGTGAACAAAATTTGCTGGGAGAAAACCTCAGTGTAAGATGCTAATAATAATAGTAATAGGCATTTCTATAGCGCCGTCTATCTAGAAATTCTATTCCGAGGCGCATTTATTATTACCCCGGCTTTAGCCTAGGTGCCATTACAGCGCTCCAGCATTTCAAGGAATTAATTCCTGCCAGGTACCCACTTACACATCACCTGGGTTGAGTGTGGCAAATGTAGATCAATGTCTTGCCAAAGGACATTAGTGCCGCGGCGGGACTCGAACCGCGGACCTTGTGATCGACAGTCCAGCGACGTATCCACTCGACCACGACACCTCTACTGTTAAATTCAAAAATACAGATCAGTTCTGGTCATGCGATTACATTGTGAAAGAATCTTTGTGGAGGCAATTGGGAAAGCCCGATTACTAATGCCTGGATTATATTTGGCCTGCGATTAGTCTACGGAGCCCGTATCCTGCCCGTATCCCCTTTTCCGTGAGGCCTCCGTGCGGAGGCAGGAGGCAGCCGTGAGATTTTCGTACGGATTCATGGGCTCTGCGGCCTCTACAATTTTGTTTCGTGAGAAGTTAAACAAATTTGAAAAATCGTAAGCCCGTAGCCGGTAGACATGTCACAAGTGGCATTGCACAATCTCCGCACGGGCATCGCGCGGAGGCATCATGCTGATCATCCCGAAAACGCACGATTTTTCGGTGAACATGGGGGCAAAAAAACGGTCACCGCGCCTTCTCCGCGCAACTTATGCAAACACATACATCATAGCTCGTAGCCTCCTACGATGCCCCAAAATCGCACGAAAAATCGTAGACCAATTTATCGTACGGCACCCGGGGCAAATGTAATCTAGGCATATGTAAATACCCTGTGGTTTTGGAATTATCATAATGATAGGAATTTCATTCAATCCTAATCCCGTTCAAAAGCATTCTTCTCGCTGTATGCCTTTCATAAAATGTCTGCAGTTTTTTTTCTGTTTCCGTGTGGAGTATTCGGGAATGAGGAGGGGCATCACTCTACCCCCCCCCTCCCTCCCCTGCCCATCCTAATTTTTCTCTCAACCTATTTAAACTACATTGACTAACATTGATTTCAGCGGCTGTACATTTGTTGATGGCCAGACGGGCGTTAACTTTTGGCACTCAACTGTGCCTATACTTCTGACTACTACAATATGTGTACTCACCTTTCTACTATTTCATGTACATCAAGGTGTCGCAACACATACGTAAATATATTCCAATATTTAATTTCGCCAATCTCAAATAATATCCGATATCCCAGACTGTCAACTACAAATAAAATTCACAGACTACAGTTATAACTTGCAACAGCCCGATTCTACATGCCTGTCTCATTATGACATTGTGCATGCTGTACCCCGTTCTGTTCATTGTTCTTGAGAAGCTATTCATGAATGCAAAGCTATGATTGGCAATGTAACACTAACAGGGGTGACCATTCATATTCATATGCCCACGCGTATCAATTGAATATGAAAAGGCTGGTACACAGTATTTCGGGAAGTTTCATGAATAGAAATTCGTCACTGCTCATTGACTCGGAGCGCTTGCTTCTGTATTGGCTTTTGTATTATGCTTTTTGTTTTTCCCCTAAATAAAATATATAAAAACAGGAACCAAACGGTGTTCACTTATGAGGGGGACCATGGGCGTAAATCAGGAGGACATGTGGAAACGTTTGCTTGGATTTGTCTCATGAAAGAAGTTGACAAACTGACTCCCACAGTGTTAAGTGCTCAGGGGTGACGGGCCACTGGCTTAATCGGGCAGATTGGGTAAATTAAATATGATACAATGAGGGAAGAGGCAAGGTACATGTACTATAGGGACACACATTGTTGTTGTTATGCAGAACATAGTATTTTATTGAATTACTCATTGAATGAAACTTTAAAACCAATATGCAATTCGCCTTCTGGCAGTTGGAGTACAAAAAAATAATAGCAGGTGAATGAAATTCTTCAACACCGGCAACTGGGAAGGAAGCATCAATACATTTGAATACATTTAGTCGATAAACGACTCCGCATATGGACGTTTAGTGCAGCAGAAAGCAGTGGATTCTTGAGAAAAAAAACACGAACTCATTAAGCAGAATGTCGATACGTAAATGAAATTTGGCGCGGTTGGAAAATGCATCTTTCTACTCTGCGACTTGAATGGTACGATCCAGTAATTTAAAACAGTAAAATGGCTCTTATTTTAAAATTACTGATTAAATAAAACCCAAAACTTCAGTGGTATCAGACAAAATATATTTCATTTTACTAATAATTAAAAAAGATGGATAAACATTGTGAAAGTGTAGCATTTTACGATAAAAGACGCCGATTAAGCGATAATGACGTCATTAGAACCTGTTTTTTGCGCGTGCGTCCGAGACTTCAGACGCTGAAGGTTATTGGTCAAGCGTTTGTTTCCTTTATTCCGACAAAACTATACTATCAATCAAAACAAGATTAACATCAGAAGAAAGCTAACGATTAGTATATTCATTAGCCGCTCACCCCAAAGCCGCCTGACCACAATGGAACGAGTGAGAGCTTGCGAGAGCGGCCGAAGTGTGATTGAAACTCGCTATTTTGCTCTTCTCCAGTGCAAACAGAGACGACTTTGTGCTGGATTTCTATGTTTTTTCCGACAAAAGTACAGAGAAATTGCATATTATTTTGTTATATTATATTTCTTGAAAGGTTACCCAAGGGAATCCCGGACACCCCAATGCTGAAAAGAAACGCACTTTTAAGGAAACTTCACCTTTTCATGCAAAAATGTTATTTGTTCTATGCACGCAAGTCAGATTGAGCGGATAATACAACGTTTCCATATGTGAGAAGGGGTATATGTCCCCCCTTTGACGCTAAACTTTTCAACTTCTAGACTGGTGCCGTGACTAATAAAAAAAAAAGTTGAAAAAAAGCGAATTTAGTATACTAAAGACTGCCCTCATGACTGAGCCCACGATACGACATCGTAATACACTCAATGAATTTTGCAATGAACCAAATACTGCATATGAGGTTTTCTGGCATAGATTTGAACATAATTTATTTAGATAAGAATATTCCCAAATTGAAAAACACCCTCACAAAAAATACCCAAAGGAACCCGTGGATCACAAAAGGTATCTCAATATCAAATAGAAAAAATAGAAAATGCTTAAATAATCAAAGTAATCTTAATGCTTACAAGAAATATAAAAACAAGCCGACTACAATTATATGGCTTTCACGTAAACTGTACTTCTCCAAACAGCTAGAAAATCCACACAGAAATATGACCTCTACGTCGAGAGTTATTAATCATATACTTTGTAAACAAGACAGATTCCCCGAAGTGCAAACTTTTTTCTCTGATTACCATACATTGGATAACCCCAAAGATATTGCTAACGGTTTTAATAAACATTTTGCTAACATTGGTTTTGAGCAAAAAGATAGATCCAAAACGAACGATTTTGAAAAATATCTTTCTTAATATATAACCAATTCATTGTTCTTAAAACCTACTTATCATCTTGAAATACTACACATTGTCAACTCTTTGAAGTAAACCCATTTATCTGGCCATGACGAAATTAGCACCAGTGTATTAAAGAAAATAATTTGTAGCATTTTAATCCCCCTTGTGTTAATACTTAATATTTCATTAACAACTGGTGTATTTCCGATTGTTTATAAAACGGCAAAAGTTATACCGATATAAAAAAAAACAGATGATGCCTCTGATCTAAGTAAATTTCGCCCAATTTCCATTTTGTCAAGCTTTTCGAAAATTCTTGAAAGTAGAGTTTATAACAGACTGTATGAATTCTTGACGAAGAATGACCTCCTTAAAGATACTATGTCCCTTTTGCAGCCAACATCAAATTCTGTAGAACTTTGCAGGAATTATGAATATGTCATGTATGTCCTATCTGTGAAATTTAAACGTTAGCAGTGTCCTAATATTCAAATTATGCAAGGAAACCCGTATACTTGCTAGACTTCACTGTCAGACACTATTGAGTGACTGACTGGCTTTTTCTTCTTTGGTAATAACATACATAAAATGAGCTGTAAAGGGTACATGAGCATTTGTCTACATCAATAACCCACTTCTTGTAATGGCCAAAATTAAACTGATTGAATCTTTGCGCAGCATAAAACGTACGACCATTCGGTACAATGGTCTGAAAATCAGACTATTACTTACTGGCTCTATAGCTCCTAAGTCGATTCGACAACTAATAGTCGTTATTTTCCCACTTAAAGACATATTCAAGCCCCCCTTTTTTTAGGGAAGTTCTAAATTAGTATTTTCTTTCAAATGGCGTTGCAATTTAACTTTTTCGTTTGTTTGGCCTGCAAATGGGACATAGTACCTTTAATCCACATCAGTTTAGCTTGAGGAAGTCATATTCAACTGAGCTTGCAATGGTAAATTTGTAAGAGTGTCAAATGCCTTGGCTGATCGTAAACATGTCGTTTGCGTCTTTATGGATTTAAAGGAAGGCATTCACTCTTGATGACTCTATTCTTTTGAAAAAATACGGTGGTATGGTGTTGGAAAAATAGCTTTAAGTAGGTTTGAGAGCTACTTGTCAAACAGGAAACAGTTTACTTCTTATAATCTTGTTAATTCTGAAATATTAAATATCAAATGTGGAGTCCCACAGGGCTGAACATTAGGCCACCTTTTGTTTTTACTTTATATCATTGATATTTCTAAATTT
>CP137681.1:12064055-12094570 GCA_037976565.1 Mesocentrotus franciscanus | reverse complement strand
ATTGATGTCTGAAATGTAACTTTCATTTTTATTATCATCTTTGCGCAGTTTTAATCATCATCATCATCATCATCACCACCATCACCACCATCACCATCTTTATCATCAATGTCATTATCTTACCAAATTTTACCATTATAAAGTCAATTGAAATCATTACCAAAACCACCACCACCATCACCAACAAATGCTACCATCATTAACACAACCTAATCATTATAACCACCATCTCTACCACAATCAATACCTTGTGCAAGTGAAATAGTTCTATGGTTGTAATGTATCTATGTCTGCTATGTCCACATCTGCATTAGATAACATCACTTGGTATTGACTTAAAGGTATTACAAAGTTTTGGTATGGGTTCATGAATTTGGTTCAAATGAACATATTGGAAGCATATGCGATTTTACAATATTCAATAATCGTCGCGGGTGAATTCGAGTCTAAAGTGATGAAATTGTAAATAATAAACTTTTTATCGAAAAAAATATCGCTAGTGATATTCGTTTGTCTCGCAATGTGGTCAAAAAGGAATCTAAAAGATCTCGACGTTTCGTGCGCCGCTGCAACACTTCGTCAGGTGATAAAAACTAATGTAAGCAAGGGTGCTTTATACTCTACGGGAGGACCGGCGCGACGGTCTATAATTCGATCGATAATCGGAAACAATAAACAATAAACTTTTTATGTTGTATAGCGCCCTCTCAAGAATGATATTACTTTAGCTTTAAAACAATGTTTCTTGACTACAATCGACCAATTTGCTATTCCCATTTGGAAATTATATATCGGAACTGCATATTCTGATATTTTCATGGTTGCAGCTACCATGGAATGGCCTAAGACGCTATTTGAAATATTTGAAATTTACCGGGAGCACCGGTAAATTTTGATTATTCAATTTGCTCGAAAGCAGAAGATTTTTAGTGCTTATAATACATCCACAGGGGCATCCAAATATATCAAAAATTTAAAGAATTACTATCCATCCAATTTCAAATTTTCCAAAACTTTGCATTACCTTTAATAATAATAATATTCCGCATTTATATAGCGCTTAATACATCTACGATGTCTCTAAGCGCTTACAGATATACTATTACCACGGTCATTGGATTTAATACTTGCCCGCACACACTGTGTGCACAATCTCCACTCCCTGGGGAGCATTCCAGCCAGGGGTTACTGGACGCTCAAAAACTGTTTGACCAACAATGACGGTCGCATCCTACCGGGTACCCATTTAACACCTGGGTGGAGAGTAGCAAGTGCAGGTTTATATCTTGCCAAAGGATATTAGTGCCATGTCGGGATTCGAACCCTCAACCTTCGCATCTCCAGTCAAGCGCTTTAAACCACTCAGCCACGACACTCCTTAGAATCACTATCATCACTACCATCACTATCATCACTATCATCACTATCATCACTATCATCACTGCCACCACAACCACCACCACAATCACCACCACTGCCACTTCTTCAATTATCTCTACCACTAGGCCTACCACTACCACTACCACCATCATCGCCACTATCAATACCTTGTGCGTGTGATTATAGTTCTATGGTTGTAATGTATCTATGTCTGCTATGTCCACATCTGCATTAGATAACATCACTTGATATTGACCTAGGATAACTACCATCCCTACCATCCCTACCATCCCTACCATCACTATCATCATTACCATCACTATCATCAACATCATTAGCATCATCACCACTATCAACACCATTACCACCATCCCCACCACCGCCACCACCACCTCCATCATCACCTCGCTATCACCATCATTGCCACCACTGTCACCATCATTGCCACCAGCATCACCATCATAAGCATCATCATCATCACCGCCACCACCATTACCATCACCACCCCCGCCACTTCTTTAATTATCTCTACCACTACCACTATCATAAGCGTCACTACCATTACCACCATCATCATTACCACTACCGCCACTTCTTCAATTATCACTACCAATACCATCACCATAACTATTACTACCACCACCTCTGCCACTACCTTTCTCGAAAGGGTGCGTTAACTAATCTTCCACATCTGTCGTTGATAATAGAATTTAAGGACTAGAAATTTAAGTTGTTTAAATTGAAATAATCAAAATTGAAACAGATTAAGAACTAAATAAAACTAGTTTTTACGTAGTCTTGCAGATCAGGCCCCCGTATTACAAAGAGTTGATATCAATCGCAACTTTTTTGCGATTGATATCAATCGCAACTATGTACATAAGAGATGGGAGACTGCAAACTTGCGATTGATTGGAGGACTTACGATTGATTCGGATCAATCGCAACTCTTTGTAATACGGGGCCCAGGCGTTTATAAGAATTAAATCAACACAATGTGCCTTGGGAGGACCATTAAGACTAAATTATGTTTTTTCTTCTTCTGATGGTGCACCAATATGACTTGTTGGAACCATTGCTCTCTTTTCTGACAGTCTGCCTTTCATTGCTTACACCAGTATGACTTGGTGGGACCATTGGTAATAGCTGTGCTCTTTTCTGAAGGTGCAACTCCTAGTGCTAACACCAATATGCCTTGGTGGGACCATTGAAGCTAATTGTTTTTTTTTTCTAACATAGCAAATGCCGGTACTAACACCAATGTGCTTTCATGGGACCATTGCTTTTTTCTGATGGTGCTCCTCTCAGTGCTGACACCAATATACCCTGGTGGGACCATTGGTGATAACAGATGCAGGTAAAGCTGTTTCCTCCATGACTGGCGGATGTCAGTAAGGAGCTCTGTAATGAGAAGGAACACTAATTCCTGCCCGGCATTGTCAGCATAATTGGATACATCTCTAAGCCCTCTACCATGACTGCTCTCTTTCAGTCTCTCTCCCAGTCTCTCTCCCAGTCTCTCTCCCAGTCTCTCTCCCAGTCTCTCTCCCAGTCTCTCCCACTCTCTCTCCCACTCTCTCTCCCAGTCTCTCTCCCAGTCTCTCTCCCAGTCTCTCTCCCAGTCTCTCTCCCAGTCTCTCTCCCAGTCTCTCCCACTCTCTCTCCCACTCTCTCTCCCAGTCTCTCTCCCAGTCTCTCCCCCAATCTCTCTCCCACTTTCTCTCACAGTCTCTCTCCCAGGTTCTCTTCCACTCTCTCTTCCAATCTCTCTCCCAGTCTCTCTCCCAGTCTCTCCCCCAAACTCTCTCCCACTTTCTCTCACAGTCTATCTCCCAGGTTCTCTTCCACTCTCTCTTCCAATCTCTCTCCCAGTCTCTCTCCCAGTCTCTCCCCAATCTCTCTCCCACTTTCTCTCACAGTCTCTGTCCCAGTTTCTCTCCCACTCTCTCTCCCACTCTCTCTCCTAGTCTCTCTCCCAGTCTCTTCCCCAATCTCTCTCCCACTTTCTCTCACAGTCTCTCTCCCAGTTTCTCTCCCAGTTTCTCTCCCACTCTCTCTCCCACTCTCTCTCCCAGGTTCTCTTCCACTCTCTCTTCCAATCTCTCTCCCAGTCTCTCTTTCAGTCTCTCCCCCAATCTCTCTCCCACTTTCTCTCACAGTCTCTCTCCCAGTTTCTTTTCCACTCTCTCTTCCAATCTCTCTCCCAGCCAGTCTCCCACTTTCTCTCACAGTCTCTCTCCCAGTTTCTTTTCCACTCTCTCTTCCAATCTCTCTCCCAGTCTCTCTCCCAGTCTCTCTCCCATTTTCTCTCTGTTACAGTCTCTCGGCTGTTAAGCCAATTCTTTCTTCTTTGTCAATATCTTTCTCTTGTTTGTTCATCTGACTTCATCCTTGCCTGTTCTTCTCTCTCTCTCTCTCTCTTTGTTATTCTCACTGTATTCATGGTCTTTCAGACTTTCCATCTGAGCCTTATCCCCTTCTCTGTCTTTCAATCTCCCACTCTATCAATCATTCTTTCACTTTAATATTTCCTCCTTCCACCTCCCTCACCCTCCACCTTTCAACCTCTTGCTCTCTCTCTCTCTCTCTTTCTCTTGCTCTTTCTCTCTCTCTCTCTCCCTTCCCCTTTCCTCCCCCACTGGCCTTTCTTTTTTCTTCTCTCTCTGTGTATTAATCCTACATGCAGTCATTCTTTTTAACCCCTCTCCATCTCTTCATCTTCCATCTTACTAGTTCTTTTTTGTTTGCTTGTTTTGCTTTTTCCTTTGTTTTCTCCCTCTGTCCTCCACCTAATTCCATAGAAAGATTTGATAATAGGGAAGACATAGAAAAATAACAGTACCAAGATGGCAATAAAAATAAGAAAACAGGAAAACATAGAGGCCATATGAAGCAGAAAAGAAAAGTTAAACATGTTTTCTCTCTCTCAGTCCTTCACCTTATTTCATAGAAAGATTTGATAACAGGAAAACATGGACAAGTAACAGTACCAAGATGGCAACAAAAAGAAGAAAACAGGAAAACATAGAGGCCATACGAAGCAGAAAAGAAAAGTTAAACGAAAATAGAATGAAGAGATCAACAAATTCAGAGAGAGGAAAAAAAGCACTAGGAAAACAAAGAGGACATACTGTCCATAACTATTTCCACCCACGCAACACGATTCACCTACACTCTCTCACTGTGTCTGTATGTTATCCGAAGCACAATGTTATGAATAATTACAATCATTTTCCCCCCAATTTCCCTCTACTGCTCTAATTACCAATCCTATTTATGTGCTACTACTAATCCAGTATTGCCTTCTCAAACATTCATGTGCCATGATCATCAATTTCCCAGCTCCTGTGTGGGTGCTGAATTTTCATGAAAGTTGTTTATTTATACTTTGCCCTCGACGGCACACAGGGAATTAAAATGAATTTAGGGGTTCCGTGATATCGCTGTAGGCAGAAATATAGTGTACTGCATGTGCTTTTAGAGAAGTATTCATATTTAATCACTTTCAAGTCATCCATCATATCAATGAAAGGAAAAAAAGAAAGAAATCATTAAAAAAAAAAAAAATTCTCTTTGTAGCTGATCCTTGACTTTGCAGGAGATATAAAAATGACATGAATAAAAGAATATTTCCAATTTTTTGCTATTTATTGATGATCTGATTTATTAATTTTAAAGAGCTTGCGCTAGAAACAAAACTGGATCAAGGGTAGAATGAAAGAAAAAAAAACACTCAGAAATGTTACATGCCATCTAACGCCTCTTTTAAGTTATAATCGAGTACTGGTCATGCCATTAAATTTTAAAGAATCTCTCTTAAAGCAATTGGGAAAGGTTGATTTTGATGTGAATAAGAAGTAGGCCCTGTTTCATAAAACTAGTTATCAATACCAAATGCTAAATTTCTTTGACAAATTTGCTCTCAGCCAATCAAATGCCATGAATTCAGTCGCTTATAACAGATAGTGTAACTTATTATTGATAACAAGTTTTATGAAACAGGGCCCAGATGTATATTTGTAATCATACTAATTGATGTGATTTAGGAACAACCAAATAAAAATGAATTAAACTCAATCTTACTGGAAATCACAAGAACTGCACACAAAAATGGATATGTGGGATTGCACACATATGTAGCATCAAAATTTGGTCGAAAAGTGTTAGCTGTTTCAGCTGTTTCTTGTCATGTTTCAAATATGAAGCCATTGAAGAACAATCTATTTCAGGCAACATTTCTACAATGTCATTCTTCCCAACAAATAAAGAATGAGAAATATTTACCAGAACCCAGCCTTCTCTTTAAAGGATGACTTGCATTGTGCATCCATTTGTTAATGATCTGAATAACTAATTTTTATGAGCTTGCTCCAAAACAGAAGTGGACCAAGGGTAACTTGAAGAAGAAGAAAAAAAAATGATGCATGTAGTTTTAGGCCTCATTAACTCATGGCATTGTAAACTGCCTAGAGAAACGACCACAGTGAAATAAAAAACCATGTGCATGTAGATAATAATAAATACAGCATTTGTTATGCGCCATCGATCTAGTAAAGTATTCTGAGGCGCAGAGGGATAGAATTAGAATGAGTTACATAGAGAAATGAGAACAAATATGCATAGATGTACATTCAACATACAATTAACTAAAATAACATGCAAACATGTATGACTTTAGATTCTTTTGAAATGTTTCTAGGGATTCTGCTGATCGTATAAATGAATAGTAGGTAAAAAACAGTAGCTGTAATCAACAAAGACCCTAAGTGTAGTTACTTATATGTTGTAACAGTCACTGCATGGGATTGGCAGGGAGAACATTTGTCATAGAAGTTTTGCAGTTGGCATTGGTTTTGAGTTTACTTGTATGAAACAGGGCCTTGATTTGCTTATGAGCATAGACAAAAGGTAGAAAAGATGTAGAAATGTTCATAATTTAAGAATTTTTGCTGAAACTGTAGTTTTGGAAAAATAAAAATAAAAATGAAAAAAAAGAAGAATAAAACATGATTGATGGAACCAAAGAGAGTGAATGACAGTCAGGGGTGATACAGGAGATTCAGAGTGTGCTCAGTTTTTTTTATATTATTATTTTGGGCTCTGTACTTGAAAAAGTGTGATTAGAATTTTCAAATTGGCAACACAGTAGTTTATTATTTATTCTTTTCAATTTGGCTTTATCCTATTGCAATCCATGATTATTTTTCCCCATTGAAGCGAAGCAATTCAAAAATACCTTTTGTCAATGACTTGTATTCATCAAGAAAATGAGAAAAATGACTGAATAGATTCACAATTCAATATGGCATTTCAAGCATACAATAACAACAACAACAATATGGACAATGCAGTTAAGCCTACATGTATATATCCTCTTATCATCTCTTAATACCCCCTCTTTACTCATGTATTATTGCTGAGTTATATTTGGTACGAGCATGTCTATTGCAGAGGAAATTGCATTAGATCTGATGATTCTAAAGAGAAAGGTATAATTTTCTAGTGGCCTTCGTCACATACCATCTCTTTGGTATTAATAATAATAATAATAATAGGTCCAACTATATAGCGCAGTTGCTATATGAATTAGTAGTTTGCATCAATATTTGTTTGTAATATCAAAATACAAATCTAATTTAGATATATTATTATTTCTTTTTTAAATTTAATTGTTGTTATTATTATTATTATTTTTAATATCAATATTATGATCATCATTGTTGTTGCTTTTATTACTACTATTGTCATTTTTATTAAATAAACAATGCAATTGCTATACAGTTACTTTTACGATGCAATTGCTTTACAGTTTCTTGTACAATGCAATTGATATACAACTTCTCCCATTGTTACTGACATATATAGTTCACTATAGGGAAAACAGACCAGTACAGAATCTTGCTGCCTGAACTTTTCATCACCCTTGTAAACTCCTTCCTTTCTTCCATTTAAATTCCATGCTCGCATCTGGATGTTATCGTGGTTCTGAGATACAGGTGCGTCTGATTACGACCATGCGCCTGTTTTTCTCGTGCATGACATTTAAATGTCGCGATGGGCAAGCGTGTCCATTGAAGTCTTAAGTTATACTCAACTGGCTTGTCTCTAGGTAACTTTTGTCATTTGTGTTTGGTATTGTATGTGTCATCTGCATACTAATGGATTAAAAAAGAATTAAATCATGTTATTAGGTGGTCTGTCGGTATCGACAGATCACCTATTGTTTTCGTCAGAATTTTCTTTCTTATTTATTTATTTATTTATTTTTATTTATTTCTGCGCACTTTTTTGTGTAGAGGATAACTCAAGATTGGTTTTGTCAATTTCTTTCAATTTTGACACAGTCATAGGTCATAGTCATGAGACGTGACAGTAACATTTTCAAGGTCATCAAGTCTTCATGACGTCATCCAGGCGCCATTTTGTGTTTTTTTGGTACTTTCAACTCATGATCATATCTTCATAACGGAAAGTCATTTCTTATTCATATTTATCATGATCAAGGTCAATATCCGTCCGGTCAATTTCAGGTCAAAACGCGCGCATGCGTCGTCCGCGCGTCAGCGCGCAAAATTTCAAAATGCTCTAAATCGTCTCAAATTCATTTTAGATACGTTTCAGGCCATTTTAAGCATTTCGCAAAAAAACGCGTACGCGTGACGGCCGAACGCAACATAATTCCTCATATCTTTTTTTTGGCATGATATTCCTTATTTTTTTCTGAACAATTTGATACCATGTTTATCCTTTTATGACCATTAATAACGGAATGAGCGTCCGTTCAAGAAACATGTCCGTGCGCGATCTCTTGTAATACATAGCATATATGGGCAAAAACATGCCTATACAAAATTCATTGTAACTCTTCAGAATGGATGGGAACTCCCAATTTTTTTCATATTTGGATAGATTATGAGTCGGAGATATGATTTCATGTCTCATTTGACCCTCAATTAACTCATGACGTCATCATAATGGCCTCCGAACTCAAAATTTCAATTTGCATATTATGACGTCAGCATATTTTTGGAAAATTGATTGTATCTCTGTAAATATTGATCGATTTTCTTCCAAATTTTGATATGTTCTAGCTGAGACAATTCTCTACAAATGCAGTTCACGATTTTTCATTTTGACAAAGGCATCATGGCGTATTTTTGCGATTAAAGGAGGCATGTCAATTTTTCACATTTTGCGTGTATTCTCTATGGGACATGACTTTTCTCAAAACTGGATTCTACATTCCGTCTTTCGCGAGCAATATCTCCGTCGTTTTAGTTTTGTTTTGCTGAGCTTTGAGTATGTTGTAGCTGAGACAATAAGCTATCACAAGTGTGCCCTTTATTTTTCGATCAGATGCCGGGATCATGCTCATATTTCACTTGCAAAGTGAGATTTGAGAATTCCATTTTCCGTTCACGTGTAATGTCTATGTGGATTATTTTGGTATAGTGGTCATAGCACTTGCCTCCCATTCCGGCGACCCAAGTTCGATTCCTGGTGGGTCATTTTTTTTTTTTTTTTTTTGCCGTCGTTTTAGATTTGATTTTATGATCTTCTTCGACTATTATAACATATTATCATATACAATCACAAACAATGTAATAAAATGCCTAATTTTGCGTGTTATATCTATGGGAGAAGAATGTCAATCGTTTGAGTACAACCCTATGGGAAATCTGGTATTAAACCTAATATAGGGTTTATCTCCCAACTCTGCTACAATATCAAATCACCTTGCTAGTCTCCTTCCCAGACGTTTTTACTTTTTCCAGTTATTCAGCCCAAGGTATATGCATGTTTACGTCTCTCCCATGGACATAGAATTGTTTACTTGTCTATACTTCTCTCTTTCTCTATATTAAATTCTATTTATGCTGGATATATTGAATGCATCGTTCTCCATTGCATCTCTCTCTTTCTCCTCTCTCTTGCTCTGTTTCCCTTCTCCTCTCTTATTTTGCCCCTCTCCTTCTCTTGCTCTGTCTCTGCATATATATCTCTCTCTACTCTTTTACCCTCTCCCTCTCTCTCTGCCTCCCTCTACCTCGACCTCTTGCCTTGCCTCCCTCTTATTCTCTTGCTCTGTCTCCCTCTGCCTCTGCCCTTCTCTTTTTCTTCTCTCTCACCCTCTACCTCTCCCGCCTCTGGTTCTCGTTCTCCTTCTATTATGTCTTGTAATGTTCCTTAATTTTCTATAGCTCTGCCCTTTGCCCTTTGGCCTTGGAACTCAAAATACGAATTTGCATATTATGACGTCAGCATATTTATGGAAAATTGATTGTATCTCTGTAAATATGGATCGATTTTCTTCCAAATTTTGATATGTTGTAGCTAAGACAATTTTCTACAAGATCAGTTATTCAGATTACATAACAGACCACCTAATTCGTCTTCATGACGAATTACATTTCTAGTTTTATTTCATTTCCAGAATACAAGGAAGATTAACAATAACACACAAATATACAAGAAAACAAAGAGCAAGAAGAACTACAAAACAAATGAAACCTTCAGGTCACCAAATTAAAACAATTTCTTGTGTGACGCTCTCTTTAGCTGATAGTAGAAATACATATGTCATATATTATTCAATTTACAATGTGTTGTAAGAAATTTGTATACACACAAGATCTTTTTATTGTTCATGAGAGCTCTTTCTGGTGTTGGCTGTCAATGGAACTAGATTCCAGCATAGACATCATTATGTATTTCATTACTTACCAGAGCTAAATTTTAGTATTCAAGAGCTTTTGAAAAACTTTCCAGAGTTAATTGCTCCCAAACCTGTGTATTTTTCCACTGAAAGATTGTGAATTTCATGCTTTGTGTAAAAACCTTTTTTTGTTAAAGAAAGAGAATGTAGATGGTTTTTTTTAAAGCAGAGGCAGAAAATAGACTTCTTTCCATTGAATCAGAAAATTGAAAATGCCAAATAAATTTGCTCCTGTTTGTAGAAGATACTATTTTGTTTTCACAGACTTTAGGAGCAAATGTTGAAAATGAGTGTGAAGCATTGATTTCCCAATTGGTTTGAGTTGCAGAGTCATTGCAGGAGCACTGTGAGTTAAAGGTACTATTTCCCATTTGCAGGCCAAACAAATGAAAAGGTTAAATTCCAATTCCACCTTCACACCTAATGCAGTAAATTTCCTCAAAGGACATGCTTTGGAGAAAGAGAAAGAGAAACATTTTACACATTAATAATAATAATAGTGTTGATGACAATAATAATAACAAGATAATAATAATGATAATAATAATAATAATAATAATAATAATAATGGTGTTAATAATGATGACAATAATAATTAAAATATAATAATAATAATAATGGTGTTCATAATGATGACAATAATATTGATAATAATAATAACAATAATAATAATAACAATAATGATAATGATAATAATAATGATAATAATAGTAATTATAATGATAATAATAACAACAATAATAATAATAATAATCATGATTAAAATATCAATAATTATAATAATGATAATGATAAAAACAATGTAATGGTGCAAGAGTGAGAAAAGAAGGCACTAGAAGAGGAGAATCACCGGGTGTGCAATGATCTCAATAAAACACTATAACCAGAAAGAGAGCAAAGATATTCTGGTCAAAAGCAGGTAAAGAAAAACTCATGATATGCTTCTAATTTGCAACTGACGTAGTTCATGGGTCTAGAAACTACAGAAAGAGAATGAGGAAGAAGTGGCTTGAGACTAAGGGAGAATCTAACATGAAGCTGACATAATGCAAAATATGCTTCTTTCAAAATATTTCAGCAACATAGAATTACAGAGGCTCATAGGGTGCGTTTGAGTGACACTTTTTCACCCTAGAAACACGCTTTTCAAAGACGTTTAGTTTAAAACACAGTTGCGTTCAAGCGATTTTAAGCGATTTTTTTTTTTTTTGTCGGTCGTAAAAATAAACGTGTTCAAAACGCAAACATGAAACGCTCAAAAAGATGCGTTTTGTAACGTGATTCTACAGAATCATGGTCGCTAAAAATTGCTTGAACACAACGGAGATCTCAATCATGATTCTATGACGTCTATCTATTCTTCCTGGGTGGGCTTGAAATGAGCAAGAATCAGCGTTGATTGAAAATCGCTTGAACGATCTCTCGCAGTAACCGTGTTTTGTAACTAGCTTTAAAAAATCGCTTGAACGCACCCATGGATAAAAGCAAAGAACTTATGCAATGAGCAAAGTTTTCTGGAGAGACTGAAGGAAGTAGAAGAAAAAATGACATACATGTAGAAAACAAGAAATCTACATGACAGCAACCATGATATGGGAAACTTAGAACCTATTGAGAATAAAATGATGAATTCTGCTGTTGAAGAAACAAGCATAGAATTAAGGACCAATGCATTGGTACAATTGGATAATATCCCTGAAAATAAAACTACAAGAGAAGATGACGATTCGATATGCATAACCAAGCATACGTCTGCTAAAGTACAGACCAGCCACAGGCATGACAGAGATGTTAAAATCTTTAATATCAACAGAAGTCGGAAGCATTAGTACACAGAATAGTGGAAAAACCCAGTCATCACACAAGATGCCACAGAAAAATGCGGACAGACAATTGAAAGTGAGAGATAACATCGCCCGGGGTGGTACATGCTCAATCATCCTTCATAGCCGCAAAGCAGAGAAAAGCTGATGAGAACCAAGGAGATTCTTCCCCCTGATACTGTGGTGCATCTGACAGTCAACCAAATCTAGGAGGCGAACGTGATCCACACATCCTTCTGCGGAATAATGATAAAAGCATGACTATGAAAGGAGTATTTTTCCTAAAGTGTCACAAATCGGTCCCGAATGGAAGAGGTGAATACAATCCAAGAAAGCAGAACTGCAGAAAGGGGTACGTAGCATAGCTTAGAGAAATAGAGAAGGGAAACACCCAATCAAAAACAGATGATAAATAATGGGAAACAACTGGAAAAGGATCACAGAATCAAAGGTAAGATGAGGACAAAAATGATTATTATTGAAACTTTGCCTTGAAGTAATGCGTCAAGAGATACATAAAAAATACAAAATTTAAGAGACAGAACAAACTTTTATATGGATTTGAAAACATCCAAAGTGAAACTTATTCCAACGGCAGAAGAAGTGAGTACTTATTGGAAGACAACTATGGCAGAATGACTTCACTCTCGAGGAAGCTCCTTGGATACAGTCAGAGACGGACAGATGGGGGAAAAAGTACTAGCTCAGCAGTTCACAGATTTGACATTAGGAGTATGACAGAATATCATCAAGAAGACACAGAACTGGAAGAGCCCTGAACCAGATGGATTACAGGGTTAGGATTAGGGTTAAAGATAGATGTAGTGCTGGGTTCAAGGTTGAAATTAGAAATCCTGATAGTATGGGATATTACCAGGCAGTAATTATTGCAGGGGCATGTGCTGTACAACGGATAGAACTGGTTTACTGCGGCATGTTTGAACGAGGTTTTCCTGGACACAAGTGGGTGAGAGTGGACATGTAGCTGGAAACCAGGTTTACCTAGGGGTATTGGATTCACCTTATGAAAGCATCACATGTACTTTACTCACACCTGGAGGAGGAGGAGGAGGGAGGAAGAAAGGAGGGGTGTGTTTGTGTATGTGTGTGTGTATGAGAGAGAGAGAGAGAGAGAGAGAGAGAGAGGGGGTGGGGAGGGGGTGGGGAGAGAGTTATAATAATAATGATTAACCATTTTGGTGTATTTGTATTTTTAAAAAAAAGGAATGGCAAGGGAAGAGAGAGAGAGAGAGAGAGAGAGAGGGGGGGGGGTGTAAGAAAATGAGTAGGGAAAAAGGAAGAAAACTGACAGTGATAGACTTACAAAAAGGGAAAGGGGAAGAGGTATAGATAAAGACAAATGGAAGAGAGAGAGAGAGAGAGAGAGGATAGATGAATGAAAAAGTCATTATTGATGATGATAATTGCAGAGAGAAGTTCAAAACAGATGGAAGTAAAAGCAGAAAAGATATAGAAAAACAAACCTATTATATAAAACAGGATATTCAGCATTGATGCGAGAAAGAGAAGCAAGGATCAAAGAGATACGTGTACAAAACATCACACAGAAATATGTATCACAGTAAATGTATATGAGAGATAAAGATATAAATTGAAAAGGATAGACTTCCGAGTCACAGGAAAGGAGAATAAAGATTAAACCAAGGAAGATAAAGATAGCTGTTAATGTGGAAGTTATTGATAATGGGGGAGTATAATGTCTTTTGAAATGTTATGAAAGAAGTGAAACAGATTCAGAAAAAAACTCAATGCAAAATCAAAGATTTCATAGCAATTAAAAAAAAAAGAAACCCTGAGGTAATTCTCAGGAAGTAAAGGAATGTTTTTTTGTGCAATTAAGCTAATTAGCTAAATTCAGAGGCTGTCTAATGACATGCCAACAGGCCTACAGGTATCAGGGTGAGAAGGTGAGAAGAAGCTGATTAGTGTGTGATGTACAGAATGATATGCAAGGTGAGGTAAATAGAGTCAGTGGTGAATAATTTCAAGAGATGGTTGAAAATGAGGCTAGACAGGATAGGTTATCTAATTATATCTGATTTTATTGTATGTTGAAAAGGAAGAAAAAATAGTGGCCTTTTAAATTCTAAGATTTGTTGTTGTTGTTGCTCGTATATGGCAATTTTCTTTATCTTTGTTCTTTCTCAATCTTCTCCCCTAAGTAAAATTAATTCTGAGAGAGGAAATGAAATTGACATATTCATTCACAAGCCTTTTCCATAAACGATTTATATCCATATTCTTAATGTGTTTTATCTAAATTTTCACCAAAGTTAAATTCATTCTTAACAAGTAAATGTAATCATAAGTGTTTAATGGTTCCAAACACTCAAGCGATAGGTGCTAATGGCCAGTTTCATATATGAAACAAAAATCGTAATGTCAATACTTGATCAAACACAATATCTAACCCTAACCCTAAACCTGACCTAAACCCAATTACAACCCTAACCCTAACCATATATTTTTGACAAAAAAACGAAGAATAGTTGTCGCTGAAATTAATGTTGGGTCAAGATTCTGTGACTCGCCTTCTATGCAACCATGTATAAAAACAAAGAAAGAGTGACAGCGGTCTTATTAATACAAATATTTGAGAAGAATCGGCCGCAAGAAAATTAATCTTCTACGGACTCCAAATTGCCGAAGAAACAAACGTAGCCAAAAGAGCCTCCTCTTGGCTCACTCAAAGGATGAACTCATCACCTTTGACATTTCCTTGGCAGCGGTATTAATCCGCAACACCGCTCCATAGCCACAAATGACATCTAATGTTTATACCAATTTCGTCCCGCACCTTTGCTTTTTTCCTGCTCTGTAAAAGATAGAAAAGAGTGCCTTCCATTGGATACTGTCTTTGTATATTGATACAGTGAATGGCCACGGTTTTTATGGAGGATGTATTTAGCGGTTGACTGCCGAGGATGAGAGTGTTTGCAACGCACCTTATCATGTACGGTATGAGTTTGTACCCTCTCGCTTGGTCTCGGTGTCATTATCAAATTCATGATCCTGACACATTAGCTTTGTGGTAGGAGGCGGCTTAATTGAGAAACTCATCAAGGCGCTTAGCTTGACAACGCGGTCCTGAGTGGGCTGAAATTTAGGCAGGTTTTTATCATCTAGGATTTATCAGTTAACGGAAATGTTGAGTAGGGAAAGGGTAATAAAGGGTAAAATAATTTTAAAGTTATATATACATGTAAGTGCAAACCAGTATTTGCTGATGTTGCATGAAAAGGTTAACATCATACTGTGAAACCAAAGGAGAAGAAGAAGAAGAAAACAAAGGATGAGGAGGTGGTGGAGGAGGAGGAGGAGGAGGAGGAGGAGGAGGAGGAGGAGGAGGAGGAGGAGGAGGAGAAGAAGAAGAAGAAGAAGAAGAAGAAGAAGAAGAAGAAGAAGAAGAAGAAGAAGAAGAAGGAGAAAAAGAAGGAGGAGAAGAAGAGGAAGATCAAGAAAGAGGAGAAGAAGGAGGAGGAAGAGAAACAGAAGGAGAAGGAGGAGAAGAAGAAGATGAGGAAGAGGAAGAGGAGGAGGAGGAGGAGGAGCACAAAACCTTGAAAATGAATATATTTGCTTGTGTCATTAAACAAGAAAGGTGTCTGTTGCAAATACATCCCTTCTCTGCCTTCTTCCACTCATCCCTACTAAAGAGAAGGATGAGGTGGAGAAAAAAGTAACATTTATTACCTGTGCTCTATAATCCAATGGATGGCTGACTTAAAACAAATATTTGCATCTTTCTTATAAAGAATTCATTATTCATTTTTTTGTTAAATCCAGAGCTCTTTTTAAGAGCTGAATAACTCACTTCTCCCATCTATTTTGGTGATCTTAGTTCTATAAATGTTAAGGAATTTACGTCTCTTTTTAAAATTCAAAATGGCTACTGTAAACGCTGTTATTTTCGCGCTGAGCGACCTCAAAACATATTCGTGGGTTCTTAAATTCATGTTGCAAGCAATTCAGCCCTTTCAAAAACATGCATAAGAAGTCATGCTTATATTTTCGTGAGTTCTAAAATTCGCGGACACCAACTTTAGCGCGAAAATTAAAGCACCGCGAATATTACCACGTTTACAGTATATTAATCAAGATGGACAATGTCAAAAGTGCCTTTTCTTTAAACCTTGTCTACTGATGTTAAAGAGAAAGACCAGTTCTGGTCATGCGATTGCATTGTTAAAGAAACGTGAAATCGATCAGAAAAGGTTGATCATCTAGCATATAAGTATTGGTGTGTACTGCAAGGTTCTGGAATCATCAAAATGATAAGAAATTTGGCCCAGTCTTGGTAAAGTTACAAGCACTGTACACAGGAAGATGTATATGGGACTACGCGACCATGCGCGATATCTATTTGGTCCCAATAGATATAATAATTTACCAAATAGAGAGTCTATATCAATTAGTAGGCGGTTTCCGGCAAAATTTGTATCATCACGTATTAGTCAAAACATATTCTTTCACATGATTGGTAATGAGAGCTTCCATTTCATTTTTTTGAGAGAGGGGCGTTTCCAAAACTGGTCTTTACCTTTAATCTGTTGACTACTGCATTCATTTATTGTCATAGGGTGAATACAGGGGTCACCTGCATGGTTCCAGTAGGCAATGGGTTCAATCAGTGACCATCAAAGAGGTTTCTGAGTGGTTTAAATACTTGACTGGAAATGAAAAGGTGTGACACCATTAACATCTGTCAAGACCTTCATCTGCAATTGTCACTCCATACCCAGGAGAGAAATGGGGACTTGGCACAATGCTGGTAGCTATGAATGAATGAACCATGTACAGTGATCACAGGGTAGGAGATGGTGCATACTTGTGTACAAGCGTGAATATATTGACTGTGATAATATCTGTTAAGTGGCTACCGACATTTGGGAGAAGCTTCATATGAATCAAGAATATTTTTACATTACTGTAGTAGCAGTTTCTTTTGCATTGTTTTATTTTTTCGTGAATTTCGCGATTCACTTATTGAATTATTCTTACATTATCATGATTGTGATACTCAGTAATAAACTCAGTGCCTATGGAAATAGCATGATAATTTTTGAAAAGAATATAATTGCTAATGGTTGTGGATTTACACAAATTTTTACAACTCTCGAATTTGCCCTTGAACCCTTGATCAGCAAAAATACTGGTGTATTCAGTAAGTCTTTACTGAAACCCTCCACTGCCATATTGTTTAGAGTAAACATGAAGTGATGATGCATTCACTTGTACATGCTGTATGTTAAAAAAAAGTCAACTGTGGCAATCCACTGTTTGTACCCTTTGTCAACAAAAGCCTCTAAAGAGTTGAGCGCTTTATACATCAAGATTATTAGTATTATATCAATGAAATGTTTACATCATTCTTGAATTGAACATCGTGCAGTGTTACAAATGCCCCTCCTTCTTCTTCACCATCACATATATTAAAAGGTTGGGTGCAAGATTAGCCCATATTTATCACTTGTGTTTATATCTGACCAAGTAGGTATAATATAGAGAGATAAACATATACATTCATCTTGATTAAGGTTTACGATATTACCCCCATTCAGATTAGGCAATATTCTCCTATACCTGTAGCTCTATGAAATCCATGTAAGAATATAATAATTTTTTTTCTTCAATCCTGACTGTCGCATCATGAAACGATTTAAAACGTAACATCAGGTATTAATAGCAATAATGAGGTTTGAGCATAATTTTGATCAAAAAATCAAAGGACAAGAAGGGATCCACTGCCTTTGTCAACATTATATCTAACTATAACTGTGTATAATGGCATGGGGCATATCTTTAGCATGCACCGATATGGTCCGGCACCAGCTCTTAGTTTCTACCCTCAAGCAATGCCCATGAGGCTGAACGTAAGCTGACACTCAACTTATAGTGTTAGCTGACCGCCCAAATACTGCATGTAGGCTACAGTTTGTAGTATCATAAAACGTTCTTTCATATGGCAATCTCATCACATGTGAATGCCCCTTGTTGTGTGCGATGATTTTGGGGTATAAGTTTTCACTAGTGTGAATGCTCTGTTATCTTCTCATCTATTGACCTTTGGTGAGATGGACTTTCTATTTAGATTACTTTCCTCTGGATCAGATAGCCATGTTTAAAGGAAAGATTTATGGACTTCAGAGAGGGGCGGTGAGTGGGGTCATAGCTATATACTGGCATTGATTAAAAAAAATAAAAAGATGATTCTATATGTGGAATTGAGGTATTTTCATAAATTTGAAAAATAATTTGTAAAACCGAAATAGGTAGAGCTGTCATAGTTGAGTGGGTTTAAACACTTAACCGGAGAGGCTAAGGTCATGGGTTCGATCCCCGGTGTGGCACTATCGGCAAGAAATTAAACTTTGTTTGTCACTCTCCACCCAGGTGTACAATGGGTACCGATAGGAAGGAATTCCTTCAATTTTGTGAGCACCAAAAATCTGAGTGGTTTGGAAACAAAAGTATTTTCATTATTGCTATAATTATCACCATCATAATCATCATTATAATCATAACCATCAAATCACCATTACCATCATTATTATTATCATCATCATTAGGTGAAAATGAAGTAAAATTCTGGGATTTTAACCCCTTATATGGCACTAGGTTTACATTATATATTATGAGCAACCCTTTCAACCTAAATAAGAAATGTGATACTCTATTTTAGTGTAAACTTGGTTTCCTATATGGTCCATTTAAACAAATGTGAGGACCAAGATAAAAATTTATATTCACATTAAATTTGTGGGTGGGTTTGCTGCCCAGGGAATTGAGAGCTTAAAGAGGAAACCACTTGATTCCTATTCAGGTAGTATGCTTAAATGGGCAAAAGGACCAACAAGCCTTTATATGGATCAGTAGTAGAATTTAATTGTCTAATACCCCAGCAATTTGTTTGTAAATGCTGTAAAGCTTATTAATTTCATTTTAATAATTGAAATTAACATTTGTAGCCTGCTGGTGTGAAACCACCTAATAACAATGAGGCTTCAATTTTTGTTTGCTTGTAAAGATTATCAACCAGGATGGGTTTCATAACGTTTAACTTTTTTTTTGCTGATTCACTGTTTAAATCACATGGCTTAATGAGCAGCCTGTGAACGTTTAGTCTGTTTGGATTCAGAAGGGCCTTAACTCTGTGTTAAAGAATATGGGTTAATGCCCTTTTGGCTTCAAAAAGAAGAGAGAAATTCTTTACCAAGCTGATATGATATTAGTAGAGCTAACATGTTACGAATGAGAATTACAGCTTGATATTAAGGTTAGCTTCACCACATACTGAATGGGCAAACCTGTCTTAGTGGTCATATCTTTACATACGCCACCTGTCCATAGTGGTCATCTATATCTTTCAAAGAAAACATGTATTGCAACCTGTCTAGAAAGGCCACCTCTCTACAGTGGCCATTTTAGTTTCTCATGCATAGCCCTTACAGACAGTTTTGACTGTACAATCACACATGTCATAATGGCTACCTCTCCTTCATGCCACCTTCGTACAGTGGTCATTTAGGTATCCATTACTTGACCTTTATAGACAGGTTTCAAATATATTACATGGCACAGAAACCAATAAGTCATTCCCATTTAGTATGAGTTCTTTTATTTGTAAATGGTGTCGATACATAGCCAGGGGCACCAATGTCTAGCGATGAACGGGTTAAAAACTATCAACTGATCTCCAATGTCACAACTCAGATGGAAGGTGGCTTAAGGTTAGTCTGCAGTTACAGACTCTAAGTTGACAATTAAACACAATTCGAAAATGTCTTGGGCCGAGCCTAGCTCTGTCAGTTTATGGTGTCAGGAGCATCTATAGAACAGAGCCTATGGGTGCAGTAGTGCATGTAGTCTGCATAGTCTCTGAGTTCAGACACTCTGGGCCCAGTTGCATAAAACTTACCACTGATGGTAACTTCGACCATGGCAACATCACTCAACAGCCAATCAAATCAAGGTTTCCATCAAGTCCAGGTTTCTACGGAAGCTAGTTAACATTAATGGCAAAGTTACCATCAATTATAAGTTTTATGCAATGGGGCCCTGATACATCCAATAACGAACAAGGGTTTGTGCCTGCAAACTACTTATGTCTTGGAGCGGCCATTTTGGGATGTCCATTGCCCGATGGGGCTTTAACGAAAGACAATCTCCTCTTATCAACTGAAACCATTAGCCTAATGCTTCTGAGCGGTGTCCTGTCCACCGATAGATTTGACTGGGCAAAGATAGAGAGCGGTTGCGGTCTAAATATGATCATGTCCATGTCCCCAGTGACAATGTATAGAGATATAAGGTTAGTCTTGGTATGAAGACCCAAATTGTAAACCATATGCCTCTTATGAACTCTGTATATATACTTGAAGTTTGTTAGCTGGTCATCACATTAACAATGTGCTGTGTTCACTGCTTGCCACAATGTATGACGAATGGTGCAAAGGACCATTATAAGGGGACTGTCTGCATTGGATTCAAAGTGGTATTATTTTATTTTGATGCATGTACAATGTATATCCATACTCACTAGAAACCATTTTATCATACCCAGTGTGTTCACATCTGCTTTAGATATCGTTTGGTAATATGATTGATCACTGTATTGTAGAGATGTAAAGCCTTTTGTACAAATAAGACAACTATGACACCAGGGCCCTGTTTCACAAAACTTGATATCAATAAGAACTGCCACAGATCTATGACAAATCTGCTCTCAGCCAATCAAATGCAAGGATTTCAGTAGCTTATAACAATCATCGTATCTTGTTATTGATATCAAGGTTTATGAAACAGGGCCCAGAACATCATCCATTGGACAAATCTTCCTTCCCCCTCTCAAAATGATGCTCCCAAAATGACTCTCGAACCCCTCCCATCCAGGATGTCATAATAATAATAATGATAATAATAATAATGTATATATAAAGGGCATTTTCTATATACATGTTCAAATGTGATTAACAATTATGTTGTTAACAGAAGAGGTGAGTTTTGAGATATTTTTTTAAGGGATTAAGAGATTGCTGGTTGCAAAGAAATATGGGTAGGTTATTCCACAGTTTGGGATCAGCTCTGTCACCAAGTGTGGGTAGCATCTTGGGAGACGGATGGTTCAGCTTACTACTATTGATCAGCCCTGCGTGATATCTTGTCCATAGATGATTGTAGTGTCTGTATAATGCCAGTAAATACATTGGTCATTATACTGAATATTAATGATTAGTGAAAACTATATTTCCTTTAGCTGTTTCTTATTTCTTATTCCCTTCCCCCTCCCAAAATAACACTTCCACACCCCCAGCCATCCATGATATCATGTACTACTATTGAACACCCCTACAGGACTAC
This sequence comes from Mesocentrotus franciscanus, assembly GCA_037976565.1. Lineage (NCBI taxonomy): Eukaryota > Metazoa > Echinodermata > Echinoidea > Camarodonta > Strongylocentrotidae > Mesocentrotus > Mesocentrotus franciscanus. Next base: position 12,073,270 of record CP137681.1, on the reverse strand, counting down.
AATATAGCCCATAAAGTTGGAATAATTTTTCCCAACCTCTTTCATCGAAATGATTGTCACAATATGATTTATTTTTTTTATAGATAAAAGTTTACATACTCTCAGAACATTATTGATCAATCTCTATCACTCTTTAGATAGATCAATACAGTTCTATGAATATGTAAACTTTTATATATCAAAAATAAATCATATTGTCACAATCATTTCATGAAAAAAATTAGGAAAAATTATTCCAACTTTATGGGCTACAGTGTACTTGTTCATAGATGATTGTAGTGTGTGTATAATGCCAGTGAATGCATTGGTCATTATACTGTACATTAATGATTAGTGAAAACTATATTTCATTAACCTGTTTCTTATTTCCATGGGCTTCATATAGGTACCGTCTATTGTTTGTAAGCAAAGGTTTGAATGCAATTCACAGAGTGTTGTTCAAGTTTGTGGGTTTTGTTAATACCTTTCAATGTTTACCAACACCACCTGATTTACTATACTGGGGGTGTTTCACAAAGATCCTAAGTTGAACTTATCTCTAAGTTGGACTTAACAATTATGGAAAGCCGTTAGCATCTTTGAAAATATTTTATAAAAGTTAATTTAAAAGGCATAAAATGTTGATTCAAATCATTCATATTTTCTATTATCAAGGAGATTTTATGTTCTTGATGTGGAATTTATAAAAGTCTATAATACTTCAATTTTTGCTTTTGAATATATTTTATTTTGAGGCTACAAATGGCTCTCCATAATGTTCAAGTCCAACTTAGAGTTAAGTTCGACTTAGGATCTTTGTGAAACACCTCCCTGGTGTGATCCTTATTAATGAATTAATTAAACATTGCTTTAATCAATACTTCTTTCTTTCCTTTTCTCTTTGTCTCATCTGCAGGTTTATTATGGTGCTAGTGTGTCTAATTTTCAGTGTATTATCAACTATAGAATCTTACTCAAAGAGATTTGAGGAAACTCTTTTTTATATGGTGAGTATTCCTGTAAGATCAGTGAAAATGGTCAAGTGATTAAGCCCATTGTTAGCAAAAGTGTACAGGTACCATGAAAAAATTAGTACAGTCAAACCCTGCTTTAGTGACCCCCTGTCTACAAAGACCACCTGCCTACAAAGGCCACATTTTTTGTTTCCCTTGAAAATAGTTTCTCATTGAAACATGTACTAAAGGAACCTGTCTACAAAGACCACCTGTCTACAAAGATCACTTTTTGTGTTTCCCTTGGGCGGTCGCTATAGACAGGTTTGACTGTACGTAAATAAATGATATGGCAAATGATAGTAGAGGTATGTCAAATTTCACTCACTAATTTTCATTTAGATGCTCTGCTGTTCACATGAAATATATTTAAACTCAATTTTGAAAATTGAAGTAATAAAGTAAAACCCAGGATTCTGACCTTAAATATTGTATGTTAAAAAGCTTGTGGCTCAATGTGGATGAGGTTTTATAACTCATTCTTAGTCATGAGTTTTTTATGTTCATTACTCATTAGAATAGTCAAATGTCCTCTTTTATAACAAAATAAATAATAGACATACAATGACATGTTATCGATATTTTGATATCTTTTATTTCAAGATGTAAGATTTCGTATCAGCACATTGTTAATTTTGGAGAGATATTTAACATTTAATGGGATTTTCCCCATTTTCTTTCCAGCAATATGATCATAATGCTACAAAGGAGGGTTACAAATTTGGATTACTGTACTTATAGAAATGTGTCTTGAATGCAAGACCTTTTAGACAGCTAGTCTTAATCAATAACGGTGCTCTTAATGGTTCCAAGAAGGGATGTCCATTTTGCGCTTTGATCACCTGCACAGAGATTTCATGGTATGAATGGTCATGATAAAGATGCTAAGTGATAAGTAGTGTGTACATTAGTATATCCAGTTTCCTGTGCCCCTGTCCTACTGTAGTCCCACTTCACACAGGGGAAACTTAACGTTTTATGAAACGCTACAACCTGGCGCAATGTGATAAAGTGAATGAGCTGTAGTAAGAGTGATAAATGGGAATAAGTGTGCCCTGTCCTTAAAGATTATGTCACAATGGAAAAACGTTGTGGTTTAAGAGCTGCAGTGAGAGTGATAAATGATAATTAGTGAGTGCTGTAGTATATCAAGGTTGTTTTGCCCTGTCGTTAAAGATTCTGTCACACAGGAAACAATTTGTGGTTTATTAAATGATAAAACCATTTGCAATGTGATAATTGTGATTATGTTTATGAGCTGCAGTGATAGTAATAAATAATTATTAGTGTATGCTGTTGTATATCCAGACTCTTATGTCCCATCCTGCATTGACCCTCTTTCTCATGATGAAGTTATACGTTTCATAAAATAAATACTATGTAGAGATACCATACACAATATCATAGTGTGAATGGCTTATAGTAGTGATATGTGGTATGTACATAAGTATTATATCCTTTTTTCTTGACTTTTCCTGCTTAAGCCCTCTTTCACTCTGGGGAAGATATTAAATATGATAAATTCAGAACCCTGGAGAGATACCAATAGCAATATGTTTGTGTGAATGGATCAAGTGGTAAGTGGTTTGTGCATAATCATCTTGACCACCTTCCTCAACCTGACCTGCTTAAACACCTTTTCACACTGGGCAAAGTTGGTTGTTATATTCTGTAGGGATATAATGTGTTATATGATATTGTGAATGAGCTTTATCTACGATAAGTGCAGGGACCCGTTTCACAAAGCCTTTTTTCACTGACAAATGACAAAAATCAGTGACAAATCTGCTGATAACCAATCAGAAGCAAGGATTTCACTAGCTTATAACAAAAACTGTCATTTGTCACTGATGACAAGTTTTGTGAAATGGGGCCAAGGTGTACATTTTGGTTATATGTTTAAATGGGGATTTTAAATCGTCTTCAAAAAGAAGTGAATAGACATGATGAAGATTCAGCATGTAGACCTGTTTGATCGTATAGGGCCCTGCCAAGCACAAGAGGTATACTCAGTGTTGGTGAAATTGAATGTTATCAATGTAAGGCTTCTACATTACTACTTAAAGGGATCCGTAACTTTGTCTCAGATTCTGAAACAAAATCCTGGATTTAGCTCATGCTGCAATAATAATTATAAACCTTTAGGTCAGTCAGGAACCCCATGAATTTTACAAGCTGATCGCCTGTCTGATTATCAAGATATTTATGATTGGAAATCAAAACCAAATTTTGCGTTTTCCTAACGGTTTTCATAACACTACAGTCTATTGGGGAAAATGAGTATGGTAAAACTGGTCACTCAATGATTTTTACTTTTTTGAGGCACTTCATGATCATTTTGAAGTGCAATTTGTTTAGGGCTTCAGTATTACACCATATCACAGACGCTGATAACACGTAGGGCCATGCATCTCAGATTTGGAATTGTTAAACAATGCCTTTAAACAGCACCTGCATTGCCATGCGGATGGTCAATGTTTTAAGAACTGATATATAAGATTCTAATATCACGACCAACCTATCTATACATAGTTTATATTTCACTTATGTGAATGGGTACAAAATCTAACACCTTTTGCTCTTGAGGTCAAGTGGTAGCCCTTGAAGGCCTGAACTGAAAAATGACCTTTCAGAAATGCTAATCCCCTAGAGTATTTGGCTCTTAGACCCTATTCTCACTCATTTCCTTGACCGGTCTATGCTAGACTGATACAGGAGACCACTCTAGAGGTAGGGTTCATTTGTCTTCACACTTATCACAATGTTTTACCCTATGGAGACCCATGATGGCATAGCAACAGGAATGGTCCCTTTTTTCCTTTTATCCTCTGTTCTCTTCTATCTTTCCATTTGCTATTCATTCTCTTTACCTTTCTGTCATCTTCTTTTTCTATCTTGTCCTATATATGTTATTCTTTGTTTTTATGTTTTATCGTTTTCTCTTTCTGAATTTCCTTCTGCTTTGTTTTCCTTCGATCATAACCTTGTCCCTATTACCCTATTATCCTCTTCTCTTCTTTTCATTATGTTATTCTTGATCTTTATAATTTTTTCTTTTTCTCTTTTCTGTCTTTCCTTATATCATTTTTTGGTTTCATCCTTCCATAATTTTTTCTTTTTAATTCTTTCTCCTCGTCTACCTTTCGCACGGCTGTTAGTTTACTTTACCCTTCCTTCATCTGTATTTTCTTTCCGTATGTTATTCTTTGTTTTTTCCTCCTTTCATCTTCTCTTCTTTTTATTATGTTATGGTTTATCTTTATTATTATTCTTTTTCACTTTTTTTCCCTTTCCTTTTGTTGTCCTTTGTTTCCCCTCTCATCTCTTCTTTTTAAATGTTTTACTAGTACTGTGTATTTCCTTTTTTCCCGACCGTCATCTTCCATTTCTACCTCTTCCCATATGTTTTAGTCTTTCTTCCAAAACTCATTACTTTCCCACGAAAACACACTGCAGGTTGGAGTGGTTTGGACCGGTCCAGAAGTATACCGGTACTTCCTGGCAGGGTTGGGTCTTCACAACGTAGACCGGTCCAGGAAGTGAGTGAGAATGGGGTCTTAAAGTCTTATATATAATGCAAGAAAATAAGTTTTCTATCTTGTTCAGCATTTTTTTAACACAGGCCATAGCACGAAACGATTGTAGCCAGTCAGTGTGGAAGAAACACTAAGAAATTTGCATATTACATTAGTTTTGTATGATTTCTCAACAGTGTTTACTTTACTGATTACCTTTCCCTAATTCAGGTGATCTTTAAAAAATAGTCATCCTTTAAATTTTAATGAAGCAAAAAGTCCCCAAATGAAAACAAGTTGATCCAAGTGCAGTCACATAATGAAGTGCTCAGTCTAATCATCATTTGCCAGGATAATATGCTTCATACTGCTTCAAAGATTGTTACGCAGTCATAAGTCAATTAATTATAGGATTGAACCCTGTACTTGATCAAAACACTAACCCTTAACTTTATCTTACCTAAAACCATCACAAATCAAACCCAAAGCGTGGTATTGTTGAAAGCGGACTAACTTTAGTCCATGGTTTAATCCTCCGACTAAGTATGGAATGCCAAGTGTCCATATGAATATATTTTGAATAATTTGATATGTCCCTAAATTACCATAACATAATTATTTCATAGTTATATTGTTGTTTATTAATTATACATTTTATTTTAAGTTAGTGACAGATTAAATTATTCAAAAACATATTCATATGGACACTTGGCATTCTATACCTAGTCGGAGGATTAAACCATGGACTAAAGTTAGTCCGCTTGGAGAAAACCACCCCAAATGTATATTCTCGAAATACAGCCTGGAACGACTGATTGCCATTATCATGGATCTATTGATGTATTGGGATAGAACATAATGATTGAATGTACGTATGAATCCACGGAGCCACAACTCCAGCAGGTGTATTGTATGAATCCTTTCTTATGAAATTGTATTTAATCAATTTTTCTGACAATGCATCATTTCCCTAGCACCATTGATACTACTATTGATGCAATGTATACTGTCATGTAACTCGTCTTTCTATTCATGTACTTATTGATGAAATCATACTAATGTTATTGGATTATATTTCTCATATCACTTTTAATATGGAACTGAAGTCCTTTTATCTCATGTTTTATTATGTTAGCTCCTTGAATGCTTGTGTAGAATTTTAAAGAGAAAGTTTATTACTGGTCATTGCTTACGTTGTGAAAAAAGCTGTTAATATGATTATGTAGTACATGAGAATTGATGTATACTGTGTGGTTTTGGAATTAAAAAAAAAAGGAAAGAAAAAAAGAAGGCTCAATCCTACTGACAATTAAATGCACTCATAATTCTCACATAAATAGGGATATATGAAACTACGCCCACCTGTGGCTGATTGCCAAGATAGTTTGGTCCAAACTTTCAGTTATTTCTCATCATTTTTCAAATATAGAGGCATTTGAAGAGCAGTCCTTTGTCATATGACATTTTGAGTATGATATGCTTCTAGACTGATATTGAAGGAATGAGAAAGCTCCACATTTTATTTTTGATCTTTACCAGATCTTAACTTTCTCTTATTAATAATGATAATAATACTGGTTTCTTACACAGTGCATTACCATTAACTCACGAACGCTTACAGTAGTAATTTTACCCTGTTTACTGGATTCAGTGACTACACTGCACATTATAGTACACATGCCCCACTCCCTAAGAAGCCAGTCATCTTTTTATGGGCGCGCACATGCTAATCCAAACATAATGGCGTCCACATCCTATACCGGGTATCCAGTTAAGACCTGGGTGGAGAGGAACAATGTAAAAAAAATGCCTTGCTCAAGTGCTGTGCCAGGGCTCGAACCCATGACCTTTGCATTTCCAGTCAAGTGATTAAACCACTTGCCTTTGACATCACTTGAAGTCCCGCTATAGTCGCTTAAGCCTCATTCAGGTTAGAAGTGGTAAACTGCAGCTTTTTTGTATAATGAAATCATTGCAATATGCATTACCTTCCGTAACTTAAACAGAGCTTAGTGAACTTCTGTACCTTAAACAGAGCTTAGTGAACTTCTGTACCTTAAACAGAGCTTAGTGAACTTCTGTACCTTAAACAGAGCTTAGTGAACTTCTGTACCTTAAACAGAGCTTAGTGAACTTCTGTACCTTAAACAGAGCTTAGTGAACTTCCGTACCTTAAACAGAGCTTAGTGAACTTCTGTACCTTAAACAGATCTTAGTGAACTTATGTACCTTAAACAGAGCTTAGTGAACTTCTGTACACTAAAACAGAGCTTAGTGAACTTCTGTACCTTAAACAGAGCTTAATGAATATCTGTACATTAAACAGAGCTTAGTGAACTTCTGTACCTTAAACAGATCTTAGTGAACTTCTTTACATTAAACAGAGCTTAATGAACTTCTGTACCTTAAACAGAGCTTAGTAAACTTCTGTACATTAAACAGAGCTTAGTGAATATGTCTAGCACCTTTGTTACTGCTCAGTTGCAATTCATCTACATATCAAGAATCTGTGGCATTTCACTGCTTCATATCTGAATGAGCCTGTAGGGAACACCATTACTTCCTCACTATGGATAGTTCTTACATGTATGCACTGAACATTATTGATGTTAAGATAACTGCACAACTCATTTATGCATAATCACCTATGATGTGTAAAAGGGGTTGTGCACAACTCATTCACAATGTAGAGTACTGCAGTTTTGGCCATGGGAACAGTACAGTGGACATTGCCATAACCTCCCGACATTTACTTTGGATGGGTAGTGTGTATTTGTACAAGAACTGACCCATGGTCTTCTAGTCATACTCTGTCATCTAAATTTCATATCGAGGGTTAAGAGACTGCTCTGGAGTGCTCTTATCATTTCTATCTTGCTCTGATTTCTTCTCATTTTCCCTGTTGTGGTAGCATCATAGTTGTCTTTGTTTCCTTCTTTACCACGACATCACCTGGAACTTCTCATATATATATTCATTATTCTCATCATCATCATCATCATCATTGTAATCATCAATATCATCATTATCATTATCATTACGGTTTTCATCATCATTGTTGTCATGAATAATGTCTTTACAATGGTCGATAATGATTACCGTTTCATTCTCACCATCATCATCATCACGACTATCATTGTCGTTATCATTATCATCATCATCATCATCATCATCATCATCATCAGCAACATAATCGCATCATCATCATCATTACTTTCATCAAGGGCCCTGCAATCATATTATTAACCTTGCTTTTAATAGCCAAGCTACCATGATATGGTGCTCAAGCATTCAAGAAATGTCTTCCTTATAAGGTACCCATTTACTTCACCTGGGTAGAGAGTGACAAATATGGATTAATGCCACATGTCAGCATGGATTTGTTTTCTTCCACAATAAGTTACCTTTTTTTTTGGGGGTATTTTTACTTATCCGTGTTATGTATAATGTATGCTCCAAAACAATTAATCAAATATATTACTGGAACTTTGTCTCACAAAGCCATCACAGGCTTTTGTAAAGGTTCTCCTTTTTCATTTTATAAAAATGTGGAGTTAGCATTTTGTATACATTGTCAATGATATTGATTACTCTGTATTTTCATTGTTCTGTTGTATAATAATAATAATTATTAAACATGTTTATATAGCGCATAACACATAGGCAAAATTGCATGTCTCTATGCACTTTAAGAAAGAAAAGAAATGTATGAATGTATATTTGCTTTTAATGTATTTTTATAAAATGAAATAAATAAACAATTGATTGATGATGATGGATCTGCCACTACAGGTATATTTTTGATCATTTCCCTTAGGGGTTTCTTTAAATACAAGTCTAGCTGCTGTTGTTTCTGAGGCAGGTTATGGTACCAAGTCTGAACAAAGGTTAAGATGAAGAAACCCTTCACTTTCATTCTATGTTACCATGGTAACAACCATGATGCTCATTTTAAAGGTTGCATACTTTATACTTGGACACAACAGTTAATGAAAGGTGATAGTGATGAGAAATTACAACAAAATCTTACGATATCGTCAGCTGCCTGCCTTCTTGCAGACAACTGACAATATTCAATTAACTTATCAGGTAGTGCTTCAATGATGTATTCATGTTCATTTGTGGAGTTTGATTCATATTTTATTTCATTTAATTTCATTTGGTATCCATTTCACAAACCATGATAAAAAAAATTGTATAAATATAACATATATATAAATCTGATGGTATAAAAAGTACAAAATTGCAGAAAACAGTAAAGTAATACACAGAAATATTGATGAAAGAAAAATTGAGGGGATAATAATATTGCATTCTACAATAAAATATTTTTTTAGAAATACCTAGAAAGGACTAGAGGCCTGTGGGCAAGCTAGCCCATGTAAGAATAGATGTTAGGTGTTTTTTCTTCAAGAATACAATTAAGGTTGGGGCATTGAAATAAAGAAGGAGAGTGGAGACGTAAACATGCTAGAAATTTAACATGATATACTTGAGCTGACATTGGCTTAGTCAATGTTCTTTTGCAAGTACCCACTACTCTTAATGCAGTGGAGGTGTCGTGGCTCATCCTTTGACTCTCAATCCAAGGGTCGAGGGTTTGAATCTCAGCCTGGCACTAACATCATTTGGCAAGACAATAGTCCACATTTGCCACTCTCCACCCTGGTGTAAATGGGTACCTGGCATCGCTGGGGTAATGATAATT
>CP137681.1:11874646-12063555 GCA_037976565.1 Mesocentrotus franciscanus | reverse complement strand
CTACAAAGGAGGGTTACAAATTTGGAGTACTGTACTTATAGAAATGTGTCTTGAATGCAAGACCTTTAGAAAGCTAGTCTTAATCAATAACGGTGCTCTTAATGGTTCCAAGAAGGGATGTCCATTTTGCTCTTTGATCACCTGCACAGAGATTTCATGGTATGAATGGTCATGATAAAGATGCTAAGTGATAAGTAGTGTGTACATTAGTATATCCAGTTTCCTGTGCCCCTGTCCTACTGTAGTCCCACTTCACACAGGGGAAACTTAACGTTTTATGAAACGCTACAACCTGGCGCAATGTGATAAAGTGAATGAGCTGTAGTAAGAGTGATAAATGGGAATAAGTGTGCCCTGTCCTTAAAGATTATGTCACAATGGAAAAACGTTGTGGTTTAAGAGCTGCAGTGAGAGTGATAAATGATAATTAGTGAGTGCTGTAGTATATCAAGGTTGTTTTGCCCTGTCGTTAAAGATTCTGTCACACAGGAAACAATTTGTGGTTTATTAAATGATAAAACCATTTGCAATGTGATAATTGTGATTATGTTTATGAGCTGCAGTGATAGTAATAAATAATTATTAGTGTATGCTGTTGTATATCCAGACTCTTATGTCCCATCCTGCATTGACCCTCTTTCTCATGATGAAGTTATACGTTTCATAAAATAAATACTATGTAGAGATACCATACACAATATCATAGTGTGAATGGCTTATAGTAGTGATATGTGGTATGTACATAAGTATTATATCCTTTTTTCTTGACTTTTCCTGCTTAAGCCCTCTTTCACTCTGGGGAAGATATTAAATATGATAAATTCAGAACCCTGGAGAGATACCAATAGCAATATGTTTGTGTGAATGGATCAAGTGGTAAGTGGTTTGTGCATAATCATCTTGACCACCTTCCTCAACCTGACCTGCTTAAACACCTTTTCACACTGGGCAAAGTTGGTTGTTATATTCTGTAGGGATATAATGTGTTATATGATATTGTGAATGAGCTTTATCTACGATAAGTGCAGGGACCCGTTTCACAAAGCCTTTTTTCACTGACAAATGACAAAAATCAGTGACAAATCTGCTGATAACCAATCAGAAGCAAGGATTTCACTAGCTTATAACAAAAACTGTCATTTGTCACTGATGACAAGTTTTGTGAAATGGGGCCAAGGTGTACATTTTGGTTATATGTTTAAATGGGGATTTTAAATCGTCTTCAAAAAGAAGTGAATAGACATGATGAAGATTCAGCATGTAGACCTGTTTGATCGTATAGGGCCCTGCCAAGCACAAGAGGTATACTCAGTGTTGGTGAAATTGAATGTTATCAATGTAAGGCTTCTACATTACTACTTAAAGGGATCCGGTAACTTTGTCTCAGATTCTGAAACAAAATCCTGGATTTAGCTCATGCTGCAATAATAATTATAAACCTTTAGGTCAGTCAGGAACCCCATGAATTTTACAAGCTGATCGCCTGTCTGATTATCAAGATATTTATGATTGGAAATCAAAACCAAATTTTGCGTTTTCCTAACGGTTTTCATAACACTACAGTCTATTGGGGAAAATGAGTATGGTAAAACTGGTCACTCAATGATTTTTACTTTTTTGAGGCACTTCATGATCATTTTGAAGTGCAATTTGTTTAGGGCTTCAGTATTACACCATATCACAGACGCTGATAACACGTAGGGCCATGCATCTCAGATTTGGAATTGTTAAACAATGCCTTTAAACAGCACCTGCATTGCCATGCGGATGGTCAATGTTTTAAGAACTGATATATAAGATTCTAATATCACGACCAACCTATCTATACATAGTTTATATTTCACTTATGTGAATGGGTACAAAATCTAACACCTTTTGCTCTCGAGGTCAAGTGGTAGCCCTTGAAGGCCTAAACTGAAAAATGACCTTTCAGAAATGCTAATCCCTAGAGTATTTGGCTCTTAGACCCTATTCTCACTCATTTCCTTGACCGGTCTATGCTAGACTGATACAGGAGACCACTCTAGAGGTAGGGTTCATTTGTCTTCACACTTATCACAATGTTTTACCCTATGGAGACCCATGATGGCATAGCAACAGGAATGGTCCCTTTTTCTTTTATCCTCTGTTCTCTTCTATCTTTCCATTTGCTATTCATTCTCTTTACCTTTCTATCATCTTCTGTTTCTATCTTGTCCTATATATGTTATTCTTTGTTTTTATGTTTTATCGTTTTCTCTTTCTGAATTTCCTTCTGCTTTGTTTTCCTTCGATCATAACCTTGTCCCTATTACCCTATTATCCTCTTCTCTTCTTTTCATTATGTTATTCTTGATCTTTATAATTTTTTCTTTTTCTCTTTTCTGTCTTTCCTTATATCATTTTTTGGTTTCATCCTTCCATAATTTTTTCTTTTTAATTCTTTCTCCTACCTCTCTTCCCACGGCTGTTAGTTTACTTTACCCTTCCTTCATCTGTATTTTCTTTCTGTATGTTATTCTTTGTTTTTTCCTCCTTTCATCTTCTCTTCTTTTATTATGTTATGGTTTATCTTTATTATTATTCTTTTTCACTTTTTTTCCCTTTCCTTTTGTTGTCCTTTGTTTCCCCTCTCATCTCTTCTTTTTAAATGTTTTACTAGTACTGTGTATTTCCTTTTTTCCCGACCGTCATCTTCCATTTCTACCTCTTCCCATATGTTTTAGTCTTTCTTCCAAAACTCATTACTTTCCCACGAAAACACACTGCAGGTTGGAGTGGTTTGGACCGGTCCAGAAGTATACCGGTACTTCCTGGCAGGGTTGGGTCTTCACAACGTAGACCGGTCCAGGAAGTGAGTGAGAATGGGGTCTTAAAGTCTTATATATAATGCAAGAAAATAAGTTTTCTATCTTGTTCAGCATTTTTTTAACACAGGCCATAGCACGAAACGATTGTAGCCAGTCAGTGTGGAAGAAACACTAAGAAATTTGCATATTACATTAGTTTTGTATGATTTCTCAACAGTGTTTACTTTACTGATTACCTTTCCCTAATTCAGGTGATCTTTAAAAAATAGTCATCCTTTAAATTTTAATGAAGCAAAAAGTCCCCAAATGAAAACAAGTTGATCCAAGTGCAGTCACATAATGAAGTGCTCAGTCTAATCATCATTTGCCAGGATAATATGCTTCATACTGCTTCAAAGATTGTTACGCAGTCATAAGTCAATTAATTATAGGATTGAACCCTGTACTTGATCAAAACACTAACCCTTAACTTTATCTTACCTAAAACCATCACAAATCAAACCCAAAGGGTGGTATTGTTGAAAGCGGACTAACTTTAGTCCATGGTTTAATCCTCCGACTAAGTATGGAATGCCAAGTGTCCATATGAATATATTTTTGAATAATTTGATATGTCCCTAAATTACCATAACATAATTATTTCATAGTTATATTGTTGTTTATTAATTATACATTTTATTTTAAGTTAGTGACAGATTAAATTATTCAAAAACATATTCATATGGACACTTGGCATTCTATACCTAGTCGGAGGATTAAACCATGGACTAAAGTTAGTCCGCTTTGGAGAAAACCACCCCAAATGTATATTCTCGAAATACAGCCTGGAACGACTGATTGCCATTATCATGGATCTATTGATGTATTGGGATAGAACATAATGATTGAATGTACGTATGAATCCACGGAGCCACAACTCCAGCAGGTGTATTGTATGAATCCTTTCTTATGAAATTGTATTTAATCAATTTTTCTGACAATGCATCATTTCCCTAGCACCATTGATACTACTATTGATGCAATGTATACTGTCATGTAATTCGTCTTTCTATTCATGTACTTATTGATGAAATCATACTAATGTTATTGGATTATATTTCTCATATCACTTTTAATATGGAACTGAAGTCCTTTTATCTCATGTTTTATTATGTTAGCTCCTTGAATGCTTGTGTAGAATTTTAAAGAGAAAGTTTATTACTGGTCATTGCTTACGTTGTGAAAAAAGCTGTTAATATGATTATGTAGTACATGAGAATTGATGTATACTGTGTGGTTTTGGAATTAAAAAAAAAAGGAAAGAAAAAAAGAAGGCTCAATCCTACTGACAATTAAATGCACTCATAATTCTCACATAAATAGGGATATATGAAACTACGCCCACCTGTGGCTGATTGCCAAGATAGTTTGGTCCAAACTTTCAGTTATTTCTCATCATTTTTCAAATATAGAGGCATTTGAAGAGCAGTCCTTTGTCATATGACATTTTGATATGTATGATATTGAAGGAATGAGAAAGCTCCACATTTTATTTTTGATCTTTACCAGATCTTAACTTTCTCTTATTAATAATGATAATAATACTGGTTTCTTACACAGTGCATTACCATTAACTCACGAAAGCGCTTACAGTAGTAATTTTACCCTGTTTACTGGATTCAGTGACTACACTGCACATTATAGTACACATGCCCCACTCCCTAAGAAGCCAGTCATCTTTTTATGGGCGCGCACATGCTAATCCAAACATAATGGCGTCCACATCCTATACCGGGTATCCAGTTAAGACCTGGGTGGAGAGGAACAATGTAAAAAAAATGCCTTGCTCAAGTGCTGTGCCAGGGCTCGAACCCATGACCTTTGCATTTCCAGTCAAGTGATTAAACCACTTGCCTTTGACATCACTTGAAGTCCCGCTATAGTCGCTTAAGCCTCATTCAGGTTAGAAGTGGTAAACTGCAGCTTTTTTGTATAATGAAATCATTGCAATATGCATTACCTTCCGTAACTTAAACAGAGCTTAGTGAACTTCTGTACCTTAAACAGAGCTTAGTGAACTTCTGTACCTTAAACAGAGCTTAGTGAACTTCTGTACCTTAAACAGAGCTTAGTGAACTTCTGTACCTTAAACAGAGCTTAGTGAACTTCTGTACCTTAAACAGAGCTTAGTGAACTTCCGTACCTTAAACAGAGCTTAGTGAACTTCTGTACCTTAAACAGATCTTAGTGAACTTATGTACCTTAAACAGAGCTTAGTGAACTTCTGTAAACAGACTTAGTGAACTTCTAAAACAGAGCTTAGTGAACTTCTGTACCTTAAACAGAGCTTAATGAACTTCTGTACATTAAACAGAGCTTAGTGAACTTCTGTACCTTAAACAGATCTTAGTGAACTTCTTTACATTAAACAGAGCTTAATGAACTTCTGTACCTTAAACAGAGCTTAGTAAACTTCTGTACATTAAACAGAGCTTAGTGAATATGTCTAGCACCTTTGTTACTGCTCAGTTGCAATTCATCTACATATCAAGAATCTGTGGCATTTCACTGCTTCATATCTGAATGAGCCTGTAGGGAACACCATTACTTCCTCACTATGGATAGTTCTTACATGTATGCACTGAACATTATTGATGTTAAGATAACTGCACAACTCATTTATGCGTAATCGCCTATACTGTGTAAAAGGGGTTGTGCACAACTCATTCACAATGTAGAGTACTGCAGTTTTGGCCATGGGAACAGTACAGTGGACATTGCCATAACCTCCCGACATTTACTTTGGATGGGTAGTGTGTATTTGTACAAGAACTGACCCATGGTCTTCTAGTCATACTCTGTCATCTAAATTTCATATCGAGGGTTAAGAGACTGCTCTGGAGTGCTCTTATCATTTCTATCTTGCTCTGATTTCTTCTCATTTTCCCTGTTGTGGTAGCATCATAGTTGTCTTTGTTTCCTTCTTTACCACGACATCACCTGGAACTTCTCATATATATATTCATTATTCTCATCATCATCATCATCATCATTGTAATCATCAATATCATCATTATCATTATCATTACGGTTTTCATCATCATTGTTGTCATGAATAATGTCTTTACAATGGTCGATAATGATTACCGTTTCATTCTCACCATCATCATCATCACGACTATCATTGTCGTTATCATTATCATCATCATCATCATCATCATCATCATCATCATCAGCGGCAACATAATCGTCATCATCGTCATCATTACTTTCATCAAGGGCCCTGCAATCATATTATTAACCTTGCTTTTAATAGCCAAGCTACCATGATATGGTGCTCAAGCATTCAAGAAATGTCTTCCTTATAAGGTACCCATTTACTTCACCTGGGTAGAGAGTGACAAATAAGGATTAATGCCACATGTCAGCATGGATTTGTTTTCTTCCACGATAAGTTACCTTTTTTTTGGGGGGGGGGTATTTTTACTTATCCGTGTTATGTATAATGTATGCTCCAAAACAATTAATCAAATATATTACTGGGAGCTTTGTCTCACAAAGCCATCACAGGCTTTTGTAAAGGTTCTCCTTTTTCATTTTATAAAAAATGTGGAGTTAGCATTTTGTATACATTGTCAATGATATTGATTACTCTGTATTTTCATTGTTCTGTTGTATAATAATAATAATTATTAAACATGTTTATATAGCGCATAACACATAGGCAAAATTGCATGTCTCTATGCACTTTAAGAAAGAAAAGAAATGTATGAATGTATATTTGCTTTTAATGTATTTTTATAAAATGAAATAAATAAACAATTGATTGATGATGATGGATCTGCCACTACAGGTATATTTTTTGATCATTCCCTTAGGGGTTTCTTTAAATACAAGTCTAGCTGCTGTTGTTTCTGAGGCAGGTTATGGTACCAAGTCTGAACAAAGGTTAAGATGAAGAAACCCTTCACTTTCATTCTATGTTACCATGGTAACAACCATGATGCTCATTTTAAAGGTTGCATACTTTATACTTGGACACAACAGTTAATGAAAGGTGATAGTGATGAGAAATTACAACAAAATCTTACGATATCGTCAGCTGCCTGCCTTCTTGCAGACAACTGACAATATTCAATTAACTTATCAGGTAGTGCTTCAATGATGTATTCATGTTCATTTGTGGAGTTTGATTCATATTTTATTTCATTTAATTTCATTTGGTATCCATTTCACAAACCATGATAAAAAACATTGTATAAATATAACATATATATAAATCTGATGGTATAAAAAGTACAAAATTGCAGAAAACAATAAAGTAATACACAGAAATATTGATGAAAGAAAAATTGAGGGGATAATAATATTGCATTCTACAATAAAATATTTTTTTAGAAATACCTAGAAAGGACTAGAGGCCTGTGGGCAAGCTAGCCCATGTAAGAATAGATGTTAGGTGTTTTTTCTTCAAGAATACAATTAAGGTTGGGGCATTGAAATAAAGAAGGAGAGTGGAGACGTAAACATGCTAGAAATTTAACATGTTATACTTGAGCTGACATTGGCTTAGTCAATGTTCTTTTGCAAGTGCCCACTACTCTCTTAATGCAGTGGAGGTGTTGTGGCTCATCCTTTGACTCTCAATCCAAGGGTCAAGGGTTTGAATCTCAGCCTGGCACTAACATCATTTGGCAAGACAATAGTCCACATTTGCCACTCTCCACCCTGGTGTAAATGGGTACCTGGCATCGCTGGGGTAATGATAATTGCAGGGCCTGTATGAAGAACAGCATTCAAGCTGATAAAGCTTCCCTGGGTAAACAAAATTACTACATTACATTACATTACAGGAATAGAAACACACACTACTAGGCGTCATATTAGAGCTCAATTTGTTTTGTTGAATCCACTCAAAATAATAGTGAAGTCTACTCCAAAGTAGTGGTTTGAATGACTTTTGAGAGTGGTTGATGCAACAGAAGTTTAGTATTTGTTTACAACACTTAACTTGATGCTGTCTCCAAAAGAATAGATTTTCAGAATCAGACCCAAACCTAAAAGAAAAACAAAAGAAAGGAAAGGGAAACGAAATGAAATGAAAGGGCATCCTTGATACCATCTGGCTTTTACAGAGAAGAAATGAGACCAGTCTATTTTTCACAATTCAATGTTGTTTTATTTTCATCAATCAATTTTTACGTCTCAAGCTACCCACCATTGATAGTCTCCACTGGCTCTATATTGATTAAGATGTGAATCTATTGTAAACTATTATTTAATATCTGTCATATTGTCTGCCAAAGAACAAGAAAGGAAAAGTCAGACATATCATCATGACTAGAGTGGTAATTTCAAAGAAAATTCCATTAGATATTCCTCATCCATCTCACCAAGTTATTTCTCACATCCCATAATCTAGATCTTTCAACACCTACATGTATTTTAACCCCTACTGTTGCCATTGGTGGCAGATGAATTCTGCTAGAGCTAAATGTCTAACAATTTATTTGCCTTAGAGCGTCTTCATTTATCTCCCAGAAATAGAAACATTTTCTATTTCCTTAGGTTTATCTATGGAGTATATTCTGTGCTCAATAAGTTCATTAACACAACAAAGCATTCTGTGCTGAATTTTTTTTCTTGTATTTTTTCCTCCAAATGTCCAAAGAATTTGAAATTTAATGGCAAAGTAGGGATGTCACTGCTTAAAATGGTGAAGGACGAGCGATGAGTAGGTGATTGGAGCAACAACTTCCATCTTTAATTTACATTAACTTTTCATCTTGCCAAAGTAAACAACAACAAAAACACTCTCTGGTGAATAAACATCATTGCATTTCCGAAATGGCACAGTATATATCAGCTAATCCTGAACTTTGCAGAGTACTTGCGATTGCAGAGGTGCTTGAAATTGAAAGCATTGGTGAACATAGAATGATGTTTGTGCATCATGGATGATGTGTGTATTGATGAAGCATGTATCAACTTATGCCCCATTCAGACTTGTAAAATATATCGTTTTATATACTTAAACTGTATAGCTAACAGAGTAAATTGTTATTTTTCTATACTGAAAGTCAAATAGCAGTAAATAAAGAGGTACTATAGCTTTTTGTCTTGCATTCATCAGAGTAAATGGCAAGAATGAACATAAAGCCCGAAAGACCCAAAACTTGAGTACGCCTTTTTTTACTGCTATTCTTTTATTTTGTAGTACCAATCATCTCATCTCTATGTTCATAACGTTGATAAGGAGAGCAGAGTGTTGAGCATCTTTCCAACAGTACTTGAATATAGAATCAGGGTCTATGGCCTGTATAAATATTGTATCAAACAAAAACACGTAAGTGGGCAGAGCATATCATAAGTATGTGCTCATTATGTGACCGGCTACCTCTGATTCCATGACATAATATGTCATGCTAGGCATACATGTATGGTATAAAGTGACCTCACGAAAACTTGTTTCTTTATGTGAAATTCCTTTAACCTATATCCCACCGCTGCCACCAGTTTAAACTAATAAAAATATGGTAACCTCTCACCAATATATCTCTATAATACCAATCATCCGCAAACCACTGCCAAACTCAAATCAATCCTCTCTCCTAAGTCTTCAACATAAAAGTAGCAGAGCCCCAAATCAATAAATATTGCATATGCAATACTTTGATTTTCAACACAACTTTCTTTATACAAATTTTGTCTAAATTTCATTTGTGTGAATGCCCTGTAAAAAGAAAACGACAGAGTGCTCTTGATCTGTGAAGTGTGTTTGATAATGAGACGTCCATCTATCTTGAGTCTTGTACCAACACAGAATTGTCACACGTTTAATAAACATGAAAAAGTGAAGGAGTCCTGTTTGAAAAGGTTAAAGCTGTCTAGGTTTGTAAACAGTTAGATAAGGGTTGTTGGGAGCGGGTATGTGATGTCGAAGGTGACGTGAATGTATGTGTTAGAACAAGAGGCTGAGTGATATGGTAAGAGGTGCACGATGAGAGAGAGAAGGAGGGAGGGAGGGAGGAGAGAGAGAGAGAGAGAGAGAAAGAGAGAGAGAGATTAAGAAAGACAGAGAGAGATTAAGAAAGACAGGGAAATGACGCATGTAGGGAGAGAGAGAGAGAGAGAGAGATTAAGAAAGACAGGGAAAAGAAGCATGTAGGGAGAGAGAGAGAGAGATTAAGAAAGACAGGGAAACGAAGCATGTAGGGAGAGAGAGAGAGAGAGAGAGATTAAGAAAGACAGGGAAAAGAAGCATGTAGGGAGAGAGAGAGAGAGAGAGAGATTAAGAAAGACGGAAAAGAAGCATGTAGGGAGAGAGAGAGAGAGAGAGAGAGAGAGAGAGAGATTAAGAAAGACAGGGAAAAGAAGCATGTGTGAGGGGTGTTCAATAAGGTCATAGCCCGACTATGAAGGAGCAGGTGACATAATTATGTTATTATGATGAGAATGTTCTACTTTATTTGATATTCACCCTCCCGCACCTCACAATTAACACTCAAATAATCAAAACAGAAAAAAGTATTATTAGTTTTACCAATGACTGTGGTGGTATATTGAATCTCCCATTCTCCAACTGATAACGAATGCGCATGGGTCCCGGGTATACATTTCCATAATCATGAATATGTATATGATCAACAATCGTTTAAGATTCGTAACAATTTCTTAGGATTATTTCATCTTTCCCAATACAGGTGACAAGAGTTAAGTTCATCAGCAACACCTAACATAGCTATTAGAGCAGCCATTCAAATTTGAGTACCTGGGACTTTAATTTTTTTAATTAATATGTCAACGAATGTTGTTCAGCCATGTACAGTCATCAGTTTCATGTTGCTCCAGTATACAAATGATGCGCAGGTTTGAGTGGGTTGGTAGGAATTGTGTGCACAAGGTAATTTTGGGAATGGTATTAAGTTAAATTTCATTTTCTTTTAATTCCAATAAAAGCATCCATTAACATAGGTCATAACAAAAAAAAGGCCAGTTAATCCAATTTGAACGGCTGGGCGGTGTTTCACAAAGACTAAGATCGACTTTAAGTTGGACTTAAGTATAACAGGCCGTTCATGCCACTGTTTGCTTTCACCATTTACTGGCATTTGTCTTTCAAGGGACGTACAAATCGTGGTCTCAAATCTACAGAGTTTACATTTTTGATAGTTCATTATTGAAGGAAAAATATTATCTAAAGATTATAATTTAGAGACCAATGGGGATAGCAACCAATGGCATGAATGGCCCGCCATACTTAAGTCCAACTTAAAGTCGATCTTAGTCTTTGTGAAACACCCCCCTGCTCTAATACCTAGGTGGTGGTGGTGCAGAACTTAAATCTTAATTGTCACCTAGCTGTAATGGAAACTATGAAATATTCATAAGACATAATTATGTCACCAAATACCGGCTCTTTCATAGTTGGGCTATGAACTTATTGAACGCCCCTCATATGTTCAATATGTTGATAGGAAACAAAAGTGATAAAGCGTGGTTTAGGTGAGAAACACTCTCAGATTGCAAAATGTTTGAATCAGATGGAATCTTTGTAATTAGGAAAAGTTGCCTGCTTCGGAAACAGCTATCATAAATAATTCACAATTTTTTTGTGAAGAAAAGATATTGGAGACTTATAGAATTAAAGCCCCTCTGCACTAGTTTGGCCAGGAGGGATTAGAGGGATTAGCGTGGTCACTGACAGGTGGTTATCTCATCAACTCAGCTGTCAATTAACATGAGAAAAAGAGGATCATGGGGGACCAACAGGCACCACTTAGGCATTGTTTTCTATATAGAGGGAGCAAGTAGCTACAAGTAGTACAGTAGGGCTTTAAAGAAGTGATCTTTTAGGTTTTGCAAGGTTGAACAATGGGTCATGGTCTTTGGGGGAAGGGGGTTTAGCGATGAGTTCGACCTTGACATGTATCCTTATTTCTCTACCTGTTCTTTCCACGACCCGATCCCGTTTTTGTTCCCTGCTCAACTGGTACAGGAAATATTCCTGGTGGTCTTCTTCAGTTGTGAGTACATGGTTCGGCTCTGGTCAGCAGGCTGCAGGCAGCAATACCAAGGACTCAGAGGGCGTCTCAGATTCGCAAGAAAACCAATTCTTATTATAGGTGAGTCACTTTCTTTTTCCTTAAAGGTATAGACCAGTTCTGGTCATGCTATTGCATTGTGAAAGAATCGTTGTGAAATCGATCAGAAAAGGTTGATCATCTAGCATATACATGTAAATATTGGTGTGTACTGCAAGGTTCTGGAATCATCAAAATGATAAGAAATTTGGGCCAGTCTTGGTAAAATTACAAGCACTGTACAAAGAAAGATGTATATGGGACTATATACGTGATCGCGATATTTATCCAGTCCGGATCGATATGATAATTTACCAAATATATCAATTAGCAGCGGTTTCCTGGCAAAATTTGTATCATCATGTATTAGTCAAAACATATTCTTTCACATGATTGGTAATAAGAGCTTCCATTTTATTTTTTTGAGAGGGGGGCGTTTCCAAAAGTGGTCTATACCTTTAACATTAAAGTGACATTGATACTTGATGTGATAATTAACTGCCTTGAAAAGTACCACTACTGCAAAAGAAAACAACCTGTAGGCAGAGCGTGCCACACATTTCTTTTACCTTACAGTACAAAGATGAGAGAGTCATTTATAGGATCCTTTGTGAAATGCTGCTTATTTTTTACATTCCAATTCGCCAATTCTTTACATGTTTTTTTTTTAAAGGTGGTTTTACCAAGTTGTTTGTTAACAAGGCTTCAGAGCTTTGTTCAATTCTGGCATTTTCGAGAGAAACCATGAACACCCTTTTCGCTTCTTGCAGGCAATTTAGTTGTTGTGCTATATATTCTGTTCTATTTAATAAAGAACTTGTTACTCAATACTAGAATTGATGCAATATACTTTTGAAAGTCTTGTAAGCTCACATTGTGTCATTTACAATAGTATCATCCAGAGCAAAAGCCAGTAGAAATCAATAATCTGTGTATGAAATTGGACCGTAGAAGTGGAGGAGAAAAATGGACATTAGTTCACAACAGACATCATTATTCATTATTATACTGCATGTATTGAGATTCAATTCTCTACCCTTGGAAGGGTTCAAATGGACATGGTGCATTGCGTAAAGATGATCGACAGCCGGAGAGAGAATGCCCAATGAGAATAATTACAGTAATGGGAGTGATTATCATGCCACAAAATGGCAAGGCCGTCTTTCTGCATTATCAATATTTATTTTCCCAAATGATGATGGCCGGGCTGTCCTCTGCAATGTAAATGGAGAGTGAGGTCAGCTTGTTTTGCCCAAGTCAAATCTTTTTTTAGCAAGTGTTCAATTTTTGTAGTCTCAGAAAGAAAAATAATTTTGTTCAACTCTTTTCTGCCTTTGGTTGACAAATGAACAAAGACTGGATTGCCATTGCCAACATTGTTCACATATCATCAAGAGACTGGTGACTTATTATGTACACGTAGATTTTTTCAATATGAAATCTACAATCTGTATATTTTACACAATGTGAATGAATTGATAAATAAATAGATTAATAATAAAGAAATAAATATTTAAATGAATGAATAATTGAATAAATAGGTAAATAAATAAATAAAATAATGTGAATGAAAAAATGTATTAATAATTAATTAATCAAATAAATAGATTTTTGTAAAAATTTGATGGCACTTTCCTGCATAATGTTGGTTATCTAGATTAGCAATACAGCCCTCCAGCTGCTCCTCGATTTGAGGGATTGCTATGGTACTGACATGAATAAGAAATAGGCAAACACCGACATCAATAAAACAAAATTGAAAAGAAAGTTGGATATCTTAATTGGTTCTTAGCAAATGCAGGTTGCTTGTAATTATCTGCTCCACTGCTTGGTTGGAGTTGTTATGTCATGTGTTTGGAGCAAGAAAGGCATTAAATCCTATACTTTATCCTAGATTTAAAGCCCTTTTGGCTGTTAACACTCAGTGTGGTGTACGTTAGTGACCCTCCCTTTGACACCAATCTGGAATCTAAGGTGTAAGACTTGACGCAGGTGCACAGTCCCTGCCCTCTAATATCTAGCACCATGGCTAGACTTTCCACCAGGCTGCACCATTTTAAAGACTATCTTTGGAGTTAACAATTTTGCAGGATTTTGTATTGGAGATCGTAACACGTGTTTCACAAATTGCTACTGCATCATTGGATGTAGAGTGAAACTTGAAGTATTTAGTTGCTTTGGCTGACTAATAGAACAAATAGTGGACCGACTGCCCAAGTTGACTTTTGTGGCATGAACATGAACAATGTAATTCATAACAACATGAAGGTCCAGGAGCTCAATTTGTAGCATATACAGGTTTGATTATTTGGAATGTCCTTGACAGTAGGCTATGTTCCTCCGTTGGGTATAGGCATTATTTTTGTAGAACAGGGAGTGTGATTGTCAAAGTGATTAAAATATGTGGAAGTAGACAGGAAGTAGCTCTGGGAAGTTATGTGAACCCTGATTTTAGAAAAAGGAAAGAAAGTATTTAAAAAAAAAATCCTATCTTTAATAAATCTCTTTTTACAACACACAGACTTCAAAACAAGAATCATGAACTGTATTGAATATTTATTGCATCACTACTATAATACCTGAGAAGGTAATTATTGAACAATGTGGGAAATAGAAAGGGGAATGGAATAATGTACAGTTCGAATTGAAACATGGCACTGTGAAACATTTTATCTTGTCATATCACTGGAAGGATGAGAGGAGAGGGGAGGAGTTACTTCAATTTCCACCTTTTTAATGGATGATACCTTATATCTTCTTTATAGTAGTACCATCAGTTTCATTTCTTTAAAATTGTATTTCCAAAAATATGGGAGTGATAAACTGGTATATATATTAAAAATGAATTGAATAAAAATCAATCAGAGAATCAGACCATCTTTCCTGGCTCCTTATATCGAAAACTTTTAGCTGATTGAAAAACTCAGGATAACAGAATGTAGACATCGGAAGTAAAGTTTCATATTAATCTTGTCATGCAATCTGTCATTCTTTTGAAAACAATCTTGTTTCAAACCTTCACACCTGCTCTTTTATCAGTTTGTATCTTTGCCATTTGATAAAGAGAATTTGCTACTGGTAATTAATTTGATTTTATGTCTCAACATAGTAACAGAGCAAAACCAACACTTTCTTTATACTTATCTTGTGAAGCAAACATCATCTAGATTCGTGATGGAAGCACATTTAGAGAACATGTACAGGGCATAGTAACAAATTCTTAGACATGGTTACTTTCAAATTGCCAACATTTTTCCTGATTATATTTGCTCTTACATGGTACTTTTAAATTAAATTCTGAATTTTGTTGTTACCTGCAACAGTCATTGTTTTTATTTTTAGAATTCTTCTATGCATCAACATTTTTACCAACACAATTTAAGAGTGTGGTTTTCACCAGGAAAAGTTTATTTTGTATTTTAGTTAATCTACTGGTATTTTCATATTTGCAAAATTTACTAGCTTACTCTAATGGAATGCCTCTCAGTGTGCCGAGAGGCAGAGGATATTGAATCATATCTTTCAACATGAACAGCCGTACTGCTTTTAGCAATGGCCTAACTCCTGAAAGCCACTAATAAGTTGCAATTTAAAATGTGAGCAAATGGAAAAATAGTGATTTATCTAAAAAGATAAGAAAGAAAAGGAGAAGGCGTTCATTGCTTTTAGTAACATTGAATATATTAATAGTTTTTTAGAGTCAACTGTAAGCTCTTGTGAGAGCTATAAGGACTCTTTTCAATCCAATACAATTTATTTTAATTTTGGTTTATTAATAGAAAACAAACAATTCTGTAATCCAAAGACTAATAGTTCATTGTTTACAATGTAAAAGTGTACATCAGGGTCCCTTTCACAATACTTGTCATCAGTGACAAATGACAGTTTTTGTTATAAGCTAGTGAAATCCTTGCTTCTGATTGGTTATCAGCAGATTTGTCACTGATTTTTGTCATTTGTCATTGAAAAAATACTTTGTGAAACGAGTCCCAGATATAGTAATATTAATGGAAAGCTTTAGATAGTTAAAGCATTACCTAGTTACATACATGTATATTAAATATGTCTCCATAAGATTTATATGCTAAAGCCCTTCTGGTCCAATCTAAATGGAATATATTACTGGAAAGCCGGACATCTCTGGTAGTCTTCTCTGGTATTATAAAAATACAGAAAAATACGATAAGAGAGAAGGAATTCTGACTGCTTTTTGGTATTTTAGAAACGACAGATCACAAATCATCTGTTAACTCATGTACTTCAACATAAAAAAGACATCTCTCCAGTTTTGATATATGGAAAATAATGTTTTTTTGATACAATTCAATTTGTGGAAATAAAAAATTATGTTTTTTTTTAACCTAAAACTGTAATGTTAATTACTCTGTTAAAGTTACTATACAAATTTAGATATTTTAATTCTCTTTCATATGACACCAAAATCATGGTGGTTCAAGGTTTCCTTAAAATATTTTTTACAAAATATCTTTTACAAAATGGCCCTCCGATTTAAGGGTGACCGCTACAATTTCTTTTTTATAAACACCTCTGAAATATTGTGTATTATGATAACAAATTTCGAATAAAGAAGGTGTGCTTATTTTGTGAAGTAGAGGCAACCAACTCAAAAACTAAGCTTGGTATTTGACTTTGGCCCTGCGCTTATAGAGTTAGTGCTCTTGTGGCTCCAAACACTCAAAGTAATCTGTTGAGTGTGAACGGGGTCAGTGAGATGATTTTATTTATGGATGTATGATGACAGGTCCCCTGGCCCGTATATTACTTTGCTATTCCCCAAAGTGCCCTTTTTGCACCAGGAAACACATACCGTTGTGTTTGAACACCATTCCCGAATCAATAGTCCCCACATGGGGTCGCAAGAAGAAAAAGAAAAATAACAAAATTTGTCTGACATTTACCCTAGGCTTGAAGTTTATCAAGCGACCGTAATGTTTATATCACATGACAACTTGTTAGATGCTGAGAAAAGAAGACTAGGTTTTTCTCTTGTAGATCCTCATCGATTCCTGTTTTGTTTTTAGTGTAATAAATATGATTATATAAACGCCAATCTTTGCACTTACATGTTATCTATATGTTGTGTGTTTGAAGGGCATTGTTTCTGTGTTAAAGGTAATGCAAAGTTTTGGGAAATTTTGAATTTGGATGGATATTAATTCTTTAAATTTTTGATATATTTGGATGCCCCTGTGGATGTATTATAAGCACTAGAAATTTTAGACCCTAAAACACTTCTGCTTTCGAGCAAATTGAATAATCAAAATTTAACGGTGCTCCCGGTAAATTTCAAATATTTAAATATTAAGTCCATTCCATGGTAGCTGCGACCATGACAATCTCAGAATATGCAGTTCTGATATATAATTTCCAAACGGGAATAGGACATTGGTCGATCGTAGTCAAGAAACATTGTTTTAACGCCAAAGTAATATCAGTCTTGAGAGGGCGCTATACAACATAAAGAGTTTATTATTTACAATTTCATCACTTTTAGACATGATTTCAACCGCGACAACGATCATTGAATATTGTAAAATCGCATATGCTTCCAATATGTTCATTTGAACCAAATCCATGACCCCATACCAAAACTTTGTAATACCTTTAAAATATAATTATGAGCTGAGAGCATGGCAATTTTCAAGCATGTTGTCTTTGTAAAGCTACAAGGTATATTCTTTGATTTCCCCAATATGAATAACTCTCCATTTGTTTTGTTCGGAAGATGCCGTAGATTCCATTCATGCCAGTGAAAATATTTTGTCAATATCCCTATGAAATACAGGTAGACCAATTCATCAAAAGTTGCTTTTTCATCAAATGCTGTGTTTTGTTCATAGCTGTAAACATTATATTCAACATTATAGTATTATATTTTATGAAAAAAGGGAACTTTCATTAAACAATTGTGATGCATTTTAGTAAACTTGGTGGGACTCTATGGGGCATTGTCACTCCTTTTCCGTTCTTCATTGCCCATTCTCGTTTCCAATAAGGTCATTTCGTTAGGTTAGGTCAGGTTTTGTGACATACCAGATTAAAAAAATTAACTGTTTCTCCTATCAACTCCAACATAACTTTCTCATTTATTTTAGCATAAAAAACATATCTGACTTTATTTAGAAGTTCTTGAGCTTCATGGTGTATCAAAACTATGGAGAAATCTGAAGTTAGTGTCAAGTTATATGAATATGATGTCCATGTTCATATGTTTTAAATCATTTGATCTTCTCCCATCCTCACAACTGAGGGTCGTGGGTCATGGATTCATACACCAATGATTTCCACTGTCTCCCCTCTCTCTCTCTCTCTCTCTCTCTCTCTCTCTCTATCTATCTCTATCTATCTATCTTTGTTTTCAAGATTCAAGATTCAAGATTTTATTGTCCATATAGAAATTTGTTTTCCATTGGTTTAACATGTAATATGTGAAACATAAGACAAAAACATGGTGTCGTGTGCTGAAAGCCAGAAGGGCGTCAATACTCTATAAAGAAAAAGTCTATGAGCAGGTACGGTCCTCCGGCTTTCAGCACAAAACATAACAAGACAATTATATGACTTATACATAGCAAGAATTTTAAATAGAATTCTGTGCATTCTGCAAGGGATCTCCCCGTCCACTGTTTGACATCATCTGTCTATCTCCTTCTTTGCCTTCCTCTTGACCTTATCCCATTGATTAGACCCTCAAGAATGTGGATACAGAGATTTTGGGCCCTTAAGATATGTCCAAAATACTGCAGTTTCCACTTTCTCACCAATTCTATAAAACAAAAATTTGCCCAGTTAAAATAGAAAAGTTTTGTTAAACAAGGGTTGAAGATAGGATCAACTAACCAACTGACATAGGCATAGGAATGATTATTGAAGGGCATGACTTATCCATCAAATATAATCTTCCATGATTGACGATGATTTATTCTTACATTTGTAGAAGACACTTGTACCACAGCTCAGAGCTACATAAAATTAATCCCATTTCTTGTCCCAATTTCAAGAAATGACCCAATATACTCTCCATCTCGTGGCATGCATCCCACCAAGCAAGGTATCTACCCTTTTCTCTGCTCTTCCCTCGTCTGATCAATTCATTTTTACTGGGGTCATTGTTATAATATTGACCATGTCGACAAAACGAAACGTATCGACCGCGCTGCACAAATAGCAGTGTTTCGCAGGCTTCGGAAAGCGTGCTTTCCTCCTTCAAACGTGATTGATTGGCGTGGGATCAGTAACAGTATCGCATGGTTGCAAAGTGTCACTCTGGAGAACGAATATACCCTTTTGAGCTGTCGCCCGGGAGGGGCAATATTGATTTTGGTTGCTGGTGAAGTAGGTTGTCTGGATTCCAGGACGTAGAGTGACTATGTATAAGTGTTTTAATGTTGTTTCAAAATGGAAGGGACATTCTGACTTGAAACAATAGATTTGCAATATGAAAATGATCTTGGACCAGTCACCATGCCAGACTGCTTCCAATTGATGTTGTAATGGCATCTTTTGTATGTCATCATATTTTGTTAATTTGATACTTATTGATATTGTTATGCTACTTGGCACACCTTGTTATGGCTACCATTGACTTATTCTCTGTGTTTATTGTCTTCAGCACGGCTTCAAAAACAGAACAGAACTTACCAAGCTGGGGGGTGTTTCACAAAGACTAAGATCGACTTTAAGTTGGACTTAATTATGGCAGGCCGTTCATGCCATTGTTTGCTCTTACCATTTACTGGCATTGGTCTCTGAAAGGACTTATAAATCGTGGTCACAAATCTACGGGATTGACATTTTTTGATAGTTCATTATTGAAGGAAAAAATATTATCTAAAGATCATAATTGAGAGACCAATAGTGAGAGCAATCAGTGGCATGAATGGCCTGCCATAGTTAAGTCCAACTTAAAGTCGATCTTAGTCTTTGTGAAACACTCCCCTGAAGCGATTGATTTTGCGATATGAAAATGATCTT
Organism: Mesocentrotus franciscanus; assembly: GCA_037976565.1. Classification (NCBI taxonomy): domain Eukaryota; kingdom Metazoa; phylum Echinodermata; class Echinoidea; order Camarodonta; family Strongylocentrotidae; genus Mesocentrotus; species Mesocentrotus franciscanus. Next base: position 12,043,709 of record CP137681.1, on the reverse strand, counting down.
GAATCATCCAACCAAGCTCATTCTAAGCTTATTAAGTAATTGATCTTCCAATATGAAAAATGTTCTATAGTCACTCAGGCCTCTAAGAATGGTTCTAATTGATGTTGTTTTGGTATCTGCTGTAGGTTGATGTGGCAACCATCGAACTAGTTTCCAAAATATCAATATCTAATGATTGAGGGTTCTGGTAAACACAGGTCTGTAGAGCCATGGGTAAATGTGGAAAGTCTGGACATTTCTCGTTTGATATACATATAATGATCAGAAAGGTCTGTCAAAAATTGATATCAATTTTTATTTTAATATTTTAACAGTGAAATATGATCTAGCCCCCTTAGAACAAACACCTGTCTATACAGAAGACATTTTGTTCCCCTTGAACAGTTTTACTTCTTTAAAACATGAACTGCTTCAAAACTGGATCTTAATATTCATGCAATATTTACAAATGATAAAAACTTACACTAAGAGATGTTTTTACACACTTAAAGATTGGGTATTCTAAGGGTGGCTCAAAGATTTTGTAAAAGGGATGCGGTCCAATAGCTTCAAAATATTCCGGGAAGCAAAAAAAGAGAAATATTAGTCACAGAGCATTACAAACATAAGGGGGAGGGGGTAATCCCACAAATGTTTCCGGACAAGCAAAATTAGAAAGGGGGTCTGAACTTTATTGACCCTCTCCCATCCACCCTATATTATGTGGAAAAGTTGGAGTGAAATAAACGATGGATGGGGTTAAATCAGCAATTTTACCAGCCTGATGAATGCTATCTTTATGATATTGTACATAAAACCTAAAGTCTTTTTTTTCCACATCTACTAAAGATTGACCAATTTAATGTCATTATTTAAGTAGCAGTTATTGTGCAAGTCATGCTATAGATAAACTATGTTGGACATTATGAGGATGAAAATATGGATTCCATCATAATACTATGATGTAATGGTAGTTCTTTATTATACCACACATTTAAACTTCTTTGATTGTTCAACATCTACCAAAGATAAACAATTTGATGTTTTTGATGAAACAAGTCAGATTTGGTAAAGCCATGCTAAAGCAATTATGCTGACATTTTGTAGATTAATAATTGTTTACATCACTGAAGTTAGCTGCCTATTAAAGTACAGTGGAACATACTACTTACAAAGTCAAAGTGTTAACTTTCTTTGCTCATTTCACATCTACCAAAGATTTACAAATCTATATCCTTTTATATAAAACAAGGGTTAATCTGTATCCCATGCCAGGGGAAATGTTTTCAAAATTTTGAAGCATTGTAAATTACATGCAGGTATATGCTACCTAGACAGAATAAGTACCTGGAATACATTAAATGATAATTTTTTGTCATTTTATCTTTTTAATCGATTTTTGTACAAGGAAATTTGTGCACCTTGCAAGAAAACTTTAAGATCTATCTACGAAACACTTTATGATGCCTGTTTCATAAACGGATTTTGCAAGTCTTGTAACAAAAGTTGTAGGAAATATCATTCACAAAACTATGAACCAATATCTTTCCTTCTATTTCAAAGAAGTTTTGACATGACATGTGTACAATATCTTTTACATGGAAAAGTGACTGAAAGCTGTATGCTTTCTGACTTATCTTTGTTTATCCTCCTTCGTCATTTGGTTAAGTAAATGATATTAAAGTGTAATCATAGATACCATGTATGATTCACAGCATCGAGGCCACGCTTTATATCTTTCCATGAGATAAGTGGAGATTCTAAAAGCTGTGAGCGTGCAGTAATTTACACAAGTTCCATATGGTTTATGGATTTAAGATAGAGATAAGACATGTTTGTGTGCTTTAGCCTGCCTCTTCAAACCACAAATTATACCATCTTGATCCCAGCTCATGACTTGACGCACATCACATCCTGAATGACACATGAAGGGTATGTGGGCAAGAACAGGAAATGAAAACATGAATTCCAATTTGTTTTCTTAGCCCCTCGCTTACTAAAGCTATCACTCAATGTGCCAACAGAGACATAAGAACAACATTACTGACATAGCATCGGTTGAGAGCTAATCCTTTGAGTTTAATCCATTCTGGCTCTTAAAGGGTTTGGGTATCTTTGTCTCAGATTCTAAACAAAATCCTGGATTTAGCTCATGCTGCAATCATAATTATAATCCTTTAGGTCAGTCAGGAATCCCATGACATTTACAAGCCGATCGCCTGTGTGATTATCAAGATATTTATGATTAGAATTCAAAATTTCAAAAACTGTTTTCCGAACGGTTTTTATAACACTACAGTCTGTTGGGAAAAATGAGTATGGTAAAACCGGTCACTCAAAGACTTTTACTTTTTTGATCATTTTGAAGCGCAATTTTTTTTTAGGGCTTCAATATTACACCATATCACAGACGCTGAAAACACGTAGGGCCATACATCTTAGATTTGGCATTGTTAAAAAATGCCTTTAACAAAAAGTGTTGTCTGCATAGAGCTCAAATGGCATTTTATGTGCAAAATGCTATACAGTTAACAACTAAAGTATTCATTCCCCTTGTAAATTCAATGTTTTGCTTCTTTTTTGTAACTCAAGAATGAAAGGTGGACTGGTTGAATGAGGGGGCCTTTGGCTTTGTTGACTACTTTTAGATGTAAGGTTTAAAGGTACTATGTCCCATTTGCAGGCCCAAAAAATGAAAAGGTTAAATTCCAACGGCATTTGAAAAACAATACTAATTTAGAACTTCCTTTAAAAAGGGGGCTTGAAAATGTCTTTAAGTGGGAAAATAACGACTATTAGTTGTCGAATCGACTTAGGAGCTATAGAGCCAGTAAGTAATAGTCTGATTTTCAGACCATTGTACCGAATGGTCGTACGTTTTATGCTGCGCAAAGATTCAATCAGTTTAATTTTGGCCATTACAAGAAGTGGGTTATTGATGTAGACAAATGCTCATGTACCCTTTACAGCTCATTTTATGTATGTTATTACCAAAGATGAAAAAAGCCAGTCAGTCACTCAATAGTGTCTGACAGTGAAGTCTAGCAAGTAAACGGGTTTCCTTGCATAATTTGAATATTAGGACACTGCTAACGTTTAAATTTCACAGATAGGACATACATGACATATTCATAATTCCTGCAATGTTCTACAGAATTTGATGTTGGCTGCAAAAGGGACATAGTATCTTTAATATGTCACATTATAAAGAAACATAAATTGGGACAAATCAATTTTTCACATACTTCAAAAAAATTACAAATCATGGTAAGGGTAAGAATAATTCTGTGTAACATGTTATGTGTTAACAACCTTCTGACGACCAGAGCAGAAAATATCATCTACTGATATCCAGAAGGGTGTTATGTTAACTACGGGAACAAAATATGTCTTAATGCCCTTTTGACTCTTGGCAGATGATATCCTGTCACTCACTATGTGATGGTTTTCATCACATGCCTGCCAGAAGAACCATCAAGGATATGAAGGTAGTAAAAACGAGTAAAACTTGTCAGCCTCAGTTAGTAGTTGAAATGAATAATTGATTGGTTGATTCAAATTTATTCCATTTCATATCAATTGTTTGCACAACTAGAAAGCATAGCTTGTTTTTGTAGGTTCCCAAGAACAAATACAATACGAACATTATTTTCATAAATCATTTTAAAATGTCTTAATAATCACAGTAAAATAGATATAATATAATAACATGTTTTCATAAACCATTTTAAAGTGTCTAAATAATCGAAATATACGAAAGACCAGAATGACAAGATGGGACACAAAGGACAGGAAACTGACATAATAAGATAAGACAGGACATGACAGGACAAGACAAAACAAGACATGACAGGACAGGACAAAACAAAGCAAAACAAAGCTGCACACTACAGAAATTAGAAGAGGAGAGAGAGAGAGGGAGAAACAGGAAAGATGTGAGAGGTCTCCCCATGTCTTGCATCTCACCTTAAAAGAGAGATGCAAGATGTTAATTACCTGTGAGCAGTAGTAGATGTAATACTATCTGTTTGAAGCCAAAAGAATGTCAACTCACATACTCTAACACAAATATGACTGAATCAGATATGAAATGTGTCCCCAAGGAGCAAACTTCAAAGTCTATCCATTTGTTTCCGTAATGATGAACAAGACATTCTTATTCAGAGCATAGAGTACAACATATACTTGAAGGTCTTTGACCCCGTTCTCACTCACTTTGAAAGTGGTCTTAGTTAGACCGCTCCAGAGGAACGGGTCTTGAGGAACGGTTTGCGAGCGTTCACACTCCAAGCAGTTTTTTATGGCTCAAACCGCTCCACGAGTCAAAGTGGTCTTGTTACTATGGCAGCTCAGGTCAGCGGGTAAATTTTTCGCGAATACTAAGCGTATGTACCGTACTACATGTTTCGCGCAACGTCACTAGACCACTTCCGTTCAAAGTACGCTTCCGTTCACACTCGCAAGTTAGAGCGTTCCAAACCGCTCTTAATAAGACCCGTTCCTCAAGACCACCTCCCGAGGTGGTCTTCTGGAGCGGTCCAGAAGTCCACTTCCTGGACCACTTTGACCGTTCTCACTCACCTAAGACCGTTCCAACGAAGTGAATGAGAACGGGGTCGATGATGGGTTTTGCTGCGCATGGCATCAAAAGGGTTTTACAACCACATTAATGCTTTTAATCTCTTATCTACAATTTGGTATCTCTGGTACTAAGAAATGGTGTTGATACAACACAGACTGTTAGGAGAACATGAAGAGCAGTGGATAAAGTGATTCTTTCCTTTTAATGACCACTTATGATAGACACTTGGCATTATCACAGTCTTTGCATTTGTCATTGCATTTTTCTGATAAAAGTTACAGTAATCTTTCCTTAACCTGGAAAGACTTTTTCAGAAATCCACTCTAGGGTCATTGAAATAGTTTAGTGTTGCCGACAGTACTGCCCCCCCATTTGATGTTTGGCTGTTTGAAGCGGGATTGGCATTTACTCATATACTTTTAACACAGAGTTAACGCTGACATGACTCCTAACATACAATATGTAGGTGATTGTAAGGATCAAACATAGCAACACTGTAAAACCATCAACTTTTTGTGCATAAAATATTTGCAAATTTCATGAGTGATTCACGTTTCCAACATTTTCATGCCATGAAGATAGTTGAATCACAATTGACTTTGTGCAAGTTTCCTGTATTTCAGTAGATGCAGCCTATGTTATCAACACTGCCATGGACTTAATTTGGCCAGCCATTTCAATCAGGTTTCATATCTGTATGGAGATAATGCCTAGACTATCCTGTCAAACTTTTACATGTCTGTTCCATAAATCTTGATAGCAGAGTATTGCTAAATCTACACGGCATTAAAAACATGACTGTTTACAGTTTAGTGTATCTAAACGGAAGTTTTAGGTGGCTTTTACAATTACCTCCTGTCTGTTTCATAATAATCACAAAGATGTCACCATAAATCATGAATAAAAGGAAGGGGGAATGCATTCAGGATTAAATTATAGGGATGAAGAAAGAAATCTCAAGTTATTTCATTTGTAATTCCTCTACATTAATTTCAGAGAAAACTGTTTTGGTTATGCCTTACCATCAGTTTTACATTAAAATGTTTTCCTCTCATTTTTCAATTGTCAAATTAAACAAAACATGAACTAAGTAACTAACAATACATCAACAAAACTACAATAAGAAAACAACAAGGTTGGGGAAAAGGAATGGGTGAACGTTAAATGTCTTTCTGTCGCTTTTCTGCCTCTTTGACCCGAAAATAAAATAACCATAATTAATATGATTATTTTTGTTTCTTTCATATCATGTCTTCTATTTCGATCGTTCTTTCTGTGAAGCACTCCTGCTTTCCCTTGCTTCTCTTGTAATTTAAAGTGACTCTGTAACATTGCCTCAGATTCTGAAACAAAATCCTGGATTTAGCTTATGCTGCAATCATAATTATAAACCTTTAGGTCAGTCAGGAATCCCATGACTTTTACAAGCCGATTGCCTGTCTGATTATCAAGATATTTATGATTGGAAATCGAAATTTCATTTTTCATTTTCCTAATGGTTTTTATAACACTACAGTCTATTGGGGAAAATGAGTACAGTATGGTAAAACCAGTCACTCAAAGATTTTTACTTTTTTGAGGCACTTCATGATCATTTTGAAGCGCAACTTTTTTAGGGCATCAATGTTACATCATATCACAGGCACTGATAACACGTAGGGCCATGCATCTCAGATTTAACATTGTTAAACTATGCCTTTAAAGCTGATTTTATTACTTCACTATTATCATCAGTATAAATTGAAAATACAGATTATTTGTATTTCTGTATATGCTTATATATATATGCTTGTAAACTGCCAACTAGTGAGGAAAAAGCTACCTTACAGGAATTACCTTACAGGAATTAATTATTTTTTGGCTATCCTTGACACTAGTCGTTGGTAATTCTTATTTCATCTGTCTCTATACTTTTTTGTTTTTGTTTAAATTTGCCTGGAAATTAATTAAATACATAAATTAAATACATAAAAAAAATAAAAGGAAATAAAAGAAACAAAAAAGGAGTAATCATGATCCAATAACAGTTTTTGTTATTTGATAATCCAATTTTAGGGTGTTGTATTTTGTGTGGCTTAGATAATAATGTAATAACCATTCTATATTACATTGCATATCTTGTACATATTAGACATAATATATGTTACCAAATACTGACATGCAGTGTAAGCCCATATGCATTCTAGTAATAACACAATCACAATTACTTCTGAATAATCAACTTAATCAATTCAAGGCAATTTCAATACCTTTGTCCATCACCTTTAGAAATACACAAACACAATAGAGTTGATTTTTCAAAAGTATTTGCGATCGTGTTAAATGTGCATCTTTATAAATTTATTCTACATCGTACAGATATCATCGTCACTTCAAGGCTAAACGTTAATGAAATTTCAGAAACCAACTTATGCAAGGGTCTTTAGCTTGAATTGGGATGCTCGTCTTTAGTTAGCTTTAACCTAACAATGGATTAATTAAATTGATATCACTTAGCGGTTCATTCCGGCAGAAAAGCGCCATCATTCCCAAAATGAATTATCAGTGAAGCAGGTCTTACGCTTCACACATTGGTAGTAATTAAGTTATGTTCACTTCAATGGGGGTGAATCGATCATTGAGCTCCTACTTCAGGAGCACGTTTATGTGATGGGAATATGTTGTATAAGTAATGCAGTAGTAATGGTTTATTGAAAAATTCATTTGTGACCAACTGGCCGAATTGCAGAATAAGTACAAAGTAAATGATAATAATAATAATAATAGTCCAATTCTTATATAGCGCATAATACGTTATAAAATAACACCTCTATGGGCTTCCAAAGAGCTTTGGAAATTATTACCCTAGCTTTAGCTCCGGCAGCTGTAATCAGCGCACAGTGCATTTCAAGGAATAATCCTACCAGGTACCCATTTACCTCACCTGGGTTGAGTGTGGCAAATGTAGATCAATGTCTTGCCAAAGGACATTAGTGCCGCGGCAGGACTCGAACCGCGGACCTTGTGATCGACAGTCCGGTGACGTATCCACTCGACAAACTGAACTGTAAGATTGGGTCAATGCCGGCGGAAAAGAATAATACATCAAGCTAGAGGCGTAATGATAACATTGAATAAATTGATAAGTGTTGGTTCAGATGAATAAACATACGAAAGATGAATTGCACAATCTATGGCAAATATAAGGAATGGTTTCAGTGATAAAGGAGTTATATTGTACTCCAGACATAATGTCTAAGATCAATTTCAGAAGAGAGAAAGATAGCTAGAAAATAGAGAAAAAGGAGGTGAATTATAATAAGAAATAATAATAATAATAATATTTCTGCTTATATAGTGCTTAATACATCAGCAAGTCCGAGTTTCTAAGCGCTTTACAGTTATTTACCCCCGGTCATCGGATTCTGGCTTGCCCGCATACAATGTATGCACTTTCTCCACTCCCTGGGGAGCATTCCAGCAAGAGCTTCTAAGCTCAAATTGCTAAGCATACTAGATTGGCTTTCGCATCCTACCAGGTACCCATTTAACACCTGGGTGGAGAGTGGCAAATGTAGATCATTGCTTGCCAAAGAAAAGGAGACAGATAGAGGGATAGGAAGAGTGGGAAAGAGTATAGAGAGATAGAGTGAGGAAAGAAGGTCAATGGTAGGATGAAAGAGTATGACAGAAGGATGAGATGACAGTAGTTGAATACAATTTCTATTCTGCAATAATACTTTTGGATGTGTAGGCCTATATATCTCCTCATAACAATGCTATGTTTAAAATACATAACTAAGATGTGGTTCTAGATTAACCTTTCAGAGCCACAAGAATGGTACAACATTTTCATATATTTTTTTTCTTTTAAAATTAATCCAGTTTCAAGGGTAAAATTCAAGGTTTTGACCCTTTGCTCCACACTAATTTTTTTGGAAGGGGTCCCAGGGGAGTTCATGCCACTGTTAGCTCTCACCACTTACTGTCATTTGTCTCTCAAGGGATGTACAAATCATGGTCACAAATCTACAGAATTTTTATTTTTTGATAATTCATTATTGAAGGAAAATATATTATCTAAAGATCATAATGGTACGTGCCCTATGTGAAAACTTCAATATTTTGGGATCTGGACTTAGATTTTTGGCGGGCATGTGTTCCTGGTGCCTGTTGGAAGGTTTAAGAATGTAAGTTAGTAATGGTCATGCAGTTGCATTGAAACAGAAACTGTCTAGAAGCAATTTTAGAAAGGAAACTAAATTTAAATTGCTAGGCTCGTTAAGAAGTTTATAAATGTAAGACCTCGTGTAAAACAGACCAAACAAACAATTACATTACCCCCAAAGGCAAAAGAAATCAGTTGGTTTGGATTTGGTCTTAAGTCAGTTTGCACGGTGGAGTGACTGAGAGATGATGGTGCTAGCACCCGTCAATATACTTGCTAAGCAAATAGGTGCTACATTTAATGTGCATGTGACATATTTGCTTATTATATATATTCCTACTCACATGCAATTAGGAGCTGTTCATATTTTGGTACCCCCTTCTCTCTCTCTCTCTCTCCCTCTCATCTGTATCTCCCTCTTTCTCTCTCTCTCTCTCTCTCTCTTACTCTCTCACTCTCTCACTCTCTCACTCTCATCTCTCTCAATTTCCCTGTCTCTATTTCTCTCTCTTTCTCTTTCTTACTCTTTCTTACTCTTTCTCTCTCTTTTACTCTTCCTCTTTTTTACTCTCTCTCTCTTTTACTCTCCTCTCTCTCTCTCTCTCTCTCTCTCTCTCTCTCTCTCATCTCTCTCAATTTCCCTGTCTCTATTTCTCTCTCTTTCTCTTTCTTACTCTTTCTTACTCTTTCTTTCTCTCTAACTCTCCCTCTTTCTCTCTCTCTCTCTCTCTCTCTCTTTTACTCTTCCTCTTTTTCTCTCTCTCTCTTTTACTCTCCCTCTTTCTCTCTCTCTCTCTCTCTCTCTCTCTCTCTCTCTCTCTCTCTCTCTCCCATCTCTCTCAATTTCCCTGTCTCTATTTCTCTCTCTTTATCAATATATTTATTTATCTCTTTATCTCTCTTCTATATCTTCTCTCTTCTTTCACTGTCTTTATCTTTCTCTATCTTTCTCTCACCCTCTATCTAACTTATTTCCTATTTGTGCACACAAAAAAATGATGGGTGGATCGTAAAGTGTGCTGATTACTTTCTCTGCATGGCTAGTTAAGCGAGGCATTGGGCTGATTATCTTTGCGTGTCGTGTGTATATATGCTCGGCCGGCAAAGCGGGGAACTGTCATCTTGCGCTCTCATTTGAAGAGAATTTCAAGAACTAGGGGAGAAATGTTGGAATTGGAGGCTGTGAAAGGTTATGCTTGAAATGGGGGAAAGGCTCATTAAAGATAAAGTTGAGTACTGGTCAATTACGAAAGACACTGCAATGGAAGCAATTCGGAAGAATTGGTAATTTAGTACATAAGAATATATATGCATACTGTGATGTGTTGGATTGAAAATTGAAAGAAATTCACTCAGTCTTGCTTCAGATCACATGCACTGTACAGAGTACTTCATAATTTAGGATTTCCTGAAAATATTTGGACCAAACTTTAGCTAGTTCTTGCAATATTTATCAAATATGAGGGCATTTTAAGAGTAGTTATTTTCAGGGGACATTTCTTTTGTGGTTCCTTCCAAACTTTTCATTTCATTTTATTTATTTATTTCACTCTCTTTTAAAAAACATGTATATACATGTTTTTTAACATAAGATAAAATTATCAACATAAGATAAAATGAAGTAGGGAATCATGAAAGCCTTAATTGGTTTGATGAGAATGATCCCCAAATAAATATAGCATAAACAAGATACAAACTTATTTTATATAAAAAAAACATTGTACATACATTCTCAACGACAGAGGACAGAGGAAAGATAAAGATAAGGTAACGTAAAGACAGTAAGAAGAAAGAGAAAATAAGAAGAAGGAAGTTACAACTGACATACAAAGAGGGAGGAAGTTCACAAGTTTTTGTCTTCCTTACCAGAACTCAACTGTCTCATGAAAGAAAGAAAGAAGGAAGACGAGTAGAGAGGGTACAATAATCATGATTCCTGGGGAAAGCCTCAATTGAAAGTAGAGCCCATCAATTACTGGACTGTGTAATTAGGGCTGGAAGAAGGGTGTAGGAGCTCATGCCTTTTCTTGTTTTCTCCATAATGGATCGAAGGCCCCCTTTCACACTTTCGTGTTTTTGGTGAGAGGCTCGTTCACATTGACCATGGTAATCCATTGCGGTTGTGTGTTTGTGTGTGTGTGCGTTTGTACTAAATGGCAAGCGTGAAGGACAACAGTAGCTGTGCACAAGAGTGCATGGTCCTACATGTAATCACTTACTTTTATCTGTGTCTTAAAGCCTGTCTGCACTAGTTTGGCCAGGAGGGATTAGACCATCCAGCATGGTCACTGACAGATGGTTATCTCATCAACTCAGCTCTCAATTAACATAAGGAAAAGAGGATCATGGGGACCAATGGGCACCGCTTAGGCATTGTTTTCTATATAGAGGGAGCAAGTAGCTGCAAGTCGTGCAGTGGGACTTTAATATAAGATGCAGAAATTTGAGGTGTAGGATGCACAGTGATTTACTAGGGCCTATGTGAGCATGTCTTTAATAGGCACATAAAATGTGGCAGGATAGTAATTAGGCAATAGAGAGAAGGATTGTGAGGGTTGGGGTCACTATCATCTTCTTTTCCCACTTTGTTCCCCTTCCCCTATTCTTTCGTAATTTTGTTCATTTTTATAAGTCATTCTGTTTTCTTTATTTTGTGCCCCACCTAACTATTACTTACCCACTGATGCTATAGCTCAACAATGAAAGAATCAACAGGAAAAAGTTGTGTTGTGAATAGTTATTTAATAGAGAAAAGAATCTGTGGGTTGTGGTTATAATCTTCTTTTCATGGTTTCTTCCCCTCTCTCTTTCTTTTTCTCCTTTGTCTTTTACTCACTATTCCTTTTTTTTTGTTGGGGGGAGGGGGATGTCTTCTGCTCTCCTTCGTCTTTACTTGCTATTCATTTTTTTTCCAACGGGGGGGGGGATATCCCCTGCTCCCACAAATAGTTGTGCTATTGATGCTGTAGCTCAACAATGGAAGAGTCCCCCAAAAAAAAAAAAGGTGTCGTGGTCGAGTGGATATGTCACCGGACTGTGGATCACAAGGTCCGCGGTTCAAGTCCTGCCGCGGCACTAATGTCCTTTGGCAAGACATTGATCTACATTTGCCACTCTCCACCCAGGTGTTAAATGGGTACCCCTTAGGATGCGAAAGTTAATGTGTTTAGATGAGCAAGTGTGCGCTTGTAAAAATGACGCCTGGCTGGAATGCTCCCCGGGAGTGGAGAATGTGCATACATTGTGTGCGGGTAAGCCTGATTCCGATGACCGGGGTAATAATATATATCTGTAAAGCGCTTTGAGAGAGCCTGCCGGTCCTGAAAAGCGCTATATAAGAACGAACTATTATTATTATTTCTCTTCTTCTCTCCTTCGTCTTTTACTCACAATTCATCTTTGTTTGTTTGTTTTTTTTTTTGGGGGGGGGTGCCCCCTGCCCCCACCAAAAGCTATGCCACTCATGCTCTAGCTCTACTGTCAAAGTATTGCCAGTGATAACGGTGGCACTGTCGATGTGACTGATAGTGGTGTGATTACCAAATAGGTTAATGATCAACTTTGGAATGTCTTTCATAATTTATGTGTCTCTGTAACCTGTGATCATTAGAGTTCTAGCTCGATTGGTCTTGTCCAATTTGTTTAATTTATGTATTTATCCATTGGTCTATAAGAACTGACCAGCAGCACAGGCTGAATGGTCAGTTTACAACTAGAATAATAATACAACATATATACAATAATTATTTTAGACGTAGAACGTACAAAAGTAATATAGTATGAACAAAGCAAAATTATACATTGCATAAGTAAGCCTACACACGTGATATTAAAGAGATAAGGAAGGTTAGATAAAGAGAGAGGGAGAGAAAGAGACACAGAGAGACACAGAGGGAGACAGACAGACACAGAGAGAGAGAGCCAGACAGAGAGAGAGAGACAGACAGACAGAGAGACAGACAGAGAGAGATGGACAGAGAGAGAGAGAGAGAGAGACAGATAAAGAGAGAGAGAGAGAGAGGGGGGAGGGAGAGAGAGGGAGAGAGAGACAGAGAGAGAGGGAGAGAGAGGGGGAGGAGAAGGTGGAGAAAATGCATTCAAAATATTACATTTACATTGTACATGGAGTGGAACCAAAGAGAGGGAGCGGGAGAGTCCAAACTAATTCTGCTCTGTGTTTTTTTTCCATCAATTAATCCTCTTCTTGCTCCTAACAGATAAATCATATACTTGACTTGCCCTCTTCTCTCATCACATTTCTTTTTGTAACCCAGCTTCCAAGAGACATTTTCACTTGTATAATTTTGTATAAAAATAATAATAGCTAGTTCTTATATAGCGCTTTTCAGGACCACGCACACTTGCTAATCTAAGCACATTAGCTTTCGCATCCTACCGGGTACCCATTTAACACCTGGGTGGAGAGTGGCAAATGTAGATCAATGTCTTGCCAAAGGACATTAGTGCCGCGGTGGGACTGGAACCGCGGACCTTGTGATCCACAGTCTGGTGACATATCCACCCGTCCACGACACCTCTAGCAATTTGATAAAATTTTGAAGAGGAAGATATATACACTATAATCAGAATAACCTTTGTAATGCATTAGCCAGTTATTATAGAAGAAAAAAAAGAAAAGGTAGCCTTTCTGAGTCAACAAAACAAACTTTTAAACAGTACAGATATTTGGTGGATTTTTTTACCTACAGACATTAGATTCTATTTTTTTATATGTACTATACAGTGTGAGTCAAAAAAAAATTTACATCTAGAAAATTGCTAATTATTTAAAAAATCATCTATGAACAGTAAATTATTGTACATCTTATGAAAAAGTGTTTTATCCCAAACCATTTGGTATCATTTTTGTGTGGTATGTGTTCACGCTTGGATGAACAGCAGGCATTGTTTGCGAGAGTGCAAAAATCGACTTGCGCCAAAGTTGCTTATCTGATGTTTAAATAAAACAATTGGGATTTGGGTATTAAATCGGTTTTCGCAGATCCAAATAACATTCCTAACAAAATTAATCATGCCACACATATCGAATATCAAATATCAACGAACATTTGTGCGCGTGTGTGTGTGCGTGTGTGACTTTGCTTCTGCAAAAAGCATATGCAATGCATTTCATTTGATACATTCAATTCATTCTCTCACTCCGCTAATCCCAACATAATATATGTTGTAGGCATCACTTTGGCGCAAGTCGATTTTTGCACTCTCGTAAACAGTGCCTCCTGTTCATCCAAGCGTGAACAAATACCACACAAAAATGATACCAAATGATTTGGGATAAACACTCTTTCATAAGATGTATAATCATTTACTGTTCATAGATAATGTTTAAAATAAATAGCAATTTTCTAGGTATAAACTTTTTTTTGACTCACACGGTATATATGTTTATTGTCGTACAGATATTTGGTGGATTTTTTTACCTACCGAGGTTCGATTCTAATTTTTTAAATATATATATTATTTTATTGTCGTATAAAAACTTTATAGCAACGCAGGCTGAAAGTTTCAATTGATAAATAAGTAATACAATATCCTTGTACAAAGGCATGTTAACAATAGTATTATAAACATATAATGTACAAAAGAAATATAGTGCAATGTAATATAAACGAGACAAATCATGGAAAGAATCATGTAATATCGAAGTGATAAAGAGGTCATGAGGGAAAAGGAGAAGTATAGAGAGAGGGATTTCTTTTGATTCATGAAATCCTATTTTCCTATTGACTGTTTAAAGCCCCACTGCACTACTTATAGCTAATTGCGCCCTCTATATAGCTAACAATGCCTAAGCGGTACCCGTTGATCCCCCATGATGCCCTTTTTCTTATGTTAATTGAGAGCTGATTTGATGAGATAACCAGTGACCTTGCAGGGAGGTCTAATCCCTCCATGCCAAACTAGTGCAGAGGGGCTTTAAATTAATATCCCAGGCTTTTAAACATTAAAGGGGTATTGTCTGTATAGAGACCAAAAGGGTTTTAACTCTTGAGTAAAAGTACAGAGTTAACGTCCTTCTAGCTCTCAACAGATGAAATACATTCAATCCTTGTTGTTGTTTTTTTAAAGGTAATACAAAGTTTTGGGAAATTTAGAAAAATTGATAGTGATTCTGTACAATTTTGATATATTTGGATGACCCTGTTGATGCATTATAAGTACTAGAACATTTTGCCCCTTAACCACTTCTGCTTTCGAGAAAAATCGAATATCAATATTTACCAGTGCTCCCGGTAGATTTTGATAAATTTCAAATAGCGCATACGGCCATACAATGATAGCTGCGACCATGAAAATCTTAGAATATGTAGTTGTGATATATAATTTCCAAACGGGAATAGCCAATCGGTCGATTTTAGTCAAGAAACATTGTTTATAGATAGACCTTGAGAGGGAGCTATACAACATAAAGAGTTTATTATTTACAATTTCATCACTTTAGACTCGATTTCAACCTCGATAATGATCACTGAATATTGTAGGATCGCATGTGCTTCCAATATGTTCATTTGAACCAAATTCATAACCCCATACCAAAACTTTGTATTACCTTTAATTGCAAGGGTATTCTTGCTTCCCTTGTTTTGTATTGAAATTTGAGTTTTCTATGAAGTGGGTTAAATGATACATGTACCTAAAGCACATGATAATTGATTTTGTATTAATTCTGTTATGTATTTATTTTCCTTTTGTAGATCTTATTGTAGTCATATCTTCTACTGCCGTAATGTGCTTTGGATCAGAAGGTCAAGTATTTGCTGCATCAGCAATCAGGTAGGTCAGAGGTTAAAGGTCAACATGTAAGTTGCATGCATGGTCTGAGTGTTAAAATTGATTGGAAGCCAGAAGGGTGGTAACTCTGTGTAAAATGATCAGGGGGTGTTCACAAAGCCTTTTTTCAATGACAAATGACACAAATCAATGATAAAATCTGCTGATAACCAATCAGAAGCAAGGATTTCAGTAGCTTATAACAAAAACTGTCATTTGTCAATGATGACAAGTTTTGTGAAACACCCTCCAGATGTAATGCCCATCTGGTTCCAAACAAATGAAATTGCTGTCTTTTGTGATATATTTAACTAATATATACTCAGTAATATAAATTGCAATATTCAGGGGACCTTTTTTAAACAAGGCCACCATGAGCTTTTCCTTTGTTTCCTATTTCATTTGAAGTTATTGTATAACCTGAACATTCTCTGCCTTAGTATGTATATATACTTGTATGTTTATTTGCTTTTGCTGAAAATGAAATGAATAAACGAACTGAACTGAACTGAACCGAAAAAAAGGGTGGTTGAAAAGGTATTAATAAAGAAACATGTAAAGAGAGTTTTGAAATCTTGGTTGATCAATTTATCTGTAATTTCAATGAAACTTCAGTGTAAAGTTCTTTAATGTAGAGGCCTTTAAACCAAGGCAAGAGTTTCTAAATACACAGCAATACCCTATCAGTATGTGACCTATGACAGTTGTGATATATCATAGTGATTTATGGTCTGAAATGGTAGACTATAACAGCCCAATTAAAATGATTCATTGGTTGAATCGCCTCAATGCTCCTTCTGTAGTCTTAGTATGCATACAGTATGTAATTTACTGCTGTAGGTCAGAAAAAGAATAGACCGTCTGCAATGCAACAGGTCTATAAACCACATAACCAGTATGCTTCTAACAGTTTTACATCTTAATAAGTTTTTGGCTAGTTTTACATCACTTTTGCTATTCTTTTTGTAATACACTTTTCCTTCCATCACTTTTTTCAATGCATTATGTATTATTTTACTAATCTGGTAACAGTTTCTTCTTTCCCCTTTCTACTTCTACTATTTCAACTTACTCAAAGTAATCTGCACATACTTCTATGGGTTTTCACTCAATTATCTACTTCTACTCTTTCTAATTTGTTTATTTCAACTTCTAATATAAAGTTTATATAACCTGTACTATTTTCACTTCTACTAATTTCAGTTTCTATTATTTTCCCATTTGCTGTTTCTTATTCTTCTTTATCTACTTTGACTACTTTCAAACACTTTTGCTGTTTCTACTTCTAACAATCATTTTTTTAAAACTGTTTCTATTTCTATTTCCTCTTTTTCACTTGCAATATTTCTGCTTCTAATATGTTGATAAATGTAACTTCTAGTTTTCTACTTCTGGTATTTCCACTCTTTGCTTATTCTACTTCTACTATATCTACTTCTACTTATTCTACTTCTAATTTGTTGACTGTTTCTATTTCTAGTTCTACCCTTTTCACTTTATGTTCATTTTTGTTCCTACTTCATGATTCTACTATGTTTACCTAAAGGCATCGTTTAACAATGTTAAATCTGAGATGCACGGCCCTACGTGTTATCTGTGTCTGTGATATGGTGTAATAATGAAGCCCTAAACGAATTGCGCTTCAAAATGATCATGAAGTGCCTCAAAAAAGTAAAAATCTTTGAGTGACCAGTTTTACCATATTCATTTTCCCCAATAGATTGTAGTGTTATAAAAACTGTTAGGAAAACGAAAAAAGAAATTTCAATTTCCAATCATAAATATCTTGATAATCGGACAGGCTTGTAAAAGTCATGTGATTCCTGACCGACCTAAAAGTTTATAATTATGATTGCAGCATGAGCTAAATCCAGGATTTTGTTTCAGAATCTGAGGCAATGTTACAGAGTCACTTTAAGTTTTTACTGTATAATTTTTACTTTTATTTACAGATTCTATTTATTATGAATGACTGACTTGTCATTTATGCTGTTTGACAATCCTTTTGTATATGCAGTCTGAAATGCCAGACTAACCTTCCACATAATTGAAGTGATAAATTGTACCCTGATTAATCCTCACCTTGTCCAACCATGTAGATTCACCCCCCATTCAGACTACTGCCATTCATCATATCGCTGTGCAATTAGGTGGACCTTACCCCTTTTTCCAGTCTGAATATCATATAAAGAAAACGTATAACAAAACGTTTTATAGCATGTTAGAGCATTGTTTCGAACAAAAACTCGGTAAAGAATCAGGCTCTTGTTTTAGTCTGAACGTCTTTTTGTACGGTAAAACTGGGCGGGTTTCTTGTGAGCGCTCACTGATGATTGGCCAGCTGTCCTCTTTAAGATTAGTGTACGCTTCTTTAAACGATGTGTATATCTTGTCTGTATGCCCCCTTTGCTGTATAATGATTCTTTATACAATATTTCTTTATACGAGTTTCATGTTATTTTTTAGAGTCTGAACAGGTCATCAGTCTAGTTCAGCCCCATTGCGTATCCTCTTGCTCTTAGAAATTGTAAAAAGGAGCAATAGCTATTAAGCTCAGATGCATGCCTAGTCGGTGCATGAATAAATTTTCCCCAGTCATTAATTAATCTTGTACATGTATGTATAGAAAGCAGGTCATGGATATGACCTCTACTGCTTCTAACTAGGTCACTAGTAATTGTTTTTTTTTATACAAAGTATTGTATTAAACATGCGTTTTATTTATCCTCAAGACAAATATGCATGTTCTCAAATAACTATATTAATGAGACTGATGGTGATGATGATGACTTGAGAACTTCGACAACAACAACAACAACAAAAATAGCTGCGTATTGTGTATAATGAGTTGTGTTTTTTGCAATAAGTCGCTATTTTGCAAAGCCATTGTCATGCACAAAGCAGACCTCCCAACCAGTGCCTATTGTTTTCCCCAAAATTACACTTGTGGCAAATGAACAACTGTACGAAGAGGCGAAGAAAGCAACCAAAGTGTTTAGAATTCCATCCATACAGCAGTACAAATTAATCTGAAATTATTAAAGCATAACTACATATACTGCAGTTCTACCATCTAGTACCTGCATGCTAATACGGCTACAGGGCTTCCACTGATAGCTGAGTTACATTTTTTTTTTCATTTAAAGAAAAACAAAAGTTAAAGTAGTAAGATATAATAAAAAAAACCTTGCAAAGTTTTTGTTTTTAGTTGCTAGTTTTGCTTTACAGATATAATACCGTAATACATGTTCATAAACAAAACCTTTCCATGGGTATCTTATCATTTAATAACCTCCGCCTCATTAATTTATATCTCCTAGACTGCTACCAGCTGAAGTGTGTTGATCTTAGTAGGTCTAATGCTAACACCCCCATGTGCTTTCGTCCATTAATGATATCTACCCTGTCTTAAGGTAGACCGAGAGATGCGTTTAATTTCCCCGATGGTTTACTCCCTTGATACGACTTAGAGGAAATGCACTGAAATATCTCAGCGCATTCAGACTATGGGTAGTTTATGCACCACTCATAAAGAAACGTATAAATAATCATTGTATAGCAAAAAAGGCGTTCACACTTACAAAAAGAGTATGGTGTGTACAAAAACATGGTATGGAGAAAGTAGTTTTTGATAGGTCAGCTGGCCAATAATCGGTACATGCTCTCGCTATGTCCCGTCTAGAATACCGTAGTGTTTTCATATGATACAACATTCACATGAGAAGTGGAATCGGATTCTTTATTGAATTTTTGTTTGAAATGATGCTCAAATCTGTACTACACAAAGTTCACAATAGGCCCGCCCATTTATATGATTTTTCATACTATACAATGAACATTCACATTAGGAGTACATTTTTTTTTTTAAACGATGCTCACTTCTAACTTCCCTTATACGATGTTCAAACTAAAAGAATATCATTAATTATTGTGGAGCTATAGGTTTTTTTGTTTTTGAGTACAATGAATTTTGATAGTGTGAATGGGGGGTCATTGAGCTACCAGTGGAATGCATCATAAACACACAGGGATGATTATGATTACTTTATAAATAATTAAACCAGATTCATCATGAAAACTAATAATGGTAGTAGCTAACACACAAGGAGAACATGGGAAAGATGGGAACATACAGGGATAATTCAGCAATCAATTATTCAGTGGTTTTCTTGATGAGATTTAAGAATAAAAACCATTACCATTACAGACTAAGAATAATTACTGACATGAATTAAGCAGGAGGATGAGGGGGCGGGAAGCGATATAAAACATTGAATGTTAAATTTTATGTTTTCCTAATGAAGCTACTGGAACTAATACTACTACTACTGCTATTATTTCCCTTACTGTTTCTTAAGCCGTTTGGAGGTGCATACAGAATTTGATATCATAAAATAATGTTCACTAAATGGGAACAGAATTGCATTATGACTATTCCGACTACTTCTACAAAAAAACAACTACTATTTCTACAATGTCTACTACTTCTTCTACTACTACTACTACTACTACTACTACTACTACTACTACTACTACTACTACTACTACTACTACTACTATACAACAACTACTACTACTACTACTACTACTACTACTACTACTACTTCTACTAATACTACTGCTACTTTACTACTACTACTACTACTACTACTACTACTACTACTACTACTACTTCTACTAATACTTTAATACTACTGCTACTACTACCACCACCACCATCACCTTCATCACCACTTTTACTACTACTCCACTACTACTACTACTATACTACTACTATACTACTACTACTACTACTACTACTACTACTACTACTTTAATACTACTGCTACTACTACCACCACCACCATCACCTTCATCACCACCACCATTACTACTACTTGAGTTACTTCTTCAAGTAATAGTACTTCTATGCTTTTCCTGTGCTTCTGATAGTTTTATACTTTTGTTTTTTTCATTTCATTCTCAGCTATATTTTCTATGAATATCTTTTAATGATAATGTCTATTTGTAGTTTTTAGTATTATGTGTAAACTTATTATTGATTCTTGGTGAATTTAAAATGTTTGCTTTAATCAAACTGCACATTACTCTAAATGTCCCATTTGATTGATATTTTTTTCAGGGGTGTGCGTTTTCTTCAAATTCTTCGTATGTTGCACATAGATAGACAAGGAGGAACATGGAGACTTCTTGGATCAGTAGTATTCATTCATCGGCAGGTAAGGGACTAACATGTCTGTCCTTAAGTACCATATAAGTCATACTAAATCACCATAGGAAAATTAGTTTTAACTTGACAAATGAAGAAAAAAAAATTATGTTAGATCAGCAGAGAAAAATTCCTCATAACTTTGCAAACGTTAAAAAAAAATACTTGCAATTTTTGCAAAATCCATTTTATTTTTCTCTAATGTTCAACTCACAACTGTAAAACCAGAAACCTTGCATGTTGTTCTGAAAGAAGACCTTCATAATCAAATATAACATTGATGCAAGGATGTGAGACGCCAAATTTCATGCTTTAAAGGCATCGTTTAACAATGTTAAATCTGAGATGCATGGCCCTACGTGTTATCAGTGTCTGTGATATGGTAAAAAAGTAAAAAATCTTTGATTGACCGTTTACCATACTCATTTTCCCCAATAGACTGCCCAATAAACAAATTCACGTGAAAATCACGTCAAAATCACGTCAATATCAAGGTATGGACTTGAACAGATTTACGTTCTTCAAACACTTGACATGTAAGTGATTGTGTTAACACGTTTCTTACACTAGGTCACTTAAAACACACGTACACTTAATCACGCAATTGTCACTGGAATATCACCATTATAATAACGTGATTATCCCTACTTTGGAGACCATGGTTTGTAAACCTAATACTCCCGTTTTTGTTTGGTTATGAAATTACATCTGCATAAACAAAATTATCACATTCTTTAGAAGTTCTAGAATTGCGTCACAGAAACATGTGAAGTGTTAGTGATAGTTTTAGTCAAAATATCTGTGTGAAATTCACGTGAATATTAAGAGGCTGACTTGGGATGAATCATGTTCTTCAGTCACGTGAAAATTACGAAGAGAAAATATATTACTGTAACCCGCTTTCAACCCAATAATTAAGCAAATGTTACACGATAAATGAACCAAAATAATGACGTTCTCATCCCGTTCCTCAACATCGTGTTTTGGATCCTTCATAATCACGTACATGCGCGAAATATGCTGTAAATTCAGATAAATTGGAGAAAAAAAACATAGATCTGCACGCACCCCATATTCAATATGCAAATTAACTGTGTCAAATGGAAATATACCCACGGACCAGTTTTCAACCATGTGAAACCATTTAAAAAAGTGTTCAAGTCACCCAAGAATTACTAATTTTTCACAACTAAAAAATCACAGATTCACACCCAAGATTAATAATCAGTTCGAGTCACAAGATCATCGCCATGGAACTTATGGTAACTTTGACCACCATTTAAAAAGGTGTTTTAAGACACCTAAGAATTACTAATTTTTCACACCTAGAAATCACGGATTCACAGCTTAGATTATTAATCAGTTTGAGTCACGTGATCATCACCACGGAGCTTATGGTAACTTTGACCACCATTAAAAAAGTGTTTTAAGACACCTAATATTTACTAATTTTGCACACCTCTATATATCACAGATTCACAGCTAAGATTAGTAATCAGTTTGAGCCACGTGATCATCACCAAGAAAGTTATGGTAACTTTGAAACCGTTTAAAAAAGGTGTGTAAGACACTTCAGAACTACTACCGGTAGTTTAATACAACCAGAGATTCACGGACAGAACAATAAGACAAATAGCCGGTGTAAGTAACGTGATTATTTCCATCAACCTTGGCTAACCTGTAAAACCAATCAATAAAGGTGCTTAAAAGACCAAAGAATTACTTATTAATCACCACCATCAGTTAACGAATAATAAACTCGTTGCTTGGTCAAGTGGTTATTTGGTCATAAACACTTGATTTACAGAGGTAAGTGGAATCACGTTACTCCAGTCGCTTGATAAATTGGTGCTTTTTAGGTGAGATCAAAACGTGAACAGGAGTGCACCTTTTTTTTTTAAAACGAAGGCACATGTCGATAACGTTTAAATTTAGTTCAAAAGGCACCATACTTTAAAATCACTTAAAATAAACTCCCAAAAGAGGTTATTTTTTAGTGTTCTGTTTATTGGGTGTAGTGTTATAAAAACCGTTAGGAAAACGAAAAAATTAAATTTCAATTTCCAGTCATAAATATCTTGATGATCAGACAGGCGATCGGCTTGTAAACATCATCGGATTCCTGACTGACCTAAAGGTTTATAATTATGATTCCAGCATGAGCTAAATCTAGGATTTTGTTTCAGAATCTGAGGCAATGTTACTGAGTCATTGTTTGCACTTCTAGTGGTACAGAAATGGTTGTTATATTTCTATTATTTTCTCTCTTTCTTTCTTTCTTTCAGGAGCTGATAACCACGTTATACATTGGCTTCCTGGGGCTTATATTTACCTCTTATTTTGTATATCTAGCCGAGAAGGATCATATAGATGCTAAGGGCATTTGTCAATTTGAGACGTATGCTGATGCTCTATGGTGGGGTGTGGTAAGAAATTTTGCAGTTTTATTAAATTCATGACCTACGTTGATTGAATCCTTTGGAAAGGGTGCTATACTATTACCCACCTTTCAATGTATCGAATTTACATTGATTAATGACAGACATACCTATTTCCATTAATTTCAACATTCTGAATGCCATTATCCCTCCTTTTCACGTATGTATAAGTTATTAAACAACTAAATTATTCATTTCCTTACCAAATCTTGTAATATTTTAAGTATGTGAAACAACGAATTGTCCCGATTTATGTTTCTTAAGAATGTGACATATTAAAGTTTACATATTCAACAAAGGCCCCAATTCAACCAGTCCACCTTTCATTCTTGATCTACGAAAAACACAAATATATCAAATTTACAAGGGAAATGAATAATTTTGTTGTTAACTGTAGATGTAACTGCATTTCCCAGGACGAGTTGCCATTTAAAATTGATCTCTTCGCCTGTTCCCTTCAACTGATTCACTGACTGACTGACTGTCCGGTGTACACCCAGGGACTAATCACAAATTGATCAGAATTCTTGTTTCTCTGTTTACATGTTGAGAGCAACAGCCATCTGATCAAACAGTTCTTTGAAACTGATAGATCACCGTTGTCTTGCCGTTAGGTTAGGGACTCTCCATTTCCCTTTACCATCAAACATTTGTGCTTCAAACTGCTGGACGTTGTATATTGCTTTTCACTTTACAGCAGTGTCGACCGTCTCTAATGCTTATTTCTGTTATCTGTCCTTCCTCCCTCTGTCCTTTCTCCCTCTGTTTATTTTCTCTTGCACTCACTCACTCATTGTGACTCATGTTTTACTGTGTTTTTTTCTACCCCTTTTCCTTGTTCTTTCTCTCTCTCTCTCCCTCCAATCCCATGAAATTTATTTTCACTTTTCAACTTAGTCATCTCTATACTTTATGCTGATATCCTTTTCCCCCTCTCTCTATTCCTCCATATTTGTTGTCTCTCACACTTTTTTTAAACTCATATTTTACCTCTTTCCCATTTTCCTCTCCTTTCCCCCTTCCTCCCTCTCATATGCCATCTCTGTTTCTCAGTTTTTACCTTCCTCACTCACTAACTTTTGCTTGTTTCCCACTTTCCCCTATTTCCCACTTTCCCCCTGTCAATTGCTTTTTTTCACTTCAATGCATATTTTCCCTTGGTACTACACTCTGTTCCCCCCTCTCTCTCTCTCTCTCTATCTTTCTCTTTACCCTCAGTTTCTCCATATTTTGTGTCCCTCGGAATAATTTATAAATATTTCATAAATTTTCCTTTGTCCCATCGTTGTCCTGCCTTTCTTTCTTTCTCTTTCTTTCGTCCCTAACTTTTCTCTTTCTTTCAGGCCCTCTTTCTTAGCCTCCCCCTCCCCCCCCTCTCTCTCTCTCTCTATCTCTGTCACCTTATTAAACTATGGCTTAGCCCACTAAGATGTTTTCTGCTCTTTAATCAATGCTTACCCGTAGTAAGAACCTTGTAATACCCTCAGTTGTAACAGAATTTGAACCTTAAACCCCTTGTCTCAGAATCACTTGATTTTGTTTGTTTTCAAAACAGGACTACCATATCAACCATCTCTTTTGATCTATTGTCTACTGAATTGTCTCATTCCCCAAAGCCTTAATATACAGGCCTGATAATTACCAGATTTTAAATTTTTTTTTCCAGTTTTTTTTTTTCATTTTTTTTTTTCCCCAATTTTTTTTTCTCATTTTTTTTCTTCTTCTTCCCGATTTTGCCCCTATTTTCCTGATTTTTGCCTTATTTTCCCTATTTTTCCCTATTTTTCCCCAATTTTCCCTATTTTTCCCCAATTTTCTTACTTAAAAGGGGGGAATGTTCTTAGATGCCATTTTTTTCCCCCTGGATCCCTTTTTTTTTTACACAAGGGGACGGTGGTCTGGGAAAAAAAAAAAACCTATTTTTTTTTGTAGTGCTCACTATTACCCCTGAATATAGGAGCCTCTCGACTTGTAGAACATTAAGGTTCTATGGTTTAAGCCCTTGTTTACATAACCTGTGGTTTAAAAACTTAGTGCAAAATAAGCGTACCTTGCCTTGCGCCCGTCTAATGTTGGACCTCTCACTGTGTCGCGCTAATTTTGCGCTAATTTTAGACCATGGGTTATGTAAATGAAGATTTAAACCATGGGTTAAATTTAAACCTCCTTTGTGAATTCCACCCTAAGAGACTAAGTCACAATGGAATCTGAATGCTAAACATTGTCTTCAAATCACTTGATTTTGTTTGTTTTCTAAACAGGTAACGGTGACAACCATTGGCTATGGAGACAAAGTCCCCAATACCTGGTTGGGCAAGATGATAGCTTCCTGTTTCTCAATATTTGCAATATCTTTCTTCGCTTTACCGGCGGTGAGTAGAGTATACCTGCAATATCTTAAAGACCCTGTCCGAAGTGAAAAATGAAATAGATGAATTATATATCAAAGGAAAGCTGGCAAGCCATAGATTACAACAATACCAATCATATGCTACTTTAGTGCCTGTCAGACGAGTAACAGCTCTCTGAAAACTCGAAATCTAAAGCTGTGAAAGTCGGGAGTTGTTGACCTAAAACTAGCTATCGAATTGATGACATCACCATATGTGGAGTACGCATATTCGCTATGACTTTGCATTAATTAAGCACGGCTCATCGCCTCAGCTATATAGGCGTGCACATATGGTGTCGTCAATGTAACTGCAGCAAATTTGACCCCTGTTGACCTGTAATTTGGAGAGGTGCGGAAAAAAAGGTTTTAATTCGCTTTTGTGCAATAATGAAAGGGAAAATATTTTGAATTCCTTTACATTTGTATTCTATGTTCATTCAGCTTTCCATTGATAAAAAGTTGTATTTTCATCGGATAGGGTCTTTAAAGATACTATGTCCCTTTTGCAGCCAACATCAAATTATGTAGAACTTTGCAGGAATTATGAATATGTCATGTATGTCCTATCTGTGAAATTTAAACGTTAGCAGTGTCCTAATATTCAAATTATGCAAGGAAACCCGTTTACTTGCTAGACTTCACTGTCAGACACTATTGAGTGACTGACTGGCTTTTTTCATCTTTGGTAATAACATACATAAAATGAGCTGTAAAGGGTACATGAGCATTTGTCTACATCAATAACCCACTTCTTGTAATGGCCAAAATTAAACTGATTGAATCTTTGCGCAGCATAAAACGTACGACCATTCGGTACAATGGTCTGAAAAATCAGACTATTACTTACTGGCTCTATAGCTCCTAAGTCGATTCGACAACTAATAGTCGTTATTTTCCCACTTAAAGACATTTTCAAGCCCCCCTTTTTTTAGAGAAGTTCTAAATTAGTATTATCTTTCAAATGCCGTTGGAATTTTACCTTTTCCTTTTTTTGGCCTGCAAATGGGACATAGTACCTTTAAGCAAAGCAGGGCCCTGTTTCATGAAACTTGTTATGAATAACATGCTACAATAACTGTTATAAGCTCCTCAAAAATAACTGCATTTGATTGGCCGTTAGCTATTTTTTCATTGAAATTTGACATTTGTTAATGATAGCAAGTTTTATGAAACAGGTACGTACCGGGTTTGTATTGCCCCAAACACCTATGAAATTAAGTTATAACTCAGTATTCCTATAATTTACATTTTAGCAATGGTGATAATGAAATGACAGTTCAGTTACAAAAGAAATTACAGTGTGTATGGTTGTAGGAAGACAACAGGGGGTAGAGAGAGAGAGAGAAGAAGAGAAAGAGAGGAGAGAGAGAGGGAAGAAGGGAGAGAGAGAGATAGAGAGATAGAGATAGAATGAGAGAGAGAGAGAGAGAAAGAGAGTAGAGAGAGGGAAGAAGGGAGAGACAGAGGAAGAATGAGAGAGAGAGAGAGAGAGAGAGATGAGGAGAAAGAGAGAGGGAGAGATAGAAAAGGAAGGAGAGAGAGAGAGAGAGAGAGAAGGTAGTAGGCAAGAGATGGATGAAGAGAGGAGAGAGACAGAGAAGTGGAGAGAGACAGAGAGAGAGAGAGACATAGAAGTGGAGAGAGACAGACAGATGATTGGAGGAGGAAGGGGGCATGATACGGTGCAGAATAAGAAGAAACAACAGATTAAGAAAGAAGAACGGGGACAAGATTGTGAATCTATCTCTGTTAGATGTGAATATACTCAGACTGGTGACTGTTCTTATTACGGTGATTAATGTAAGAGGGAAAAGATTATACATAGATACAAATTATTGGTTTATTCATCCTCTCATGATTAGACTATCAATTTACATGATACCATAAAAGGCCATTTTATACAATGTATCCCTTAAAGGGACTTGGTAACATTGTTCAGATGAGAGAAAATGGTGCTAAGGTAGTGACTCCAATGCTAGATGTACAATTCAAGATACAGTAGTCTGAAATTTTGAGTGAAAAACTGACCATCTTTAATTATTATCTTTGTGGTTTTATAATTTTGTCACGATTTTTTGCATGTTAGAGGGTTAGTACAGTAGGATTACGACCATTCGGTACAAGGGTCTGAAAATCAGACTATTTACTTAAGTAATTGCAATCACTTATGTCGATTCGACAACTATTCATTGTTATTTTCCCACAAAATGGCATTTTCAAGCCCTTTCGTTTTGACAGAAGTACTAAATTAGTATTATCTTTCAAATGCCATTGGAATTTAACCTTTTCATTTGTTTGGCCTGCAAATGGGACATAGCACCTTTAAGTAAGCTTTAAAAATAAACCTGCGGTAAACCGTGGCAGTAATCTGCACCAAATTGTGAACAAGCCTTTATGTGGCCATTATAGAAAGGTTTAAATCTATAGTGAATTATATTTGATTATATTTTTCATAAATCCAAGCTTTGTGGGATAACCGTAACAGCTACACTGTACCTGATTTCATAGAATACCAAACGAGGAGGCGGGTTGGCTCAGTCGCTAAAGCATCTGCCTATCGAACCAAATATCGTGGGTTCGAATCCAACCCAGGCGGATGCCTGAAGCCTGTGCTGTGTGTTAACGTGCCCCTCCTCTTGTTTCATAGATGCAGGCTATGTTGAGTGGAAAACACTCCATCCCTTGGATAGGACGGTAAATGGAGGCCCCGTGTAGAGGAGAGTCACCACCTTTGCACGTTAAGAACCCACTGCATCATTCGTATAAGAGTAGGGGGAAACCCCAGTGTAGTGGTCCACCTGCACACCCACAATCAGTTATACTGGGAGGAGAGACCCGAGGGTTACAGTGATTCAGTTCGCTTTTCGCCTCCCAGGCACAAGTGACGCCAAATACTTAATAATAATAATAATGATAAACATAATGACTTCTCATTTGAACCTCATTAGGGCTGATGAGGGGAACATGTCTGTACAACTGCCACCTGTGTATAGGGGCCATGTTTTCTGCTTCTCTTAGGTGATCATTATATAAAGGTTTTAATGCATGACATTTGACCATACTTTTCAGTAATTGAAGTCATGGGCTATAACTGCAAAAGCTACAATCTAGTAATGCGTCACATTTCTTCCTATTAGCAAGTTGTACAAGAGATTTTATAGAATGATGTCATGAGTTCACATTCTATCCTGATCAGTGCTATTAGGAGTTGCTAGGAACTGCAAGACGAGACGTGAAGTATGTATCCAAAAGGTACACAGATTAATGTGTGTACCTGAAATTCATTTTCTGTGCCAATTAGTAATGTCTGCCTTCGAGTGGGAATGGTACATCATGATGTAAATGTAGGCCTTTCAGGTGAGGCAATTATAGATAATAGTATTGATTCCAGGAATTCCTGAGTTCTTGATCTATGACATTTAAAAAGCTATAAAAAGCTTTCTGAGTCCTTGGTGCTAGTGATGAAGAAATATATAAAGAGCTGTTATTGAAATACAATGAAAGGAATTTTATTACAAAAGATAAATGTATAATGGTAGTCTGCAGTTATAGATGTTGTTTTCTGAACTTGTCTGTATGGACCACTACCTTTCACAAGGCTACTTAAGCACCGTGCTTGTCATCTGTTGGCCTTACTTTTTTTACAAAGATTAAAGGGGAATTACCCTTAAATCTAATTTCAACCCTAATTTTGCACCTTCATGTAAATTAATGTCTTTAATAATCTAAAGCTTGGAGCACTTGTCATGTGAGTCAATGTTGGAGCACTGTTAGAGCGTTGCTGTGATTTTCCAAAACTGCCTTTTCTCATCTACATCATCGCCAAACCTTATCCCATATCTAACCTAAAACCCAAGTACAATCCTCACACTAACCCAATTGTACATCATTGATAAGTCAAATTTGGAACAATATTGTCAGATCACCAAAATGCAATATCACTGTAAGAACTCAATATCCTTTGACTGATCCTTAATCTATTTGGGAGATATCAGATTGCAATCCAAACGCTCTTTGACCATAGACTGCAGGCTGAACATGCATGGTAATAGTCTGTAATAGAGTGGAAATGAGAGGGATCTGAGTACCGAAGGCCAAGCTTTGATTGATAGAGCAATCTGCCTAACTAATCACGCTACGATGGCCCTGCCACAGGGCCACACTGTATCGCAGCACCCATCTTAATCACGAGTAATGAAATGGACAATGCCAAAGATCTCCCCAAATTGGCAATGAAAATGGCTTCCACCCTGACCTGTATATTAGCTTCTCAATGTAGTCTTCTTCCTAAGAGTTTTCATAATACTTACTTGATATTTAAAGCCCCACTGCACTACTTGTAGCTGCTTGCTCCCTCTATAAAGAAAACAATGCCTAAGCGGTGCCTGTTGGTGCCCCAGGATCCTCTTTTTCTTATGTTAATTGAGGGCTGAGTTGATGAGATAACCACCTGTCAGTGACCACGCTGGGTGGTCTAATTCCTCCTGGCCAAACTAGTGCAGAGGGGCTTTAACAATCCTATGAAGTTATGAAGTTTATAATTGTAATCAATCAAATGAAATTGGTATCTCTTTGACCTATTTTTTTAGTGCCTCGACCATTTGCTTTGTGTAGTGAATCTCTATATATAATAAATTTGACTTGTCTTCTTGTTTTTGGGCGTGAAGGAAGAGATGTATTTCACAACAGGATTGTGTATAAACATGCATAAAAACTGTGTCCAGGTTTTATGTATAAATAATGTTTTCTTCAGAGAAAACGGAGTTGTTTAAATGGGAGAGGTGCTAAAAAAAATTATGGAGTTGCAATTTATATCTCAGAAAGGACAACTTCAAAAATCCATAAGCCATTCTTAATGTCTGCATATTTACCGAATCATCCTCATTAATCCATCAGAACTTTAACACATGCAGAATACTTAATCCTCAGATTTGCCTTAATACATATACATACAATGTATTATATACAACTAGTAGCCATTTTAATGGTTATAAACAATAAATTCTACATCTGTCTTTCTCTTCAAATGTCTGTATATTTGCTGTTTAATCCTCCATCAGTGGAAAAGCACAGGGAGAATACATAATCATGATCATTTTTTCCCTAAAATTATATTCTATACAATTTGCCTCTGTAATTGTTAAAAAGAAATAAATTAAAAACAAAAAATAAAATGGTAGCAACCGTGATGTTGATGATGGCAATAATGATAATAATAATAATGATAATGATGGTGACGATGATGATGATTAAAATAATGATAGATATAACAATATTATTATTAATAACAAACAACAATAATACTATCGAAAATAATATCGCTAGTGATATTCGTTTGTCTCGCAATGTGGTCAATAAGGAATCTAAAAGATCTCGACGTTTCGTGCGCCGCTGCAACACTTCGTCAGGTGATAAAAACCAATAGGCCTTGTGCGTTATTGTTCCAATTATCGATCGAATTATGACCGTCGCGCCGGTTCTCCTGTAGAGTATAAAACACCCTTGCTTACATTAGTTTTTATCACCTGACGAAGTGTTGCAGCAGCGCACGAAACGTCGAGATCTTTTAGATTCCTTATTGACCACATTGCGAGACAAACGAATATCACTAGCGATATTATTTTCGATACTACATCCGCAATGAGTATATTTAGCATTAACAATAATACTATTTTAACATTTCTGTCCACTCGGAATCTGTGCTTCCCTTTAAATGTCTGCATATTTGCGTTATCGTCCTCTCATTGAAGAAAGACACAGAGAATTTCTTAATCACCATGCTGTACCATACCATGTGTTAGCAGAACCTCTCTCGATAATTAATTGTGGGAAGGTTTTCAATCGTATGATGTCAGACGAAGATTGACGTCATATCTCGCCACCAGAGCGATGATGTCATACCAAGCCAAGGACGGTCGGCTGGTCTGCCATATAGCGCTGCTTCCTCGCTGCTATTATCATAGCATACATACATACAGTGCGCATGTGCCTATGCAAATACAGCATTCTGAATTAGCGCTAGAATGGCATTATCTCATATCATTTACACAGAGTTAGAGGCATCGTTTAACAATGTTAAATCTGAGATGCATGGCCCTAGGTGTTATCAGTGTCTGTGATATGCATGGTGTAATATTGAAGCCCTCAAAAAATTGCGCTTCAAAATGATCAAGAAGTGCCTCAAAAAAGTAAAAATCTTTGAGTGACCGGTTTTACCGTACTCATTTCCCCCAATAGACTGTAGTGTTATAAAAACTGTTATAAAAACTGTTCGGAAAACGAAAAATGAAATTTCGATTTCCAATCATAAATATCTTGATAATCAGACAGGCCTTGTAAAAGTCATGGGATGCCTGACTGACCTAAAGGTTTATAATTATGATTGCAGCATGAGCTAAATCCAGGATTTTGTTTCAGAATCTGAGGCAATGTTACCGAGTCACTTTAAAGACGGTATTATCCAAATGCAGTCATTTTATCCAGGCCTGTTTAATAAACAGGAGGTATAGAGATTTAGCTAGTAAAAGTGACAAATAACTTGTTTATGTTCTTAAGATGATTCTTTTACCTAAAATTGCTAAGAAAGCATGTATATGCTTGTAAAAAAAAAAAAAAAAAGGAAACCGACAGCATTAAGTCCTCTCCAAGGGACTTGGTAATGAGGATTAATATCTTACCAAAGGGCACAATATAAATGTGGAGGAAATACATGTAGGGTACAGAAGTAGCAACCTATCAGGGTAGAATGCAGTTAAAATGCCCTTATATTACAAATTACTAGAACACAATTGTGAATAGTCACGTGTATGCATATCTTTCTGCAATGCTCTTTACTGTTTATGAATTTCAGCAAGATATTGGGTCATTTTGGTATCAATAATACATAATTCCAAAACCTTCAAGACTACCTTGCTAAGGCTAGTTCACCATTAGCATGTTTTGTTCAATGTTGCTATTACTAAAGGTGTCACCATCCTTATCTAAATATGAATTATAACCCTTGCGATGGGAGAGAGGGAAAGAATGAGAGAGAGAGAGAGAGAGAGAGAGAGGGGGGGAGGCAGATAAACAAAAGTGATGAGGGGAGGGTGAGAATGAAAAAAAAAAAAGATGGAAAAAGACAGACTGGAAAGTGAAAAAGATACAGGGAGAGAGAAAAGGAGAGGGGGAAGACAGAGGGGAGAGAGAGAGAGAGGAGGGGAGAGAGAGAGAGAGCAGACAGTGAGAGAGAGAGAGGGGGGGGAGAAAGATAGAGAGGAAAGAGAGAGAGCAGACAGTGAGAGAGAAAAATAGGAGAGAGAGAGAAGACAGTGAGAGATAGAGAGAGAGACAGAGGAGAGGAGAGAGAGAGAGAGAGAGAGGGAGAGATGTCAAGGTAAAGGAGAGACATTCAGAAGAGATGTCACACATAGTAAGCTACTGTCTGGCACATAAGCCTTGAAGATCAAGGTATTTCTCAAGTAGCTGCTCAACTTTGATGGCCAGCCCACTCTACTCACTTGTGTTGTTAACCCATTCACTAGTGCATTATCTTGTTCCAATAGACTATAAAGGGGAAGTCCACTCTGATATTAAGTTGGTTTTGATAAAAGCAGAAAATAAGAGAAACAAATTTGTGAAATTTTGAGCTATATCCAATTAAAAATAGGACAGTTATGAATTTTTGAAGTTGTGAGGAAAGTTATGAATTTTTGAAGTTGTGATCATTGAAACAGGAATTGGCAATGCTGTGACGTATCTTGCGAGCTCCTCTTCAATTGCTTTGTACAGAAAATATCATAAACTTTCATTTTTTTAGTTATTAATGACGGAATATAGATTTGTTTCAATACCGAGGTTGTTTTTGATAAAATGAAAAACATTTGAAATATTTATATTTAGGGTGAATTTGTGATTGAAAGTTGTCATAAGGGAAATTATAAATTGTTGAAGTTTTTTTATTTTATTACAGAGCAAATGGAAGGGGAGCTCGCAAGATCTGTCACAGAGTTGCCAGTTGTGTTTGATTGAGCGCACCTTCAAAAATTCATAACTTTCTTATTTGTAATCGGTTTTTGATATGCACTGCAGAAATTTGGACCAAATTTTGATGATATTTGTTTAGTACAATCTCAAATACCCTTAGGCATTGTGCAATGCTTTTAATTGTTTTGTGATTTCTAGCAAAATACGGTCATTTTTAAATCACTTTGATGATACTAAAGCTTTACAACTCCAGCTGTTCTTATCATCAGCCCTTTCTAATAAGTTCTATTTATAGTTGCACTTGTAATGCAATTGCATAACTAGAACTGAACATTAAGTTTATGACAAGAACCACTGAGTTCACACGAGGCAGTGTGATAAACAATTAGTTCCTTTTAATCTAGCAAGTTAATCCCCAGAAAAGAACAAAACGAAATCAAGAATATTAATAAAGTCAAAACTATGTGCACTAACAAGATTTTCTGATGTGTTTGAGCAAACTGCATCAACGATGAATTTACATATGCATTTTATCTCTTACATGACATTGCTTCACAATTTTTTATAGCAAGAATAAATGTAATGATTTGTGGTCTACTGCTGAGTGCTTTAATTTTGCTAAAAGGTTTTCCCTGATAAGAAAACATGAGGTGTTTAGCATTTGATATTAAATACTTGACACTCAAAGACTACTTACTTTGTACTAGTCAAACGTCAAGCCTGAGGTCATAAAGATTAAAGTGTTATTAATTTGGAAGGCTTCAATTAGCCTTCCACTCATATATCAAAGCAAGTGCAACAGTAATTATTCAGATGTCATATTTCTGAGAAATTAATAAATGTTAGAACTGAATATTTCACGTTGATTGACATCTTACACCATGAATGTAAATTTATATGAACTGTTGGATCTGCAAAATATTTAATTACACAATTTGACATTTTCTGTCATTGCAAATGTAGGTTAGGCTAATATCATGTTCATTTCAGTTTTATTCAGTCTTTAATGAAAGGTATACAAATGAAAGAGACATTTTTTGGAAAAATATTAAGTGTGACTCCAAAGAAGAGAGGACCTGGGGTGTTTCACAAAGACTAAGATCGACTTTAAGTAAGACTTAACTATGGCAGGCCATTCATGCCACTGGTTGCTCTCACCATTATGATCTTTAGATAATATTTTTTCCTTCAATATTGAATTATCAACAAAATGTAGATTTGTGACCATGATTTGTACCGTATGTCCCTTGAGAGACCAATGCCAGTAAATGGTGAGAGCAAACTGTGGCATGAACGGCCTGCCATAGTTAAGTCCAACTTAAAGTTTATCTCAGTCTTTGTGAATCACCACCCCGGGAGACACAAGGACAATGTGATTGTGACAAATTCATCGTTCTACCATTGTACGTTTTATTTCTATTTTATAACCGCAGGGTATTCTAGGTTCAGGGTTTGCTTTGAAGGTACAACACAAGCAAAGGCAAAAACATTTCAGTCGTCAAATTCCTGCAGCTGCTACCCTTATTCAGGTAAGTATCATTAAGACCCAAAGTCATGAATGATGTATAAACTTCAAACCATGGTTTGAGCTACACTTTAAGACAAGCAAAAGATTTTTCTTTAATAATATTGGAATTTGTATTTCTTTATACAAATGTTGATTGAACAATCTTCTGTAGAGAAAAAAACACATTCATTTAAGTTGATTGCCTTAAAAGTTGCACAGATTATTTGAGTTAGTTATCGTCTATCATTATATTTGTGGGTTCGATTCCCGACACGGCACTGATGTCCTTTGGCAAGGCATTAATCTACATTTGCCACTCCATACCCAGGAGAGAAATGGGGACCTGGTAGGATGACGAAAGCCTTTGTGTTAGTAATTGCCATATGCCCTCATGGTGGCCATATGGTAGGAATTAATACTCCAGGGAGTGGAGATGGTGCACATTGATTGAATCCGATGACCGGGGTAATAATATCTGTAAAGCGCTTAGAGACAATATTTGGTATTAAGCGCTATATAAATCCAGATTATTATTCCTATGTACAATTATCGCATCTTAATGTTTGGTGCCATATTCATACATTCTGTAGAATATTATTGTGTATCATCTATGGCCAAATACAGGTTTAATATAAATTGATCAAGATTTGTTTTAAAGGTAAATATCAGAAAGAATGAAGAGAAAATCCTTTGCCTGATGTCTTTTGTGTGTTTGTCTTGGATGTAGTGTGCCTGGAGATTATATGCCTCAAATCAAGAGGGCTTCAAATCCGAAGCCACATGGAAAATCCACTTAGCGCCCCCTACGCCCAACCTGCAACAATCCGTGCCTAACCAAATATCAGGGGTCGTGAATTCTGTCAAACCTCACCTCGCATTGAAGCGACGAAAAAGCTCCAAGCTCAGCCTCAAGGAGGCGCTCTTGCCAACGACGCTTCTGGAACTGTGTGAGCAACCGTCAGCCAATCAAAATGCAAATTCAAATACCTCACCACCGGCGGATAAGATTTCGCCATTGATTGCGGGCGGGGTTGCCTGTAACTTGGCTGGGTCAGTGGCAGTGGCGGCAGCAGGAGCCGGTGGTGATATGGTGTGCTATATGGAAGAACCCACAGCAGGTATTAAAAAAAGGCTTTTAGAATGATTAGGCCCTTCAGTGCTGTACCAATCCTCCAAATAAACTGAGTTTTGAATGAGAACCAGTGTCCACATATTATAAAGTTTACTCCCACTTAAGATATTTCAATGTCCGATTTAATAATAAAACAATTATCAAATCTAACCCTAGCTTAAATGATAATATATGACAATTTCCAAAAAAAAATACCATTGTATTAGAGGTCGATCACGTGATATAAATTTGATATTCTAAAATTATTTCATTTTAGCCTCCCTTCAAGTACAGGTATTAATTTCCACAAAACTGAGCTTTTGCGAGAGGTTGGTGTTTGAGCATAAATGTTAGTATTTTTTAAGATCAACCCCCTCCGAAAAAAGGAGAAATTTATAAAAAAATATGTTCTTAATTCACAGTCATCTTGATATCTGAAATTATTTAAAATGGATGGCTCCTAAATTATTTAGGAATAACCAAAATGAGCACAAAAATTCAGACCAGAAAATCTTTTTTTTAATTTTCAAAGGGATACGCAAAAAGGAAGAAATTAGTGGAGTTGTCGGTATTGGACAACTCTTTAAAATAGAGAATGTTGAGAATGGAAGACATTATTTATTTTGAATTTCTTTGAATATAACTTTAACAAGCAAACATTTTTGGAGAATCAAAAGAAATTTACATGTAGATTCACAGTAAGCTGAAACATCTTTCTTTTTGTTTATATTCCACAGGAAACCCTAACAGGAAGAGAGCAGTGGAGTTGTCGGTATCAGAC
The DNA here is from genome assembly GCA_037976565.1 of Mesocentrotus franciscanus. Lineage (NCBI taxonomy): Eukaryota > Metazoa > Echinodermata > Echinoidea > Camarodonta > Strongylocentrotidae > Mesocentrotus > Mesocentrotus franciscanus. The sequence continues at coordinate 12,006,806 of CP137681.1, read as the reverse complement.
AGCTCACAGAGAACGATGAGAATGGGAGATGTTATTTGCCTTGATGCTCATGATGAAAGTGATACTTACAGCCTTCCCTATGTGCCTGAAACAATAACCACGTAAGTCATCTGCCAAGGAAAGTGGGGGGCCACTTTCAATTATTTACAGGAATTGAGTTGAGGTGACCTATTAATTACCTGACCGAGTCAAACTCAAGTTGTGTGATTTGTTGAGTCACTACAAGTCTTCCAGTGGTGTTCTAGAATCCTATAAGATGAGCCCAGCCCAGCCCCCCCCCCCACTCAGGGGTCGGGGGACCGTATTCGTGTACCCAAAATCTCTGGTAAAGGGGTACTTTTCGCGCGACAAAGTCAAGCCCGAGAATTGTAAAAAACGGGGGTGTATTCGACTTATCACCCTAAGATTTCTTTAAAAAGGGAGTGTTTTTTCTCTCTCTTTGGATTCCTGAGAAATTTAAAAAGGGGGATATAAAATATCAAAAAGGAGGTATTTTTCTGTCTCTCTCTCTTTGGACTCCTGAGAAATTAAAAAAGGGAGTTATAAAATATCTTGAATATCATAGATAGGGGGTTACATTGAGCAGTGTTCAGGATTTAGGGGGGTCTCCAAGGCAGGAAAAGTATGTGAAAGGGGGTTCAGAAATGTTGGCAGCCCTGAGATAGGGGGTGCTTTCAAAGGGAGGGAACAAGCATACGCATACCCTAAATAACACTGAGTGGGGGAGGGCCGGAAGACGAGCTTAGTTCCGTGGTGTAACAGAGTCAACAAGGGTTATGTCGCAGGTCAAATTAAATCGAGGGGTGAGGTCCTGGAGTTGGACTTAGTCAGGTTTCTTACCTTGATCATTGCAACACCGATGTGAACCCACATATTATCAAGTGACATATATGCCTATTCTCTAAAAGTTCTATATCAAATGACATATGCCTATTTTCTGAAAGTTCTATTATCGTGGATGTTATTCTAGTACAAGTCTATGTAAGCTGTATATGCCTTCTGTCAGGGGTCTCAGGACTCACAAATAATGCTACGCTTGAGGATTCATTTTCAAATTATAAAGAGAAATAGAAAAAAGAAAGAACTTGAGAAAGAAAGAATACCGTAAATCTCTGTGTATAAGACGCACCCCCGAGCCAGATCTGTGTTAAAAAACCCAAGCGGGGAAGGAATTTCATTTAACTGCGAGGTGCAGTTGAAGGCGCTGATTTGTGCTTGTGAACTTGTCACAAATCATAGTAACAATGTCGTTTTTTAGAAGAATGTGTAAGATCATTAATGTAAATTAAAAACAGTAGAGGACCTAGGATAGGACCTTGTGGTATGCCATGTGTAAAAGAAGAAAAATTGGAGGAGTTATTATTATAAACTACATATTGAGATCTATTAAAAAGATTACTTTCAAACCAAGATGACACACAAATTTGAGTGTTGTTCTAGTTTCCGGGTGGTGAGTCAACACACCGATTATTGAGCTGGGAGACATTGCCAGGCGTAGTGCCAGGTGGAGGGGCATAAATCGAAACTTAAAAAAAGAAAATTATTTATTTATTTATTTATTTTTTTGTACCCGTGTATAAGACGCACCCCCAACTTTCACATTTTTTCGGCGGCAAAAAAGTGCGCCTTATACACGGAGATTTACGGTAGTGACCTGCTAGTGTAACAAATGAGGTATACAAATATGCTCATCTGACAGTAATTAAATGCCTAAAACCCCTGAGCTCTGCCCCTGGACCCTACCAGGGGCCCAAAGGCAGGCCCTGGGTGCTTATCTGACCGTGATTAAATGCCTAAAACCCCTGAGCTTGCGGGGGCTCCGCCCCAATTAACGCTCCACTCACTTCTCTCGCTACGCTTTACCTGATCGTAAATACTTAAGCCCCCCACTTTGAAAACGTTCCGTGGGGCCTGCTTTTTATAACATGTAAGGGTAGTGGTGATGCAGATTTTTTTTCTGCCCCCAAACGTTTTTGCTCATTACGCCACTGAATTTCAACTTGTATCAACTTACCTTGGAAATTTCATTTCATTTTTCAAAATGCAAGAGCTTCAAGGGGGCTTTGCCCCCCCCCCCACCCCACGAGGGGCTCTGCCTCTTCGAACCCGATCCCCACTGAAACTGTACCACCTCAAAATTTTCTTCCGACGGGCCTGTATAAGTACACTTACTTTCACTCTGCCGCACCAAAAAAAAATTCACGTGATCTAAGAAAACATGCCAAATATTTTTATAGTTGCCCTCTCTCAGGAATTAAATTGGCAAGATACATGTACGAGTAAAATAAAATAAATAACTGAAATTCCCATTTTTTTCTGACACCTTGAAAGGCAGTTGGTGTAGAGATATGAAAATGAATTAACATCTATGCCATGTAAAAGATTTAATGCACACCATAAAACCATGCAACTTATGGTTTATCCTGGAAATTAATCATTCTCTTCAATTTCATTTCTCTCCTATTCCAGACTCACAGATGCCCATAAAAATGCAATTCGTGCAATAAGAAAAATTAGGTATTATGTTGCAAGGAGAAAATTCCAGGTAAGTCAAACTAATTCCTACTTTTTGTCCTTTTTTCGCATACCCAAGCCAAGATGTATTAACCATTTAATAATTTATTTTATAAATCATATACAGTACAGGTACACGTTTAATTTAGATGACTGTTAAACAAACTATATGGGTATTGCTTCATCCTAAATCTTTCAAAACTTGTTTGTGAGACATTGGCTGAGGTTCTTAATGATAATCATTCTTTAGTTTCACTCATGAATTTATGAAGAAAAAAAAGTAAATACAGAAGGTGGCAGCAAGAAAATATTGATAAACAACTTCGGAAGCAAATTTTCCTCCTTTTAATGGATATATGTACAGTGTATATGATCTGGATGGTGTTTCTCAAAGACTAAGATCGACTTTAAGTTGGACTTAACTATGGCACGCCGTACATGCCACTTTTTGCTCTCAACATTGGTTTCTCAATTATGATCTTTAGATAATACTTTTTCTTTCAATAATGAATTATCAAAAAAATATAAATTCAGTAGATTTGTGACCATGATTTGTACGTCCCTTGAGAGACCAATGCCAGTAAACGGTGAGAGCAATCAGTGGCATGAATGGCTTGCCGTAGTTAAGTCCGACTTAAAGTCGATCTTATAATTAGTCTTTGTGAAACACCCCCCTGGAATGTGATTGTTTGATATACATGTTAACTCTGGCAACTGTAATTTTCACATATTATTGATATATAAGTCATGTTATTTTGGTAGAGGAAATTAAAGAAGCTACATTGAAATTACCCTTGGGGGTGTTTCACAAAGACTAAGATCGACTTTAAGATTGACTTAAGTATAACAGGCCGTTCGTGCCATTGGTTGCTATCCCAATTGGTCTCTAAATTATAATCTTTAGATAATATTTTTTCCTTCAATAATGAATTATCAAAAAATGTAAGTTTTGTAGATTTTTTACCATGATTTGTTCGTCCCTTGAGAGACCAATGCCAGTAAATAATGATAGCAAACAATGGCATGAACGGCTTGCTATACTTAAGTCCAACTTAAAGTCGATCTTAGTCTTTGTGAAACACCCCCCAGGTCCTCTGCCACAAGAAGATAATTATTTCCTCATCAAGGGACAAGAGGCAGGGTAACATTTACAATTACATATACAGTATAAGATGAAATAACAAATATAGGAACAGGAAACAAACAAAGAAAGACAAAATAAAAACATAACTGGACAAATTAGAATAAGAACTATAACATGCATATATCATAATGGAATTTATGTATACAGGGGGGTGTTTCACAAAGACTAAGATCGACTTTAAGTTGGACTTAAGTATGGCAGGCGATTCGTGCCACTGTTTGCTCTTACCATTTACTGGCATTTGTCTCTCGTACAAATCGTGGTCTCAAATCTACAGAATTTCCTTTTTTTGGTAGTTCATTATTGAAGGAAAAATATTATCTAAAAATTATAATTTAGAGACCAATGGTGATAGCAACCCATGGCATGAATGGCCTGCCATACTTAAGTCCAACTTAAAGTCGATCTTAGTCTTTGTGAAACACCCCCAGGTGTAGTTAATTAATTAGCATATAATTGGTGTTATGAGAGTTTGATCATGAATAGGTCACATTCTTGGTTTCAAGTAACATTAAGCAGTTTAGGTCTTAGTGAAATAGATTAAATTTGATTCCATCATTGCAAAAGTAACTGCCATCCATTTGTCATAAAACGATACCTTGGGGTGGTATTCTGAGTATGATTATCTTCTCTGAAATATTTTAATTTGTTCTTTGAAAGATTAAATAAAAGTTGAAATATGGTAAGGGTATTTTATCTCTCTGATGCACAGTAAGTGGGGCATTTATTTAAAATATGCAGCTAGTTTTGTGATCAAAATAAACACACACAAAAAGAAGTACAGACTACATTTCTCAAGAAACATTATCGAGTTGCATTTTAAGATTTTTGCCAAATAATGTACTTGAAATGATCCTTCTAATGGTGTTTAAAAACCTCTGACACTAAGTATGTCCATTTTAAAAGAAAATCCTAGCAAGAGTGCGTTTGCGCTTTGATGCACATGGAGTGAAAATTGTAAAAAACTAAGAGACTGGCAGAACGTGAAGAATGGCAGAATGCTGAAGATGAAGAGAGTGCTGTTAGATTTTACTCATAATTCTTGTGTTTATAAAACTGTCAATATCTCTTTATAGAAGTAGTATTTTGAGCTCATATCTTGAATATACAGTTTACATGTAGCTTTATTGTATCAACACGATACTTCTAGCATGGAGAGCAAATTATTTTTTAGCCATTGGTTACCTTTAAAGGTAAAGACCAGTTTTGGAAACGCCCCTCTCTCAAAAAAATGAAATGGAAGCTCTCATTACCAATCATGTGAAAGAATATGTTTAGACTAATACGTGATGATACAAATTTTGCCGGAAAGTCGGAAACCGCCTACTAATTGATATATTTGGTAAATTATTATATCTATTGGGACCAAATAGATATCGCAGACGTGGTCGCGTAGTCCCATATACATCTTTCTGTGTACAGTGCTTGTAACTTTAGCAAGACTGGGCCAAATTTCTTATCATTTTGATGATTCCAGAATCTTGCAGTACACACCAATACTTATATGCTAGATGATCAACCTTTTCTGATCGATTCCACAACGTTTCTTTCACAATGCAATCGCATGACCAGAACTGGTCTTTATCTTTAAACCCTATACCTATACTCTCCTAACCTTCACCCTAAGCCTTTAAATTCTAGAAAGCCACCATAACAATGGTCAAAGTTAAATCTAATGACCAGTGATGGCCATGTGATTAATTCCCATTTTTGTTCTTAATAGAATCTTTCGGTATTTTTTGATTGACAGCAAGCAAGGAAACCATACGATGTCCGAGATGTCATAGAACAGTACTCAGCAGGCCATTTAAACATGATGGTTCGTATTAAAGAGCTTCAAAGAAGAATTGATACTACGCTAGGAAAACCATCTATGCATTTAGGTAAGAAAATAAACTATGGTTTATTTCATTTATAAATTTATCCATTTATGCCTTCATCCTAAGATGCTACATATACATGTAGCTTATCATAATTATATACATAGTTATGCAGATTTTCTTTGATATTTCCTATAAATGAAGTTTAATAGTCCTTTTTAAATTGTTTATTTCATCTTTTATTATGCAAACTGTATATGTGTGTATTGTTTTTATTTGAAAATAAAGTTGCTTGATCAATACAATATGTACATTGATAAAGAAAGAGGTATCACAAATTCATTTTTAAATGGTGTGGATTCCTTTGCACATTATGTAAATGTATGATGAACTTTAGAGAGCATAACACATTGTAATCGTATGGAGTATTGTCTGGTTCTACAGTATAGAGCAAGTAGATCATTAGAAAAATAGACAATTGTTTCTATATGTATTTTTATAATACTGTTGACATTTTTCACCATATCAAGTCTTGTTTATTCTATTTTCCAATTTAAATTGTAATTGTAATTGTAAAGGAAGAGGTATCACAAATTTATTTTTAAATGGTGTGAATTTCTTTGCACATTATTTAAATGTACAGGTGTATGATGAACTTAAGAAAGCATAACACATTGTAATTGTATGGAGTATTGTCTGTATCTACAGTATAGAGCAAGTAGATCATTAGAAAAATAGAAAATATTGTTGACATTTTATCACCATATCAAGTCTTGTTTATTTATTTTCCAATTTTAGAAATCATGTCCTGATATAATTTTCGTAATTGTATTATTTAGGAGACAGGAAGAGACAAACGGTTGTTGCTAGAGTCGCAGTTGTTGAACAAAATGTGAGTTTCCACTTGGTCCTCTGCTAATGTAATATGTTTTCACGAATATTCTTATGTTTTTCTATTTGATACCTTTCTCACATAATTATGCACAGGTGTTGCTAGAACATTCTGAATGATTGACTTTATTACCATTTCTGAAACAACATATAAAAAACATATTTACATGGTAATAAGGAAGCTATAATGGTAATAGGAGACCACAAAATAGCCGAAATGGCTATTGGTTCCCTCATTTGTCACCATACATGCGCAGCATTTCAACACTACTTGAAATGCATAAAGAATACTATCTTATCTTATCATAACAATATGAATGAGCAAACTAATACATTTGCTTAGAAAATGTTAATACTGGCAAGAAGTGCACATAGGCAATGAAACGAAACATTGTAAATACTCTTAGACAATAAATACCAATTATATAAAACTTCAATATGGCACTGTATTAAAAATTAGTCTACAAATTTGAAGGGTTAGACCAAATTCTGCAAGCAAGCTTGTAAAACAAGAATCCTCACAAGCAACTTAAAAGGGGTCCTTGGATTTTGAACATTGCAGACAAGGGTAACAATTGTTTGTAAGATTTTCAAAGTTAATGTTAACCTGTCAACTACTGAATTCTTTCATTCCACTGGCTGAATACAGGAGCCACCCGGTTCCTGTAGGCAATGAGTTAATATAATTATGTTAACCAACATGCTGAAAAAGGGACATTGCTCATTAGGCTCTACAATTTTAAATCCTATCACAGTAATGAACTCCCCAAAGAGAGATAGTGAGAAATTCTTGTTCAATAAAATGAAACCGCTTTCATTTGATGTTGATGATGATGGCGATGATAAAGGTGATGGTAATGATAGTGACAATAATGATGATAGCATTTATACGGTGTCAAAAAGAAATCATGCATTTCCAACTGAATCAGTATTTACCCATCTTTTGAAAGAGGCAAGTTATCAAGAATCAATTGGAGTATTCTATGCTTTAAAGTCAAACTTACACAGTTATTTGATCTGACTTCTTCGTCCCTTTGTCACATGTTCCCAGATACAATTGATGGACCGTAAACTTGACAAGTGCATGCAACTTCTAAATATTCTGGTGGACCGAACCACACCTCAACCTGTGAGGAGACCAAAGCCTTCCAGCAAATCCACAGTCTCATCCTCCTCATCGGAAGATGATGAAGAGGAAGAAAGCTCTAGACAGGCCGCCAGTGGAAGCACCGATACGTAAAGGAAAACGCCTGTAGGGTCACAAGCAGTGTCACAGATTCCAAGAAATAGCATGTATTGTTGCCAGCCAGGTGAAGATCAGCTAGACACCAGGAGCAGATATAAGTTTAAATCCATGTTTGGCTGCCGGGAGAACAGTGATATGGCTGTGCCTCATATGCTGCCAGTGGAAAGATGGAAAAAATATATTTAGAGCTGTGCCCTATCAGATGCCAGCAGAAGCTCTGATATGAAGATGATCATGCCTTGTGGTCATCATTCAGAAAGAGCAGAGACTTGTAGAAAGCCACTTACTATGGGCTCCAAGGGGATCATAAGATAGGTAGCCATGAATCCATGTATTAGTGGCTGCTACATAAAGGTGAAAATCACATAGGTATCTAGCCACACACGCTTGGGCCCTTAGTGAAAGCACCAATGTGTCAAGAATTATGCCTTTGTGGCCACAGTAAAGATTTTAGCAACCTCAGAGATTTGTTGCTGGGAAAAGATCCAAATTGCAATCAGCCACTCATTCTTTAGCCAAAAGCAGAAGCACAGATATGTACAGAACCATATCTTCAGAACACCATCAGGGGTAGAGCTTTTTAGAAAGGCAGTTGTTTTACAGCAGCCAAATTGGAGAACTGATAATAAGCTATGTATTCTGTCCGATTAGCTGAAGAAGATATACCTCTAAAGATTCACACATACTTGGCAGCCATGCAAAAGCACAGATTTTGCCTTGGTAGGATAGATGCAAAGAGAGCCAAGCCTTATTGGCTGTCAGGTGAGGCAGTAAGCCATACATTCCATGTCAACAACACAAGCACATGCACATCTTAGGCAACATGTTTTAGGCTGTCTACTGAAGCACAGGTACACAGCCTTGCCTTATTGGGTGGCAGCGGTGGGATATGTACATAGTGACCCACATACAATTGGCCAATAAGAACATGCAAGGTGTTCTTACACCAACAATGGAAAGACAGATACATGTAGAAAGGAAAGATTTATATCTGCCAGCAGTGAAAGCATATGTCTGCAGGATGGACACTAAAAGTTTGTCTAGAGACAGTGGCTCTAGGATGCTGTTCACTGTCAGAGATAAACCTGGATAGTTGGGCTTCGGTTGCTACTTATTTGTGGGTTTTTTTTTCCAGGTTCAGGTTTCAGTTATAGTATTGGATGCAGGGATGAAGTCAGGAATAGGGGGCGGGGCGTGGTATCTACATTGTTTCCAGATAGCTATGTCTTTTTAGTTGCCAGTGGAATCATAAAATATCTGTACCTGTGCAAATACCCACCCCTCGTTTGGCAGGCGGGGGAAGGACGGGCATATAGAGAGCCACCCTTTTTTTTTAATGAGAGTTATGTTTACAGCATATTTGGTAATGCTACACTGGTATGTGCTTGCAGTAGTGCAGACCATTGAGCCTTTGTGTTACATGAAGCAAGCCCTCCAAAACTCAGTTATCCCTTTCAGGACAGGAATTTTTAAAGGGCAAAATTGATCACCTTTTATTCTTCATATTGGCAGCAATCATATTTTTCTCTTATGGCAACATTGTTCTGATAGGATATCCTTTCTTTAAAAACAGTATGTATGGTTTTAAGCTATGTTGAAAAGCTAGAAAATTGACAATTTTGTCTGAAAATAGTGATTTTGAACTCTCGTATTACCAATTTTAAAGCTCATATATTTTTTTTTTAAATTCCTAGCCAAACACAGTGTCGATAGTGGACAAAAATGCATACAACGTGTGCAGATTTTTTTTTTCTTTCCCTGCTTCTGGTATATTTTTTAAGGATCTGAATAAAAATTTATTGAGTAAAACCACAAAATGTTGAAATTCAGTATTAAAAGTGTTATAGAAAAATCAAAACCGTTAAGGACCAACAGTGACACAAGTTTCTTTATACATGGCAACTGGATGTGCTGTTTGAATGTAACATACCGGTATGTTTCATAGATGTAATCCAGAACAAAATATTATGCAAACCACATATTATCAGGATATGGGAATATGAACCACAATTATCTGTTAATATAAGACGATGTCAGTTCTACCTTTTAATTGTTCCAGCTTCAAGCCCTGCTCGATTAACTATGATCAGTATTGTTTGTAAGATTATTACTAAGACTATCAAGAAATCAACATAAAAGCAAGTTTTTTCTACCTGATTGTACACGTTTAAAGCATTTGAAGGTACATGAATGAAATCAAGAATGAACAGTTGAATTTTGTAGTAGATTACCATCTAATGAAGATAGCTAATTGTAATGATAGTCTCATTTATATAATGCTTAATACTACTTATCAGATTCAATTGCTATTCTGCACATAGTAGTGCACTCACTCCACTCCCTGGGGAGTATTCCCACCAGGACCCATTAAAGTTTAACAAATGTTTGCATCCTAAAAGCTTCTCATTTAACACCTGGGTGGAGAGAAGCAATGAAGATAAGTGACTTGCCAGGGATCAAACCCACAACATATGCATCTCAAGTTGAGTGTTTGAACCACTTGACTACGACACTTCTACAAGCTCAACAAGGAGGAAAGTGAAATCATTGTACTCAAGTCACAGAGCCACAGTATCCCTTAAAGTGACTCGGTAACATTGTTGAAGGTTGATGAAAAACTGCGTAATTTTGTATGAAAAGTTACTTATTATATTCCTTCTATTGTACTAACCCTCTAACATGCAAAAAATCCTGAAAAAATTGTCAAACCACAAAGATATTTATGGTTTTCTCTGAAGGCGTCACTGTGCAACACCCTCTAACAGTAAATTCTCCCAATAAATTTTTGAATTTTCCCAATCGTTTTTTCATGAAAATAAGACGTAAAGCAGGCTTTTAAAAATCTGTCAACACTTAAATGTTTGGAATGGTATGTAGAGCCAATTCATTACTTTGTGATGATTTACATTTACCTTAAATTTATTTAAATTATAATAATATAGTTGGGAGAATTCAGGTGACGATCGGATCAGTTTTTCCTAATTTTTATAACTAATAATGGTCTGTTTTCCACTCAAACTTTCAGATTATCTTTAATTGTACATCTAGCAATGAAGTCACTACCTTAGCACCATTTTCTCTTTTCTGAACAATGTTACCAAGTCCCTTTAACACTGCTGTTGCTGTCTTCACCTCTCTGCACGGTTGCTCGTTTGCCACATGTGTGATTGTGCACAAAGCAATAGGCACCAATTGACAGAAGGGTTGCTTTGTGCACCACCATGGCTTTGCAAAATTAGTCATTTTTGGTCTCGATTTTAGTGCCATAACAATCTTTTTAATACCAGTATAAATAAATCGTGCACCAGAAACATAATTCTGAAGCCCACTCTTTGGTATCTACTTTATTGTAAATACAATGTGGCACAGGCACATTATTTTTTTAGAAGGCATAAAAAAGAGTTCATTATGAACCTTGTTAGGACGAACCTTACCTTTGTTTCTGAGCCCTAAATATATTCTGCATGTGCAAAAAGCAAACAAATTTCTGCAATATTTGTTGCGTTACATATATGGTGTTTAAAAGGTAAATATGAGCATATGTATTACAACAGGTTGGCAATGTAAACAACTTTTCAACAGAGTATTTGTCCAAGTGTAAGGCTTCTTATAAGAAAGAAAAAAAAAGTTGACGAATAATACCAGTGTTACTGATAATGAGAAGAGCTTTTATTTCAATCTCTCTCACTCCCTCTGTATGACATGAAGTGGTAATTAAATTAAGTTGCAGTGCTTTTACAGAAAGTATATGTTTATCCACTTTCCACAGGGGAGTTGAAGTGCTTCAGGAGCTTTTGTCAGACTGCTATCAGAATACATTGGTTAAGACTGGTGTAAGATGGAGTATCAGTGAGTCATCCATGAACATCACATGACAAAAGTGTTGTCTTGTGTACTTCAAAGCACGTTACCATATACTTCATCTTCCTATTAATATGATGCAAATTTGTGGTATATGCATTAGGTGCGTTCAAGCAGGGATGTGTGAACACACAAATGGTTTGCTCAAGGTGGTAAAAATGCGCTTGTGTTTAATTCTGTATATTTACATTTTATATTGAGAAATATGACAGACTTGCTGGTGAAGGGGTGGTTTGGAAAACTGAGGGAATGAAAGAGGCAAAAAGTCTCAGAAGTCAATTTATGATGGACATTGTTCTATTTGAGCACCTTTTTTATAGTGATCCCAGATTTTCCATTGCTGTCCTTAAGACTCAACCAGATATGAGAAATTATTGGAAAAGCTTATCAATCAGTGATTGATTTGACTGGTTTAGATATACATCGTGAGTGATTTTAGAGGCTGAAAAAGGTGCAAAATATTAGAGGCTGGAGGTTATACAATACACCCAGAGGAGGAACATATATTTCTGTGGACTCTAAACGTGATTGATGAAACATGAATAGGTATATTATTCAAAGGGTCATTGATGTACATTTTACAGAATGTGCTCTTTTCTACATCTGTTGCAGGCACTTGAGATAAGTTACCATGTCTTTAATGCAACATAGTTGTTATAGAAGATAATGAGCTTATGGCATCTTTATCAAATTTGGAGAACTATAGCAACCATGTTTTTTATTAAAAGTATGATTACATACATGTACTTGTAGTTCTCATGTAATGAACAAAGGAATTTATACATGCACACATACATGTAAATGTAATTGTTCCAGCATTTTCCAAATAGATTCATATATGTATGACAAACACACAGCCTACTATTGATATTTATATACAGTCTTTGTCAAATATGCAAATACATGGTATTATATACAAATAGCCATACTGTTTATGATGTGATTTTGTTATCAAGAACAAAATATTTGTAATTTATTATTCTTTATACTGTACTGAGATCTCAATAACACATACATGTACATTTTAGAGTGATGTTGTTTTCATTCACTCATTGAGGAAGAAAAATTGATATCAAACAGCTTCATTCTGGGAGTAATTTTTATGCATTTGTTTTTATATAGGTTCCTCTTTCATTCATAGGATTATAATTGTGCCTATAGAAGTAAGAATCATGTAATAAATTCCCTATAAGGCATGATCATGAGAGGTATTAGGCATCTTTTATCCTCAAGAAGAAATAAAAGTAATATAAAACAAGGTGTTGTCTAAAGATTCTCTTCAACAACAACTCACAGTGTAGCTTTTTTTTGGAAGGAAATTACAGTGCGGACATTTCATTATAAAGAATATTTTTTATACGGTTTTGGTGGTCCTATTTATTTTTAATTTTATTTGTAGCCCTGGTATTACAATGTAATTTACAAGGGGTGTGTTCTCACTAGTTTCCGCTTCACTTCATTTAAAACTGACATAATCATTGTACAATGCTAATGGTGTTTGATGGGTTTGGGGATTGTGTGTCTTCGCTTATTTCCAGAAAATTACTACTATTTATTCATGTCGTGTACTTTTATAGATTATTTTATAGCTATTTTTGTATAGAATGTGTGTTGCCTAAATTACAAGATATGTAACTCCTTGATTTATCAATTATATGAAACTTAATGTGAAACTTCTTAGAGGAATTCCAAGACAATAGGCCTGTCTTCATCAGCTCGAGATTGCCAAATAACCCGCTATTTTATAAGTATCCCAATCGCAAATTATCCAGCTAATTTGCGTCTTCATCAGCCCGCAGTTGCAATTAGCGGGATATTTGGTTGAGATAGTCATCCCAAGATATCTTGGGCTAGTTTGCAAAATATCCCGCTATTTGTCCGGTGCGTCTTCACCAGCCCGAAGACTCGCACTATGCGCGAACGCTGAGCAAAATATCTCGAGCTAATTTCTTAAGCTCGAGATTCATGAAACTCGAGCTGATGAAGACGCGATTTGTAACTTTGGGCTTATTTTCCAAATCAGAAATAGCGGGCTATTTGGCAATCTCGAGCTGATGAAGACACACCTTATGGGAATAATTACACACAGTGGGATCTCTCCATGTTTACATTACATCTAGCTATACAAGGTCATTTGGTCTATCTGTTATTACTGGCCTAACTGGCCTTTTACAAACTGATTAACAAAGATTTTGATAAATGCATGGAAATGACTACATCAAAAAAATTTAAATGTAGTTAAATCGCAAGGCAACTTTGATGTTGTGAATGTAGGAGAAGGAGTCATATATATATCAACTTAATTTTTCAATATTTTTTAAGTTCTAGTTATATGAACAAAATGGAAGAAAATTGATTCCATATTTTGAAAAATGTTACAGAAAGAAATGAGGAGCCATACCCATAGCTTCATGAGCTAAATCTGACCTGCAAAAAAACAATTTCCTCTTGTAGAGGAAAATCATTAAATGTGAGATTTTTATATTACTCTGTTTACCAATGGATAAACATGATTGATTAGCATTAAGTATATGATGCTTTACAGTAATACTGAAACAGTAGCATGACATATGCTCCTCTGTATATTGCTCTGTACTCAGTGTCATACATGATCTGGGGGGGGGGGGTGTTTCACAAAGATTAAGATCGACTTTAAGTTGGACTTAACTATGGCAGGCCATTCATGCCACTGGTTGCTCTCACTATTGGTCTATCAATTATAATTTTTAGATAACTTTTTTTCCTTCAATAATGAACTATCAAAAAATGTAAATTCTGTAGATTTGTGACCACGATTTATACATCCCTTCAGAGACCAATGTCAGTAAATGGTAAGAGCAAACCGTGGCATGAACGGCCTGCCATAGTTAAGTCCAATTTAAAGTCGATCTTAGTCTTTGTGAAACACCCCCCAGAATTCCTTACTTCAGTCTTGGATCCAACAGTATACCCACCCCTAAATCTAATTTTAACAGTAACCCCTATTGCAAACACAACCCCAACTTTATACATTTGATAAAATAAAGCCCAAAGCAATTGTTGTTGGTGCAAATGTTGGATGTTGGATGTTACTCTAAAACCACTGCAGCACTCTTATACATGTATTATTTGACTGTTTTTGTGAGTTAAATACAAGGAAGGTTTCTGTAATGGCTTTTTAAAGATTTCTTCAGCCTGATAATAATGATTTTTTTGTGACTATTTATTATTTAATTCTTATTTTCTGTAGAGTCACTGTGAAATTATACAGTTTTCATACAAGGTAGTTTAGCCTAATGTAGTGGCACAAAAAGATGCATCTGGAACGCAAACTGCATAATTGCTGATAATCATAATTTTATTCAGTACACAGAATCACATCGTTAGGATATGATGCTGGTAAATGCATATACTGTCTACATGATATGTAAAAAAGAAGAACTTTTCATTAACAAACGCTATCTATTATTCATTTTGCATTCCGGATGCGTCTTTTTGTGCATATCGCTAAGCTACTTAAATGTGATTTCTTTCAAAACCTGCTTGTAGTCAGTCAGATGAGTAGAGTGTCATACATGTATGTTTTGCATTCTACTCTTCCTAATAACTGATTGCTATTTGGACCACAGGTGTGGAGATATATTTACATTTCATTATATACTGTGTATGGGCTTGTCACATACATGGAAATGTGAAGCATGCAGGAATGTCATATTGTATTCTTGTGTTCCAGTTATTCATTTGTTGTTAAACATTCCACTCCTGTCTTATGCAGTGATTCAAACAATTATTGTATCAAAAGGCAATAAAATGATAATCATTTCAACAATATTTTGATTGAATTTGATTTTTTCTTAGGTACACCAAAGATTTTTGCATTTTATCCTACTGTAACCATTTTGTTTTTCTTCTGGGAAAGAGGTTGAGCATCATTATGTTGAAGTATTTATTTGATTATAAACATGGTATTATATACACATTTAGATATTAGGAGTCAGAGTGAGTTTTATATTAAAGAAATAGAGCGGTGTGGTATTGGGTACTCTCATTTTACCCAATGATTTTTATGATATATAACTATCGTGATTATGTGATGTTATATATGATACATTATGATACAATAAAATTATTCTTTCTGAACTAAATACGGTGCCTGATCATGAATGTCATTTATGTCTGTTTTAAATTGAGAATTAGTTTGCCTAGTTTATCCTTGCATTGAAAACCCCTTGTTTGCAAATGCACAAAAACAGCTAATATTCATTATAATAATATACATGAATATGTACTGGTATTATTTGATTGGTTTATTGAATTACAATTTCTTGATTGCAGTCATGAGTGAATGAATGAGTCATCAATTATTACATTCTTGTAATCATGAGTGGATTAATTGAATGAAACGCCAGTGATTCCATGATTGCCGTCATGAATGGATTGAATGAATGAAACGCCAGTGATTCCATGATTGCAGTCATGAATGGATTGAATGAATGAAACATCAATGATTTCATGATTGCAGTCATGAGTGGATTGAATGAATGAAACATAAATGATTCAATGATTGCAGTCATGAGTGGATTGAATAAATGAAATATAAATGATTCCATGATTGCAGTCATGAGTGGATTACATGAGTGAAACATCAATGATTCAATGATTGCAGTCATGAGTGGATTGAATTAATGAAACGTCAGTGATTGCATGCAGTCATGAGTGGATTGAATGAGTGAAACATCAATGATTCCATGGTTGCAGTCATGAGTGGATTGCATGAGTGAAACATCAATGATTCCATGATTGCAGTCATGAGTGGATTGAATGAATGAAACTTAAATGATTCCATGGTTGCAGTCATGAGTGGATTAAATGAATGAATCATCAGTTATAACATAATTGTAATCATGAGTGGATTAAATGAGTGAAACATCAATGATTCCATTAATGCAGTCATGAGTGGATTGAATGAATGAAACATGAATTATTCCATGATTGAAGTCATGAGTGCATTAAATGAATGAATCATCAATTATTACATTATTATAATCATGAGTGGATTGAATGAATGAAACATTAATGATTCCGTGATTGCAGTCATGAGTGGATTGAATGAATAAAACGCCAGTGATTTCATGATTGCAGTCATGAGTGGATTGAATGAGTGAAATATAAAAAATTCCATGGTTGTAATCATGAGTGGATTCAATGAATTTCCTAGAAAGTTCTTTTTTAAACATCCCTCTCCGATTTTGATATATGGAAAATAATTTTTGGGGGGATAACATTTATTTTTTAGAGAAAAAAAGGTCATATTTTGAAATTGGTATCAAAATGTAGATAAATTGATTCCATTCCATATGACACTAAAATGGTGGTTCAATGTTTCCTCGAAATATTGTTTACAAAATACTGTTTTGTCCGTCAATAGGGCCACTTTTTTGGACGCCCCATCCGATTTAGGGGTGACTGCTACAAATTTAAAGTACCAGAGCGAAGGTTTTAAAATGCTTTTATCCTTAATAATATTGGTATCATTGCAAAGGTAATGTTACAATCTTTCTAATAATTCATATTTACTTTTCAAAAATTGTTACAGAATTGACTAATCTGCTATCAAAAATGATGAATTTACTTCCCGTTTTTCCGCCCTCGATCAGCCCGCTGTTCGCTGGTACGATGTGTGACGTAATAGGTTGGGCACATGAGCGAGAGTGCTCCCAAGCCCCCTCACACAGCTATGTCCGCTGCATGCATTATACGTATACGAAAGCCAGTCGAACGCGAAATATCCTATCACAATGTCCGAGCTTGAGGAAGAAGTTTTACTAAAGTTAGATATCGAAGTTAATGAGCACAGCTCCACAACTAGTGACAGTGATTTATTTGATTTTTTGTATGTTTTAGTAGGCTATCTATCTCCACGCCGGAGTTGCGGGTCAAAAATGGATACGAAAGTACACCAGCGCCATATGAAATTCCCAAGTTCGAGCTGGCCGCGCCGCACCGGCCCCGCTGAACTGGCGATTGATCCGTCATGCACTGGGGTGACTGACTGGGCGAGACATTTTCTAATTTTTAGAAAGTGTAGGGCTATTTTGGCAAATTTCACGGATAAAAACAAAGAAGAATAGATGTGAGATTATATCTTGCGAATACCAATTACATATATGCACCATAAATGGAACTGCACGACATCATAAAAATGCAAAGCCAAAGGGACTCTCGCGATTTATCAACACTCAACAGCAATCACCAATCATCTTGCACATGCCAAGCCATGACCGAAAACTTCACAGCAAATTACACAAAACGGAAGAATATTTGGACAAATCGATCTGCACGATTCACCCCTCGTATTACATTACATAATTTGCTTAATATGCAATAATAAAATGTAATTTCCTGATTTCGAGAGATTGTTATTCCACTTTCATCAAAGCTGGCTTAGGTATGAATCATTCGAAGTCTGGGTAATGTATACTGAATGCAAAATACCGCACGCGAGCTGAGCGAGAGCCGAGCGAGAGGCCTAGGAATTTCGATCGTGCCCAACCTCTGACGTCATAAGTCTGTACTCCGTAATTTTATTTTTCAAGTCAGGAAAAGAAGTTCTGAGAAGGGTCTTGGAAAAAGCATCTTATCGCGTTTCATTTATATTTATAATACTTTAGAGCAGATGATTTGTGTTCATATTGGTGTAAGCTTTCAGTACATGTATAATTTGTCCATTTTGTGACATTTTGTGACATTTCTTCGCTCAGGTACTTTAAAAACAAAATACCTCTGAAATATTGTGTATTATAATAAAATCTTTCGAATAAACAAGCATTTGTATTTTTAACTTTTTTAACTACAAATTGTTGTGCATGTCCAATTCGACCTTTGGTAGGCCACATGGGGTGTCAAATTGGCTACCAATTGCAATTTTGGTCTAAAAAGTAAAATCCGGTCTGATTTTAGTTATAGTATCGTGCAAAGCGAATAACTTAATCCATGAGGGAGAAGGGGGAGGGGTGTTGGTATCTGAACTGCATATAGATATATGTTTTTGTTTCTGTGTTTGTAAAAGTTTTAAATAGATAATTGAGTTTACTTTGAGTATACAATGTTTTGCAGCTCCCTTTGGAGTAAATAATTATGCTTTATAAAAATAATCTTGAATTCATTGCAAATACATTGTCGAAGACAAAGTAATGTAGCGTCTTGAATTATGTGTTAACTACATGTATGTATGTTTAGTAATTTTGCAAAGTTCGGCCGCAGAGGGCGCTAAATTGTTTGGTTCCCTGCTTATCGTTCGGGTGGTAATTTTATCGCGTCCATCCGTGTACTAGTAATTTATGTACAAATAGTGTTTGTGTAAGACGGGAGATGCTTTTTAAAGTTTCAAGCGATTTTGAAATAATGCCTTTTAAAAGTTTTTAATTGGTATTAATCATAGATTGATTATATAAAGACATTTTTATTTTTTGAGAGTTTGTCCTTGGGTTAAAATTTGGGATAAATCTTCATTAATTAGCTCAATCTTGTAAAGATCGCTAGAGGCAGCACTATGATGAATAGGGGAGGGGGGGGGGGTACCGCAAGCTACGTTAAGCAGCGAATTGCAATTTTGAATTTCCCGCCAAGCATCGTGTGTTGATTTCAATTGTCGCTGACGAATCCGCTAGCGACCACAGACGGCCGAAATTATCAGTCGCGTCCGTCGGCCAATTTTCAGCTTGTTGACAATTTTGTGGCGGCAAAAAAAATCGTTGTGATTCCGTTCAGATTTCGTTGGAGACCGCAACCCTCATTACCTTGCCGTTTCCATGCCGTGCGATTCCGTCTCTAGTCGTTTTGAGGTCGTCACAATTTCATTGGTAGTCGTTGTCAACGACCATTGACGGCAAAACAACGGCAAGTGACGTCACATCTCGAACCCTGACGACATATAAATTGAAAAATTGTGTTATTGGTTTGATATATAGACGCCCTGACAGTAATTTTGATTTGTTCTATAATAATTTTGAATCATGTCTTCATAAAATATCTGAGGAAAATAAACACGTTTATTTTCTGGGTGATTTTAATATAAATTTTCTTTCTTTACCCCATAGAAGTAAAAATTCTGACAGGTTTATTCATTTGATGAATTCATATGGATTTTGTTCATACATTAGTAAGCCCACTAGAATTAATGTACACTCCTCAACGCTTATTGATAATATTTTTTCTAATGCATTTACTAAAAAAAAATAACTGGAGGATTATTATGCTCAGAAGTTTCTGACCATTTACCTTTTTTTGTAATATGTGAACATGAAATTTCCCAATTGAAACCACTTAATAACATTATGTATCGAAAAGAAACCCCTCATAATATTGAATTATTAAAGCAGAATTTAGCTATAGAGGAATGGGTAGACGTATATATTGTACACGATGTAAATATTGCCTATGAAAACTTAAATAATAAATTACAGAATTATTATGATAGAAATATTCCTTTAGCAAAAGTTAAACGTAAAAATAATAAACCAAATAACCCTTGGATAACGAAAGGTATACTAAAATCAATACAAACTAGAAATCGCATGTATAAAACATATATACGTAACAAAACTGATGTAAATTTAACAACTTATAAAAAATACCGTAACAAATTAACGAAATTAATTAGAATATCCCGGAAGCTACACTTTTCAAATAAATTAAAGAGGGCTAGTTGTAACACTTATGCTACTTGGAAAGTTATTAAAGAAATTATGGGGAAAAAATAGACCCTTTACCAAAAGATGAGCTCACCTTAAATAATGTTATAATTGAGGACTCTAGTAATTATGCTAATTATTTTAATTCATTTTTCACTAATATTGGGCCCCAACTTGCAAGTAAAATTGATAGTCCTAACATTCAATATACTGACTTTTTATCAGATCCAATCCAACAATCACTTTTTTTAGGTCCCACAGACCCTGATGAAATTATTAGCGTTACTAAAGCATTAAGCATGGCCAAAGCTCAAGGTTGTGATAGAATTAGTACATCACTTTTAAAACAAATAATACATGTTATTGCAAATCCACTAACCCATATTATTAATCAGTCTTTATTGCAAGGTGTTTTTCCAGATTTACTTAAGATAGCGAAGGTAATCCGGATCTTTAAAAAAGATGATTCGCATGAAATTAGTAATTATCGTCCAATATCTGTTCTTCCCAGTATATCTAAAGTTTTAGAGAAAATTGTTTATAATAGGTTACTCGATTTTTTAAATACTCACCAAATATTAAATCTAGATCAATATGGTTTTAGGAAAAATCACTCTACTGACTTGGCCTTAGTACAAATTTATGATAAGATTACTAATGCCATAGCAAATAAAGAACACGTGATTGGTATTTTTTTAGATCTTAGTAAAGCGTTTGATACGCTCGATCATAATATTCTACTAAAAAAACTCTCTTTTTATGGTATTCGGGGCCAAGTCCTCTCATATCTTAAGGATTATTTAACAAATAGAAAACAATATGTTAATTTTAACTGTCTTAATTCGGATTTACTTTCCGTTAATTGTGGTGTTCCCCAAGGCTCCATTTTAGGCCCACTTTTATTTCTTTTATACATTAATGATTTATCCAACACATCTTCTTTATTGTCATTTATTCTTTTTGCAGATGACACAAATATTTTTGCTCTCATGAGAAATTAGAATCATTAGTGAATGTTTTAAATTGTGAATTATGCAAAGTTTCGAACTGGTTTAAGTGTAATAAGCTTTCATTAAACATAAGAAAAACACATTTTATGCACTTTAAACACTATAATTCTCATTTAACTAATTTCCGTGTTAATATTAAAATTGATAATATGCCAATCGAACATAAGAAGACATCAAAGTTTTTGGGAGTATTAATTGATGAAAATTTAACATGGAATGATCACTTACATTATGTATCTATGTGTATATCCAAAAGTGTTGGAATCATAAATAAGTTAAAATGTCTTTTGCCCCATACTACGTTATTTTTATTTTATAACACACTAGTACTTCCATATTTAACAAACTGTAATATTGTTTGGGCAAATTGTGGTGTAACCAAACTTAATTCGATTCTTTTATTACAAAAAAGGGCCCTGCGTATTTGTACTGGATCTCTTTTTTTTAGCCCATACAGACCCATTATTTCTAAAGTTAAAAACCATAAAAGTCACTGACTTACATACTCTCCAAGTTGCAATTTTTATGTTCAAATACATGAATAAGCAACTGCCACCTTCATTCGATAATTTTTTTGTTCATAATAATACAATTCATTCTTATCCAACTCGTATTTCTGAGAATTTTCATTTAACCAACCCCAGATTGTTGATTACACAGAAATCAATCAGACATCATGGCCCCGATTTATGGAACAATTTATCTAAAATAATTAAATCATGCTCGACCCTTTATTCTTTTAAAGCGACACTAAAACGTCACATTATATCATCATACAGAATCGTTTCTCATTAAACTTCGCCTCTGAATTCGAATATATTTTTAATTTATTAATTCTTAAAATACACTAGTATTGGATTAAAAACATTACGTACCAGAACCCCATCCGCACTTGCACATGCACTTTCACTGCACCCACTTGATCAATTTCGCGTGTACAATTATATAATTTAAGAGTTATGCCGCTAATTCTCTCAAGGCCGCCATCGACTTCAAGCTTACCGCTCATGATGGCGGTCTCTTGCGTTTTTTGTAATTTATCTTTTTCATTGATAAATATTTGTGTTTGTATGCATCTTATTTAATGTACTTAAACAATTATAATCATGTATAATGAAGAAATAATAGTTACTTTATGTATATGATTATGTTCTACATGTATGTATTTTGAAAACGCAGAAATAAAAACAAAACAAACAAAACAAACATTGCGGCAAGTAACGAAATTGTAACGACCTTGGTGCGACGATGGATTGCGAATTTTAGCCGGAGGGTGATGGGTGATGACTGTTGATGGCGGGTCGTTTGCGGGTACCTGCGGCATTGCAACGGTGGTCTGCGATTGGTTACAATTTTGCAACGATATTCCACGATTTTAAACTTTTAGTGCGATTGTTCACGTTTTGTGACGTCAGTTT
This sequence comes from Mesocentrotus franciscanus, assembly GCA_037976565.1. NCBI lineage: Eukaryota > Metazoa > Echinodermata > Echinoidea > Camarodonta > Strongylocentrotidae > Mesocentrotus > Mesocentrotus franciscanus. Next base: position 11,984,230 of record CP137681.1, on the reverse strand, counting down.
GATTTCAATGGACTGTCCGGCACGATGCAATTTTGAAGTTTATATAAAAAGAAAATGTCCCCTTGTTCTTTGTCAAAGCTGTTTCATCATCATGTAGTATGGAGCTAGGGTCAGGCTGCAATACGCCTCGCCGCAACCCACCGTCAACCACCGCCGTTCCTTGCCGCCATCCAATCCGCTGCCAGCCGTCTGACCGCGTTCTTTGTTGCCGTTGAGACATCGTCACTCGCCGCCCAGACAACGTCTGATTTTGGTCGCTAGACTCCGTTCCCTGCCGCAGCCATTCGTCCCTTGCCGTCGTGTTGTCGCTGAAGGTCGTTCCCAACCGTCAGCGAATCATGGTTTTCCCCTTTTGCCGTCGCTTTGCCGCCAAAATGTTGTGATTTTCACGTCCGTCGCCTTTCGCGGGGTCTTTGCCGCTACTATGTGAGCCAGCCTTGAGCAATTAATCATCCGTGTACACAAAGCTTGTGATTGGTCAAATTAGTTTATTCAGAGCGGCCGGTGCGCCGGAGCCGTCTTTCTTTTGGATTTGTCCCGCCATATATTTAGTCAGTCGCTACTAGATCACGATTCCGAGAGGACTTACGCTAAATTGGTCCTCCTCGAATGGCCCTTGCCTCCCTATACTTTTAAAATCAATGTGGCGCGTCTAAGTATACAACCCCCAACAAAAAACAACAACAACACAAGAACGTGCTCCCTTTTTCAAATCAATACCACAGAGGCATCAGAAAATATGTCAACCCTCATTTTTGATATTCATTATAATTATGATTATGATTATTATTATTATTATTAATATTATTATCATCATTATCATCATCATTATCATTATAATTATCATCATTACTATCATCATCATCATCGATTATTTTTACTTTTACTACATGTAGTAGTAGTAGTAACGGTAGTTTTAGTTTTAGTCGTAGTATAGTAAAAGTAGTAGTAGTAGTAGTAGTAGTAGTAGTAGTAGTAGTAGTGGTAGTAGTATTAATAGTAGTAGTACTGCTACTACTACGGTAGTAGTTGTGGTATTTATTATTATTTTATTATAATAAAATACAAAGTATAACACCATTTATTATGTCTAAAATACAACACAAATGTATTAATGTTTGCAAGTTTCAAAGTTTACATTCCCTCTACGTTGGTTTTATACAATATTATCAAGACTAAAAGAGAAACGGAATATTACCTTGCCAGAAAAACGGTAAATTGCTATTTCAATACAGGAAATGGAAGTTTGGAATCTACTCTGGCATCTTTGTTAATAATTTTTTCCCATATTGAAGGTTTAAAAAAAAAAGATTTCCATGATGCTTTTTTCTTTACAGGTTGTCCTTTTTCTGGTTTATTTGTTTGTTTTTGTGTTGGTTTTTGTTTCCTTTTCATGATTCTCTTGTACAATGATCGTTATATTTTGTTACTGTGTTATGTCATTTGTTATATCTTATACTATTTAAAATAAATACAAAAATATAATATTTTTATATATCAGAGTATAAAGTGTGGTAACCTTTCATTTTCTCGTTTGGAATTTTCGGAATAGTGCTGCCCCTAACCTCTACAAATACAAATTACCCAGATCCGCCCCTGGTATGTACTACTTCTGAAAGGGTCTATTTTTTATATTTTTTTATGAATACAAATTGGTGAACAAACAGGACATGATATTATGTAATTTTGTATGCTCAACTGCATGTTGACCTGACGTCATGGTTGCAAAACATGCCGAGTGTGTTATAGGCACTTTGTCTATACAAGCACAAGCCAACATATTGGGCATGTGTCGACAGTCAGTCCGCAGCGCGTGATAATAGATAATTTTCATAATGCAATCAAATTTAATGCACAAATCTTTGTTAATTGCCTCATTACAAATTATTTCATTCACCTATTACACATAATTGTTGCTAGGTAGGACCAGGGAGGTATAGTCTCACCTCCCTGGTAGGACAAACATTATTGCTTGTAGGCCTACGTAACAACATGTAATGTATGCAATTCGCATTCTGACTGTTTAAATACAATTATTCGTAACAGGTGAATACAATAATTTGTAATAAGGCACTAAACATAGATTGTGCATTAAATTTGATTACATTACGAAAATGGTATATTCGCCTCTATTCATTAATATATATTCGTAAACAATTAATGCGTGCATACTTAATGAGCGATGCATGGGACTGTCATGATCTTTGATTTTAATCCTGAGAGTCGCTTATCTTGCATGATTTTTTAGCCAATACGTAAAAACATGTCCACGAATTGTTTAGAATAGATATATATAGGTTTAGATATTGGGGAAAAGATATTATTTTCTTTTGCATTTCAGTGCTATTTTTCACCATTAAATTCTTTTGCGTAAAAAAAAAAAAAATTATCTGTAGAACGGGTAGATGTTGATCTTTCTATTGGTATCAAAGTCATTAGATGGTATGACGTATATGGGTCAGAACCAATAAAAACCACGTGTATGTAGATTTAAAAAAAAAACTAAAAAAAAACGGAGACTTGCCGTTTTACTTCCTGTTAAATGTCTCTTCTTATGACAAAGAAGGTCTCATTCTCGCTGGTCTTACAAACTGTCTGATGCTGAGCTAGAAAAGTCTCCAGCAGTTGTAAGTTTTTTTTTTGTAAATACCATGGAATATAAGATAAACAATTTTCAGAAAACCAAACAGTCAATCCGCAGTGCGTGATTTTCAATCATAAACAATTGGTGCGTGCATACGTAATGAGCGATGCATAGGGTTGTTATGATCTTTAATTGTTATCATTAGAGTTGCTGCTCATTGTGCATGAGTTTTTGCATTATACATGTATAAATTTATTCATTTATTTTTATCCCCTCGCCGACGAAGTCGGAGGGGATATAGAAACGCTGCTGTCCGTCCTTCCGTTCTTCCTTCCTTCCGTTCGTAACAAATTTGGTTTCCGATCGATAACTTTAGTAATGTTTGACGGATTTTAATGAATTTTGATATGAAGGTTGATGGTATCAAAACACAGCCTTAAGTTCGATTTCGGAGTATGTAGGTCAAAGGTCATAGCTCATTAAATATGCGAATCTGGTTTCCGTTCGATAACTTTAATAATGTTTGACGGATTTTAATCAAATTTGATATGAAGGTACATGGTATCAAAACACAGCCTTAGTTCAATTTCCGAGTATGTAGGTCAAAGGTCATTGCCCATTTAATATGCGAATCTGGTTTCCGATCGATAACTTTAGAAATGTTTGACGGATTTTAATGAAATTTGATATGAAGGTACATGGTATCAAAACACAGCCTAAGTTTGATTTTGGAGTATGTAGGTCAAAAGTCATAGCTCATTAAATATACGAATCTGGTTTCCGTTCGATAACTTTAATAATGTTTGACGGATTTCAATCAAATTGATATAAAGGTACATGGTATCAAAACACAACCTAAGTTTGATTTCCGAGTATGTAGGTCAAAGGTCATAGCTCATAGCCTCATTAAATATGCGAATCTGGTTTCTGACCGATAACTGTAATAAAGTCTGACGGATTTTAATCAAATTTGATATGAAGGTACATGGTATCAAAACACAGCCTTAGTTCAATTTCCGAGTATGTAGGTCAAAGGTCATAGCTCATTAAATATGCGAATCTGGTTTCCGTTCGATAACTTTAATAATGTTTGACGGATTTTAATCAAATTTGATATGAAGGTACATGGTATCAAAACACAGCCTAAGTTTGATTTCCGAGTATGTAGGTCAAAGGTCATAGCTCATTAAATATGCGAATCTGGTTTCTGATCGATAACTTTAATAATATTTGACGGATTTTAATCAAATTTGATATGAAGGTACATGGTATCAAAACACAGCCAAAGTTTGATTTCCGAGTATGTAGGTCAAAGGTCATAGCTAAATAAATATGCGAATCTGGTTTCTGATCGATAACTTTAATAATGTTTGACGGATTTTAATCAAATTTTATATGAAGGTACATGGTATCAAAACACAGCCTATGTTCGATTTCGGAGTATGTATAGGTCAAAGGTGAAAGGTCATAGCTCATTAAATAAGCAAAAACACCTAATTATATATGTGAAAATGTGGTTAACTTCCTTGCCTAGTAATATAATAGTATAGTCTAATGGAGGTAACTTGTTCTGACGTATATAGGCCATTTGTACCCTGCGAGGGGACGCTACGCTTTGCGTTGACTTTTCTAGTATTTATTTAATTTCCAGGTACATCACATGTTTTAAAAAAAGGATAGAAATGACAACACAGAGCATATTACACGAAATAGTTACAAGACAGTGAAAATGCCATCAGCGGACGCCAAAGGATTACCTACAAGAATTTCCATTCTGTCAAGAGGTTCTCCACGTCCGCTGGTGTAACATGTGAATAGATTTAAGAAGCAACGGCAAAATAGCAGAATTCAAGTACATCCATCAAGCATAACAACTTACAGAAAATTATAGAAAGATTGCATGTTGAACTTTGCGGCATGAAGAAAATAACAATCATGTACGTCATGTGAACAAACACAAAGCGCAACAACAATATTCATAGATTGTTTAAATGACCTAAATAAATTGAGATAAATAAATCAAATCAATTTCTAACACTTATCTGCTAATATAAAAAAGAAGAAGATCTATTCAATTTAAGGACAATGTAAGAAGCTCAGTTGAGTCTTTTATTTTAGAATTAACATATATTCGATGAACATAGTTTTAAGTACATATTTTCATGGTAATTTTACAGGTAAACTGGGAGTAGCAGCAAAAATTGGAAGTATGTATATGCAAGTAAGGTTCAATACAGATCAATTCCATAAAGATTACATTATGTTGAACTTGATAATGTTATGAGGCCAATAACAATCATATACGGCATGAGAAGAAAATAAATATATCCAGGGAGCCAACACCTCAACAGTACATCAGATTATTGTTTCAAAACAAATATTAAATTCTAACACTTATATCACAATGCCTTTTCAATGGGAGACTTTCTATCACGCTTCAATTTACTTGCCTCAATTCAGACGTCGATTTCAGAAAAGTCAAGACAAACTCCCCTAAAGTTTATTAGTGGATATCGCCACACACACCATGTGTTACACAATATCCCGCAGAAATGTTTATGAAGCCCGTGAAATGTTGTTAAGGGCTAATTATTAGAAGAACAATTTTTTATTTGAAAACTGAAAACGAATGCAATTTTTTTCCCGTACTGTACGTCCAACTCAATTCCCGTTTGATGTCACAAAGTGAAAAAAGTAGTTTTCTCTCAAATGTCATTTATCTTGACGAGATTATAAAATATGAGTCTCTCAAAAAATTGTTAAATGGGGAGAAAAGGAAACGTAGCGTTTTCATATTTCATTAAAATGTTCAATCATCAAGATGTAATTATTCAACATACAAACCTTTATTACCAAGAGCATTCTTGTATAGGGCACCTTCAAAGGCATCGTTTAACAATGTTAAATCTGAGATGCATGGCCCTACGTGTTGGAGTCTGTGATATGGTGTAATATTGAAGCCCGAACAAAATTGCGCTTCAAAATGATCATGAAGTGCCTCAAAAAAGTAAAAATCTTTGAGTGACCGGTTTTACCATACTCATTTTCCCCAATAGACTGTAGTGTAATAACAACCGTTGGGAAAACGAAAAATGAAATTTCGATTTCCAATCATAAATATCTTGATAATCAGACAGGCGATCGGCTTGTAAAAGTCATGGGATTCCTAATTGACCTAAAGGTTTATAATTATGATTGCATAAGCTAATTCCAGGATTTTGCTTCAGAATTTGAGGCAATGCTACCGAGTCACTTTAACATCAGCAAAATTAACGAAAGCAACATTTCAACAGCTGCAATGATGCATACATAAAAAGTGTCATGATGAATCTCGTATCAAGACAATTACCCCCTGGGCTATCAACCCCCGGAAAATAATCCCCCGGAAAACTACCCCCACTTTTTTAATGTTTCACTTTATCTCTATCTGGAAAAGGCAGGATCGAGATGGAGAATATAGGAAATGATAGCTGGAAAACAGCATATTGTTCATGGCAAATTCTTAGTAATAGGGACTTTTCGATTTGCACGTTCATAAGCGAACTGCGACGTATGCGGTCATTTTTGAGCAGGGTTGACGATCGAGGCACGTTGACTGTTGTTCGTTACCTTTTCGATTTTACACAACTACGACGCTCGCTTAGTGAGCGCGAAATTCGATCGAATAGCTAAAGATCCAACACCAAATTCGGTGCATGGACTGTTCTAAAAAATTATGCTTCAACAGATTAGCGATGCATAAATAAAATGTGTTCATTTTATGAATTATTCTGCTTAGTGAGCGCGAAATTCGATCGAAAAGCTAAAGATCCAACACACCAAATTCGGTGCATGGGACTGATCTCGAAAATTATGCTGCAACAGATTGGCGATGCATAAATAAAATGTGTTCATTTTATGAATTATTCTGCAACAATTTTGATTTAAGGGAAATTACAGACACGAAAATGTGTTAATTTAAGAGAATTCACGCTTCCACCACTCTCCGGTTCTAGAATTAGGTCAATTGGGTCCATTTTGTGACTTCGATGTGATGTTTCGTGCCTACAAAAGATTGCTTACGAACATGTACCGTCACAGTTTGCGAACGACGGCAAAACAAGGGCGAACGCGTTCGAGAATTCTGCTACGAACGATGAGCTCGTCGATGCGCATGCGCACTGCTTCAATAGTTACCGCATACGTCGCAGTCCACTAGTGAACGTGCAAATCGAAAAGTCCCTAATGCCTAGGTCACATTTGCCGCGGCGGCCGTGGGGTCTAAAATATCAACGGCCAAAAGCAATTATAGGGCTGCCGCAGCATTCCCACGGTCACATACGGTAGCAGTCACTCACATCTGTTAGGGTAGCCGTACGGCGTATTTTGAATTTGTAGAGACAGAAAACATGCGGCTGCCGTACGGCCTTTGAAGTGATGACGCACGGTCGCCTTAGGGCGTCCCTGAGTGGCCGTACAGTTTTTGACAAATACCAAGGCAGACGCAAGGTAGCCGCAAGGCCACCGTACGCCCGACGTATGGTCGCCGTGGAACCGCTCTACGGCATGGCTACGATATGTCTTATTGTCTAATTTCTACGGTGAACCTAGAAATAAAAAGAGTTAACACTCCGCGCTATAATCTCACGGCGACCTGTACGGCCTGTAAAGATAGGGATATGCCCTAGCGTGACCCTGAGGCCACCGCAGGTCCTCTGCGGCCGCCGCAGGTATTTCTCGATTTCGGGGGCCTACGGCCATTAGATAATTAATAGGAGGAGGCTCCCTCAAACAGATAATGTATGTTCTTTCTCATTGAGGGTGCGACTTTCTATTTTTGAGAGGAAGGTGACCCAAGGTCGGCCAGCAAAGCCCATTCAATGTTAAGAATTTGTTTTAAGCTGTGAATTCCTAAAGAGAGCCAATTAGCAAATTATGACAGATGGATTGTCCCTTTTGCAGCGATTCCAAAGTAGAACAAAACATTAAGGATTAATCCGGTCCGATTAAATGCCAACTTTTCACCATTGTATTTTTAATGTCTTCACTCTCTGTATTGAAATCAACTTTTCATTGGATCATATTAGACCTTTCATGTCAACTCGATCTGTTAATGAAACAATAGACGGGTTTACGAACATATTCAAATTTTCTGCATACCTTGTAACAAAGGTTGTTCTTGAAAACCTGCGAGCTTGCTCGACATAGCAACACGTAATGAATGAAGACTGGATTCCGAGTATTGTAATTTATTGATTAATAAATTAACAGTTTAATGGATAACTCGTCACTAGGTCCCCAGAAAAGAAAAATCCATAAATTTGAATATGTTAGTCTTTTACAAGAACCATTAAACCTTTTCATGACATGATTTATTTCATATAAGGGCTAAATTGATAAGAAAACAAATCAGCAACAATTATACTTTCTTCTATTATTACACGATTGTTACAATTAAATGCAATGTCTCTGAATACATCGGTGAGGAAAGGACTTTGTCGGAATTTTTTTAAATTTAATCATGTGGCAAAATGGACGCAGTGTATGCTGTCCTACTCCTGCATCTATTTTAGGGCTCTGAATCAAAATCTATTGAGCAAAACCACTGTTGTGGAATGACTGTCCCGAAAGGGTTAATAGGCATCCCTAACAAGAAAATAGTTTATAATTAAGTGCAGGTGGACTAAGAATTTCATATCAATAAAACGACATACAAGACAGTCTTCTATTGACCAGGTTGACATGTTTATTGGGAATGATACTCCAGTCACACCAACGAGACCGTCTACAGACCAAACAAACAATTACATTACTTCCAATGGAGTCAGGGTGGTGTCGATCCCACGGTGTGACTGAGGTCCTAGAAAGAAGAGACTTCTGGTTCAGCTGGATTAAGAATGTCACGTCAATGAACAAAAGGTGTGTCTCGTTTTGGAAAATTATCAGCCTTCACTTCTCGCTCACTTCGCATTTAGATTCCAGAGAGTAAGTATCAACGAATTCTCTTCTTCCGTTTAGAATTAAAATCATTTAAAATCCACTTTGAATCTGTATTTTATTCACGTTAGTCTAGTTATGGAATATAGGAAGGTAGCATATATTTCGTGTACCTCATTTATTTGTGTCACTTATTTGTAATAGCTGAAAGAACGATTTATGTCTATGATTGCTAGTAACTTTGAAAATAAATTTCATCTGCTCTGACACCAAGTCTGTCTGGCGCTAAGCTTGGACTGTTACTTGAAGGGTAAAGGGCTTATAATATTACGCTTTCCCCTATTTCATCGACATAGCAGGAGGTTAGAACAATAAGAAAGCCTCTGGGAAATCATTTTTCGTTAACCAGCTTCTTTCATCTGCTTCTCATAATAGAAGAACATTTCAGTCCCACTGACATTTCCTCAAATCAAAGAGATATCACAGGACACACCGAGAAGAAAGGTGAAAATTAAATGAAAATCGTGGGCGGCCAGTTTACAAGCAATTTTAAAGACTGTTAGCTAAGCATTACCACGCCTTCTTCTTTTGTTGGATAGAATTTTAGGGGGTAGCCTTAAGTTACTGCAAAATAAGTTATTCCACTGCAGTGCCTTTCGGAATAATCCTCTAAACAACTTACTAAAAGTTTAGGCAAATCTAAGTAGTGGAAAGCAGTAAGATATGTATAAGAGGCAAATTGGATATGGTCTAATATAAGGAAATTAATATTTTCCCTATAATTCTGCACTCGAGTACTAGATTTAAAGGTTTTTAGTACTATTTAGTGCTTAAAATTATGTTTTTTAAATCAGTGAACACAATGTCAACATTTTCAGAACAATTTCGTGACTACAATTTGCATAATTATTTTTGCAAATTAACATCGGCCATGAAAAGAATTTCATATATTTTTTAGTACCCGATTGAAATGATTCAATTGCCCCCATTATGTTATGAATGTCACTAAACATGCTGGACACAATTTGATGTCCAAATTGCGAACCCAATTGGCATAATATGCAAATTAGCGTCCATCATAAAGAAATTAAATTTCATATTTTCCCTATGAATTTACATCTAAGTATCCAATTAAAACAAATAAAGTGTTCAATCCGAAGTTTTCCAGGGTAGTGAAAATGATGAAAACGTTCTCAAAATAATATAATGAATGCAATTTTCAAAATGCGCAAATAATCGACAATAAAGAAATTAAAATTCATTTTTTCATCTTATTTCATTTTAAATAACCAAGTTGAACAAATTAAGTGGTAAATCCAATTGTTTTGAGGTCAGTGAACAGGCCGAGTGGACACATGTGAAAACAATATAAAGGTTAATGTTTGCAAAATATGGAAATGAGCTACCATAAAAAAAATTCATATCATAATTTGCTATCTAAGATCCCAATTGTGTAATTGTATACGAAATAATTGATGTTCCTAATGTCACTGAACATGACTAATACATTTTAAGATTGCTATAACCAGTAAATTTTACTTGATATGCAAATTATCTTCCACCATGAAAATAAAAATATTCATATTTTCATCTGAAATTGCATCCAAATCTCCTCTTACAACAATTCAAGTGTTAAGAGCTATACGCTTCCTGGGTCGGTGAACATGGGGGAATAATTTTCTGATTTAGATTGCAAATATTTCGCCATCATAATATTATACGAAAATATATATTCAAATTACATTGTTGTATAAGTTTCCATTCTAATACACGCAAGTTAAAACTATTATGCATAAATTACTGTTTTCACTAGTCTTAAAATGTGTTCATCGTGTTCAGTGACAATGCCAAAATCAATTATATCACTTATCGATTGGTTCATCTGCGATCATAGATGGCAAATTATGATGAATATATATATATATTTAAAAAATATCATTATGATGGAAGCTTGTTGGTATATTTTACGAGCATTAACAATAATATTGGTTTAAAAATGTATCAACCTTTACTGACCTAGAAAACTTTGAACTGAACTGTTCAAATCGGCTTTTTACAACGATGTTAAGATGAAAATATGAATTAACATTTTATTTGTTTCGATTGGATACTTACTAGGTGCAAATTTATAGGGTAAATTGGAATTTCTTTATGACCGTTTACTTGCATATCATAGAAATTGGGATCAATAATTTGGACATCAAACTGTGTGTTTAGAAAATAATGTGGGGCAATTGAGTTATTTCAGTTCTGTATTGCCAAGATGCAAAATTATGAAAATTATGACTTTCTCTTCATGGCCAATGTTAATTAACGTTAATGTTGTCATTGTGTTCATTAAACTTATCACTTTGAGGATTGAAACATTTTAAATTTAGTACTTAAATACATATTCAGAGGTAAAATTAGAATGTTCTCATAAAACAATAGCTAATTTGCATATTATGCAAATTTAACTGATTTCCACTACGTGCCTTTCCTTAAACTTTAAGAATTTTGATTAGTGGAATTAATTATTTTGCAATTTGTTTTGGGTAAATTGCTACATGCATTTTGACTGGACTAGAATTCCTCCAGTCCTCGAGATCTGCGGGATCCAGCAGATTAGCAGATAGGTTTGGCTCTTTCCTTCAAACAGATGAGGAAAGGGTTGGGAGGGGGTACCTATATCCTTCGATCTGCTAGAATCCTGACGTACCCCCCCCCCTCCCTATAATCTTTGTTTCCTACAACTGTTAAAAATATAATTCCTTATGGGTCTTCTAGAAAGGAATAGTATCAGTCTAGTTGCTTTATTTCTTCTTCTTTCTCCCTCAAATATCGTATCGCTCATCTCCAATACCACACCCCCGATATTTTCATCTCTCTCTGTAATATCCCTCCTCTGTATGTGTGCGAGTATGTCTCTCTCCCCCTGATATTTTCACCTCTCTCTCTTTCTCTAATATCCCTCCTCTGTTTGTGTGCCATGCAGTATGTCTCTCTCCCCTTATATTTTCATCTCTCTCTCTCTAATATCCCTCCTATATATGTACGGCAGTATGTTTTGTCTCTCTCTCTCTCTCTCTATCTCTAATACCTTTAACCCACTTCATTCTGTCTCCATGTTTCTGTCTATTGTTTTAATTCCACTTTCTCTTAAAGCCCCTCTAAAGTGTAGGGAGCCCCGAAAATTTGATGGCAAAATTTCATTTAAACTGTATCATAACGCGAAAGAGGATATAATTTAAGACAAATTTCTGCAAGGATTTTCAAAACAAATGTTTGAACTTAAATATTGATGAAAGAGTACAAAATTTACGTTTTCTGCGTAGCCTACAACAACAAAATCCAAATTATGTATTCTTTTATCAATATTTGTCTTCAAACACATTTTTTTTTTTTTTTTTGGGGGAATCTTTGCAGAAGTGTGTCTTAAATGACATCCTCTTTCACATTATGATACAATTTAAGTGAAATTTTGCCATCAAATCTTAGGCGAATTTGAGGTTCCCAACACTTTAGAGGGGCTTTAATATCATTCTCTCTTCCTTTTTAAATCGCACCCCTCTCTCTCAATTCATAAGGGAATTGTAACAATAGTAACTTATATAACCTATACAAGTTATGTAACTAGGTTCTCTATGCAAATATGCCTATTCTGGTGAATCATCTTAAAGGGGGAGTCCATGCACCGTGATATTTAGTTAGATTTGATAAAGTTAGGCAAAATAATGAGATTAAAGAATTACAGGTTTGAGCAAAATCTGATTAAAAATGAACAAATTATGAATGTTTGGGGTTGTAATCAAATAGCAAATTGGCAACTTTGTGACGTAACTTACAATTTCTCTCTGACTTGGGATAGTGAAGTTTTTTGCAGAGGGCGCTACACAAAATACTTTTTTTGGTGAGATAATGAAAACCCGAGTGTCAAATTTAAAAGAGCATACAATTTAAATGACAAAATCATCTTCGTTTGATCAGAATCGGTTCAGAGACGGCTGAAATATCCATAAATATAACCATTTATAATATTTGTGGTGCCCCACAAATATTCGGTAAATTTGAACTAGCCGTTGAAAAGCGAGATAGCGCCTAATACGTTTTATTCCAGCCAATGCCAATATTGGCTTTTTGTTGGTTTTTTCGTGTTGGTTATAATACGCTCAACCAGCCGGCCCGTGTATTGTTATTATTAATTAATTAATTAACGGTCACCGTATTTTTTTTTAAAGTGGAGCTGAATTGGTATGATCGTATTCAATCTAAATTCACACATTTTGGGGTCTAAAATTACCTTCATAGCATTTTTAGGTTCTAAAAGGGCACTAGAAATGTCATAAATAAGAATAAGAGCAATAACCATGCACTTTGAAGTCATTTGCGGTTGTAAACAAGAACTCAACTATCCCTTTAATGCATATTATAATTTTTTTTCTTCATTTTCTTAGTTATTCAACAATTGAGTTGTTTTCATACAGAGGTTATCTAAATACTCATTTGTATGGTTGTCTAAAATACATGTGTGCTTGAGAGCTTATTATTTTTTCTTCTTCAGTATAGAGCAAAAACGAGGGACCTCGCAAGATACATCAGAAAGTTGCCCAATTGTGTTTGATCAACGCAACTTCAATAACATTTTTTTTTAAATCGGATCATGCTCAGACGTACACTGGTTATCTCATTTTTATACTTCTATCAAAGCCAACTAAATATCGGGTGGGGTGGACTTCTTATTCATCATAAAGATGAAGAGGTATGGGGTTGGGGTGCAGAGCATTACAATAATCTTTTCATGCTGGGTATAGGATGATCCCTGCCTGATTAGCTTGAGAGAATGTACACAAAATGACCAGGAATAATTCAATTTTATTGGAAGAATTCCAATGATAAAATATCACTATCGGTGTCATTTCATACAGATTAGTAACATAAATATTTAAAATAGATGTATTGGTGTTAACAAATTAAAACAATGGTATCTACACAATACATGTATTCATCAATGTAATAATCGATATACATACTGCTTCAGACTGAAGCAAGAGAAATGTTAATGTTGAATCCGCTTCCAAAAAATTCTTGAATGGATTCTATATTATAGGTACCGAGAACATATAATCTTAATCATGTGAAATGCATAGATGTGATGGCAGTCTGAATTGAATTTTGCAGATAAGCAAACTCTCGATAGGTCTCACTGATACCCTCTTAAAATTCGAATACAGACGTAAATCATTAAGCATTATTAAACAAAATAGGTTCATCTTATTTCGTTGTTCTTATTGATGATAGGGTGTTAAAGAGAGTGACAAAACACTTGAATACAACATTGAGTAATGAAAGAATATCAAAGTAACAATATAAGATGAACAGTTTTTGTATTGGTCTTGTACCTAGACCTGAACTTAAAAAAAAAAAAAAAAAATGCCTCTAAATATTCAGTTATGCAGATCTCCTTTTGTAAGCAATCTGTCCAACAGATGACCCTGTTTATTGATGATACCCAACTGAAGTAATGTAGAATCTCCCAAAATATTAAGTTTAACCATACAGAGTGACCTAAAATGGAATAAACACGTAACTGATCTTTTAAAGAGAAGTAACAAGAAGTTATACATACTCAGGAGACTGAAATGATTCAACCTACCTATTGTAGATCTTAACACCATATTTAGAGGATTCATAAGACCGATTGTAGAGTACTGTGCCCCTGTTTTCAATGGAGCTCTTACAAAACAGCACATCTATGCACTTGAATCAATTCAAAAGAGAGCATGTAGAATAATTCTGGGTAATAGTTATACATCATACAATGTGGCATTAGAAACATGTTACTTAGTGACTCTTGAAGAAAAAATAAAACAATTATGTCTTACGTTTGCTCATAATCTGGAAGAAAGTCTCTTTTTATCGAATTGGCTAGTTAAAAGACAGGAAAGTCGCTACTCCTTGAGGAGAACAACAAAGTACGCCCAGTACAAATGCAAAACTAACAGATTTAGAAAGAGTCCAATACCATACCTTGTAGATCTTCTAAATAATGAATAATTGGAATCCATTTTTATATAATGTATATATTTACAATGTTTGATTAATATTTTTATCATTATTTAATGTTTTAATACGCATCAAACTATGATTTATTTTTAACGTAGGAAACTATATGTTTTACAACCCACTCTGGAATATTTTTATCTCTTTACAGAGCCATCAATATATAATTTTGTACTAGCCGTTGATGAACTGGCAATATAGAGCAACATTTTGCCGACCTTCAATTTTCAATGAATATTAATTGTAAAGGACATAAGTGCAATAATTTCAGTATTAGCTTTTTGACTTATTTCTGTTGGAAATGAAATAAATACAAATTGAATTAATTGAATTATATATTTTGTATTGTATTGTTTGAATTTGTTTCAATCAATTATCATTAGTACTGTTGTGAATTTTAATAGATTCTTAAAATGTAAATAATATATGTAGTGATTGATTTTAAATAGCTACACATGAGTAGTGTTAAGTATTACCAATGATGTTTGAATGATTGTAACAAATGAAATATGATTTTATGTAATGGAGCTCTTATATGTAAACATGCACAATTCAGCAATTTGGCTGCGAGGCATTGTTTGTTAATAAAACCATTATTGAATTGAAATGAATTGTAATTGTATAGATTGGATAACCGATCAAAATTCTTTGAAATAAAATTCCACCATGTCATATTTTTCTCTTCCTGATCCAGATTTATACAGCTGAGATTCGTCATATGTAAGTACCCATTTCAATTTAATGACATTAACAAGACATTATTTCATGGTGAATTAAAACCACGCTGATAATAATATTTGTAAACAGCCCATGTGTTCTATTTGCATTGTTATTCAATTCACCAAAACTATTCCTTTTCATGACAATTATCTGCACTATTGCAAAGAGGAAAAGGTAAATAATTCAAAACGAGCTTATAAAATGATCTTTAAAACATATAACTTATCACAAAACAAATCAATCAGGCGCGTAGCCAGGGGGGGCGGTGGGGGCGGTCGCCCCCCAAAACGCCGGCCAAAAAAAAAAAAAGAAAGAGAAGAGAAAAAAGGAAGAGGACGTAGGAAGAAAAAGGAGCACCGTACAATGAATCGTCATCTTTTCTAATAATTTAATGAAAAAGCTTTCGCGCTTCGCGCGGGAGAAGGATTAAGAATCGAGAACGGTATATAACGAATCGCCTTCTTTCTCTAATAATTTAATGAAACGTCAAAGCTTCCGCGCTTTGCAGAGGGGGCTGAATTCAGACAAGGATTAAGGGTCGAGAACGGTACAACGAATCGTCTTCTTTCTCTAACAATAATTTAATGAAACGTCAAAGCTTCCGCGCTTTGCGCGGGTGCATGGGGGAAACTGAATTCCGCTAGGCAAGGATTAAGGGTCGAGAATGGTACAACGAATCGTCTTCTTTCTCTAACAATTTAATGAAACGTCAAAGCTTCCGCGCTTTTCGCGGGTGCATGGGGGGAAACTGAATTCCGCTAGGCAAGGAGAGAACGGTACAACGAATCGTCTTCTTTCTCTAACAATTTATTAAAACGTCGAAGCTTCCGCGCTTCGCGCGGGTGGGGGAAACTGAATTCAGGCAAGGATTAAGGGTCGATAATGGTACAACGAATCGTCTACTTTTTCTAACAATTTATTGAAACGTCAAAGCTTCCGCGCTTAGCGGAGGGGGGGGGGCTGAATTCAGACAAGGATTAAAAGCCGAGAACTGTACAACGAATCGGCTTCTTTCTCTAATAATTTAATGAAACATCAAAGCTCCCCCCTCCCTGCACCCACCCCCCTAGGGAGCGCGCTCCGCGCGCTCTGTAAGTGATTAGCACGCTTTGCGTGCTCACTACCGCCCCCTAAAATTAAATCCTGGCTACGCGCTTGCAAATCATCAAAGTATGGCTGGGGAAGGGATAGGGGATGACACAAACCTACAAATATATGTATAACTATTTTTTACCCGGAATGGCGTGTCTGCCTCCCTCCACATGCTAACTACGGGGAGGGGTTAAACATAAACTGATGAATGAGTAATCTTTTCTTCATTTCATCTGTTTATATTTCCGTAGTGGACCTCTATATCTAACTCTATTATGTACTCTGTATTCCAATTTACATTAAATTATATTTTCCATGTACATTCCCAGCGCCTTGAGCATTTTGGGTAATGGATACAAGTATGACGCTTCATAAATACTTATTATTATGATTATGATTATTATTATTATGATTATTATGATTATTATTATTATTATTATTATTATTATTGTTTTCATAATTATTACAATGATAATGATAACTATCATAATAATTATTATTATCATTATTATTAAGTTTAATTCGTATTGACTAATTATTGATCCATCTCTTACAGCGCAATGGATGGTTTTCCACATCCCGATCATGGACCTTGGGCCCGTGTAGCCCATAGGTGTAGGCACGCAACGCGTGCTGGAAGACAGTGTAAGAGAAATACACGACACAATAGCAGAGTATGCTGGCAGCATCGTGCAATGATGACACAAGAGGAGTGAGTAAATGTACTACAGAGTAATTCTTTAAATGTACCAGAATCGCGGAAGGCACTCGATTTTCCGAAGGTTCTGACAAACCCTATTTCGTTTTCGGTAAATATGACTATTTGGAATTATGAACCTTTGAAGAAACGAACCTTCGGAATTACGAACCTTCAAAAACAAACCTTCGGAATTATGGGGGAAAAAATTCATTTTCAGAAATATAAAACCTATCTATTTCATTTTTTGAATTATTATTATTTTGTAAATGTGAAGCGTACTGCCAAGTGACAATCGAAACATTCAATGCCTAGACACCTTTCAGAAACATGTTTAAAAGGTTTTATTTACTCGATCAGAGTTAATAATTGATTGAGAGAGAGAGCATACAGCTCTCATTTATTTCTCCCAATGTGTACAATTAAAAAATAAACAAGTTAACAGTATGCCATGCATTATTTCATGTTTACATCAATATATTTGATAACAGAGTAATACGTACATATGAGCTAGTAATACAAAGAAATACAAAGAAATGAAAGAAAAGGGTGTCCCGAAAAAAGCCTCAAGGGCTTGTGAGGATATTATGGATACTAATGATATTATGTTGTTCAATTCTGGAATGAGATTTGTTTATTTTGTTTTGTATAGCGCCTTGAGTAAGTAATTAGATATGTGGGCTTCATAAGTATTTATTATTATTATTATCATTTGGCCTATATTACTGGATTTTTCAGAAATACATTGTAAAAACATTCAGAACCTTCGGGAAAAACGTCATGTGACCGTGATATCATGGTCTAGTGAATAATAATTATGTTACTGGACTATTACAGGGTTCGCGGTTCGAGGTTCGAGTCCCGCCGCAGACATTAATCTATATTTGCCATTCTCCATCAAGGAGTACCCTGGCAGGAATTCAATTAATTTAATGCTTTGAGCACCGTTTGGATATTTTAGCAGAAAAGGGGAGGACTTTGAATACAAAAAAGTGAAATGAATTCAAATAATCGAGGCAGCGCCAGGAGCGTCACAACGTGACGGACATGTGCGCTATATAAGAAGCCATTATTATTATTATTATTATTATTATTATTATTATTATTATTATTATTATTATTATTATTATTATTATTATTATTATTATTATTATTCTATCTGAAATGTTGCCCTCCCGCGAGGATATGGGTTATTCCGAAGGAACTAGTAAGTCATGTTTAAGGCTATGATAATTCGAGTGATTTTCCCACAGAAAATTATACCCCTAATTGTTTAGGGATTTTCTTGTGGGCAAAAGAAGTGACCCATTAGAGTGGAACTTCCCCGTGTATCATATTAGGCGAGTACCAACTCCTCTCAATATCAGTAATAGTACCACACGAATCCTACGACTATGGATACTGATAGTAGCAACATACTAATGGTTCTAAGCATTGTAGTAAAAGACCCCAGATTTTAAGGAACTACCCTGATAAGGTGCTCTGAATAGTCAGGTGGCTTAGTGAAATTATCGTTACTTCCCTGATAAAAGCACCATTTTTGGTACAGGGCTTCCTTAGGACCTTCTTAACGATATTAGGCTAGGAGCCCCCGGCAAAAATTTCAATTTAAGGTGTGGGGGCGGGGGCGTCTTTGGAGCCCCCAAATGATTTTATAACATTGATTTGTTGTTGTACAAATGCCATTTTTGGTACAGGGCTTCCTTAGGACCTACTGAACGATATTAGAGTAGGAGCCCCCGGCAAGAATATCATATAAGGGTGTGAGGCAGGGCGTCGCCTCGTAGTCCACAACTAATTTGTAAGGTAATGTAACATATGAGTTTTTGTTGTAGAAACGCCATGGGGCCCCCAATCACACATATATGAGTATTTATGCCGGGGGCTCCTACCCTACCACCATTCAGCAGGTCCTAATAAAGCCCTGTACCAAAAATGGCGTTGTACAACAACAACTCAATGTTATATTACCTTACACATTATTTGTGGACTACGAGGCGACGCCCCTGTCCCACACCCTTATATGATATTCTTGCCGGGGGCTCCTACCCTGATATCGTTCAGTAGGTCCTAAGGAAGCCCTGTACCAAAAATGGTATTTGTACAACAACAAATAAATGTTATATTACCTTCTAAATTATTTGGGGGCTACGAAGCGACGCCCCCGCCCAACACCCTTATATGATTTTCTTGCCGGGGGCTCCTACCTAATATCGTTCAGTAGGTCATAAGGAAGCCCTGTACAAAAATGGCATTTGCACAACTACAAATAAATGTTATATTACCTTCTAAATTATTCGGGGCTACGAGGCGACGCCCCACCCCACACCCTTATATGATTTCTTGCCGGGGGCTCCTACCCTAATATCGTTCAGTAGGTCCTAAGGAAGCCCTGTACCAAAATTGGCATTTGTACAACAACAAATCAATGTTATAAAATCAATTTGGGCCTCCCGTGGGGCCTCCAAAGAGACGCCCCCGTCCCCACACCCTTAAATTGACATTTTTGCCGGGGGCTCCTAGCCTAATATCGTTTAGTAGGTCCTAAGGAAGCCGTGTACCAAAAATGGTGCTTTTATCCGGCAAGTAACGATAATCGATAAATTTGACGCTAAGCCACCTGACTAGAAAGAGGTACCCATTTACTTCACCAGGGGGGTGTTTCACAAAGATCATAAGTCGAACTTATCTCTAAGTTGGACTTAAAAATTATGGAGAGCCATTTGTAGCCTTAAAATAAAATATATTCAAAAGCGAAAATTCAAGTATTTTAGACATTTTATAAATTCCTCATCAAGAACATGAAATCTCCTTGATAATAGAAAATATGAATGATTTGAATCAACATTTTATGCCTTTTAAAATAACTTTTACAAAATATTTTCATAGATGCTAACGGCTTTCCATAATTGTTAGATCCAACTTAGAGATAAGTTCAACTTTGTACTGAAAGCCACTGTAAGAGGACAAATCATTTATAAACTATACAAAACAACATTCATCTTTTCAAAACTGCTTTCCAGTAGGTGCAGTTCACAACAGACTTATTCAAAGTCCTTACAAATATTATGTTTTTAGTGTTTTTTCGTAACTTAATCATTAAAGGTGGACTGGTTGAAGTTGGGTCTTTGTTGAACACTTTAAGATGTAAGTTTTAATATGTCACATATCAAGAAACATGAATCGGGAAAATCAATTTTTAACATTAAAAAGTTACATAACTTGGTAGGGTTTTGAATAATTTATTTGTTAAATGTATATTCTAAGTTGTCTCATTTTGGGGTGATTTCATGTTCTTATTTTTGTCTTGCACCACGAGGACATTTGTTAAACTGTACTTTCTAAGTTGTCTCATTTTGGGGGTAATTTCATGTTCTTATTTTTGTCTTGCACCACGAGGACATGTGGAGTCGTGCATCATAAATACTCTTATTATTTACTATAATCATTATTCATCAGTTTTTAATGCTTCTTGATTTATTTATTTTTCTTCAAACCAGGCTAGAGCAACTTCGTCACCCAATGCGTTGCCAAGCAAGAACTAAAAACGGGTGGGGGAGACAGTGCAAGAGAGAAGCAAAAAAAAGATATGTCATTCCCTACTGCCGGCAGCACTGTAAGTACTGACAAAGTCTCGTCAAACACAGCACAGATAACTGAAAACGGAAAATGTGGTCAATATAGACGGATGGTCTTTCTATACAGATGATTGCCAAAGCAGCTTTCGCTTCATAAATAGTGTACATATTAACAAATATGAATTTTACCTATGTGTGCTGTAAGAAAATGTATATACAATACGAATTGTACAACACTTATTTTGCCAATTTCGCTAAGGTTTTTTTTTTCTTTCTTTTTTTGAGGCAGCTTAACTCATTCTATGTAAATGAAAATAACAAGATGAATTCAACTCTAGAATCATGCCAAATTCATGTAAACCAAAATATTTACCTTTCAGAGGAAATTTTTGTTGGCTCTTTGTATCAATATACACATTCAAGAAGAGAATATTTGCTTTGTAGCGATATACCCCTCCCCCCTGTTATAATATCTTTAATATCAATACTGTTTTCTCTTGTTATATCACGCAAATCTTTAAATCTCTTAATAATGAACAAATAATAATTCTTTATCAGTTCAAACGTAATGTTTTTTTTAGTCAATTGTGAGAACTAACAAAAACTTTTTCAGTATTTCTGTTAATCCATACTTTTTCTGTGAATTACTGAATAACTGAAATTCATGTTCGTTCAATATTTTGGCATTTCAGATACATCATATTAAAAACAGACATTTATGTAATCTGCCCCCTCAATAGACGCTTGAGCTGGGTAGGGTTTTATTCCATGCGATTGGCTAGTTAATACCGGTATCCTAGTGGAGGGGGTTCTGGCAGACTGGCACCCCCGACTCCCCGTGGCTGTAGTCATAGCATCTGTATTGCATTGTTTTGTATACTTGGTTTCAGGATATTTCTGCTGCCGTTTCTCTTTTTCCCCTTAATTTTTGTGTGTCGCACCTTTTTCTTCTTCATTTTACACTGCAATCATTCTTATAATCTTCTGTAAATTTTGCGATTTTGATTGATTTTATTTTAATAAATGCATGTATTAAAAGAAAAAAAAAATTTACGGAAAGACTATCATGGATCACATTTTCTAATGTATCAATCGGGACGGAAGGCTTTATGCCACAGTTATTTGGTTAACCTTTTCTGTCCCTGGCATTCCAGTTCAGGTGCATTATCTACATTTGTTCAGTTGTCTTTTTTCGGATTTTTAATGAATTTTCTTTACAAAATTCAATAATAGCAATACCCGATAGGATGCAAAAGTCCTTGCTCAGCATTAATTGCGAGTCTGAAAAAGGCATGTGGCTGTATTGCTCCCCAAGCAGTAGCAAACGTGAACAAATTATGAGTGGGTAAGTCTGAATCCGATGACAAGGGTAATTATATTTCTGTAAATTGCTTACAGACTTTGATACATCAAGCACTATATGTATATATAAACCCATAATATTGTTATCATTATTACTTATTACAAAGATGGAGCAATAGTGTCTACATGTGCACAACAAAATGATAAATGTATTTGAATACCTGTTCAATGGGCTTTCATTCGCAGATTACATTGCTGCCGGGCCAGAGGCTGCATCAGATGAAGATGATCTGTAAAATATCCTGTAAGTATACTCCCCAATTGCTTGAATTCTGTCCCCAATAAAGTTGTTTTCACACGGCTAGGTCGAAATATTGAGAACAATGATTTTATATCAATCCTTTATTGGTACAGGTATTAGGCAATCGGATTGTGTAGGTACACATTTTGAAACTTGTATTTCTTGAAAATGGGTTCGTGCAAATTATAACCCTTTTCAAAGATCCATGCTAGAGAGAGAGAGCTAGTTCACTGCGTGACAGTACAAAATTACTATACCAATCATTTATTACAGATTTCACAGGAATAAACCATATGGTCACTCACATTACGGTTACTCACATAGCATTATGTATAAGAGATGGCAGCAGCTTTGCTTTCATTTCAAACGTGTAACATTAAGGTTCTTATTGTGTTTTCTTGTGATGAAAAAATGATCAATGAACCTTTCAAAATGTATTTGTACATGAATCCTGGAAAAAATCTTAGAAGATACTTCAACTTTTAATTCTGATGCATCTTGGCTATTTAATGCCATAGGCATCAGGCCCTTCTTTGATATCATGCCATTGCCAGCATAAAAAAGAAAACATTCTGATACACAGAGTCAGATGTATGGATATATCTTCAGGGGAAAACAGCTCTAAACTTTGACTTCTGTCTGCATATTTTTGTTTGTTTTCTGAACAGTAAACCATTGAAGACAGGTTATGTATTTTTGTGCAGGTTTCTGCAGGTTATGTAGCACAAAGTTTAGAAAAATACTAAAAAATATTGGTAAGGTCCATGTCCCCCAACCTGTGGAATTGCCCGAAATGTAAAAACTGAAAAGCCAGCATCTTTTCTTTTTTAAAATCGAGTTTAGTATTAGGCTTTCACCAATTTATAGGTCATCTATAACATTTTTGTGTCATAAACAAAATTGATCGATTGTTTCTCGAAGATGAAAATTGTTTCTGAACTGGCCAATGTGCAGATGGGGTTGTATTAGTTTTGATAAGTAACAGCTTGGGGAAAACTAGAAATTAACAAAGGACAACAGAGTCACAGAGGTTTAAGTGTATTTAGGGGTCACAGATTTTACCAGAAAATGTGACATATGTTGACCTAGAAAGCTTTCAAAGCTGGTTGGATAAATAAGATGGCAGATTACATGTCTTAAAGTTTGTTTCAGAATATGTTGAAAATACATAAATGATTCTGTGAAAGTCTTAAACTTGAATTTTCGCATGTTGATTTTTCTTAGAAATCATCACACATAACAATGCAATGCAGTATATATATACAGGGTATATCAAAGAAATCCATTACCTTGAAGAAGTTGGACATAATCCTTTTGTCTTTATATAAAAAACCTGTATTTGTATACATGAATTGTGTATATCATTGTTCTAAGTGCAACATTTTCTTACATTCTCCTTTATACACAGGCATACATAAGAGAGAGCACTCAGCCATTTACTCAGCCGGCAACTATCTCCACAGTATAGGTATACATGTATATCGATCACCTGAAATTGCTAATGCTCTCTTTTATGTTAGATCATGGCAAGTAGTTCACTATGACAATTGAACAGGTTATTTTTTTACAATTCAGCAGAGGGTTTTTCATCCTTTGAATTTGATGTTTAAGTGTCATTTTAAAATTTCAGCAAAGGACATTTTGGTCCTTTGAATAGGATTCAATTCAAATGAACATTTAGTTTCTTCCATTCAATTTTACAACATATTTGACATCTGTTCAAACAATAGAATTTATACGTAGGAACAAAGATATAATTTGAGAACTTGTATTACAAGGAAGAAGGCGCGAAACCCAGTAAGCATAGCTTGTAGTGGGTACGCCTGAACACACAAATACATAATATACATTATAAATAGAAGAAAGGAAGAAAGGGATAAGCAAGGAGAAGAGGATAGAGAGCTTGGAGGAAGAGAAAAGAAGAGGACTGCAACATCGTAGCAATGGAGTGAATGGCATGTATAAACAACATAATGGCAAGATATAGGTGAAGGGTATGTTTAACAAGTGTTTTTGATATGCATATATACAAACATGTGTATAACTATATATTTCATTACAAGTACATACATTAATACAATATATACACATATATTCATATGTTTACATGACTATACACATGCATACAACATATATATACACACACCCATACACATCCCCTTATACAATATACATAAAAGTGTGACAACATCTTGCATTTTTCCTGCATGCTGATATCATTATATGATGGATTTATTATGTACGAGCCCTCAAGGACCCAAAATAAATTTGCAAAACCGATATTTGCCCTTCGGTTAAATTGTGAGTATATACGTACATCCACTCATAGCCCTTTCATTTCCGCAAAAGCCAATTTTGCTTAATTTTTCCTGCTTGTTGGCAGTTTATGTGTTTAACTTTTATCAGTCCTCTGGGACCCGTTTCACAAAACTTTTTGTCATCAGTGACAAATGACAGTTTTTGTTATAAGCTACTGAAATCCTAGCTTCTGATTGGTTATCAGCAGATTTGTCACTGATTTTTGTCATTTGTCATTGAAAAAAGGCTTTGTGAAACGGGTCCCTGGACTTAATTTGGTTCATTTCTCCTAATGTTGGAGAATGGAGATGTTCTCAATTATCATCCCTCTAGGACTTTAGACTACTTTCGCTGTTGGTGGTATAGGTTACTTTTCTAGTCCACATCTCCTCTGTTGGTGATGTATGTTATGTTTGTTTCATTTCTTATACTTGTTGGCAGTATATGTGTCAACTTTTATCAGCCCTCTCGGACTTAATTTGGTCAATTTTTCGTTATGTTTGAGATGTTCTCATTCATCATCCCTCAAGGACTTCAGTCTACTACCGCTGTTGGCGGTACATGTTACTTTTTTCAGTGCTCCTGGTCTTCATTCCACATCTTCCCTGTTGGCAATATATGTTTCCTTATTTCATTAGATTTCATTAGATTTATGTATGTTAAATGCAAATATGTTACATTTTTTTCCTCCACACTTTATAATTAAATGGTGCCTTTATGCATGGATACAAGGCCTTATAACCTCAAAGACTGGCCTACTGAACTTCCTGGGGTATCTTGTAGACATGGCAGGATGACACTTTGCAACAGGCTCTTGACCCATTTTGAAGATGGAAGAGATTTTCCTTGTTCAAGTGGTGCATATGCCCTTTTACACTTCAGTCCATTTCTCCTGCTCTTGGTGGTTTTATTTTCTTTTACCGGTCTTCTCGGATTTGAGTCGACATCTCCTCTGTTGGCGATACATGTTTCCTTTGTTTCAGTCCTCTCAGGCATTGCTTCATTTCTTCTGCTTGTTAGCAGGATATGTTTTAATTTGTATCTGCCCTCTTTGACTTAACTTGGTTCATTTTCCCAATGTTGGAGATGTTCTCATTTATCATCCCTCAAGGGCCTCAGTCTACTACCGTACTGCTGTTGGTGGCATATGTTACTGTTTCAGTCCTCCCATACTTCATTCCACATCTTCCCTGTTGGCGATATATGTTTCCTTATTTTCAGTCATTTCAGTCTTTGTTTCATTAGATTTATGTATGTTTAATGCAAATAGGTTACATTTTTTCTCCACACAATTTAACTAAACAATAACTGTATGCATGAGCGCAAGTCTTTATAACCTCAAAGAGGCCTACATTACTTCCACTCTCAAAGAGGCCTACACTACTTCCAATGGTCCCTTTCAGACGTGACATGATGACGCTCTTGCGACAGGCTCTTGGTCCATTTTCCTTGTTGGCGCATACGTCCTCTTACCCTTCAGTCCATTTCTCCTGCCCTCGGTGGTATGTTTTCTTTTACCAGCTCTCTCGGACTTGAGTCCACTTATCTTCTGTTGGTGATGAACGTTATCTTTCTTCAGACCTCTCAGTATTTGGTCCATTTCTCCTGATTGTTGGTAGAAATGAGGGAGAGAAAAAATGAATAGAATACTTTTGGAAACCTAACCAGTCCCATTACGACAGAAGTGGCAGTGTTTGAACTTACCAGTACTTTTGTTTTACAGTAAGGACTGAGATACATAAACAAACAAATTTGACAACAGCATTCACATTTATCCCTTGAGGTAATCATTATTATGCTACTCGACCTGTTTTTCTCTAGATAAAATCAATTCCCAAGACATTTAGTGGTATTATTTTCAACTTTCAGTAAACTATTCCCAAATGTTATTTTTTTTGCAGGCGATAGTTTCCCGCTGAGTTAGCTACTGACTTCCATTAAAAACATTTCATAAGAAACATAACCCTGAAAACTAAAAGTCTCTTTGCCATTGCCATTTATTCACCATTGATAGTATTTTACCAGCTCTATACATTCTTGGTCTGGTAAAGTTCTAATCATGAGAAATCAATCCTTCTTTTCTTAAAGAGTGAAGAAATACATCATATATATTTACAGAGTTTACTACATACATGTATGTACAGGATGGGTTCAGCACTGAGCAGTATACTTGTATAAGCCCTGGTCATAAACATGTAAATATAAAAGTATGTCCTTTACACTCAACATAAACCCCTCTTTCAAAACTCATTTTCTCCATACACCATTATACACAACTCGCATCAAAACACATGTCATTGAAGACGAAATAATTCGAAAAATACACCACTATATATATATACATGGGATATAGCGTGTCAGTATCAGCTCGGAGCGACGGCCAAGTTTTGTTTTGTAATGTTTTGTACTTGGTCTTTGATTCTGTATTCGTGTGGTGATTCATCTGACATGCATACAACAAACAAACATAGTTCTTTTCTGTGTATCTAGAAACATGAACCCATATTCTCCTATTCTGTTCTGATTTTTCAGGGTTGTCTCTTCAAACAGTATGATTCATGTGATGATGATGTAGAAAGAAACCTTTGTTTGGAATCACTGAACAATCTCTGGGAAGCTGCCTGACGCCTGAATTATGAAGACCCAAGCATCAGGTTTTGTCACTAGATGGATGAGAAGCGAGTTTCATTGAGTCAGTATGGTAAGACAGTCATGTATTTGAGCATTTATGCCTGTAAAAATCATTTTCCTAGCAGGAATAGAAAATGGAAGAAAGGGATGTGGAAAACTCTCAAAAAGTTCCTGCAATCTCTTTACATACCTTTGATACTTCACGTCTTTGGGGGTGGGGAGAGCCAAAAATGCTAAAAAGTTTTCTACATATGCTACCTCTATCAAGGTAAGTTACATAGTTTTGCAAACTTTGTATTGATGTTGGTAGGTTTATATTTATGTTCCCTCCTTTTACTCTTTTACTCATAATCTCACCACTTTTCTGTTCTTTAACTAGTCATCCTAATAAGATGTAGAAATCTGTTTTTGTGCTCTATGTGCAAACTTTCTATTAATTTTAGTAGGTCTATATTCCCGTTCTTTCCTTTATACTGTTTTCCTAACAATCTACCAACTTTCCCCATTTATTTTTTAATTGTGTCTTAATTACAGTTCTGCTTCCTTAATTACTTTTCAATATTCTACTCGAGTTATGGATTCAACAAATAAGAAGAAAAAAGATCTGTAGTTTAATTTACACAATTTTTCATCAACTCTCTATGAAGAACTTGTCTTGCTATGTCCTGACAGCAGTAATAGAATGACACATTTATTTCAGAAATACATCTCTGATCAGAGGAGTCTACCTATTTATGTCAGTACAGGTTCTGTACAACCAAACATTATGGGTTCCAATCTATATTAGCCAAGATGGATAACTATAGAGCCTGTTTTAATGTGTTAATGTGCCCCTCCTCTTTTTCACAGATGCATTGGTTGTATAAATGGATAACGTTCATTCCCTTGAATAGGATAAATGGAGGATTATATATGTGAGAGTCCCCTCCCCTCCCCTCAGGAGATGGGAGTCTAACAGTAAAAGTAATGTCTGTGGTACAGTCAGCTCTCTGTTTTCGCCTACAAACTGACTCAGATCGAACCCAGGTTCAAAACTGCGTCATGTCCTTCAGATGGTTACTCTGATTGATACATGTCTCTAAAAACACAACTACAGACATTCACACAGTTTGTATTAAGTGTGTTAAGAACCCAATACACAGCTCTTCATAAAAGAGTAGGTGGAATTAAACTATACAGATCTCAGTCTAGTAGGGATGACACCTGTGCATCCCAATCAGTTATACAATGCACCTGCTGGAGAGACGCAAGTGTCATATTGTTTAAGATCACTTCCCCTCTCCGAGATACAGGTGAAGATAAATAATAATGATAAAGAGCTGAATATAAAATTCCCAATGACTTGGATTATTGGTTATTGTAATGTTGGTTACACCAGAGACAGGAACTTTCTCACAAAGCAATTCATTGCTTCATTCAAAGCCAAGGGAGTGAAAGAGTATGATAGATCCATGCTCACCAGATCTGCCCTTTAGAATATCAGAATTTTAAATATGTTCTGGAAATATTAAAGTTACAATGTAATTAATTTCTTCCTTACCCTTTTGCAGCTTTACAACCTACTTGCTACCAAATCCTCACTGGTTCTTTTTCTAATTTTCTCCAAGGACCCTAGAATAGGGATACCAGTTGCTTTCACCTACAGAACCGGATAGGCTCAGACATATTGGCATCCAACATGTATATAGCCTGAAATATAGGGAGCTTTCCGGCCATGAAATCAGGTTATGGGCTGAACAATGGCATCCCTGTTTGAATTAGATTCAAAATCCCTGTGCTAGAATCCCTCAACCAAGCAAAGAAGGGGTCTTTTAGCTCTATGTATCATGGCCGAGTCTTGAAGATCTTTTCTATTGGGGGAGGAGGCTGCTTGAGCACTCAAACCTGCCCCACCCTAGAACTGCTACTGGTGACATCTCATCAGTGTGCTGATAAATCCATGCACTTGCTTTGTAGAACCTTTCATAATTCTGAGGCTTGAAAGAGATGACTTTGTTAAACAAGCCAATCTAACTAGACAATTAATATCCCCTTTACCAGCCCTACAGATATTTATCGATATGCCTCATGCACAATGGGCAAAAGAAATGTATTGCATCTTGGAGTTCATCTTCTTTAAAAAAAAATGTACCTGAGGTTTTGCTCAAGGCTGATTGTTATGTATGTAAACTGATGGTACACTTAATAGGTCCATGGAATCCAGTATAAAAGGAAATATAAAGCATGTCAGGCATATGGAACTCCCTTGACATAATTCTATGAGACAGAGAGCATACCCGACCATCTCTTCACCATTATTCCGCTTAATTTTTCCATTTCCTAAGAAGTTTGCATGACATAACTGCATGCGCTGTTGGCGTCATGCATTTAAAGATTATATCTTTTCTGCTCAGAATATTTCTGAGCTTTTGCTCACCGTACCACCTTGGTTTTGAACTTGGGCTCTCCCGACTGTGAGGCCACGTACAGCTCTACCACTGAGCCATTCAATCACTTTCTCTATGGATGATAGATCATGCTGCCAAACTCTCACACAAATCTCTAAGAAGGATAAGCATCCTTGAAGAGTTTCATCTCTCGGCAGAGATGATTGTACCAAACTTTGTAAATCATTAAATGATCAAATGTCAAATTTATTATATTATAAGGCTTTTACTTACAAATGATGGCAGGCTCTGACCATCGGTAAAGACAAAGCCACAGCTGGGAGAATAAAAGTCCAACATCTACGGGAAAAGGAAGTTACATAGAAGAGTAAGCTTTACTGAGGAATAATTTTGGACAGAACACTTTTCGGAAAGTGAAAGATTGGGAATGTACAGAAATTATAGTGACATCAGAATCACCGTGTGTGCACACATGTTTTAAACAGAAGGAGTTGGTTCCGGTCAACCTGAGTTGAAGAATCCAAAATGAGTGGAGGATACTATCATAAAAGCAAATCATCTTAAAACATTTTCGTCATTACAGTATACAAAGTTCATCTTCTACACATGTTATTGGAGGAGTTACTCAACAAAACACCCAAAATGTGTTCAACACTCAAAAAGAATTTATAATGTACCAACTCAATGACAACAGCTCAAGTCACAGCAGCCGATCAACACCATAACCCTACAAAGATTACAAAGGTTGACATCAACGTGTCAGTCACACCTTCTTCTTCTTGATTTCCTCCAGGTTTGGATAACTGCGGAGTTGTATCCTGCGCAAATTGAGTCAATAGAGAATAGGCAGACAATATAATATAATAATAGGGGTACATGAATGTAGAAGATCACAAGATGTGCTAATGACAGCTCATGCAGGAGCTGCTTTGTTCACAAAAGATCATTTCAAGTGCATTTCCAGCATGAATTTTAGGGATGCGGCATGGTAATCCAGGACCTGGGCAGTAATATGGGTGGGTTATTGTTGACTCCAAGGAGGATGAGATTTGTGGTGACGTCGGCCACGAGATGGGGAGGAACTGATTGTAATTGGTGTTGAGTGAAAGTTCATAGGCTCTTGATGAAGTCTTCCCTTTCGTCAGATGGTTGACTGTTTCATCCGCTGTCAGGAATATGGGACATGCTGGACTCTGTGAGCCATTTGACAAGGTAGCCAATCTTTGGTTGGTTCGGTACATGCCACAAAGTAATTGGCATTTAATTGGGATGGCTTGTCTAAGGTGTGAAAACAGGGTTCTCCTGGGAAGTAGGTGTGGAGTCTCGGAAGGGTGTAGGCTGGCCAACATGTTGAGAGACGATTTGGTGGATGTAGCAGATGGTGTCTTTTTATGTCTGTGCTCTGAGACAGTGGATTTGACCGTCTTCTTACATGAGAAATACGGGATCGGAGAGCTAGTTCAGAAGCTCCTGTATGGGTGGTAGCTGGTAATGCTTGAGGAGGTCACTGAATGAAGCAATATACCTGGTGCTTGGATGGTGGCATAACATGTGGAAGAACACCCTGGATTCAAATCACAGTGCTGTGTGAGAGAAGCAGCAGCTGGCCGAGTAATCTCAGTTGCTGGATATGGAGGCTGTTGGAGTTAGGTAGGAGTCCTGTGAAGAGATGTATTGCTTGGGTAGCAGTAGTGCGAGGGAGTCCCAGGATAGTTTTGAACATCTTGGTCTGGGCTGTGTCCAGGTGGAGCTTGGCCATCTTTGTCAGATGCATGACCTCTGCCCCGTATGACATCCTCAGGATGCAGAACTTCTCCCATATGATTGAGGAGATGTGAGGGGTAGGCCACTTCTGTGGGCTCCAACACCTGTAAGGGCGTACATTGTTTGGTTACAGGTTGAGATCATCCTGGCGCTGGGGTCGGATGGGCAAGGCGAGCGCATGATTCCAAGATGCGGGTGCGTCTCAGTCTGGGTATCTCGTCCCTACCGTAAAGAAAAGTAGAGGATGTGGAGAATCCCATCACCACAATGGCACTCTTAGAGGCATTGATGGTATACCGCCATTTGGTGGAGTATTCCTGAACTACTTCAAGCATGAGATTCAGCTCCTCTGCTGTGGAGGCCAGTAGCGCCACCTCATCCGCCAGGACTATGATGCCTGTGTATATGGAGCCAGTGTGAAGACCAAGGCCTTTAGCCCAGAGCATTTTGATCAGGCCATCTATGTACACAAGGTAAAGCAGGGGAGAGAGGATTCCCCCCTGGCGAACCCCTTGCTTTACAGAAAATTCAAGAGAATGGCGGTCTCCCCACAACACGGAAGCTGAGAGACCTTCATACATCTTCTTCAGTGTGAGCCAGAGCCTAGCTGCCTCTGATGCCGCCTTTATGAAGCTTGTAGAGGAGGCCATGGTGCCACACAGTATCGAAGGCCTTAGCTGCATCGAGAGAGGCTATGAAGGTTGGCTGACTGGTTTGCTTGTTAGCTTCAGTTATCATGGTGAGTGTAGCTGCTGTCAGGATACATGAGTGACCAGTCTGGAAGCCCCCTGTAGTGGATTACTGGATTACTGATGCTACCCTGCATAAACGTTCCCAAGTAAAGTCTTAACCAAAGGTTTGGATCTCATAGCAGACCTTGCCAAACCTGGAAGGAGACGCTAGACCAAGATAGGAGAGAACCTGGCCTCACCCAGGCTAATGCTGAAGAACGGAAGGCCATAGGAAAATGAAACAGTCCACCTCACAGCATGTGAAAAACAGAAGTTAAATAATGATGACCGGATTTTGCTGTGACTCGATCCTACTGCAAGCTATAGTGGCAATAATTTGTTTTGGCATCAAAGCAAGCAAGAAGCAAGGAGATGCCACAGTCACCAACAACACCCTGGCAAGCAGTTACCCGGTACCTTAACTTCACCTCAACAAAATTCCCTCAAAAGGGACATGATAATTTTGAAACATACATTGTAAAGGATGTTCCGTCACAACAGGTCAAGCTCTTGGTATACTGGATGATTGTCTGTATTTTACCTCGCACTATCCTTTTTGACAGATGCTCGGAATTTTACCATACTCTAGCTGTTGGAGACTGCTCACATGCAGGAATGTCGCAGAGATGGAGGACCTTTTCATCAGAAATCGGTAACATATCCTATGCCAAGGATATATCAGAAGCACAGCAGTGAATCATCAGGAACAAAATAGCCACTTCAATGTATCTTCTCTCCAAGCATGTAGATCACATCCTACGGATAAGCAGTCAATCGAAGACACGCATAGGACTGGTGTGTATCACATCTCTTTTGAGGACTACAACTTGACATACATTGAAGAGACTAGCAGATGGGAGGATATCAATACGAAGCAGCAATGTTACAGAGAGGTCGCTATAAACAGAAGCTTGCCATCTTCACATCGAACGAATCTGCTACAATCAGCAACCATGTAAAACATCATATTTTCAATCGGAACGTAACATCTTGGCAAGAAACGATAGCAAAATGAATGCACAGAATAAAAACAACCAAACTCGTACAGGAAGTAATATAATAGGATTATGTCTCATGACATGGACCAAGTCACAGTATCTTCTATATAATGTACCTTCAAATTCTCTTGTACTCTCAGATGCCCTTCTTGCAGCTACATCTATTCTTCTCCGACGGTCTTCTGGCGAAGCCTACCATCATTTGAAGGCAAAAGCCTCTTATTAAAAAAAAACTTTGATTATAATCTAAAAAGTCTACAAGGCCAATAATTCCCATCATTCTTTACAAATGATACAACAAACAAGGCCATCCCTTCACATTATTCTCTATGAATGATAGAACATACAAGGCCACCTCTTCACATTATTATCTACGAATGATCATAGGCCATACAAGACCATCCCTTCTCATTATTCTCTATGAATTATAGACGTGATATACATGTACATGTATTTCATATTATCGCACTCCATCTTCATAGTTTATTATTTTGTCTTATAACAATTTCTTGGAATAATGAAGTTTAAATATAAGTATTGAGGCTTATACATTTAATGTAGTATTCCTTCATATAGCCCCAAACATTTCAGCGCAAAATAGTTTTTGGTATGTAGTTGGTCCCCTTAAAATAAATTAATGATACCTGTTTCTTGTACCATTAACTAACCAAAGTGCTTACAGTATTATTACCCGGTCACTGTTTTTAATTACAATTTGCACATTACGGTGCACATTCTCCACTCCCTGGGGAGCATTCCAGTTAGTCACCTTCTACAGGCGCAGACAATAATCCAACCACAATGTCCTTCGCATCCTGTCTTCCTATATACTCTTTCCTCCATAAACTGTTCTCATAATGTAACCACTTTTCTGTTTCTTGAACTAGTCATCCTATTAGGACATGACGGCACAAATCTTTCAGCACAAACCATCTTTCCCTTAGGCCTACTTGAAATTGTCTAATGACATTGGTATATTGTTATATTCCGGTCCTTTCCTTTACACTCTTTTCTTCACAATCTAACCACTTTTCAATTTCTTTAATGGCCCAAAATTTGATGTTCTCCATTCCATTGACTTATTAGGCATGTACAAATAGCTTATTATGAGAGGGATAGGAGCAAAAGGACTTGTTTAGGAGAAATAAAAGGCAAATGCTAATAAAACACGACTGTCTTACATTGTTGTCTCTTAGAAATGTGTACCATCTTTTCAGTGCCTAACCTTTTGTTTTGATGAGTCAGATTAATTCAGGTTCCAGGCAGCTTCTAAGAGAATAGTCGGTGAGTTCAAACAAGGGCTTTGATCTGTATCATCATCTCATGGGCCACACTTGGGAGAGACAACCCTGAAGCAGAACATTAAAGGATAATGTGGGTGAGTGCATGTATGGGCGGCCAAAGGGGTCAAAATTAACATGACTTCAAACAAAGGACAGTAAAAAACAGACAAAGGACGTAGCGAAACAAACATACACTTCGAATGGTGAAAGGTCCATACCAAACGAAGAAAGGACGTTTAGAAACAAACGAAGGACGATTAGAAACAAACAAAGGACGATAAGAAACAAAGGACGATTAGAAACAAAGGACGATTGGAAACAAAGATTCACACACACTACTGCGGACTGACTGAACCATAGACTGAGCCTATGAGGTAGTAGAATAATTAGCAAAACCTCGAGTACGCCCTCTGTTGTCCTCATATGTTCTCATATGTTCAGTTCGTTTCTTATCGTCCTTTGTTTGTTTCTGATCGTCCTGTGTTCGTTAGGCATAGACCTTCCGTGATTCAAGGTTTGACGTCCGTATCTAATCGTGCTTTGTTTGTTTCTAATCGTCCTTTGTTTCTAATCGTCCTTTGTTTGTTTCTTATCGTCCTTTGTTTCTAATCGTCCTTTGTTTGTTTCTTATCGTCCTTTGTTTCTTATCGTCCTTTGTTTGTTTCTTATCGTCCTTTGCTTGTTTCTAAGCGTCCTTCGTTTGTTTCTATTAAAACGTCCTTTGTTCGTTTAGCTACGTCCGTTGTCTGTTTATGACTGTCCTTTTTTTGTTTGAAGTCACGTTGATTTTGACCCTTTTGGCTGCCCATATGCTTTAGATGAAGTTTAAGAGCTGTGTTTCTTATTGGCCTTTACTTAGGATGAATATTCATCTTCCTCTTTCTTTACTTTTCTATACTTTCATTTTCCTTTTTTCTCCTATTCTTCCCATATTGTGCCCCTTCCTTTTTTAAATATTTAAATCAAGTTCTCTTCTGTTGAAAGTTCTTTTGTTAATTGCTGAATCTTGTCATCATCTAAATGTCAAATTCCCTGATTGGATGATGATGGCATCAGCTTGTGGTGTTACTCCTCAGGCTTTGAGATTCTTCCTAATTTATGTCAGGGATTAATGTATATCCTTTGAACATTTTAGCTCAGAATGAGCAGCCCCAACAAGCCTAGTCCATCCACTAAAACTTGACCTTCCGTTACTGAGTCTCCTCAGACTAAGCACTGCCACTGGTCTAGTGAAGAGAGAATATATACCTCTTTGCAATCTATTAACCACCATTTTGGTGGAAAACTGCCAAGACAGACAATATTTTATTAAGTCAGGACAGAAAACCCATCTTCCCATTCCAAGGTCTCTGAAGTCTTTTGAGAATTAGCTGATGAACAATCTGTCAATTCCTCTGCTATCACTGAGCTTCCTACAGGATTGTGTTCAAAGTTTCTTGGTGCAAAGGCTAATCTTAATGGAAGTATAAAATTGTCTTTATTTCTGTTTATATTTGAGAAATGGCCAATAGCAATGAATGATGCATGTTTCACTGGTTCGCTTACTAAAATAAACTCAATTTTCTCTTGATAGAATATTTTTCAGTGATTGGAATATCAGGAATATCATGTGATGCAGTGATTTGGAATAGTACCAAGAAACTATTGTTCTTTAGTAACTTTATCAGGCGCGGATCCAGCATTTCCTAGACGGGGCACAATTTTGTTTTCTTTTTCTCTCGCAAATTTGAAAATCGCGCCGGCCGAAAATTCGCTCAGTGGGGGTATTGAGCACGTGCACGTGCCGCCTGTGCCCCCTGGATCCGCCAATGATTATAGTGAGATTTTAGCATACAATAGTATTTAGTATACAAAAGAAAATGGAAGAAAATGACCAATTGGAAACTTTATCTCTTCGTAAATTCGTACTTGTTCATATTAAGCTATCAGCTAGGCATCTCCTAGCCTACTGATTGCTGCACTGTAGGTTAATTATTGCTTCTGGTGGTCTCAACGCTAGTGAGTACAGCTTTCATTTGCTTTGAGCAAACTTGTCGCCTTCTTAAAAATGCTCTGAAAGCCTGCGTGCCGTATCTTAGGTGTCAAAAGCGGGGGCAAATACAGAGCTAGGACAGGGTGAAGTATGCATGCATTGGCCAGGAAAATAAATGCCATATTTGTGTTAGATTTGTTTCCATTCAGGGATTGACATTATCTGAACCTCTGGCTGTGTGCTCTCCAACTCTTTTAGGGCTGTGAGTGGTTTATACCACCTACATATCATGTTATCTTATATCTTTGGACTATTAAAAGGTTGAATACCTAACAGTCTTTTTGATCTTCTTAATGAATTGATGACTTTTAAAGTTTGTTATCATAGAGCACTGTTTGTATTTAGATGAATAATAACAGTACGAAACGTACAATGTAAAACGTTAACACTTTCTCATGAAATCTCTTTTGCTGATACATGTTTGTAAAATTGGTGACACAATGAGATATATTAAGACTAATGGTGAAGATTAAGTTAATAAAGCTTAGTATAATGAGACTGACATAATAAATAAAGTATAATAAATATTGAGTTTAATATTTAGTAGTTTTTAAGAGTAAAATGTAATTAAAATAGTTAAATATAGTTAAATCTGATGTAGATTAATATATCCTAAAGTAGTTTAATGTAGATTAATATGATTAGAATTACAGTTTAATCCTTGTTGTGGTACCAATGTTTCATGTATCAGAAGCATGATTTTATAAGTCTAGAGTTTTAAAGCCGCCCTATGTGTTGGGAGACCCATTTTCGCCGAAAATTTGATGGGAACATTTCACTTAAATTGTATCATAATGTGAAAGAAGATGTAATTTAAGACACACTTCTGCAAAGATTCCCCAAAAAAAAAAAAATGTGTTGAAGACAAATATTGATAAAAGAATACATAATTTGGGTTTTCTATTGTACACGGAAAACCTAAATTTTGTATTCTTTCATCAACAGTCAACTTCATACACATTTGTTTTGAAAATCCATGCAGAAATGTGTCTTAATAAATGACATCCTCTTTCACATTATGATACAGTTTAAGTGAAATTTTGCCATCAAATTTTTGGGGCTCCCAACACTTTAGACAGATGGCCTTTAATAATTATTCTCATTTGAATATTCATCTTCATACAAACAGTATCACGTTTGACTCCTAAGTTCAAAGGTTATTAAAGGTACTATGTCCCATTTGCAGGCCCAAAAAATGAAAAGGTTAAATTCCAACGGCATTTGAAAGATAATACTAATTTAGAACTCCCCCCCCCAAAAAAAAAAGGGGGCTTGAAAATGTCTTTAAGTGGGAAAATAACGACTATTAGTTGTCGAATCGACTTAAGAGCTATAGAGCCAGTAAGTAATAGTCTGATTTTCAGACCATTGTACCGAATGGTCGTACGTTTTATGCTGCGCAAAGATTCAATCAGTTTAATTTTGGCCATTACAAGAAGTGGGTTATTGATGTAGACAAATGCTCATGTACCCTTTACAGCTCATTTTATGTATGTTATTACCAAAGAAAAAAAGCCAGTCAGTCACTCAATAGTGTCTGACAGTGAAGTCTAGCAAGTAAACGGGTTTCCTTGCATAATTTGAATATTAGGACACTGCTAACGTTTAAATTTCACAGATAGGACATACATGACATATTCATAATTCCTGCAAAGTTCTACAGAATTTGATGTTGGCTGCAAAAGGGACATAGTATCTTTAACAAAATTTTACCAAGAAATGCCATATTTTTGATAGTCCAAAGATAACAGATAAAACAAATTTGGTAAAGGTCAGTATAGTAAATTTTACTCAATTTCTTTTCTTCTATCAATGTAGCCATCATCTTTGGTCGCTATGGTCGTCTCATACGTTGCCCTCTTCTGTTGTGAATGTGATCCGTGATTTGTCAACTTAGTTGTCCAATGTTAAAATATCAAAGCCATTCCCTTCTGCCGATTAAACTGTTCCTTCTATTACAAATGATTTCCACGATTTCACTTTTGATTGCTTTCTTTGCTTGACATTTTATTCCTTGCGTTATCACTACAGAACCAAGAAATTAGATGAACTTCATAAATAGCTCGTTGCTTTCTGGCAGGTTCCACAGTGCCTTCTGTTTACCCCACCTCTTGGACCAGTGTGGTCAACATAAAGCTTTGTTGGCTCTGGTCTATAACTGGAAAAGAAGGCAAGCTTTCCTGTGCCTAGCTCTTCCATTTTTCATGTGTTTGCCTTTCCCCTTATATAGGCTTGTGTTCCCTATGCCTAACCATACATCACTTAACTCAATACACTGATATCCTATTTCAACCTGAGCCCTCTGAAGAAAGCAATTGTTTCTAGAGCAAGTGTCAGATATCATATTACTTTAATATAGCAATTCTTCTTTTTTTTTACACCAAAAATAAGACCAGGAGCCTAAGCCACTTGATCCTAGGGCTGAAGCAGGATTCCCTTGTCATAGCTCCTACAGATACAAGTTAGGGATTTATCCACTTAGGGAGCCTGGCTGGCTAAAGTGCAGATTTTAGACTCCCTTGATTTCAGGTTTGCACCAGTTTTTTTTTTTGGAGAATGTATCCCACGATTCAAACAAATTTGGTAAATGTTAGTTTAGTAAATTTTACTTGATTTCTTTTATTCTATCAATGTAGCCATCATCTTTGGTCGCTATGGTCATCTCATATTTTAGCCTGTTCTGTTGTGATCCGTGAATTGTCAACTTAGTTGTCCAATGTTAAAATATCAAAGCCATTCCCTTCTGCCAATTAAACTGTTCCTTCTATTACAAATGATTTCCATGATTTCACTCCCACTTTCAATTGCTTTCTTTGCTTGACATTTTATTCCTTGGGTTATCACTACAGAACCAAGAAATTAAATGAACTTCATAAATTGCTCGTTGCTTTCTGGCAGGTTCCACAGTGTCTTCTGTTTACCCCACCTCTTGGACCAGTGTGATCAACATCGAGCTTTGTTGGCTCTGGTATGGAACTGGAAAAGAAGGCCAGCTTTCCTGTGCCTAGCTCTTCCATTTTTCATATGTTTGCCTTTCCCCTTGGGTTTGTGTTCTGTATGACTAATCATACGTCACTTAATTCAATGCATTAGTTCAGCCTGAGCCCTTTGAAGAAAGCAAATGTACCTAGAGCAATTAGTGTGAGATATCATATTACATATAGCAATTTTTCCTTTTTTTTATAACAAAAATAAGACCAGGAGCCTAAGCCACTTGATCCTAGGGCTGAAGCAGGGTTCCCCTCTCATAGCCCCTCAGATACAAGTTAGGGATTTTATCCCCTCAGGGAGCCTGTCGGGCTCAAGTGAAGATTTTAGCCTCCCCTGACTTCAGGTTTGTACAAATGAAACAAAATGATTATCAAACTCTCCAAAATTTTCAGAGATCGGCTATACATCTTGTAATACTTTAAAGGTTTCGATTATGCCTGGTCGTCTGGATGAAACTCAGAAACCATTTTTTTGTGTGAAGAATATGTATCACAAGATACAAACAAATTTGGTAAAGGTTAGTATAGTAAATTTTACTCAATTTCTTTTCTTCTATTATTGTTGACATCATCTTTGGTCGCTATGGTCGTCTCATACGTTGCCCTGTTCTGTTGGGATCCGTGAATTGTCAAATTAATTGTCCAATGTTAAAATATCAAAGCCATTCCCTTCTGCCGATTAAGCTGTTCCTTCTATTACAAATGATTTCCACGATTTCACTTTCGACTGCTTTTTTTGCTTGACATTTTATTCCTTGCGTTATCACTACAGAACCAAGGAATCAGATGAACTTAATAAATTGCTCGTTGCTTTCTGGCAGGTTCCACAGTGCCTTCTGTTTACCCCACCTCTTGGACCAGTGTGATCAATACCGAGCTTTGTTGGCTCTGGTATGGAACTGGAAAAGAAGTCCAGCTTTCCTGTGCCTAGCTCTTCCATTTTTCATGTGTTTGCCTTTCCCCTTAGGCTTGTGTTCCCTATGCCTAACCATACATCACTTAAACTCAATACACTGATAAATCCTATTTCAACCTTAGCCCTCTGAAAAAAGCAATTGTTTCTAGAGCAAGTGTCAGATATCATATTACTTATAGCAATTCTTCTTTTTTTTACACCAAAAATAAGACCAGGAGCCTAAGCCACTTGATACTAGGGCTGAAGCAGGCCAGATTCCCTTGTCATAGCTCCTACAGATACAAGTTAGGGATTTTTCCACTTAGGGAGCCTGGCCGGCTAAAGTGCAGATTTTAGACTCCCTTGATTTCAGGTTTGCACCAACGAAAAAAAAATGATTATCAAACTCTCCACAATTTTCAGAGATTGGCTATGACATCTTATAATACTTTGAAGGTTAGATTATGCATGGTGGTCTGGATGAAATTCAGAAACCAGTTTTTTTTTGGGGGGAGAATGTATCCCACGATTCAAACAAATTTGGTAAATGTTAGTTTAGTAAATTTTATTTGATTTCTTTTATTCTATCAATGTAGCCATCATCTTTGGTCGCTATGGTCCTCTTATATGTTAGCCTGTTCTGTTGTGATCCGTGAATTGTCAACTTAGTTGTCCAATGTTAAAATATCAAAGCCATTCCCTTCTGCCGATTAAACTGTTCCTTCTATTACAAATGATTTCCATGATTTCACTCCCACTTCCAATTGCTCGTTGCTTTCTGGCAGGTTCCACAGTGCCTTCTGTTTACCCCACCTCTTGGACCAGTGTGATCAATATCGAGCTTTGTTGGCTCTATAATGGAACTGGAAAAGAAGGCCAGCTTTCCTGTGCCTAGCTCTTCTTTTTTTCATATGTTTGCCTTTCCCCTTGGGCTTGTGTTCCGCTTAACCATACGTCACTTTTCAACTGAATGCACCGATAAATCCTACTTCAAAGTACCTGAGCCTTCTGAGGAAAGCAAATTTTTCTAGAGCAAGTGTCAGATATCATATTACTTATAGCAATTCTTCTTTCTTTTACACCAAAAATAAGACCAGGAGCCTAAGCCACTTGATCCTAGGGCTGAAGCAGGGTTCCCCTGTCATAGCCCCTACAGATACAAGTTAGGGATTTATCCCCTCAGGGAGCCATGCCGGCTAAAGTGAAGATTTTAGCCTCCCCTGATTTCAGGTTTGCACCAACGAAAAAAAAATGATTATCAAACTCTCCACAATTTTCAGAGATTGGCTATGACATCTTATAATACTTTGAAGGTTAGATTATGCATGGTGGTCTGGATGAAATTCAGAAACCAGTTTTTTTTTGGGGGGAGAATGTATCCCACGATTCAAACAAATTTGGTAAATGTTAGTTTAGTAAATTTTATTTGATTTCTTTTATTCTATCAATGTAGCCATCATCTTTGGTCGCTATGGTCCTCTTATATGTTAGCCTGTTCTGTTGTGATCCGTGAATTGTCAACTTAGTTGTCCAATGTTAAAATATCAAAGCCATTCCCTTCTGCCGATTAAACTGTTCCTTCTATTACAAATGATTTCCATGATTTCACTCCCACTTCCAATTGCTCGTTGCTTTCTGGCAGGTTCCACAGTGCCTTCTGTTTACCCCACCTCTTGGACCAGTGTGATCAATATCGAGCTTTGTTGGCTCTATAATGGAACTGGAAAAGAAGGCCAGCTTTCCTGTGCCTAGCTCTTCTTTTTTTCATATGTTTGCCTTTCCCTTGGGCTTGTGTTCCGCTTAACCATACGTCACTTTTCAACTGAATGCACCGATAAATCCTACTTCAAAGTACCTGAGCCTTCTGAGGAAAGCAAATTTTTCTAGAGCAAGTGTCAGATATCATATTACTTATAGCAATTCTTCTTTCTTTTACACCAAAAATAAGACCAGGAGCCTAAGCCACTTGATCCTAGGGCTGAAGCAGGGTTCCCCTGTCATAGCCCCTACAGATACAAGTTAGGGATTTATCCCCTCAGGGAGCCATGCCGGCTAAAGTGAAGATTTTAGCCTCCCCTGATTTCAGGTTTGCACCAATGAAACAAAATGATTATCAAACTCTCCAAAATTATCAGAGATTGTCTTTACATATTGTAATACTCTGAAGGTTAGATTATGCATGGTGGTCTGGATGAAATTCAGAAACCAATTTTTTTCAAAGAATATATCCTAAGATTCATTCTTAACCTGAGGAAGTAGGTAATGATTTCCAAACTCTTCAAAATTCAATAATATGTCCCCAAAAGATTGTTCAGACACAAATTTATTATTGTTGAGAATGTATCCCAGGTAGATTAGGATCCATAAGTTTGCAGTTTCATCATGTGGGTAGTCCCCAAAATGACCGTTGGGTTTGAAAGGGGTTAGAAAAAAGTCAATGCACCCATAAATCATGCTTCAACCTGAGCCCTCTGAAGAAAGCAAATGTTGCTAGAGCAAGTACAAGAGAGATATTCTTTTCGGGTCTTCCTATGGAGGACTACCTGGTATTGTATGGATAGTGGTAGAGATATTAAGAGACCTATTCTTTCATAAGAGGAGTCCTGTAAAGGACTGGTGACCAGGTTATGAATGTAAAGAGAGATTGGGGCTCAACATTCGTCATCAGGAGTGAATGGGCGACGGGCGGTGAGGGTCATAAGTAGCAGGTATGCAGACTTTGAGGAGATGAGCAGGCCAGTGAGTTCAGTGGTTCAGGGAGAGGTGGTGCTACGTGGACTACGTACTCTTGTGTGGGCATAGGTTGTGGCGGGAAGTCTTTGTGAGTTGTGGTGACTGGAGAGTGCTGGGCCGGGAACTGTCTGAGCTGGCGGTACTCTTGCGTGGGCGTAGGTTGTGGCGGGAAGTCCTTGTGTGTGGAGGCGGCAAGGGAATGCAGGGCTGGTTTGTGTCTAGGCTGGCTGCTACTGTGTCTCGGTTGGGCTGAGCAGTGTGCTGGGTGGTGGGCAACAGGTGCGTGTCGGGCTGCTGGTTAGTGTCCAGGCTGGTGGCTGTGGTGTCTCGGATGGACTTGGCAGCGGGCAGCGACGGATGTTCCCGGGTGGTGATTGGATCTTTTTGTGGAGGAGAGGGAACCAAATGTTGATGTGAAGTCCGGTGTCCTGATGTAAGGTGTTATGTCTGTGTATTTCAAGGCCTCTCTGATCCTCCTTGTGCCCCAGAGTTGGATCGTAGTGATGAGATGGCCAATGCCCAGTTGATGCGATGGACGATGGTCAAGTTGTTAAGTGCGTTTAACAATGGCTGATCTATCCCAGTCATTGTTCCTTGAGTTGGGTTTCGAAGTTGCGTCCGGTTTCTCTGACGTAGATCTTGGCGCATTCGCAGGCTCTCTCTCCAAACGCGAATCCATCACAACCCAACATCAGCAAATAAGAATAAGCTGCCATCAAAGACCTTCATAGCAAGTCATCCATCCACATCCTACAAGATGACAAACCGTAACCATGGATAGCCAGGACTACAATTACAAGATTGGATAACTGCTTAACGACACCATCACCCAACACCTGCAGCAAAAAGAAAGATCAACCAACAACTCCTTTCTCTACACAGATCTGATGTTCTACCCAAACCAATCTACATCCAGCTTCATTCTTCATCCACCAACTGCATCATTCTCTTTGGCTGACCAGAGATCCACAAACCGTCAACCCGGCCCTAGGACCCACAACACAAACTCTGGAGACCACACACACCCGTCCATCTATCTGGCTCCGGTATGTCGACAACACCTTCGTTACACAGCAAAGCAGACCTTGAACTCTTCCTCACCCTCATCAACTTACAACACCCCAGCTTCAAGTTCACAACAGAAATCGAACGAGACAACTCAATCCCTTTCTTGATGTCCTCATCAAATAAACACCCAAACGGCTTACCATAACGGCTTACCATCACATCAGTCTACCAAAAACCTACCCACACTGCCAGATATCTTCATTACCTCTCTCACCTGTTCTCAGAAGTCATCCAACAATTAGAACCAAACCTCCCGACGACGACATACGCCTCAT
Organism: Mesocentrotus franciscanus; assembly: GCA_037976565.1. Lineage (NCBI taxonomy): Eukaryota > Metazoa > Echinodermata > Echinoidea > Camarodonta > Strongylocentrotidae > Mesocentrotus > Mesocentrotus franciscanus. The sequence goes on along the minus strand of CP137681.1, from coordinate 11,939,916 downwards.
GATTGCCCTTGCCTGCTGACAGAAATACCACCTCAACCCGACATCAGCAAAGAAGAAGCCGCTGCCATCAAAGTACTTCGTAGCAAGTCATCCACCCACATCCTTTCATCCATTTCCACCCATTTCATAAACTTTCATTCTGTTAGTAATTGATGGCGGAATAAATTTGTTTCATACAGGTTGTATAAACAAATATTTGCAATAATTATATTAAGGGTTAAGGTATGATTGCAAATTTCCTGAAAGGAAAATGTAAATTTTTGAAGTATTTTAGTACAGGGCAAATGGGAGGGGTGCTCGTAAAATACGTCCCAGAGTTGCCAAATTGTGTTTGATTGATCGCATCTTCAAAAATCCACAACTTTCTTATTTTTAATCGGTTTTTTCTCAAACTTTCACTGACCTGTTCCTCTCATTTCTCTGCTTCTATCAAAACCAACTTAATATAATAGGGTAGACTTCCCCTTTAAGCCTTCCATTTAAACGTAGTCTCACTCATCACCAGCGTTTCTGTCAAGAAAGCCTGTGACATCATCAAGCAAAGACTCAACTCGGACATCCAAGCCGGACCTAAGTCAAATCCTGACAAAATCTACAACCTCCTTCTAACATGCCGAAACTCCTTGCAGTGACGTATAAATTGTTACATGTACTGACAAATACAAGGGGCTTCCATAGGATCCCCCTCCCATCATCACAAACATCTTCAAGGAAAACCTTGAAACCCAGGCCATAAAGACCAACCCCCTCCCCCTCCCATCCATCTTTTTAACTCCAGTATATCAACACCTTCATTAAACAGCAAAGCAGACTTTGAACTCTTCCTTGCCCACATGACCTAACAACATCCCAGCATCCAAGTTCACAATGGAAATCGGATAAGACAACTCCATCTCCTTTCTTCATGTCCTCATCATGAAAACACCCAACGGTTTACCATCACATGAAGTCTACCATGAACCTATCCACACCAACAGATATCTTCATTACTGCTCCCACCCTCATCTGTCCCTCCGACAGTCAGTACCCTCATCCGATTGGACTAACAACTTACCGACCAAGACCACTTACAACAGGGACTCCACCATGTTACCTCCGGACTAACCACAATCACCAGTAAATCTTGCTGCATCCACAGGTACGTATCTTATAGTCTTCAGGCTGTTTGTTAGGTGTATGCTTGTCCTTGTGGGAATGCGACAGCAGCAACTAAGGAAATTCAACAGACGTTTACTCCACACCAAAAACCCAATAATGACAATGTCCCTAAGGACACCATTGTCAACCTCAGCCGACACAAGCTCTCTGAAGCGGAACACAAAGTTCTTTCACTCTGTTTTAACTACGCCGTAGCCCCCAATTCAAGTAAGTACTGTTTTCAGAAGTCATCCAACAAGTAAAACCAAAACGTAGATTTCCTTACCAAACCCGCCGCCGCTACAGACGACATGCACCTCAAGATTTCCCTGCCTGCTCTGACGCAAAACCACCACAACCCAACATCAGCAAAGAAGAAGCCGCCATCAAAGCCCTTAATATCACGTCATCCATCCACATCTGACAAAGGGCAGGCCACAGTTATAATAATAATATGCCATTCTTGAATAGCGCATATCACATTATATAATATCGCTATGGGCTTCCAAAGGACTTTGGATATCATTACCCCGGCTTTAGCTCCGTGCATTCAAGGAATGAATCCTACCAGGTACCCACTTACTACACCTGGGTCGAGTGTGGAAAAAAGTAGATTAACATCTTGCCAAAGGACATTAGTGCTGCAGGGGGATTCGAACCCGTACCTTGTAGTTCACAGTCCGGAGACTTATACACTAGACCACAACACCTCTCTCTTATCATGGATAGACATGACTATGATGACAAGATTCCAGAACTACTGAATTAAACCACCACATACTCAAAACTCAAAATAGATTCAACACTAGCAGCAGAAAGAATCAACCAACAACTCCTTTCGCAACGCGGGTCTGATGTTCTACCCAAACCACTCTTTCAGCTACGTTCTCCATTTGACACCTACCCCATTCCCTTCCGCCAACCAGAGATCCACAAACTGTCAACCCCATCTACCTGATTGTCTCCACCAAAGGATCTCAATGCTTATATACCTCACCTCCATTCTTCAACTCCTTGTAGGCATATAGGAACACAACATCACCAACTCCCAACAATCCGTTGATCTCCAAGACCCCTATCAAGCCTTCTGACATCAGCATCAAAGTAGTCTCCCTCTTCACCAGCTTCCCTGTCAACGAAGCCTGTGACATCATCAAGCAAAGACTCATCTCTGTCCCTGAATTCCAAGTTAGAACCAAGCTTACTCCTGACCCAATCTTGGACCTCTTTCTGACATGCCTGAACTCAAACTCCTTCCAGTGGGGCAACAATTATTACTGACAAATACAAGGGGCTGCCATAAGATTCCCCTCTCTCCCATTATCGCCTACATCTTCCTGGAAAATCTCGAAACCCAAGCCCTAAAGACAACACACACACACACGTCCATCTCTCTAGCTCTGGTCCATTGACAACACGTTTTGTTATCTGGCCCTACAAGAAAGCACGCCTTTAACTATTCCTCGCCCACAAGATAACTTCACTCCCTTTCTTGAAATCCTCATCAAGGCAAAACCCAATGGCTTATCTTCACATCAGGTATACTGCAACCTACAAACACGGACAAGCATCTTAATTACCGCTTCCACCATCATCTGTCCAACCGACAGTCAGTCCCCAACACCTTCATCCGACGAGCCTACCAACTTATTGACCATGACCACTTACAACTGGAATTCTGCCATGTTATTCCTCCATACTCACCTTCATCAGCCAGTACCAAAAACAGAAGATCAACATCCAAACCCCTCATCACCCAAAGGTTCCATCCGACACCACCAATAACAGCACATCATCTATGACTGTTGTTATACTCTTCATTGGCAAAACATCCCTCCAGATACAGCTAGTGAATCCTCAGGTCAGCCAACATCTTAGTCCGACACCATTCAACCAACAAGCATTACTCCATCCTGCATTCCCACAAGGACAAAAACCCTAGACACAGCCTTGAGGCTATAAGATGCAAATGCGACAAGATCTACATCGGTAACCGGACACAAGTTCAGCACCAAAATCAAAGACAGTTCAGCCACTGTTGAACACACTCAACATTATCATCACATCACTACGTTCCAACACTAGAGAACTGGGAGGATCAGAGATAGGCCTCGAGGCCATCGAAATACACAGGCACAACACCTTACCTCAGGACACCAAACCTCACAGCAACATCGCTTTCCTCCACAAAAAGACCCAATCCCCACCCCGGGAACATCCGTCGCTGCCCGCTGCCAAGCCCATCCGAGACACCACAGCCACCAGCCTGGACATTAACCAGCAGCCCGACGCTCACCTGTTGCCCACCACCCAGCACACTGCTCAGCCCAACCGAGACACAGTAGCAGCTAGCCTAGACACAAACCAGCCCTGCGTTCCCTTGCCGCCTCCACACACAAGGACTTCCCGCCACAACCTACGCCCACGCAAGAGTACCGCCAGCTCGGACAGTTCCCAGCCCAGCACTCTCCAGTCACCACAACTCACAAAGACTTCCCGCCACAACCTATGCCCACACAAGAGTACGTAGTCCACATAGCACCACCTCTCCCTGAACCACTGAACTCACTGGCCTGCTTATCTCTTCAAAGTCTGCATACCTGCTACCTATACCCCTCACCGCCCGTCGCCCATTCACTCCTGATGACGAATGTTGAGCCCCAATCTCTCGTTACATTCATAACCTGGTCACCAGTCCTTTACAGGACTCCTCTTATGAAAAAATATTTCTCTTAATATCTCTACCTCTATCCATACAATACCAGGTAGTCCTCCATAGGACGAAATCGAAAAGAATATCTCTCTTTGACTTGCTCTAGCAACATTTGCTTTCTTCAGAGGGCTCAGGTTGAAGTATGATTTATTGGTGCATTGACTTTTTTCTATCCCCTTTCAAACCCAACGGTAATTTTGGGGACTACCCACATGATGAAACCGCAAACTTTTGGATTTTGGGATACATTCTCAACAATAATAAATTGGTGTCTGAGCAATCTTTTGGGGACATATTACTGAATTTTGAAGAGTTTGTTAATCATTACCTACTTCCTCAGGTTAAGAATGAATCTTAGGATATATTCTTTAAAAAAAAATTGGTTTCTGAATTTCATCTGTAGGGGCTGTGACAGGGGAGCCCTACTTCAGCCCTAGGATCAAGTGGCTTAGGCTCCTGGTCTTATTTTTGGTGTAAAAGAAAGAAGAATTGCTATAAGTAATATGATATCTGACACTTGCTCTAGAAACATGTGCTTTCTTCAGAGGGCTCAGGTTGAAGTAGGATTTATTGGTGTATTGACTTAAGTGAGGTATGGTTAGGCAAGCTTAGGTTACGTTAGGTTTAAAGGTTGGTTAGTTTAGGTTAGGTTAGGTAATAGGTTTACAGTTACAGTTCGGGTCCTGGTTAGGATTTTGGTTAGTTTTGGGGTTGAAGTTGACAGGCATCAGATTTTGACCATGAAGCAATTGTCGTCAGAACATATGTCACAAACATATATTACAATATATCCTATTTTTTCACCTGTTAACCAGAGTTATATTTGTCAATATAGTGAACTACTTGCCATGGACAGGCCTAAGGCCAAATAAAAGGAAAAAACAGTTGACTGTATAATTATTTAGAAAATAATTTTTGTTTAATTCTGTTTAAATAACTTGGCCATATCTTCAATTACATTTTACTTTTCAACATTGTTTATTTTTAACTCCATTGTTCATTCTTTGTTTAGTTTTAAATTCCATTAAATATATCTCTGCCACGTGTTCCATTATTTTGATAAAAAATCATGGGAAGATACCTTAGTTTTTAATGAAAGAGATAATGAGTAAAAAGTTATGCACCGTCAATGAGATGTCTGTATTATTGTTTGTATTCATTTAACTAAAAGTGCAATGCATGGGTGACCTTGTTCCTTACAATAGAAGTAGCAATTGCATAATCTAATAAGAAAAACAAACTTTCTTAGTTTAGCTCAAAGATGATGTTGATTGTCTTGTGGCAATACGTGTATATATTCCTGGATTAATCTGGAATCCTACTCAGTGTACAGTCTTTCCTACAAGTATGTTCAATAAGCCTTGTACACGTACAATTATTTCAATTCATTTCATGTATGAAATCTTATTTATGTCATCATGGTAAAACTCACTTCAGCCTCAACAGCTGTTCTTCCTTCAGCATGTCGTGCAGTGATATTTTAAAGCATTGTGAATTTTGTAATACAATACCTTATTGAAAAAAAGAGGGAAAATCACATAATTTATGAACTCTACTAAATGTAATACATTTCTCTGCCTTCTGCTGATATACATGTACTCATGATAGATCAAGTGATATTGTGTAGCAAAAATAGTGCATTATTGATGTGCTCAAAGGTTAAATATTTTGAATGATGTTTTCATGACCAAAAAATAAAAAAAAACAGTGACAGCCCTAGGTTCCACTAGATAGCGGTGCATGGCTATATATATATAAGCCTGATGAGGAGATGCTCATTAAAGACCAATGTGATAGAACATAAAACTTACTTCTACACATCAGTGATCACAGAACACATGCAGGTATGGGGTGGTTATAGAAAATTACTTATTTGAATTTTGCTTAGAGGTTGAAAATTTGGACTGCCTGGTATACTTTGTCATCATTCAAACTGGACATGTCGCAGGCCTGCCTAATTTTTTTAAGGAAGATGGTGACTAGTTTCAACAGCTGAGCTGTACATCTTCCATATGAAATCTGAGAAAAATAATAAAATGAACAATTTTAAGAGCACAAGATCTACCCTGGTGGAAAAGTTAGAAGACAGAAGACAGAAGATCAACTGGTCTAAGCCAGAATCCAGTGCAAAATTGACCCCACCTATACGAGTATAAAAATTTAGTTGTAGCATGTGTGGGACCAACTGCGTAGTGGATATATGAACCACTCCGTGGCAAATTTGACCCCACCGATACGAGTATAAAAATTTAGTAGTAACATGTGTGGGACCAACTGCGTAGTGGATATATGGACCACTCTGTGGCAAAATTGACCCCATCGATACAAGTATAAAAATTTAGTAGTAACATGTGTGGGACCAACTGCGTAGTGGATATATGGACCACTCCGTGGCAAATTTGACCCTACCGATACAAGTATAAAAATTTAGTAGTAACATGTGGGGACCAACTGCGTAGTGGATATATGGACCACTCCGTTGCAAAATTGACCCCACCGATATGAGTATAACAATTTAGTAGTAACATGTGTGGGACCAACTGCGTAGTGGATATATGAACCACTCCGTGACAAATTTGACCCCACCGATAAGTATATAGTAGTAACATGTGTGAGACCAACTGCATAGTGGATATATGGACCACTGCGTGGCAAAATTGACCCCACTGATACGAGTACAACAAAGTAGCTTAACATGTGTGGGACCAACTGTGTGGTGGATATATGGACCAATCTGTGGCAAAATGGACCCTGTTGCGTAGTTGATATATATATATATATAAGCACCATGCAATACACACAAGTATACCAAAGATGGTTTTAATCACGGACTAATTAATGTACATGTGGTAACTTGGCTATTATGGCCAGATCTTTAGCACTTCACTGTAATGATATACATGTATTATACCCTACGGGCCTACGTACGCAAGAAATCTCAAAGGATTTTTCTAGCTCAGAATGGGGCACAAAGTTAACCAGGAACAAACCTAAATTCTAGTCTATAACTCCTAAGCATGCATGGTCTAAACTCTAAAGGATTGCAATCAGTGGTATCAATTTTGGAGCAGGGGGGGTTATAAATATATTTGGATACCTTCACAGCATCATAATTGAACGTTGCACACTATATCACTTGATCAAGGCCTATGAGTACAGATTATAGTAATTGTGGTAAGAACATCTTTTCTAAAAGTAGTCATGTTAGCAGAAAATGGATCAACTGGTCTATTGGTAGGTTTTGTTTGCATTGTACTAAATTCTTAAACATTATTTTTGCAAAAAACTCATAGCATCTCTTTACTAAGGTGCAACATTTTCTTTTTCCCTCGGTCAACTGCTCTCTTCCTTTTCTTTTGGTGCCTTTCGCTGAGTGTTTATGTATTGAATTGTTATATTGTTTTTTAAGGGAATATTTACATGTATTTTGTTATACTGTTACATGATGGCATCTATTATGTAATTGTTATGCATGTATTATTATACTGATTACAAACATTTTTTTTTGCCAGTGCATGATTAGATTAAGTTTTTTTTTTTTTTTTTTTTTTTTTTTTGGGGGTGTTTTTCTTGCTGGTAATACTAAGAGTATCTATGTGTGCTTTTGTTAATGTTCTCTTCCAGGAATCCTTGGTTTGAGTCTGATCTTGTGAGATGTTTGGTTGTTATGAGCTGCTGACTGTGTGCGAGTATAGGGTGGATATAGGCAGCTAGAACAACCATCTGGAATGAACTACAGTTAACATACAAGTACAATGAACATACATTCATCTCCACGCAAGGAAAGTTATGTTAGTACCATAGATAATGAGAGAGAGAGAGAGAGAGACTAAATTACTATTTCCACTATATCTATAAATAATTTCCTTTTAATATGTTGAGGACATGGGAATGGGGAGGGGATTACAGTGGGCACACGTCTCTGTTTAACAAATCAAAATTTTGATATTGATCTCTATTTATTTAGGTCATCATTGGCGGGGGGCTGAAACATAATTACACAGCCTACCCCCTCCCCCCCAAAAAAAAAGAGAATGGTTAAAGGACGATCCAACCTTTGTTCATTTGTAAGAGAACAGAATGGCGAAAGTATGAAATAAAATGGACCAATAACAAGATAGTTATGATTGTTGAAATATGAGATAACTAAACCCGTGCAAATCTCAAATTGACAATATTTTCTGCGGATTGTGAGGCATTCATGGACAACTCTCCTGTTTAAAGGGTACAAAAAATATCAATAATTTCTGTTTTTTCCAAAGTACTTACTCCCTTTTGGAATTGGAGACCCTTAAGCACATTTGCATAATTTTCATAAACATGAAAAATGTCACACATACAGAAACTTTTGTATTCTCTTCAGAAATTTCTTCTCTTTATTTGGTAACAAAATTGTGGTCATGATGTAACTGATTAATAAGATAACAATGATTAATGACGTCATCACCAAAGGTCTCTCATTACCTACATGTGTAGGTAATAAGGGACAGTTACAAATCAAGACATTTTAAATACAAATTGAATGAAAATGGGATTGTTATAGTTCAAACACTTTTTGAAAGAGATACATGCAGCCAATGAAATAACTGTAATTTTGAAACGATTTAAAAACAATGTGGCCCAAAATATTTCTGTAGTTTTGTGTTTACAGTAATAAAGGAGCTTTAAATTATGTTTAAATACTTTCAGAATAATGTTCTGACAATGTGACTTTTACATTGATAACACTTTGAACATCATTAAACATCTTAATATGAAATGCATTGATATGAGAATGACACAATGATGGAATTAAAAAAAATGCTTTCAGAATATTATCCTGGCAACGTGACTTTCACATTGGTCACATCATTTAAACAACTTTAAAACTTTAAAAACTTAAAACAACTTTCTTCAGTCCCAATAGACTTCTAGGTAGTGTATTTCCAATTTCTGTAGTAATTATTTATTCATCAATTTTATGCAAATTTTGCTGTTTTCCCTTTCTTCACAACAAACGACCCCCATCTTGGACCTGGTGTCCCCCATTGCCTACTCACATTTCTGATCAAACACCATTCATAATGTGCATTGCAACACCCATTCATAACACACAATGGCCATAAGTTTTCTGTGATGGTTGGCAAACTTCATAAACTTCATTTTAAAACTACTTTTTAAGAGCCACCCCTAAATATATGCATACACCACAACATTCAGTGAAAATTGTCTATTTATATCAGAGCAAAATTTAACGATCAAAATTGCTTATCTTGGTCAATTTTGCCAATTTTCTCGGAGAAAGAACGCATTGTAGTCTTCGAAATGAATTGGATATATGCAGTAGCGTTGTTAAAAGCCACAGAGGCAATATTGGAGCCAACACACACAGACAGTGATGGGTTCAAGCTTGGTGGTCTCCAATTCCCTACGGTCTCCAATTCCCTACACCTACCATATCTGATGTTTCTACTTTCTGCTATAACTAATATTAAAAAATGAAAATATATACTTCTGCCACCGAGACGAACCTCACCTCCAAAATAATATTGCTTAGTTTATATATATGCTTGTCAAAATCATATAAAATGAAAAGTTACAAAATTTATTTTTTCAATTATTGTAATTTGTAAGAATAGTGTGCCCCTCCCCCATCCCAGCTCTCTGTTAAATAGCTAGGGGCCATTGTAATAAATAGGATGAGAGAAAACTATTGTTTAAATGAGAGCAATTTTGTGCTAATCATTAGGCTTCACAGATAGGCGTATATATCCAGCCTTGGCGCAATTAAGGGGCCATGCGGGTAGACTACATGCGGGGCCATGCATGTCCACCCCCACCAGTTCATCCACTACAAAAAAAAGGTCATCCACTGTGTTATTTTGTATATCATCCCCTCCCCCCCCCCACCCGTTCAAACATCTGGATATGCCTCTCACACTGAGCTCACATATCTCCATAAAATTGTCCATCTTTTGGTATTTATTCATATAATGGGTATAGGCTTATAGCCTACAATGCTACATCATACATGTTGTAGTCTAGTGTTTATTGAAATTTGAGCTGAAAAAAGAATACTTACTATACTTGGGTATACTTGGGTGTAGAGACTGGAAGCTTGGCTTATTTGTCCCTCTTTACTGTTCCATCCCGTCTCAAGTATGGTCCAAACTCAAGTATGGTCCAAACTTAATTGGATTGTTTCTCCAATACCTTTCTAGGGATGACTTGAATTGGTTAATGGTGGCAGCATTGACTACTTCTTTAGGCAGGGCATTCCAATTGTTTACACTTCTTGTTGAGAAACTATACTGCCTAAGTCTTGTATTGATACGTTGTTTCACTATCTTGGAATTATGGCCTCTTGTTGTTGAGCCAGTGGCTAGTTGGAAGAACTTCGAGGGATTTACTCTGTCAAGGCCTCTCAGGATTTTGAACACTTGTATCAGGTCTGCTCTTTGTCTTCTGTAAGCCAAAGTAGGTAGTTGTAGTTCTCTAAGTCTGTCTGGGTATTCTTTTTGTTTCAGCTCAGGAAGAAGTCTGGTGGCCCTCTACTGGACTTTTTATGGTATGTCTTCATCTCTCTACAGCATTGGGCACCACACAGAGTTGCAGTATTCCAGTGTTGGTCGAATAATAGTATTGTAGAGAGTAGAGACTAAGGAAACCCTTCTTTTGCAAGGCTGAAAACGACCTTTTTATTATTCCTATTTTGATGTTGGCTATCTTGGCAGCATCTGCTGCATGGTTGCTGAAAGACAGGTCCTGTTGAAATAACACTCCTAAATATCTTTCTTCGTTGCCAGATGGAACTGAGATTATATTTGTACCAGCAGCCAGTGTGTAGTCATATCCTTGATTCTTTCTTCCATAATGAACTACTTTATTGAAGGGCAATTGCCATACATTGGACCAGTTTGTTACGGTGTTGACATCCATCTGTAGCAAATCTGAGTCGGCTTTAGAGTCCACTGTCCTGTATAACTTAGTGTCGTCAGCAAATAGCTTCATGTGAGAGTCAACAGTTGATGGCAGGTCATTGATGAACACATTAAACAATGTTGCATGGTCCGAGCACACTTCCCTGCGGAATACCGCTTGTCACAAATGATTTTCCAAAAAATATGTTTAGGCCAAAAATGAAGTAGATGTTCAGGCCTATGGGCATTGGCCCCATGCTCACTTGGCTAAATGATAACTGCTTAACTATAATCCTTCACACATCATTACTGATCTATGCCTAAATCTAGATTTTCTTTCCTACAGTTATACTAGTACAGCCTACAGCCTACAGCTAGGGTCTATTTTAATTTTGGTAGGATGATCTAACCTTTTTCTTCTCTTTTGGATGATGTGCTCTAGCTTCTGGTAGCATGGTTGTATTATGAGCTGAACTGAGAGTGCGAGTTTGGTTGATGTTCTCTTCAAATTCCTGGGATCTTTGGATCGAGTCTAGTGAGATGTTTCGTTGTTATGAACTGCTTATACTGCGTGCGTGCTGGGGTAGGTCATCAGTGGGGGTACATAATACGTACATGTAGGTAGGATCGACCACCGGCTGGAATGAACTGATATTTGTCGACCTTTTGAGGCGGTCAGCAGTGGAGCCAGACGTATAGCTCTCAGTGATGCAATCATCGATATGAGACTGAAGCTATTATACTATAGCCAAACAGTCATCTCCATGCAAGGGACGTTAATTTAGTAACATAAATAATGATGAAAAAGAGAGAGAGAGAGAGAGAGAGAGACTGGCTATTAACTGTTTCCACTAGATCTATGAATTATGTTGAGGGGGGGAGGTCAAAGTACAAATCAAACATTTTGCTATTGATCTCTCAATCTTTATTGGTGTCGTCATGGGGGGGGGGAGGATGTTCTAACCCTTTTTTACTCTCTCTCTCTCTCTCTTGGATGATGTGGTCTATAGCTTCTGGTGGAATGGCTCGGTAGATGGTCCCAAACTTAGCTGCATATGTTACTCGTATAATGAGTTGTACCATATGGACCTTCTTCGTAGTAGGTCCAAGGCTGAACTGAGAGTATATAGGCCTACATCTACGAGACCGAAATGTGTGCAGGATATATATGACAACAGTAAATTTGCTGGTTGTCATTTTTGTGAGGGTATAGCTTGGTGCTCATGATCCCTTCAACTTAATATATACATGTTGTATATTGTTATCGGCCCTTACATAGGCTATGATTCGGGCTGGTAAATTTGGAGGGAAATACTACAGAACGTACATACATCAGTTATAACAACAAAATGAAAATTAGGGATGAAAAATATGAAATCTGAATATGCATGAATTACTCACTTTTCAATTCAATTCAATTCAAATTTTATTGACTAAATTATTTCCAAACAAATCATTTTTTTATGACATTGGATAACAAATATAAAACAAATTCAAGTGTAATATAGATAATTGAATGCAAAAGTCAAGATTACAATAATTAACCAGGAATGGCAGAAAATAATGTACTATATACTGCATGATTCACAATATATGTTTCTCTGCATGATCCAAAATACCGCTTAAGCATCATATACTTTGCAGTTGGGTGTGATGGTCTGAATAATTCTTTTGCTAGCGATCGAGCGAAGCAAGCGAGCAAAATGTTAAGATTTTCGACGTCGCAGTGCAAAAAATCTTATTAAGAGACAAATACACCAACTCATGATAGGTTTTAAGCACAATCTAATCATGAAAGACTGAAAAGTGACATGGTTATAATCATGAACTATAAATGCGAGCGAACTTTGGGGGATATTAAAGAAAATGTTGCTCTAAGTCGCTTTAAATTAGGGGCGCATGTTATGAAGAGAGAAAAAGGGGGAACTTATCAAAAGGGAAAAGGACACCTGCTATTAGAACAGAAAATGAGCACGTGTCAAAGTAATAAGGGTAATTATCAGAGGTAAAAAAATGGCACTCCTCGCCCGTGAAAAGGGGCACTCACCAGAAATGAAATAAGGCACTTATGCGAATGGAAAAGAGGCATTTGTTTAAGGAAAAGGAGCGCCTATCAGATTTTTAATAGGAGCATTTATCAGAGGTGAAAAGGGGCATTTACGAAAAGGTACCAAAGGGAACTCTTATTTAAAAAAAGGAGGGGGAACGGGCACTTATCAGAAGGAAAAGGTGTACTTATTAGGAAGGAAAAGGGGCACGTGTCAAAGCAAAAAGGGCAATTATCAGAGGTGAAAAGGGGCATTTATTAGAAAGGGAAGAGACTGTACATTATTCAAAAGGGAAAGGGGCACTTATCAGAAGGAAAAAGGGTACTCGTTAGAAAGGAAAAAGGGCACGTGTCAAAGTAAAAAAAAAAGGCAATTATCAGAGGTGAAAAGGGGCACTTCTTGCACCTGAAAAAGTACTCACCAGAGATGAAAAGGGGCACTAATGATAAAGGAAAAGTGGCATTTGTGGAAGGAAAAGGGGCACCTATGAAAGTTAGGTTTGCAATGCGACCACGAGAGCTTATAAAGGGGGGCGGATTTAAGCACAGTCTCATCATGATAGACTGAAAAGACTATTAATAAGTCACATAATTACATTAACTATAAATGCAAGCGAGCGTAGCATGCGAGGTTTGGGGAAAATTCGAGAAAAAGTTGCTCTTAGTCACTTTAAGTTAGGGGACATGATATGGCGAAAGGAAAAGCATTTATCAGGAGGGAAAAGGACACTTATTAGAACAGAAAAGGAGCACGTGCCAAACTAAAAAGGTAAATTATCAGAAGATGAAGGTGCACTTATTACAAAGGGAAAAGGGCACTTGATAATGTAAAAGGGGCACCTCTCAGATTTGAATAGGGGCAATTACCATAGGTGAAATGGGCACTTATCAATGGTGGCACTTATCAAAAGGGCACTTATATGAAGTAAGGGGGGCACTTTTTCTTTTCAAAAGGGGCACTTTTGGGGTACTTTAAAAAGTGAGGGAGCACTGTGCCCCCTGCACCCCGGGAGCGCCACCTCTGAATGCAACTTTTTATCACGCTTAAATTTATTTGAATCACTTCAGACGTCGATTGCAGAAATGTAAAGATAAACTCCGCAAAAGTTTATTAGAGATCTCGTCACCAGGCGCGGATCCATGGGGGAGGCCGACGGCCCGCCCCTGGCCCCCCAAAAAACGAATTTTCTCACGAATTGGGAAGAAGAAAAAAATAGTGCTCTTAACACCCCCCCACCCCCTTCGCTTATTTACCGGCTGGCTGAGTCGCCGCTAAATATTTCCTCAAAAATTTGAAGAAAAAAAAGTGCTCTTACCCCATCCCCCCTGGACTTGCATTTAAAACATTATATACCTATACATGGCACCTTTAACATCAGCATTTTTTGACAACACTTCCACAGCTGCAATGCTGCATTAAAAAAAAGTGTCATGATGAATCTGTGCGCACTAGGGTCTTTATAATAATTTATTTATTGTCTTGTGAACGGTACATAAATAATGTATATTTTGTATCAAACACAGCCGAAATTCGGCCCAGATAGATAGCGTGAGGCATATTATTTACACGTGCAGTCTCGCAGGAACCTTTTTCATATGTTGCTGATCAAGTGGTCAGACTCCCTTCTCGGTCATCAGTGGGGGTAGACAGGAGTAACTGTTGTCTGGTATAACATTTATAAACCGACATTTAAAAATTGGGTCAGCCCGGGCCTCGAATTTGCATCTTTCAGTATCGAGTGATATTCATTCATTCATTCAAATGGTTTATTTCAAATAAAACTTTCATCGCGGCGTTTAGCCGAATTACAAAAGTTTACAAACAAAATTGATAACACATAATGGAATATATAACATAACATATAACATGATAATATATTGAATCTGAAAAATAAATCAGTATAAATACGAAAAATATAGCATATTGCAACATGTGGAGACACAAATTAGAAAGAAATCAGAATTAGCATAAAGTAACATAGTTCTACTGAAATCATGTAAAAGAAAAAGGACTGAAGTAAACGGTAAACGAAGCAAGTGTATGTCATGATCAGGGCCCGCTCTACGTTTTTCAAAGTGGGGGGCTAAAGTATTTACGATCAGGTAGAGCGTAGCGTAACTTGGCGTGAGGTCCAGGGGGCGGAGCCCCCGGAAGCTCAGGGGTTTAAGCAGGCCAGGGGCGGCGAAGCGTCATTCAAAGTGGAGGGGGCACCAAAAAAGGGCACTTTCTGGGAAAAAGGGGCACCTACAAAGGGAAACCTGAAACCTAAAATATACAAATTTTAGACATTGGTATATACCCCTACATTGTGATGAAATATCAGGGATGATTTCAATGTTTGTTTCTCTCTTGACATTGTCCAAGATACTTAAGCATCATACATGTACTTGCAGTTGGGTGTGATGGTATGAGTATTTATTTGCGAGCGAGCATAAATGTTGAGATTGGTGAGGTCGCAGTGGAAAACAAAATACATGTAATAAAGAGGAAAAGACAATCCGGATGGTGTCTTAAGCACAATCTTGTCATGAAAGACTCAAAAGATCTTTAATAAGAAACAAAATTATATCAACTTTAAATGCGAGTGAGCGCAGCGAGCCAGCTTTGGGTGAAATTCAACACAAAATTGCTTTTAATCGGGAAAGGAAAAGGGGGCACATATCCAAAGGGAAAAGGACAATTATTAGAAAAGAAAAGGAGCACATGTCAAAGTAAAAAGGTTAATTGCTATAGAGGTGAAAATGGCACTTGTTGCAGTTAATAAGGGTCACTCACAAGAGATGGAAAAAGGCACTAATGACGACAGAAAAGGGGCACTTGTCAAAATAAAAGGGGCTCTTATCAGAGATGAAATGGGGCACTTTTTACAGAGTTAAAGTGGGCACCTCTCAAATTTGAATAAGGGCACTCATCGGAGATGAAAAGGGCACTTATAAGAATGAATAGAGGGCATACAAAGGAAAAGAGGCACTGGTCAAAATATAAGGGACACCTCTCAGATTTTAAAAGAGGCAATTATAAGAGGTGAAAGGGCACTTATCAGAGATGGTAAGGGTCACTTCTTGTACCTAGAAAAGGGGCACTCACCTGAGATGAATAGGGGCACTTGTGATAATTGAAAGGGGCATTATTACGAAGTTAAATGGACACTTGTCGAAGAAAAACGGGCATATATGAGATTTTAATAGAGGCATCTATTAGAGGTGTCAGAAGTGGCATTATGAGAAAGGAAAGTGGCTCTTATTAAAAAAAGAAAAGGAGCAATTATCAGAACCAAAAAGGGCACTTATTTTGAGGAAAAGGGGGCCCGTGTCAAAATAAAAAGGGGCACTTATCAGAGGTGAGAAATTGCACTTTTTATTTTAAAAAAGGGCACTTGTTAAAGTAAAATGAGCACCTCTCAGATTTGAAATTTTGAATAGGGGCAATTATCATAGGTGAAGGGGGCACTTAATTATCAGAGGTACAAACTGCAGGATCGATTATGGGAGACCGTAGGAAACAAACATTCATTTAAGCACATTTTTTTTCTTCTTTTCATCTTCATATGATTATGATCACACCAGGTTATAAGATAGTCCATAGACTTTTGTAATTCAGATGGTTGGTTACAGTTCCTTCATTCCACAATTGACAGGTCATCCACATATTTGAAGGTAGTTGAGTTCTAGAAAGATGAATTAACGTCATTAATCATCGCTAGAAATATTGTGGGACCTAAGCAGTTGGGTTAAGTTGGTGGATATCAGATGCAACGGAAGCAAAGAAATAGTTGATGGCAGAAGCTATTGCAAATTCATCGTTTGATGGTATGTCAGCTAGAACGTAAATGGGGCTCGGGTCCTTTGCGTTACCAGTTCAGTATCATTCGAATTTGTCGAAATCAAGCTGAAGGGTTGCTTTTCTTCAAACGTTGAACACGTGATGCATAATATTCCTTTTTTGCGTTTTCTATGCTTACTTTCAATGTTTAAAAAAAATCTCTTCCAAGCTATACCACGTCATTTCGGTGGAAGGCTTTCTGTCGCTCATTGATGAGTTGTTTTATTCGTGTAGTCATCCACGGTTTGTCACCATTATGAAGTTTTACCCTACGAACTGGAAAGAAGTTATTTATTGCCGATTGAAGAGTATGAATGAATAAATCATACTTTTCATTGATATCCACTATGTTGATAACTTCAGACCAATCAACACTGTTCAGCCACCTGACGAAGGATCGTTTAGCGCTATCGGGCATTGGACGTGTTGTACGGTAACGGGTCTAACGGCTATAATTATAGCATTGCTGGGGACTATGAGGTCTCGCGGAAGCCCTACGGGGGAGCAAATAAGTACATCTTTCTTTCTGTCACCGCAGGGGGCACAGTGCCCCCACTTTTTCAAGTAGGTCTACCCCAAAAGTGCCCCCTTTTACATAGGAAAAGTGCCCCTTTTGCATTGACAAGTGCCCCTATTAATTTGTAAAAGTGCCCCTTCCCCCTTTTACCTCTGAAAAGTGCCCCTTTTATTTTAACACGTGCCCCTTTACCTTCTACAAGTTCCCATTTTCCTTTGAAATAATTTTCCATTTTCCATTCTCATAAGTGCCCCTTTTAATCCCTAGTAAATGCCCCCTTCACCTCTGATAATTGCCCTATTCAAATCTGAGAGGTGCTTATTTTACTTAGACAAGTGGCCCTTTTCCTTGGTAAGAAGTGCCCTTTCCCCTTGTAATCACTTCCCCTTTTAAATTAGGATAAGCGCACCTTATATTTTCACAAGAGCCCCTTTTCCTTTTTAATAAGTGCCTTTTTTCCTTATGATAAGTGCCCCCATTTAAAAACGGGAGCCCTTTGCCCTTCTCATAAACGACCCTTTCCACCTATGAAAAGTGTCCATTTTAACAATGATACGTGCCACTTTTCCGTAGACAAATAATCATTTCCCATTCTCATAAGTGCCCTTTTTCATCCCTGGTGAGACCTCTTTTTTTTTAGGTGTAAGAAGTGCTCCATTTTCACCTCTAATATAATTACCCTTTGAACTTTGACACGTGCTCCTTTTCTTTTCTTAGACCAATAAGTGTCTTATCCCGTTCGATAAACGTCCCCTTTTCTTCTCATCATTAACGTGCCCCTAATTTTAAGCGACTAAGAGCAATTCCCCCAAATCTCGCTCACTATTACGCTCGCTCGCATTTATAGATGATATAATTATGTTACTTATCAAAGGTCTTTTCAGTCTTCCGTTATGAGAATGTGCTTATAACCCCATCAGGATTGGGTTTTTTCCTCTTTATAAGATGTAATTTTCCGCACTGTGACCTCACAAATCTTTGAATTTTTCCTCGCTCGATCGCTAGTAAATTGTCAGACCATCCTATATATCTTATCTTGTATGATGTATAAAGAGAAACAAATATTGAGATCATCTCTGATAATGTAATCACAATGTAGGGGTTTTTACCCATGTCTAAAAAATTGTATATTTTCGCTTTGGGATTTTCCTTTGTAGGTGCCCTTTTTTCCAGAAAGTGCCCTTTTTTGTGCCCCCACTGTAGAAGTCGCTCGGCCGCCCCTGCTGACTGGTGTGATTTGTCTGTGTAAAGAAAAAGGAAGCAAATTTAAAAAAAAATTATTTATACAGAAGTCACCAATTTTCTTTTATTTATATATATATATATATATACATATATATACATATATATATATATATATATATATATATATATATATATATATATAAATATATATATTAGATGCCCTGTGCTCAATGGCATACTGATGGGGGGGGGGGGCTTGGGGGGGGGCAGTTGACCCCCCAAATAAAATTCAAACGTGGTTTATTTCTAATTTGATACCAGTGCTTTACAAATGTTGCTGAAATGGCAAGATTTTTACCTGAGCTTCCGGGGGCTCCACCCCCTGGACCCCACCAAGGGCCCTAAGGCGGGCCCCTGAATGCTCATCTGACCGTAATTAAATGCCTCAAACCCCTGAGCTTAATGGGGCTCTGCCCCTTGACCCCCGCAGGGTCTTTGCCCCTGGACCCCACGCCAAATTACGCCCCACTTGCTTCGCTCTACCTGATCATAAAAAGGAAGCAAATTAAAAAAAAAAATTATTTATACAGAAGTCACCAATTTTCTTTTATTTATATATATATATATACATATATATATATATATATATATATACATATATATATATATATATATACATATATATATATATATATATATTTATATATATATGCCCTGTGCTCAATGGCATACTGATGGGGGGGGGCTTGGGGGGGCAGTTGATCCCCAAATAAAATTCAAACGTGGTTTATTTCTAATTTGATACCAGTGCTTTACAAATGTTGCTGAAATGGCAAGATTTTTACCTGAGCTTCCGGGGGCTCCACCCCCTGGACCCCACCAAGGGCCCTAAGGCGGGCCCCTGAATGCTCATCTGACCGTAATTAAATGCCTCAAACCCTGAGCTTAATGGGGCTCTGCCTTGACCCCGCAGGGCCTTTGCCCCTGGACCCCACGCCAAATTACGCCCCACTTGCTTCGCTCTACCTGATCATAAAAAGGAAGCAAATTAAAAAAAAAAATTATTTATACAGAAGTCACCAATTTTCTTTTATTTATATATATATATATATACATATATATATATATATATATATACATATATATATATATATATATATATATTTATATATATATGCCCTGTGCTCAATGGCATACTGATGGGGGGGGGGGCTTGGGGGGCAGTTGACCCCAAATAAAATTCAAACGTGGTTAATTTCTAATTTGATACCAGTGCTTTACAAATGTTGCTGAAATGGCAAGATTTTTACCTGAGCTTCCGGGGGCTCCACCCCCTGGACCCCACCAAGGGCCCTAAGGCGGGCCCCTGAATGCTCATCTGACCGTAATTAAATGCCTCAAACCCCTGAGCTTAATGGGGCTCTGCCCCTTGACCCCCGCAGGGCCTTTGCCCTTGGACCCCACGCCAAATTACGCCCCACTTGCTTCGCTCTACCTGATCATAAACATTTCAGCCCCCCAAATGATTGAAACTTTCACTCGAAGATTAAGCGAAGATTAACAGACAGTGTTCCAGATTTTCTGTGATGTTTTAACAAATTTGTACTCACTAAAAGGCTAAGGTAAGAATTCTTGGTAGATTTTTGTTTTAGTTCGGCATATAAAAGTCATATCGACTGCTTTAATACTCGAGGACTAGCTGTTTCTATACTGGCTCGCGGGATAGTTGAATCCCTGCTATCACCCCTCGGCGCGCCGCCCACCCAGGCGCGCCTCGGGGTGATATAGCAGGGGATTCAACTATCCCTTGAGCGTATAGAAACAGCTAGTCCTCTCGTAGCAGTCGATATAACTATAATAGTAACTGTTCATTGTACGTTGTGTACTTTTTATAAACACTACACGTACTTTATATAAAATAGATCAAATTTGAAATGTAATTCTTGTTTTCAAAGAAAGGACTTATGATGGCTGTGCATTAAACCCATTTGGAAGTGTACAGGTTGATGTTATTGCTTCTCTATTATAATACAGTTTTACATTGTGAATTTTACATCATAAGCGCAATTTGATTTATTTTTTCATTGTCAACAACTTTAATTGTAATCCCTATTGTACTTCAAAATGCTCAAGGGGTTAGATTATCTTAGATACAATACTTGTTTAGGAGTACAATTTCCCGCCGGCTTGATTTTAGCACGGATTGAATAAACGCTCATTTAAATCATATATTTCGTTTGCATTGATTTGTGTCTATATAGCTGTCTGGTCTCTCGTGCATCACGGTAAAAAAAAAAAAGAAGGAAAAATTAGATTAGGAATTAGGATATTGATTTGGTTCTTGCCGAAGTAACGTAAACTCAAGAACCATTTACATAGTTATACAGACCCCAAGGCTCAACTCTCAATAACTATTTAGCTCATCCTTTTCTTTTAATCTTTTAGAATTTAATTTTTGTCCAACAGCCATTGAATTTGAAATCACTCTCTCAACGCTTTGGATACATTTATTTCATATTAGTTTCCTATATAGGATCTCTATAATATAGTATATGGTTTATTTATCTTCGGAGGGCATAGGCCTACTGTGAATGATCCATAGAGATATATTACTACTTAGTAGTATATCCATATGGAATGATCGAATCTCTTTGATCTTAATACCGTATACCGCCACCTAGTGGTCATGATGAAGTTCATTGACGTGGACCTCCAATGTAAACATGGAAAACAAAATGAGAGAATAATTTGGATCGCGATTTCATGATAAATTCCGCCAAACTATTGAGATTTGAAAGTGGTAAAATAAGGTAAGGATTTGGCATGCCAAGAATTTTCTGGAAGAACCTTGAAAAATATCTCTATTGTGAAATGTGACGTTTGTTGTTAAAAAATAAAATACGAGGAAGTTGTGGTTAACTGAGTCTGAGTGTTCATGCTGCTCTGTTTAATTATCGACGCGTCAGCCTCTGACACGCCTAGTGTGCTGGGGTAGCGGCTCTCGATCTCGGTTACGCTGGGTACGGGTTCATTACCTAGCCCTAGGACCCCTCAAACTCAAAGAAAAATCGGTAAGATTTTGAAAATCTGATACCACTAATGGAAAGAGGAACCTAAAATAGGCTTAACTGCAGAATACCCCGCACATCCACACATACTGACATAGCATTAGCCATTACATTAGTCTACCTGGCTGTTTTAAACTTCAGTTCAAACTTCAAATACAGTGTTAACTGTTACTGTTACTATGTTAGTGTTACACTGTTTAGAACTTTAGACTTAGTGTTACCTACTGCAGTACATTCATGCAATATTTTGTGAAACCTGCTGTATGATAGATAATTTCAATTTTCAAATGATATGATAAACAATTCAATGTCTTATAATGAATCATTGTTGATTACAAATAAAAACGAATGGTGAAAATTTCCTTGGTTTTGCAGATATTTGAGCCTATATACTTTGTAACTTTTACCGATTGGGCCCAACCGTAGTCTGCTACATGCATGTTCCGCCATTTTCTAATTTTATGATGTTTTTTTTTCAAAATGAAGGGAGACCTCAACGCCTGATTACATCACATTTGTTTATCGTTGCGATCGGTTGTTAACACAGATAATAACGATTAGTGTAAAGTCTGCACATGTGCCTTCGTATACTAAACTAATTGCCATTATGGTAAAGTAAGTATCAAATTATCAGTTGCAGCACATTCCTATCTGACATTTTAGATATTTTAGATCTTTCCGGTACTGGAGTGCCACTGTATTAACAGTATTTACTGTGTTTTCCTCTGGTAATTTGATTTTCCCTCCTCTCTAGAGTTCCTGCTATGGGCCCCTTGCATTGCCTTTGCAGGCTTGTATTTCTTCTCTCCCTCAGCGTGGTCAGAGAGACAGTCACCTCCCCCAATGACCAGTGTCAGTTCATCTTTAAAGAGGACTCTGTCCTACAGGTCGGACTTTCGCAGGATGACGGAGCCAAAGTAACAATGGATCTTCATGCAGAAAACAAGTTTAAATGTGCAGAAGCATGCTGTGATTCAGAGGGCGGTAAGGGCAATGGTTATAACACTTACCTTCTCCAAGTTTTCTAGGTATTGCATGTTTTGCAGAGGTATTATCTTAATAAAGATACTATGTACCTTTTGCAGCCAACATCAAATTCTGTAGAACTTTGCAGGAATTATGAATATGTCATGTATGTCCTATCTGTGAAATTTAAACGTTAGCAGTGTCCTAATATTCAAATTATGCAAGGAAACCTGTTTACTTGCTAGACTTCACTGTCAGACACTATTGAGTGACTGACTGGCTTTTTCATCTTTGGTAATAACATACATAAAATGAGCTGTAAAGGGTACATGAGCATTTGTCTACATCAATAACCCACTTCTTGTAATGGCCAAAATTAAACTGATTGAATCTTTGCGCAGCATAAAACGTACGACCATTCGGTACAATGGTCTGAAAAATCAGACTATTACTTACTGGCTCTATAGCTCCTAAGTCGATTCGACAACTAATAGTCGTTATTTTCCCACTTAAAGACAATTTCAAGCCTCCCTTTTTTTAAGGGAAGTTCTAAATTAGTATTGTCTTTCAAATGCCGTTGGAATTTAACCTTTTCATTTTTTGGGCCTGCAAATGGGACATAGTACCTTTAACCTACATGGTCAGAATAAGTTAAGAAATTTAGTTTTTAATCAGGAACATTTTCTTGGTTATCTAGATTAAAACTGTATGCTATTGTTGTAACTATACAATTTATTGCTGACTATGAATTTCTTGCATACAAAAATAGACTTTTCTTACAAAAGATAAGATACCCGGTAAATATTTTACAAGCTTAAGAGAATTGATTCCTAATACTGCCTAAATTTACATTGGTGCTAGAGTTATTTGCTCAAGCAGTCACTTCATTTTCCATAACAGTTATTAATTTGAAAACTTGTCTAACTTGCTTTTAAATATGACCACTTCTACGTATACCTATACCTTAGTGAGTGCATTTTTCTCTTCCCTTGAACAGTGTTACTCATAGGAATCTGTTTTTCCACGAAATTTACTTTCTCCTTTTTAAATGTCTTTATTTACAGTTTTCACATTATATGTAGTATCCTTTTTTGTTCATCAAATGATCCCTTTTTTTTCTTTGTAGAGTATTATATAGAGATTTCACCGTATAAAAACATGAATTAATGGTTCTTGTTCTTTGAATTATCCTTGTATCCCTTTCTTCAAGAATGGTGTACGTTGGCTGTGTTTCATACCAAGACTGACCCAGAGGCAATGAATTGTTTTCTAGTACAGTGTGTACCTGATGGTAGTGAAAACAATGTATGCGTCACCAAACATGTTCGCCATTCAGGCTTCATCTCAGCGACAGTTAAACATCGTAAGTAACTCTTAGTAGATTCACTGACACAGTGTGCTTTAGGACTGGACGTGACTCAATCTTGTAAGAAATTGCAATAGGATTAGATTTACTGACATTTTAATGTACATTCTTCCTGATATAGGCCCCTAATGATCGTATACACGATACAGTTAAACTCTGCTTCAGTATTAAACCACCTGGTTATAAAGACCACAACTTTTGTTTCCCATGAATAGTGTCTGTGTTTGATGGGTATATACCACCTGCCCATAAAGACTGTTTTTTTGTCTACAAAAAATCCAAGATAAAAGATTATTATTATTACAGTCTTTATATCCTTTGAGCAGTCTTTATTTCATGTTCATGTACAGGTTTGACTGTAATATTGAAAATGTCCTGTATCTTAATCCATTGCACTTAGTGGTTCATGTATTAAGCCTAAGAGAGTGAGATGATTGAGTTAACCCTAAAACAAAATGGCCGGGTTGGGGGATAGGAATGTCGTTTTTCTGCAATATCTTTGCAGAAATATTTTACACCATGCATTCACAAAATCGGTTGCCGCGCTGTGCTAAAAAATTGCATGCTGCGTGCATAGCTGCCAACCAGTACAAACAATTTGTAATTATTAGGAATGTCAGGCCCTCTGTTTGATATAACAAATAATAATAATAATCTGGATTTATATAGCGCTTAATACGGAATACCGTCTCTAAGCGCTTTACACATATTATTACCCCCGTCATCCGATTCATTCACGCACAACGTGCACCATCTCCAGTTCTCCACTTCCTGGGGAGCATTCCTACTATATGGTCACCGTGAGGGCATAGGCAATTATTAACACAAATGCTTTCATCAACCTACCAGGTCCCCATTTCTCTCTTGGGTATTGATGCAATATAAATGCACCTCTAAGAATTACGAATATCAACGTAAATATGCATGCACGCATTGAATACACACATAATACTTAGCGCAATGGCAAACTCATACGCAGGCGGTTGGCTATTCGCACTACACGCATATGCATGTCAGTATGTACACACAGTCTTGCATGTGAAGAATGTCTTGTACGCTGGCTATCCAGAGTTGTTTGAGTTCAGCAGAGTCGCTGTAAAGACAGGTTCATACATATATACAATTTATCAAGCCATTATGTTACACTTTCTATTTCATATATGTTAATTGAGGCAGCTAGTGCACTATTAACATTGAAGATTCCATCAGTACTTTTAACATAATATTGAATTCATTAGCATCATGGCTTAATTCGTAATGCAAATATACGTTATCCTTTGAAAAAGTTGTACCGTTTTCACACCTGGTTTTTGGGGGTGCTAAGTAAGAGGGTTTTTAGCGCTGCAAGTTCCCGGGCTATCTTTCCTGTTCACACCTGGTTTTTCAAAAGTGAGTTAAGAAGGTTTTTAGCGCTCCAAGTTCCCGGGCTATCTTTCGTTTTCACACTTGGTTTTTCGAAAGTGAGTTGACTCCGCAAGTTCCTGGGTTAAGCTGGCCCTGCTCCCGAGTAGGTTTGACCCCGCAATTGCCGCGCTAACTTGTCAGGTGTGAAAGCATCAGCCGTTAGCCCGGGATATCTTTTGAACGATGGTGCACGTATGAATATTCATGAATACGTACCGTCACCTATGACAACAGCGAGGATCGGAGCACGCGTTTTTTGTAGTAGCAACTTATTTGCATGTACTACATGTACATTCAATCAGGCTTGTGAAAACGTACACGTGTACGTTGTTGTTGTCAATTCAATGCACATCATTAATTGCACCCATTGTTAACGTTTCATTCTCTTTCTTCTCCTGTTGTTTAAGCTATTCTGTCTCTGACTATTATTCTTTCTCAAAAAGAAAATGGCAAGCACGAAAACCATCGTATCCTTTTGAATCCTGTGGCGCGCCATTTTGAAGAATGAAGTCGACTGTCAACTTCCGGTTGTGGAGTCGTAGAACTGCACTGCGCGTGCGCACATGTTAGGTCATGTCAATCTTCTGAATATTCCGATAGTCCAGGGTTAAGGCAAAGCAGGTGTGAAAACAGGCAACTTTTTAAAGCCCGGGTTAGCTGTTAACCCGGGGTTAATTTACCAGGTGTGAAAACAAATTTCTTAGCCCAGGCTATCTTTAGCCCGGTTCTTAACCCTGGCTAAGGATAGCCCGGGTTATCTGAACCAGGTATAAGTTGTCTTTACATGTATATCAAGCCCATCGATTAAGATGTAATTGTGGTATCTTGAATTAGTTTGTGCTCGGTGTTCAACTTGCTAAGATAGTCATTATAGTCATTGCTAGAAAATAAAGGGTAAAGCTGCATTTTGAGGCACTGTGCTGTTTCATGAAAGTCACCTGTATCAAATTTCATGGCTAGTTTCACAGTGCACATAATTTATGGATAGAATCCATAAAAAGTCATAATTATTTTTGTGCTATCAAGTTGTATGAGCATTAAAAAAAAAAAATCATCAATATTGTAATATATGATATTATTACTAATTTCAAGGCTGATTTCATAATGCATATAATTTTAATCTTCTGAAAAAAAGATCTGGGCCCTTGGCTTGAGCATAAAACTTACCATTGATGGTAACTTTGCCATCAATGGCAACTACCACGGTAACAGGGCTCAACAACCAATCAAAATCAAGGTTTCCATGGTAGTTACCATTGATGGCAAAGTTACCATCAATGGTAAGTTTTGTGCAACGGGCCCCTGATCTGTTTGCATAGATCTACATGTATATTAACCTTAACTGTACTTACTGATCCCATTTTCTATAATTATTTATACTCACTATAATCATGCTGCTTCCCTGTTACTAACTCAGTTTGCATTTCATCACTTTCAAGTACAAATGATTACTGAATACTGTCCCACACAGTGTATATGGGACAAATATAGGAAATTGTTGTTTATACAAATAAGAAAATGTAGGAAAATGTTCATTTTCTTTTAATAATTCTTATGAAGTAGCTATGTATCACTTAAAAAGATTTATCACTTATCCACACCTTGATTGATATTTTAATTTGTTTTTTCCCCTCTCCCCATTTTTGGGGTCTTCAAACTTATATTCCATTTTTCGTTCTAGTGACAGATCAGAAACCTAGATTAGTAGATCATTTGTCGTACTCTAAAGTAGATGCTAATCATCGAGTTCGTAGATCTCTGTACCCTGATTTATTACAAGAGAATCTGAGTAGAAATAAGATACGTTCTCACATCAGACCTGTCTCCTCATCAAGCATGTCCGATTCTTCTGTTAGTATGTCTCCTGTAGCTCCTAGATCTTCTTCTAGGAGTATTGCATCATCTTCATCAATTTCTGTGCCACAACAATCATCACCTGTATTATCATCAGTATCAACACCATCATCATCACCATCATCACCTCCATCATCGTCAGTGACATCATCATCATCCTCAACATCAGCATCAGTCTCATCATCCTCTTCAAGATCAGCTTCACAATCATTATCTTTATCATCTCCATCCTCCTCATCAACATCATCATCACTGATGCCACCATCAATCTCCCCATCTTTATCATCATTCATGTCATCTCGCAGCTCCAAAGTACAAAGTCATTCTATTTCAAAGACCACAGTTACGTCTTCCTTTCCATCCAGTAACCATGGAATCTCCTCCAAGGAAGAAACCATTTCATCTTCTCTTTCATCTTCTTCTGCTCCACCCTCTTCTAACACAGCTACCCCGCCAACATCTGCGCCTGTCACCACCCCTTCCATTCCTCCTCCTCCTCCTCCATCATCACCTGATACTCCCTCTGTATCTGTCAACACATCCGCCCCTCCTCTGGCTCCGATCTCTCCCCCTACCTCTCCTCTTAACTCTTCCTCTGATGCATCCTCCAATCTGGGAACATCATCATCTGATGTAATCTCTGCTAACAACTCAGTGGAAGCCCTTAACAATCTGAATGCTGTTATCTACTCATCACTTACATCACCATCATCTAATCCAGTAACCACAAATGTAAAACCATCATCAACTACTGTGGCAGCTACAGGTATACATGTAAAATTTATCTTTCTTTCTGTACATGCACTTTATTTATAAGTGCATTGTGTATAAGTGCATGTATCATAATTACAATGGACTTGGGGGTGTTTCACAAAGACTTATATCGACTTTAAGTTGGACCTCACTATGGCAGGCCATTCATGCCACTGTTTGCTCTCACCATTTACTGGCATTGGTCTCTCAAGAGACGTACAAATCATGTTCACAAATCTACAGAATTTACATTTTTTGATAATTCATTATTGAAGGAAAAAATATTATCTAAACATCATAATGGTGAGACCCTAACCCTGTTGTGCTCCTGTGAAGTTTTGATTATTAAACATGCACAATATTTTAATCCATGCATTCATGAAAAAGCAGCAGGGATATATGTAAAAGAGAGTTGAATGATGTTTTTTTTTTTTTGGGGTTGAGTTCAGTACAGTGTTATTATCTACCGGTAGTCAGCATTGGGATTACATCATGTGATGTTACCCATGCTAACAATGTATTTTCAGTCTCGTCAATTTTCCATGAAATCTCAAAATCAATTTTGTCTACACTAACTTGAAACTGACACAACAATGATTTCTCACAAATAGATTTTTTATTTTCATGTTCTATGAGATATATTCAAACTATTGTACCATGCACCTTATTTACAATTTCCATATGTATCTTGATCTCTATAAGTGCATGTAATATCACTCAGATTCTTAAAGTAAGTCTCCTTACATTTTAACTTCTAGACATTCCAACTCAAAAGCCACCTAAAGTCCAAACAACAGCAAAGCCATCAACAAAAGCTACAACTAAACCTACAACTAAAGCTGGGATAGCTGATACCACCCCGACTCCAAAATGGACCAGTCCAGTTTCACTGACAGCCAGTCAGATGTCGGATAGCAATGTAACTCAACCAATCAATGCGACTCAAAGTGGCCAGGATGGAACTGAGAGCCCTGGAGAGGTAGGGATAGCTATATGGAAAAATAAGTTACAAAGTAGAATTACATTATTGTGCTGCACAAATTTTATCCCTGTGCCACGTTTTAATTTCTTTAATTTTTCTTAACGGTACTATGTCCCATTTGCAAGCCAAAAAAATGAAAAAGGTTAAATTGCAACGGCATTTGAAAGGTGATACTAATTTAGAACTTCCCTCAAAACAAAAGGGCTTGAAAATGTTTTTTTGTGGGAAAATACCGTTAGTTGTCTAATTGAATTTAGCGATCGCGGTCGTTTAATTAAATAGTCTGATTTTCGGACCCTTGCACCGAATGGTCGTACGTTTTGTGCTGTGCAAAGATTCAATCAGTATAATTTTGGCCATTACAAGACGTGGGTTATTGATGTAGAAAAATGCTCATGTACGCTTTACAGCTCATTTTATGTATGTTATTACCAAAGGAAAAACAAGTCAGTCAGTCACTCAATAGTGTCTGACAGTGAAGTCTAGAAAGTAAACGGGTTTCCTTGCATAATTTGAATACTAGGACACTGCTAACGTTTAAATTTCACAGATAGGACATATGCGACATATTCATAATTCCTGCAAAGTTCTACAGAATTTGATGTTGGCTGCAAAAGGCATACACTACCTTAAAGGGGTAGCTTTAACTATTTCTTTGAGTTTAGGTATTTTAACAATTTGAGTATTATAAAAATAATAATAATAATGATTATACGTGTATATGTTGTTTATCCTTGATAGCCTGATCAGTATTAAAGGAAATCTTACCTAAAAGAATAAGTGTAGGAATGACAAATAATATAATAATAATAATATTGAATATTTAGGAGCGCTGAAAACAATAAGTACCATAGCGCTTACAAATACAAATATATGAAATATAATTTAGTCCTGCTACCAGAATCATACATTAACAAAACCTTTCCTTTTCAATAAGAGAAAATCATAGCTGAAAATGTAAAAATGATAATTAAGCAAAATATATATAACAGGAGAACAGTTGCAACTCATTTATTTAAGAACACTGAAATGTAGCAGTTTACAAACCTATTTTATTCATGTGAAACCTTCACCCCAGAAGATCAACAAGTTAATTATGGAATTTGCATTCTGACAATTGTAGTACAAAGGATAATAGCAGGTGAATGAAATACTTCATCACAACACACACTGGGAAGAAAGTATCCACACCTTTGAATACATTTACTTGATAAATTACTTCACATAGTACGTCACGTTATAAAGAAAATTGCGATGCCCAAATTGTGCTGAGAAACTGCATTATGCTAAGAATATCTTGCTGTATTACCTCTCTTAACTTTGGTGGGGAATCTTGTAGATTTATGGGCAAGAATCAAATAAATCTTTAATGAAATAAATCATCTGGGACACTGTCACACATGGGCGCCCAAAATCTATGTCCAGACACCCAAAGTTTGGAAGTTCTTTACGTAGGGCTTGTACGTACAGACTGTAAAAAGTTCAATCCATACCCCCTTCCAAAGAAGTTCAAGTGGAGCCCTGCTGCTACTACTACCGATACGATTGCCTAAAAAGATGAGATTTAAGATATTTCTTGAAAGTTTATCTGGAGGGGACTTCTCCATATGTACCACATACATTTTCCAGGGATGTCCGCCCTATCTGACTTAGATAAGTAGATAATTGTTCATTTTTTATCCTTTTATTTCTGCACTTCCTACAGGTAAAACATGACAACATAAATCGAACCACGGTGACACAGACTGGTAAGTTACCTCTAGTTATCATTAAAAACAAATTTCTCTTTCATTTCAATTTGGAAAAGGCCATGCAAACAAGAGTTTGGCAATCTTCACAGTCAAGTGCTCTCAATGATGTCATGAACAAGATATTTGATTGTTGTTGTTGTTGGGGGTTCCAGTATTTCCCGTACAGCTGATTATGATGAATGTGTTATCTAGAGCAATTAAGCAGGGTAAGCAGGGCTTTTTTGGAAGAGATTCAGGGGAGTGTTTCACAAAGACTAAGATCGACTTTAAGTTGGACTTAACTATGGCAGGCCGATCATGCCACTGTTTGCTCTCACCATTTACTGGCATTGGTCTCTCAAGGGACGTACAAATCGTGGTCACAAATCTACAGAATTTACATTTTTTGATAGTTCATAATTGAAGGAAAAAATGTTATCTAAAGATCATAATTGAGAGACCAATGCTGAGAGCAACCAGTGGCATGAATGGCCTGCCTTAGTTAAGCCCAACTTAAAGTCGATCTTAGTCTTTGTGAAACACCCCCGTGGACTGAACTTTTTAGAGTCAATATGCATACACTCTATGTGAAAATATGCAGTCATGAGTAAGTTTGTCCCGGGCGCCTGTAAATAGTGATACTATAGTGTTGATTCCTGATTTAAAGATATTTTGTAATATTGGATTTACACGTATCACTCCTTTGTAACCAGCATCTTCCCCCAGAAGATATGAACATTATTTGTAACTTACTAGGATATAAACATGGTTATTTTTCCACCATATAGACAATAATTATGATAAATCTATTTGATTGTTAAACTGTTTGTGGTTTATTGTATGCCTATATATATTTTATTATCAGAATGATTTCCTTTTGGACCAATTAATTTGAATTGAATTGAATAAAGCCACCAAGTACATTTGATGTGTCCTTGAATTGCAGGCATTCTGATTGTGACCCTGTGTTTTGGAATCATCTTCTTGCTGGCAATGATGGTTGTGGTTGGGAAGAGATGGTGTGAAGGCTACCAGAGAAGGAAATACTCCAAGGTGGATTATCTCATCAATGGCTACTACAGCTAGCTGGTCAATTCTTATACAGTCAAACCTGCTTTGTGACCACCTGTCTACAATGACCACATTTCTTATACCGACAACTTGGTGGATAACGATTTCTACAGCTGAATAGAAAATTCAACAACAGCCGCCTCAGATTCTGCAAAAAAATCCTGGATTTAGCTCATGCTGCAAACATAATTATAAACCTTTAAGTCAGTCAGGAATCCCATGACTTTTATAAGCCGATCGCCTGTCTGATTATCTAGATATTTATGATTGGAAATCGAAATTTAATTTTCCTAATGGTTTTTATAACACTACAGTCTATTGGAGAAAATGAGTTTGGTAAAACCGGTCACTCAAAGACTTTTACTTTTTTGAGGCACTTCATGATCATTTTGAAGAGCAATTTTTTTTAGGGCTTCAATATTACACCATTTCACAGACACTGATAACACGTAGGGTCATGCATCTCAGATTTAACATTGTTAAACGATGCCTTTAATTTACAGCTACATTAGAAACAAGTTCATCTACAGCTAGATGGAAAACAACTTCTTTGTAGATATATGTACATACATTATAGACAACAAGCAAAATTTACTGCTATGGTGTAGATTGAGCACATTTGGCATGTTTCTACAGGATATCAATATACTGCAACTTCCCGTTACTTTCAGTATTTTTATGATTTTCAGGTATGTGCTTCTGTAGAAATACACTGTTATCTGGTTATATTACTAAATCGTACCTGTCTTCAGAGGTGGAATTTTTGCAGTTACGATATTGTCTCAGCTCTGTTGAAACGTTCCATTAATGTTACCCTGTAAGGTCACATGGCACAATACATTAATTCGTGCTGCGCCCATACAACAACCACTTTCTAGACATCCAGTGTTCCTGTTAAGCCCCACTGTACTACTTGTAGCTACTTGCTCCTCTATATAGAAAACAATGCCTAAGCGGTGCCCGTAGGTCCCCCATGATCCTCTTTTTCTTATGTTAATTGAGAGCTGAGTTGATGAGATAACCACCTGTCAGTGACCACGCTAATCCCTCCTGGCCAAATTAGGGCAGAGGGACTTTAAATTGCTTTAGACGCAGAAATAAAAAGTTAATTGTGCTTCTGTAGATCCAACTCATTTCTACAGGGGTTACAGCTGAATTTTGTCCTAAAGGGTAGATACTAGCGTTACCTTCCGGATCTCCTGTAGAGACACCCTGAATGTGTTTCCTTTAAAAATTCATACATGTATAGGTGAGTACCGGTAGATGGAAAACATCTGTGCCCTAGCCACGCCCGAAATAAAACAAGAAATTCAACATGTCTGAATGAGAGTTTTGTATATGAAAGTGCCTCCCTCTAGCCTTTGGATTTCTTGGAACTTCTTCCAATTACAATCATTGAACAAGCAATATATCTAATTGAAACCAATCAACTTGTCTTGAAATAACAATTCATTTTCATGCCATGTTAACTGAAGTAATTTATATGTATACTGAAGTAATTTATATGTTAACTGAAGTAATTTATATGTATACTGAAGCAAATCTTTGTATTTCATTTACCAAATCTAAATAGACACAAGCTTTAATTTATTTGTAATTTTGTATACCTTCATAGAATCAAGGTAATTTGTGATAGTGAAGTGCATTAGGTATAGTAATACCTGGTAATGCAGCACTAGCTGTGCTTCATAGAAGTGTGCAAGGAACAGTGTACTGGGCCCGTTGCATAAAACTTACCATTGATGGTAACTTTGCCATCAATGGCAACTACCATGGTAACAGGGCTCAACAGCCAATCAAAATCAAGGTTTCCATGGCAGTTACCATCAATGGTAAGTTTTGTGCAACGGGGCCTTGGTATAGTTTTACATTTTATTTCTAGTGCTCATGAATAATGTATTCATATTGTTCTGACTATTATACGTCTTCCATTTAGTGTACCGTTTGTACTAGTTGCCAAATATTAACATTCCATCTGTGTTTTATGATACGTGTACACCTATATTATTGTCATAGTCTTATAATATTGTCATTGTATGTTTGTTTTGTTTGTTTTATTTATTCACCTTGTAAAATAATTGTTTACAGATAATAAAATTCAGTGGGTTACATCGGGATATAATACATAGTAGGAACAGTGCATAAACAACAAATGTTTGAAGCGCAATATTACTACATTATTATTGCTATTGTCTCCCAGGGTTGTGTAACTTTCTGGACTCAAGGTACTGAGTGGGCTACCTCTGAAATATTTCAGTACTAAAAAACGTTATGACTGGTAGTCCAATGGATCATTAGCTGCTTAGCATACATGTATATGTTTGTGTTCGAAGAGGTACATTGTGTGTTAACTTCTGAAAGTGACGATGTATTCCTCACAGCTGTAAACCCGGACATCTTTGTTTTATATTCGTGTCCACTTAAGTTTTGTTAATAATACTAGAATAATTCTATAATAATAGGCTCGATATGATTGTGATACGTCTGCTGTAAAGATAATACATGATCTCTATACTGCTACTCAATGAATGTTTATCACAAAGTTTTAACAGATAACCAACTTTGCAGAGATGATTTTGGCAGGTTACAACTACACATTAATTCCTTAAAAATTAATTCCTTAAAAGATATTGAGGAGATGAATTAATATTTAGGATGTAGTAGAAGATCTTATACTCAGGAGTGGGTCTAGAAGAAAGGTTGGGGGATGGAGCTTGGGGGTTTGTGCATTAATTATGTACATGCCTCAGAGTTTGTATTTGTTTTGGGGGAGGGGCACTCTGATGCCCTTTTAGAGCCACTACTGCTTACAATAGAGTTCCATTGATTTCTTCATGAACTTTTATCGCAGTTTCATGAAAATTGGACGTTTGTGAAAGGAAGGCAAGTTTAAATGCGTCTTTGTATTCATGGGTGCTACAGCCCTCTGAGAAATTTGAAATTACCCCCAAAACAAACAAGAGTTATTCGTGAAGTGCAATTTGGCCAGTAAGGTAATCTATTTGTAATTTATTTAGATCTTATTTTGTGTGTTTAAAAACAGAATTGATTCATAGTTTATGTTTATATTCAACATCAAATTTTATAAGAATGGAATTACTTATATATCGCTAGTTTGAACTGTAAATTTTGTAATATTTTAGTCAATTATGTGTCTTTACTTTGGACTGTTAATTTTGAGTGCAATAAGTGTAGAGTACTGGTTTATATCAATTTATTTTAAAGATTGATTTATGACAATTGCACCGCCCAAATTATTTTGGCGTATCCTTAAAGGTATAGACTAGTTTTGGAAACGTCCCTCTCTCAAAAAAATGAAATGGAAGCTCTCATTACCAATCATGTGAAAGAATATGTTTTGACTAATACTTGATGAGACAAATTTTGAGGGGAAAGTCGGGAAACTGCCTACGAATTGATATATTTGGTAAATTATTATATCTATTGGGACCAAATAGATATCGTGCACGTGGTCGCGTAGTCCCATATACATCTTTCTGTGTACAGTGCTTGTAACTTTACCAAGACTGGGCCAAATTTCTTATCATTTTGATGATTCCAGAACCTTGCAGTACACACCAATACTTATATGCTAGATGATCAACCTTTTCTGATCGATTCCACAACGTTTTTTTCACAATGCAATCGCATGACCAGAACTGGTCTTTATCTTTAATAGACAGACGGTCACCCCCAAATCAAAGAGACATGCAAGTAATAAACAGTTAATTCAATTCAAAATGGTATTCATTAAATAATGAACAGTCATGCATCAAAACATAATGTTGGATTGTGTCTAATTTACAATCAAGATGATAGAAATAGCAAGTAACATAAGTTATACTTACAAAATAATAATTTACATTAGTTTTGATTGCCATATGTACAAACTGGAAAAAAAAGTTGATAATTATGAATAAAAATATACGCAGTCATGAACATTGATAATAATATGTTGTTGTTGTTTAATTTAGGCAAGTCAGTCAGTTTATGACCATTATTGCCAAATACTAACAAATTAGTTTTGAATTCAAATTTACGTATATACACTCACATAATATGCGTGTATATACATATATATATATATATATATATACATATATATATATATATATATATACATATATATATATATGTGTGTGTGTATATTTCTTCTTCTTCTTAAAGGTGGGGTGGGGCTACTCCCTCTCCCAGGGTTGTACGCCAAGGCCATGAATCACAGAGTAGATCTTTCAAGCCTCAAAAAACAAATAAAATCTTCACTTCTGTTGCTCCTTTTTGCCCTATTTTTGACCCCAATACTACCATAATCATTATTTTGTTTAGCTCAGCTATTGCTGCCGTCCCCGTCCGTCCGTTAACCTTTTACATTTTCATCTTCTTCCTAAAAACGCATGGTCATATTTTAACCAAACTTGGCAGGAATCATCCTTAGGGGTAGGGGATCCAAAGTTGTTAAAATGGTAAACGTGGCCCTCATGGGGACCAAGGGGGAGGGCCCAAAAGGGCCTAACCTATGTAGATTTCAAACATATCCAGATTCAGCAATACAACAGTCAAGGTATGTAGATGCCTTCTTAGGTCAAGAATAAAAGGTACGGTCCATAACAGTTCCCAGGGTGGACCCATTAGGCCCCTGAGGGGGGCTCAATCTTAAAAGTAACTGTGTTGTCTGCTTCAAAACGCAGTTACCAGCAGGTACATATTCGTACAAGTCTACACATTGAACAAAATGCATCATGAATTTAGCAGGAAAAAAAATGGTTGAATTTGAGGGACTTAAACTGTATTTCTCTCACTTTTCTTATTCACAAACATGATGTTATTATATAATGTTACATTGTGTTATGATTAACCCAACAAATACAATAATTTGAAGATGAACGCAGTGATTGACTTAATTTGCATTTATATTTGGAAGTGGGATATCCACGGCAGATAGGAGTGGGTCATCCCTGACCATGTCCGTGATCCTCTTGTATTGGGCCTTTATTTTGGAGGCTGCTTTTGTTGGAGATGTCAGGCCACCCATAGATGGCTGATTCTTCAGCATTTTGGTGAGAATGTATAAGAGCCTCGACTCATCTGTAATGGATGCTGCCTGGGCGAAGCGCATCCACCCGAACTTTGTCTTTTGAGCTGAGCTACTCTCCTGGGAGTGACTGCCCAAGCATCTCCCAAACAGAGTGTAGCCCCAGGTAGATTCATACTTTTTGACAAAGTTGCGGGCGCTCTTGTCATGGTCTTGCAGATTCCCTGCAGCTTTGGCAAGCTCCTGCCTAAGGGGGGCTGGGATGATGTGCTGCTCCCCTTCAATAAGCTT
Source organism: Mesocentrotus franciscanus (assembly GCA_037976565.1). NCBI lineage: Eukaryota > Metazoa > Echinodermata > Echinoidea > Camarodonta > Strongylocentrotidae > Mesocentrotus > Mesocentrotus franciscanus. Next base: position 11,903,078 of record CP137681.1, on the reverse strand, counting down.
AAGAAGGAGGAGCGCAAGGTCCTCTACTTCTTGAAACCCCGGCAGATGAAGGTTACTTGGCCTCATCAACACATCTTCCATAAGGGGGGAGACCTCCTCAACCACATGTTCGTCTTTGCTGAGGGCAACGTGTTTGATGGACACAGCATCTACGGGGTCATCAGGTTGAGTGGTAGGACCGTCTTCGTCTATGCCTTCGTCCTCAGACTCGGTCTCTGACTCACCCTCCTTCTCAGTTTCTTCATCAGCTGTAAATGAATGTAAAAGAACTAAGAATGATTAATGATTGCATCAAGAAATAGTTTAATGGTTTACTACTGATTGCCAAATTCGTTATTGGTTGACTTCAGTTCAGCTGTGAAAAGAAAAACAAAATACAGAGATGAATCAATAAAAAAAAATAAAAAAAACAATCAACCTTTAACAAAAAACACACACGATCATTTGATGATGAGTATAGGTATAATTATCTACAGTATTGTTGTCATAGTTTAATTATAAACAAATATAATACTAAGATATGGTACATTATATGATTAATATCATATAAGATAAATCCAATACAATATGAATCCATTAAATCCGAAACAATATTCTCACCTTTCTGGATGTAGTCTGTGGACTGTGAGTAAGCGTACTCAAACGCCCAACAACTCTTCCTCTGCGGGAACTGCGGTCATGGGGGCAGAGAAGTTCGATTCGTAAAAATGGTCTTCGCCGAAAAGCACCCTCCCTTGCTCGTTGATCCTCTGGAGCTGGCTTGGATCGATGCAATATGTCCGCCTTCCTTGCCCTCCAGCCACTTTGAGCTTTTCCATTTGAGCGTTCCACTGGACCGCGAAGACGATAATGTAGACCTGATGGTGAGAGGAAAAGGAGACAAAGAGAAATGCATTTATGATTTAATGTCAATCATCATGTAATTCAAGATGAATAATGAAACAATACATTCTTTATTAACCCTAAAAAGATTGGGGGGCTACATCAGCCCCCCCCCAGTGTTTTTAGGGTTAACACCAGTGGCGGATCAAGGGGAGGGGGGCCAGCCCCCTCCCCTAGAAAAAAAAAGGTAAAAACACCCTTTTTTGTAAAAAAATGAAGATGGGCCCCTCCTGGCGCTCAAGGGGTGGAGGTTGGAAAAATAGCATCCCCCCACTGAACAAAAAAGCGGCCGACACGATTTACAAATTTTCGGGTACAAAAAAGAAGAAAGAAAAAATGCTCACTACCCTTTATTATTATTATTCTTATTCTTATTATTATTGTTATTATTATTATCAACAGCATTATCATGAATATATATATATACATATGTAACATAAGAGCTCACCTGCATACAACTCAAATGCTTCCTTGCAGTGGTCCAATAGGCATTGACTGCTTCTGCAGACTTGAACAGAGGGTTTCCATTAGTCTAGTTTCCATCGATATCCAGGCCAGCTGGTCCCTTGAACCCAGCCAGGATATGCAATTGCACACACGCTCTCCTGCACATGGAAAAAGAAAAGAAAATGCAGTTAGAACAAAAAAAAAATGTTTTAACAATGAATGAAACTTGATAGAAAGAAATTTACCTGGACACCGCACGTCAACCGCCAGACATAGCAGGAAGCCTGGTGGAGCTTTACGAAGGCCAGCATCTCCTCGTAGGTGTATTGAGTGTAGTCCTTGTCACCGTTGCAGATGGCTCTGATTAGCTGGCTCATGTCATCAGCGTTGTAGGCAAGTATGGCACCTGCCAGGGAGCTCATGAATATGCCATACTTGGAGTGAGATTGCTTCACCACCACAGCGTCCCATCTGTGGAGCCAGTGACGGATTTCAAGTCTGACGACCATCCCATCAGCAATCCAGTCCTCAAACAGTGACTCAAGCCACGAGGTTACGCCGTCCCTGTGACAAACAAAAAACAAAAAACAAGAGTCCAAAAAATGTAATTATATTTAACTTTTAAAATAAGCAATGATAGATATTCAACTTGTATTAAAGTTATTTAATTTTGAAATTAATTAATTTTATAAGGACAAGTTAGAGTTAGATTATTACTATTCAATTACTCATTGGAGTTCCAGTACACATGCATTAACAAACATCTTTTGTCACAAAGAAATTGACATACCTGCATCAGTTGTTGTCTGCATAAAGGACTTTGGGGTGGGGGCATTCGCACAACGGAATCAGGCTTTTTGTTGTCTGAGTTGTGGACGACGTGATGGCATCCTTCTCTACAGTGATTACGCCATTTAGGGTCCATTTTTGAGGTGCTGTGACGAGCATGCATACCACTTTGGACTTTGGTATGCGAGTGACCCCCCGGGATGCGACTTTGCGTTTTACACCCTGGCCTGGACCTTTTCCCAATAAATTTCAAGGAACCGACTGGGAAAAGTCTATCCATGACAAGATATTGCGCGCGCACGTAGCTCTTCTGCAATGCTCAACGTATGTCCTATAAGACCAGTGTCGCGGTACGCGGTACATGTACTTTTGTATCGAGACGTACGAGTGAGAGAAAAACAACGAATAACAACAGAAGGAAATAGAGAAAAACAATAAATAATTAAAGAACAGAGAGGAAACAAAGAATGTCATAAGCAGAGAGAAAACAAAAACTAACTTGAAAGAAAGAGAGAAATTAGAGAAGGAATTAATCAAAGTAAGGAAAGAGAGAAACCAAATAATATTATGGTTTTTGTGGTTTAATTCCGCCTTCTTCAGGGTTTCAATTTTTGACGTGTAGCCTACTTTCAAACCATTTGCTGATTCGACCCCTAACACACGTGTACACATATCGACACATACACAGACTACACTCGACATAATATGTGTAATGGTAATGTAATACATAAACTGTGATTTAAATATTGCACTCGTACCATTTTCTATTATTGTGGGATCACGTCTTTCATTTTTTAAATTCATGTCATTTGTTTCTAAGACCTAATTTCTCTAATTCTCTTGACCCCTCTCCCTTCATATTTGTTTTCTAAGAATTAACTGAAAAGTATTAACCATAGTCTAGATCTAGACCTAGTAGATCTAGATTCTATACGGTACGTAGATAGTAGAAGTAGTAAAGTTAGCTTTAGTAGACTTTATTGGAGAACTTGTTTAGCACAGGGCTAGATCTACTTCATATTCATAACTCCTAAGTTAACTCATGAACTGTATTAAGTTAGTAAGTTACACCTTAAGTTAGGCCCTCCTGCAGTCTCTAGACTACATAACGTTAGATCTAACGTTATGTTTGTTTACATTGTTACTTATGCTTAGCTAGTCCAATTGACATTGCTGTTGTTAATGTTGACTGACAGACAGTACTGACAGTGACAGTGACAATGTGACACTGTGCAGCGACTCACTTAGTCTTACTCTTAGTAGCTAGCTCATATAACTACAATTCAAAACTGGATTTACAGTATTCATACCCGCAAAGGCGTCTGCATTGCCACTCCGTCATCATCCTCGATGAATTCCATCGTGCAGCAAGCTTCTTAACTTGTTGTTCTGAACTTGAAATCCTATATCTTCTCCCTTAATCTTCAGTATTGCAGCTGCGTACGGTGTGTATAAATGCTGCATCGACGTACGTCTGTGCATGTACGATTCGATTTGGAACTGGCGCGCCCGATCGAGGAGCGTAGACTAGACTCATTCAAGCAGTTTCATTGCTATTTACCGGGAAAATGTCCAGGCCAGGGTGTAAAACGCAAAGTCGCTTCCCGGTAAATAGCAATGAAACTGCTTGAATGAGTCTAGTCTACGCTCCTCGATCGGGCGCGCCAGTTCCAAATCGAATCGTACATGCACAGACGTACGTCGATGCAGCATTTATACACACCGTACGCAGCTGCATATGAATGTAAAGCAGTAAATAAAGTGCAAATGAATTCATGTAAAACTGGTGTATAATTTCCTTTATATGTTATGTGTCTGTACATTACACTAGACAAAGTGATGAATGGAAAAAGAGAGAAAGAGAGGTCTTATAAACAAATATCATGAATTTAAAATGAGAAAGAGAGAAAGGGAGAGAGAGACAGAGGTCTTAGAAACAAATATGAATTCAAGAAGTGAGAAAGAGAGGGGTCTTAGAAACAAATATCATGAATTGAGAGCTAGAGAGAGAGAGGTCTTAGAAACAAATATCAAGAAATGAGAAAGAGAGGGGGTCTTAGAAACAAATATGAAGAGAGAGAGAGAGGCCTTAGAAACAAATATGAAGAGGGGTTAATGAGAGAGAAAGAAAGAGGGGTCTGAGAAATACATACGAGAGAGAGAGTGGGTCGAGAGAGAGAGGTCTTAGAAAACAAATATGAATAGAGATGGGGGGCGGGGAGAAATGGGTCTTAGAAAACAAATATGAAGAGAGATGAGGGGGAGGTCTTAGAAAACAAATATGAAGGGAGAGGGGTCAAGGGAATTAGAGAAATTAGGTCTTAGAAACAAATGACATGAATTTAAAAAATGAAAGACGTGATCCCACAATGATAGAAAATGGTACGAGTGCAATATTTAAATCACAGTTTATGTATTACATTACCATTACACATATTATGTCGAGTGTAGTCTGTGTATGTGTCGATATGTGTACACGTGTGTTAGGGGGTCGAATCAGCAAATGGTTTGAAAGTAGGCTACACGTCAAAAATTGAAACCCTGAAGAAGGCGGAATTAAACCACAAAAACCATAATATTATTTGGTTTCTCTCTTTCCTTACTTTGATTAATTCCTTCTCTAATTTCTCTCTTTCTTTCAAGTTAGTTTTTGTTTCTCTCTCTGCTTATGACATTCTTTGTTTCCTCTCTGTTCTTTAATTATTTATTGTTTTCTCTATTTCCTTCTGTTGTTATTCGTTGTTTTTCTCTCACTCGTACGTCTCGATACAAAAGTACATGTACCGCGTACCGCGACACTGGACATATAGGACGTACGTTGAGCATTGCAGAAGAGCTACGTGCGCGCGCAATATCTTGTCATGGATAGACTTTTCCCAGTCGGTTCCTTGAAATTTATTGGGAAAAGGTCCAGGCCAGGGTGTAAAACGCAAAGTCGCTACCGGGAAAATGTCCAGGCCAGGGTGTAAAACGCAAAGTCGCCCCCGGGATTGATGTATTTCTAGCTAGGGTCTATTCTAAATCCAATCAGCAGCAAGTTTGGTAATAATTTTACTTTCCTCGACCAAACTAGTAGTAGAGAATAACAAAAGCAAAAATGTAATTTGAATGGCAAAGAATGAATTTCTTAGTATAAATATTTCAAAAAAAATATTCATAATTGTAGTGTTTTTACTGTACTAGTAAAACTGGTCATTTCCACGTGCAGCATCTGAAGCGAAATAGCCGAAAATTTGCCGGGGGATCTCCGGGGAAGCACTTTATACTCTCTACCGTACCTGTCTAGCGTTACGACCACTTTCACTCTCATCACAAAAATAGCTATAAAATCTCGTTTTATTATTAACTCACTCAATCAGGCGAATGGAGTATCACCTCACCTTTCACTCGCTGCATGTGAAATAATCCTTCCAACAGCGCTCAAATAAAACAAAAAAAAAGAGTTTTCTAACTCCTTTTGTTAAAAAGTTTTCGACGATAACTTTTTGAATGGGACGATGTGAAGTCATGAATATATATGTGAAGCAGATATCTATATGCAAATTAGTTTGCAGAAAGTAAGGGCCTAGGATTGTAGAGCGAGAGATGACGTCACAGCTTCGTCCTCAACAGGGCTCGTAGAGATTGGTCAGTTGAGGAAACCGGCTCCTCGACCCTGCTCAGCAGAGCTCGACGATTGGTCTGTTGAGCAAACTCTCTTAACTTCTCTTTTGTCTCCTTTATTTTTTTCGTCTTCTTTTCTTTTCTCTCTTCAAAGTCCCTCATTCCGCCCTGGGTCAGGAAAATGCACTCTTTCTAGTAGAAGGACAGGGAGCAAAGAGAATGATGACGAGCTTTTGGTGGCTCTTCCCTTCTAAACGAAGCTTATCATCGAGCTCCTACTTCACCATTCCATCCCTCCTCCACCTCTTTAACAAACTCCCGCCCCCTCCCCGGCCCGGCCCCTCCTTTTATTTTCTTCCATCCTTCATGTAGCCTCACCATCAATGTTATGGCACAATGTTTTAGCCTCAACGGTTTCTAAGGCAGTGTCAACGCGCGCACTTTGCGCATCTTTTATTACGTCATGAAAGAGGACGAGGTGAATACTCTCCCATGGCAAAGCTAAGGCTACCGTTTCGAGGTCTGCTCCTTCGCTCTTCTCACCAACGAAAGGCTAATTTTGAATATGATGTCATCTCATTACTTTCCTTCTCCGCAAGACCCGATCTAAAAGGGCATGGGCGTGCAGATCTTGTGTAGTGATACCTCAATATAGTTGAACAACTAGGAGCCCTGTATTCTACAGAGGATCTCTTCGTTGGAGGAAGCGCCGTTCGTGCTGTCCCCTTTTCGTCACTCAGTCGGTCACCTAGAAAAGAATCATGAACCTCTAAAACTATAAACCACTTCTATACTCGTTGGGGCGCATGTCCGGGGAAGAAACAAAAATTCAGATGGTGACGTCATTGGTTTCTTTTAAATAGGTTACAATTCATGAATCCTTCGCCTACGACCATACCATGCTGAATATACCGGTTCTCGTCCGATCACCGAAGTCAAGCAGCATAGGGCCCGGTTAGTACTTGGATGGGAGACCGCCTGGGAATACCGGGTGTTGTAGGCTTTTTGTTGTCTGAGTTGTGGACGACGTGATGGCATCCTTCTCTTAACTTCTCTTTGTCTCCTTTATTTTTTTCGTCTTCTTCTTCTTTTCTCTCTTCAAAGTCCCTCATTCCGCCCTGGGTCAGGAAAATGCACTCTTTCTAGTAGAAGGACAGGGAGCAAAGAGAATGATGACGAGCTTTTGGTGGCTCTTCCTTCTAAACGAAGCTTATCATCGAGCTCCTACTTCACCATTCCATCCCTCCTCCACCTCTTTAACAAACTCCCGCCCTCCCCGGCCCGGCCCCTCCTTTTATTTTCTTCCATCCTTCATGTAGCCTCACCATCAATGTTATGGCACAATGTTTTAGCCTCAACGGTTTCTAAGGCAGTGTCAACGCGCGCACTTTGCGCATCTTTATTACGTCATGAAAGAGGACGAGGTGAATACTCTCCCATGGCAAAGCTAAGGCTACCGTTTCGAGGTCTGCTCCTTCGCTCTTCTCACCAACGAAAGGCTAATTTTGAATATGATGTCATCTCATTACTTTCCTTCTCCGCAAGACCCGATCTAAAAAGGGCATGGGCGTGCAGATCTTGTGTAGTGATACCTCAATATAGTTGAACAACTAGGAGCCCTGTATTCTACAGAGGATCTCTTCGTTGGAGGAAGCGCCGTTCGTGCTGTCCCCTTTTCGTCACTCAGTCGGTCACCTAGAAAAGAATCATGAACCTCTAAAACTATAAACCACTTCTATACTCGTTGGGGGCGCATGTCCGGGGGAAGAAACAAAAATTCAGATGGTGACGTCATTGGTTTCTTTTAAATAGGTTACAATTCATGAATCCTTCGCCTACGACCATACCATGCTGAATATACCGGTTCTCGTCCGATCACCGAAGTCAAGCAGCATAGGGCCCGGTTAGTACTTGGATGGGAGACCGCCTGGGAATACCGGGTGTTGTAGGCTTTTGTTGTCTGAGTTGTGGACGACGTGATGGCATCCTTCTTAACTTCTTTGTCTCCTTTATTTTTTTTGTCTTCTTTTCTTTTCTCTCTTCAAAGTCCTCATTCCGCCCTGGGTCAGGAAAATGCACTCTTTCTAGTAGAAGGACAGGGAGCAAAGAGAATGATGACGAGCTTTGGTGGCTCTTCCTTCTAAACGAAGCTTATCATCGAGCTCCTACTTCACCATTCCATCCCTCCTCCACCTCTTTAACAAACTCCCGCCCCCTCCCCGGCCCGGCCCCTCCTTTTATTTTCTTCCATCCTTCATGTAGCCTCACCATCAATGTTATGGCACAATGTTTTAGCCTCAACGGTTTCTAAGGCAGTGTCAACGCGCGCACTTTGCGCATCTTTTATTACGTCATGAAAGAGGACGAGGTGAATACTCTCCCATGGCAAAGCTAAGGCTACCGTTTCGAGGTCTGCTCCTTCGCTCTTCTCACCAACGAAAGGCTAATTTTGAATATGATGTCATCTCATTACTTTCCTTCTCCGCAAGACCCGATCTAAAAAGGGCATGGGCGTGCAGATCTTGTGTAGTGATACCTCAATATAGTTGAACAACTAGGAGCCCTGTATTCTACAGAGGATCTCTTCGTTGGAGGAAGCGCCGTTCGTGCTGTCCCCTTTTCGTCACTCAGTCGGTCACCTAGAAAAGAATCATGAACCTCTAAAACTATAAACCACTTCTATACTCGTTGGGGCGCATGTCCGGGGAAGAAACAAAAATTCAGATGGTGACGTCATTGGTTTCTTTTAAATAGGTTACAATTCATGAATCCTTCGCCTACGACCATACCATGCTGAATATACCGGTTCTCGTCCGATCACCGAAGTCAAGCAGCATAGGGCCCGGTTAGTACTTGGATGGGAGACCGCCTGGGAATACCGGGTGTTGTAGGCTTTTGTTGTCTGAGTTGTGGACGACGTGATGGCATCCTTCTCTTAACTTCTTTGTCTCCTTTATTTTTTTTGTCTTCTTTTCTTTTCTCTCTTCAAAGTCCTCATTCCGCCCTGGGTCAGGAAAATGCACTCTTTCTAGTAGAAGGACAGGGAGCAAAGAGAATGATGACGAGCTTTTGGTGGCTCTTCCTTCTAAACGAAGCTTATCATCGAGCTCCTACTTCACCATTCCATCCCTCCTCCACCTCTTTAACAAACTCCCGCCCCCTCCCCGGCCCGGCCCCTCCTTTTATTTTCTTCCATCCTTCATGTAGCCTCACCATCAATGTTATGGCACAATGTTTTAGCCTCAACGGTTTCTAAGGCAGTGTCAACGCGCGCACTTTGCGCATCTTTTATTACGTCATGAAAGAGGACGAGGTGAATACTCTCCCATGGCAAAGCTAAGGCTACCGTTTCGAGGTCTGCTCCTTCGCTCTTCTCACCAACGAAAGGCTAATTTTGAATATGATGTCATCTCATTACTTTCCTTCTCCGCAAGACCCGATCTAAAAAGGGCATGGGCGTGCAGATCTTGTGTAGTGATACCTCAATATAGTTGAACAACTAGGAGCCCTGTATTCTACAGAGGATCTCTTCGTTGGAGGAAGCGCCGTTCGTGCTGTCCCCTTTTCGTCACTCAGTCGGTCACCTAGAAAAGAATCATGAACCTCTAAAACTATAAACCACTTCTATACTCGTTGGGGCGCATGTCCGGGGAAGAAACAAAATTCAGATGGTGACGTCATTGGTTTCTTTTAAATAGGTTACAATTCATGAATCCTTCGCCTACGACCATACCATGCTGAATATACCGGTTCTCGTCCGATCACCGAAGTCAAGCAGCATAGGGCCCGGTTAGTACTTGGATGGGAGACCGCCTGGGAATACCGGGTGTTGTAGGCTTTTGTTGTCTGAGTTGTGGACGACGTGATGGCATCCTTCTCTTAACTTCTCTTTGTCTCCTTTATTTTTTTTTTTCTTTTCTTTTCTCTCTTCAAAGTCCTCATTCCGCCCTGGGTCAGGAAAATGCACTCTTTCTAGTAGAAGGACAGGGAGCAAAGAGAATGATGACGAGCTTTTGGTGGCTCTTCCTTCTAAACGAAGCTTATCATCGAGCTCCTACTTCACCATTCCATCCCTCCTCCACCTCTTTAACAAACTCCCGCCCCCTCCCCGGCCCGGCCCCTCCTTTTATTTTCTTCCATCCTTCATGTAGCCTCACCATCAATGTTATGGCACAATGTTTTAGCCTCAACGGTTTCTAAGGCAGTGTCAACGCGCGCACTTTGCGCATCTTTTATTACGTCATGAAAGAGGACGAGGTGAATACTCTCCCATGGCAAAGCTAAGGCTACCGTTTCGAGGTCTGCTCCTTCGCTCTTCTCACCAACGAAAGGCTAATTTTGAATATGATGTCATCTCATTACTTTCCTTCTCCGCAAGACCCGATCTAAAAAGGGCATGGGCGTGCAGATCTTGTGTAGTGATACCTCAATATAGTTGAACAACTAGGAGCCCTGTATTCTACAGAGGATCTCTTCGTTGGAGGAAGCGCCGTTCGTGCTGTCCCCTTTTCGTCACTCAGTCGGTCACCTAGAAAAGAATCATGAACCTCTAAAACTATAAACCACTTCTATACTCGTTGGGGCGCATGTCCGGGGAAGAAACAAAATTCAGATGGTGACGTCATTGGTTTCTTTTAAATAGGTTACAATTCATGAATCCTTCGCCTACGACCATACCATGCTGAATATACCGGTTCTCGTCCGATCACCGAAGTCAAGCAGCATAGGGCCCGGTTAGTACTTGGATGGGAGACCGCCTGGGAATACCGGGTGTTGTAGGCTTTTGTTGTCTGAGTTGTGGACGACGTGATGGCATCCTTCTCTTAACTTCTCTTTGTCTCCTTTATTTTTTTTGTCTTCTTTTCTTTTCTCTCTTCAAAGTCCTCATTCCGCCCTGGGTCAGGAAAATGCACTCTTTCTAGTAGAAGGACAGGGAGCAAAGAGAATGATGACGAGCTTTTGGTGGCTCTTCCTTCTAAACGAAGCTTATCATCGAGCTCCTACTTCACCATTCCATCCCTCCTCCACCTCTTTAACAAACTCCCGCCCCCTCCCCGGCCCGGCCCCTCCTTTTATTTTCTTCCATCCTTCATGTAGCCTCACCATCAATGTTATGGCACAATGTTTTAGCCTCAACGGTTTCTAAGGCAGTGTCAACGCGCGCACTTTGCGCATCTTTTATTACGTCATGAAAGAGGACGAGGTGAATACTCTCCCATGGCAAAGCTAAGGCTACCGTTTCGAGGTCTGCTCCTTCGCTCTTCTCACCAACGAAAGGCTAATTTTGAATATGATGTCATCTCATTACTTTCCTTCTCCGCAAGACCCGATCTAAAAAGGGCATGGGCGTGCAGATCTTGTGTAGTGATACCTCAATATAGTTGAACAACTAGGAGCCCTGTATTCTACAGAGGATCTCTTCGTTGGAGGAAGCGCCGTTCGTGCTGTCCCCTTTTCGTCACTCAGTCGGTCACCTAGAAAAGAATCATGAACCTCTAAAACTATAAACCACTTCTATACTCGTTGGGGCGCATGTCCGGGGAAGAAACAAAATTCAGATGGTGACGTCATTGGTTTCTTTTAAATAGGTTACAATTCATGAATCCTTCGCCTACGACCATACCATGCTGAATATACCGGTTCTCGTCCGATCACCGAAGTCAAGCAGCATAGGGCCCGGTTAGTACTTGGATGGGAGACCGCCTGGGAATACCGGGTGTTGTAGGCTTTTGTTGTCTGAGTTGTGGACGACGTGATGGCATCCTTCTCTTAACTTCTCTTTGTCTCCTTTATTTTTTTTTGTCTTCTTTCTTTTCTCTCTTCAAAGTCCTCATTCCGCCCTGGGTCAGGAAAATGCACTCTTTCTAGTAGAAGGACAGGGAGCAAAGAGAATGATGACGAGCTTTTGGTGGCTCTTCCTTCTAAACGAAGCTTATCATCGAGCTCCTACTTCACCATTCCATCCCTCCTCCACCTCTTTAACAAACTCCCGCCCCTCCCCGGCCCGGCCCCTCCTTTTATTTTCTTCCATCCTTCATGTAGCCTCACCATCAATGTTATGGCACAATGTTTTAGCCTCAACGGTTTCTAAGGCAGTGTCAACGCGCGCACTTTGCGCATCTTTTATTACGTCATGAAAGAGGACGAGGTGAATACTCTCCCATGGCAAAGCTAAGGCTACCGTTTCGAGGTCTGCTCCTTCGCTCTTCTCACCAACGAAAGGCTAATTTTGAATATGATGTCATCTCATTACTTTCCTTCTCCGCAAGACCCGATCTAAAAAGGGCATGGGCGTGCAGATCTTGTGTAGTGATACCTCAATATAGTTGAACAACTAGGAGCCCTGTATTCTACAGAGGATCTCTTCGTTGGAGGAAGCGCCGTTCGTGCTGTCCCTTTTCGTCACTCAGTCGGTCACCTAGAAAAGAATCATGAACCTCTAAAACTATAAACCACTTCTATACTCGTTGGGGCGCATGTCCGGGGAAGAAACAAAATTCAGATGGTGACGTCATTGGTTTCTTTTAAATAGGTTACAATTCATGAATCCTTCGCCTACGACCATACCATGCTGAATATACCGGTTCTCGTCCGATCACCGAAGTCAAGCAGCATAGGGCCCGGTTAGTACTTGGATGGGAGACCGCCTGGGAATACCGGGTGTTGTAGGCTTTTGTTGTCTGAGTTGTGGACGACGTGATGGCATCCTTCTTAACTTCTCTTTGTCTCCTTTATTTTTTTTTGTCTTCTTTTCTTTTCTCTCTTCAAAGTCCTCATTCCGCCCTGGGTCAGGAAAATGCACTCTTTCTAGTAGAAGGACAGGGAGCAAAGAGAATGATGACGAGCTTTTGGTGGCTCTTCCTTCTAAACGAAGCTTATCATCGAGCTCCTACTTCACCATTCCATCCCTCCTCCACCTCTTTAACAAACTCCCGCCCTCCCCGGCCCGGCCCCTCCTTTTATTTTCTTCCATCCTTCATGTAGCCTCACCATCAATGTTATGGCACAATGTTTTAGCCTCAACGGTTTCTAAGGCAGTGTCAACGCGCGCACTTTGCGCATCTTTTATTACGTCATGAAAGAGGACGAGGTGAATACTCTCCCATGGCAAAGCTAAGGCTACCGTTTCGAGGTCTGCTCCTTCGCTCTTCTCACCAACGAAAGGCTAATTTTGAATATGATGTCATCTCATTACTTTCCTTCTCCGCAAGACCCGATCTAAAAAGGGCATGGGCGTGCAGATCTTGTGTAGTGATACCTCAATATAGTTGAACAACTAGGAGCCCTGTATTCTACAGAGGATCTCTTCGTTGGAGGAAGCGCCGTTCGTGCTGTCCCCTTTTCGTCACTCAGTCGGTCACCTAGAAAAGAATCATGAACCTCTAAAACTATAAACCACTTCTATACTCGTTGGGGCGCATGTCCGGGGAAGAAACAAAATTCAGATGGTGACGTCATTGGTTTCTTTTAAATAGGTTACAATTCATGAATCCTTCGCCTACGACCATACCATGCTGAATATACCGGTTCTCGTCCGATCACCGAAGTCAAGCAGCATAGGGCCCGGTTAGTACTTGGATGGGAGACCGCCTGGGAATACCGGGTGTTGTAGGCTTTTGTTGTCTGAGTTGTGGACGACGTGATGGCATCCTTCTCTTAACTTCTTTTGTCTCCTTTATTTTTTTTTTCTTCTTTTCTTTTCTCTCTTCAAAGTCCTCATTCCGCCCTGGGTCAGGAAAATGCACTCTTTCTAGTAGAAGGACAGGGAGCAAAGAGAATGATGACGAGCTTTTGGTGGCTCTTCCTTCTAAACGAAGCTTATCATCGAGCTCCTACTTCACCATTCCATCCCTCCTCCACCTCTTTAACAAACTCCCGCCCCCTCCCCGGCCCGGCCCCTCCTTTTATTTTCTTCCATCCTTCATGTAGCCTCACCATCAATGTTATGGCACAATGTTTTAGCCTCAACGGTTTCTAAGGCAGTGTCAACGCGCGCACTTTGCGCATCTTTTATTACGTCATGAAAGAGGACGAGGTGAATACTCTCCCATGGCAAAGCTAAGGCTACCGTTTCGAGGTCTGCTCCTTCGCTCTTCTCACCAACGAAAGGCTAATTTTGAATATGATGTCATCTCATTACTTTCCTTCTCCGCAAGACCCGATCTAAAAAGGGCATGGGCGTGCAGATCTTGTGTAGTGATACCTCAATATAGTTGAACAACTAGGAGCCCTGTATTCTACAGAGGATCTCTTCGTTGGAGGAAGCGCCGTTCGTGCTGTCCCCTTTTCGTCACTCAGTCGGTCACCTAGAAAAGAATCATGAACCTCTAAAACTATAAACCACTTCTATACTCGTTGGGGCGCATGTCCGGGGAAGAAACAAAATTCAGATGGTGACGTCATTGGTTTCTTTTAAATAGGTTACAATTCATGAATCCTTCGCCTACGACCATACCATGCTGAATATACCGGTTCTCGTCCGATCACCGAAGTCAAGCAGCATAGGGCCCGGTTAGTACTTGGATGGGAGACCGCCTGGGAATACCGGGTGTTGTAGGCTTTTGTTGTCTGAGTTGTGGACGACGTGATGGCATCCTTCTCTTAACTTCTCTTTGTCTCCTTTATTTTTTTTAGTCTTCTTTTCTTTTCTCTCTTCAAAGTCCTCATTCCGCCCTGGGTCAGGAAAATGCACTCTTTCTAGTAGAAGGACAGGGAGCAAAGAGAATGATGACGAGCTTTTGGTGGCTCTTCCTTCTAAACGAAGCTTATCATCGAGCTCCTACTTCACCATTCCATCCCTCCTCCACCTCTTTAACAAACTCCCGCCCCCTCCCCGGCCCGGCCCCTCCTTTTATTTTCTTCCATCCTTCATGTAGCCTCACCATCAATGTTATGGCACAATGTTTTAGCCTCAACGGTTTCTAAGGCAGTGTCAACGCGCGCACTTTGCGCATCTTTTATTACGTCATGAAAGAGGACGAGGTGAATACTCTCCCATGGCAAAGCTAAGGCTACCGTTTCGAGGTCTGCTCCTTCGCTCTTCTCACCAACGAAAGGCTAATTTTGAATATGATGTCATCTCATTACTTTCCTTCTCCGCAAGACCCGATCTAAAAAGGGCATGGGCGTGCAGATCTTGTGTAGTGATACCTCAATATAGTTGAACAACTAGGAGCCCTGTATTCTACAGAGGATCTCTTCGTTGGAGGAAGCGCCGTTCGTGCTGTCCCCTTTTCGTCACTCAGTCGGTCACCTAGAAAAGAATCATGAACCTCTAAAACTATAAACCACTTCTATACTCGTTGGGGCGCATGTCCGGGGAAGAAACAAAATTCAGATGGTGACGTCATTGGTTTCTTTTAAATAGGTTACAATTCATGAATCCTTCGCCTACGACCATACCATGCTGAATATACCGGTTCTCGTCCGATCACCGAAGTCAAGCAGCATAGGGCCCGGTTAGTACTTGGATGGGAGACCGCCTGGGAATACCGGGTGTTGTAGGCTTTTTGTTGTCTGAGTTGTGGACGACGTGATGGCATCCTTCTCTTAACTTCTCTTTGTCTCCTTTATTTTTTTTGTCTTCTTTTTTTCTCTCTTCAAAGTCCTCATTCCGCCCTGGGTCAGGAAAATGCACTCTTTCTAGTAGAAGGACAGGGAGCAAAGAGAATGATGACGAGCTTTTGGTGGCTCTTCCTTCTAAACGAAGCTTATCATCGAGCTCCTACTTCACCATTCCATCCCTCCTCCACCTCTTTAACAAACTCCCGCCCCCTCCCCGGCCCGGCCCCTCCTTTTATTTTCTTCCATCCTTCATGTAGCCTCACCATCAATGTTATGGCACAATGTTTTAGCCTCAACGGTTTCTAAGGCAGTGTCAACGCGCGCACTTTGCGCATCTTTTATTACGTCATGAAAGAGGACGAGGTGAATACTCTCCCATGGCAAAGCTAAGGCTACCGTTTCGAGGTCTGCTCCTTCGCTCTTCTCACCAACGAAAGGCTAATTTTGAATATGATGTCATCTCATTACTTTCCTTCTCCGCAAGACCCGATCTAAAAAGGGCATGGGCGTGCAGATCTTGTGTAGTGATACCTCAATATAGTTGAACAACTAGGAGCCCTGTATTCTACAGAGGATCTCTTCGTTGGAGGAAGCGCCGTTCGTGCTGTCCCCTTTTCGTCACTCAGTCGGTCACCTAGAAAAGAATCATGAACCTCTAAAACTATAAACCACTTCTATACTCGTTGGGGCGCATGTCCGGGGAAGAAACAAAATTCAGATGGTGACGTCATTGGTTTCTTTTAAATAGGTTACAATTCATGAATCCTTCGCCTACGACCATACCATGCTGAATATACCGGTTCTCGTCCGATCACCGAAGTCAAGCAGCATAGGGCCCGGTTAGTACTTGGATGGGAGACCGCCTGGGAATACCGGGTGTTGTAGGCTTTTGTTGTCTGAGTTGTGGACGACGTGATGGCATCCTTCTCTTAACTTCTCTTTGTCTCCTTTATTTTTTTTGTCTTCTTTCTTTTCTCTCTTCAAAGTCCTCATTCCGCCCTGGGTCAGGAAAATGCACTCTTTCTAGTAGAAGGACAGGGAGCAAAGAGAATGATGACGAGCTTTTGGTGGCTCTTCCTTCTAAACGAAGCTTATCATCGAGCTCCTACTTCACCATTCCATCCCTCCTCCACCTCTTTAACAAACTCCTGCCCCCTCCCCGGCCCGGCCCCTCCTTTTATTTTCTTCCATCCTTCATGTAGCCTCACCATCAATGTTATGGCACAATGTTTTAGCCTCAACGGTTTCTAAGGCAGTGTCAACGCGCGCACTTTGCGCATCTTTTATTACGTCATGAAAGAGGACGAGGTGAATACTCTCCCATGGCAAAGCTAAGGCTACCGTTTCGAGGTCTGCTCCTTCGCTCTTCTCACCAACGAAAGGCTAATTTTGAATATGATGTCATCTCATTACTTTCCTTCTCCGCAAGACCCGATCTAAAAAGGGCATGGGCGTGCAGATCTTGTGTAGTGATACCTCAATATAGTTGAACAACTAGGAGCCCTGTATTCTACAGAGGATCTCTTCGTTGGAGGAAGCGCCGTTCGTGCTGTCCCCTTTTCGTCACTCAGTCGGTCACCTAGAAAAGAATCATGAACCTCTAAAACTATAAACCACTTCTATACTCGTTGGGGCGCATGTCCGGGGAAGAAACAAAATTCAGATGGTGACGTCATTGGTTTCTTTTAAATAGGTTACAATTCATGAATCCTTCGCCTACGACCATACCATGCTGAATATACCGGTTCTCGTCCGATCACCGAAGTCAAGCAGCATAGGGCCCGGTTAGTACTTGGATGGGAGACCGCCTGGGAATACCGGGTGTTGTAGGCTTTTGTTGTCTGAGTTGTGGACGACGTGATGGCATCCTTCTCTTAACTTCTCTTTGTCTCCTTTATTTTTTTTGTCTTCTTTTCTTTCTCTCTTCAAAGTCCTCATTCCGCCCTGGGTCAGGAAAATGCACTCTTTCTAGTAGAAGGACAGGGAGCAAAGAGAATGATGACGAGCTTTTGGTGGCTCTTCCTTCTAAACGAAGCTTATCATCGAGCTCCTACTTCACCATTCCATCCCTCCTCCACCTCTTTAACAAACTCCCGCCCCCTCCCCGGCCCGGCCCCTCCTTTTATTTTCTTCCATCCTTCATGTAGCCTCACCATCAATGTTATGGCACAATGTTTTAGCCTCAACGGTTTCTAAGGCAGTGTCAACGCGCGCACTTTGCGCATCTTTTATTACGTCATGAAAGAGGACGAGGTGAATACTCTCCCATGGCAAAGCTAAGGCTACCGTTTCGAGGTCTGCTCCTTCGCTCTTCTCACCAACGAAAGGCTAATTTTGAATATGATGTCATCTCATTACTTTCCTTCTCCGCAAGACCCGATCTAAAAAGGGCATGGGCGTGCAGATCTTGTGTAGTGATACCTCAATATAGTTGAACAACTAGGAGCCCTGTATTCTACAGAGGATCTCTTCGTTGGAGGAAGCGCCGTTCGTGCTGTCCCCTTTTCGTCACTCAGTCGGTCACCTAGAAAAGAATCATGAACCTCTAAAACTATAAACCACTTCTATACTCGTTGGGGCGCATGTCCGGGGAAGAAACAAAATTCAGATGGTGACGTCATTGGTTTCTTTTAAATAGGTTACAATTCATGAATCCTTCGCCTACGACCATACCATGCTGAATATACCGGTTCTCGTCCGATCACCGAAGTCAAGCAGCATAGGGCCCGGTTAGTACTTGGATGGGAGACCGCCTGGGAATACCGGGTGTTGTAGGCTTTTGTTGTCTGAGTTGTGGACGACGTGATGGCATCCTTCTCTTAACTTCTCTTTGTCTCCTTTATTTTTTTCGTCTTTTTCTTTTCTCTCTTCAAAGTCCTCATTCCGCCCTGGGTCAGGAAAATGCACTCTTTCTAGTAGAAGGACAGGGAGCAAAGAGAATGATGACGAGCTTTTGGTGGCTCTTCCTTCTAAACGAAGCTTATCATCGAGCTCCTACTTCACCATTCCATCCCTCCTCCACCTCTTTAACAAACTCCCGCCCTCCCCGGCCCGGCCCCTCCTTTTATTTTCTTCCATCCTTCATGTAGCCTCACCATCAATGTTATGGCACAATGTTTTAGCCTCAACGGTTTCTAAGGCAGTGTCAACGCGCGCACTTTGCGCATCTTTTATTACGTCATGAAAGAGGACGAGGTGAATACTCTCCCATGGCAAAGCTAAGGCTACCGTTTCGAGGTCTGCTCCTTCGCTCTTCTCACCAACGAAAGGCTAATTTTGAATATGATGTCATCTCATTACTTTCCTTCTCCGCAAGACCCGATCTAAAAAGGGCATGGGCGTGCAGATCTTGTGTAGTGATACCTCAATATAGTTGAACAACTAGGAGCCCTGTATTCTACAGAGGATCTCTTCGTTGGAGGAAGCGCCGTTCGTGCTGTCCCCTTTTCGTCACTCAGTCGGTCACCTAGAAAAGAATCATGAACCTCTAAAACTATAAACCACTTCTATACTCGTTGGGGCGCATGTCCGGGGAAGAAACAAAATTCAGATGGTGACGTCATTGGTTTCTTTTAAATAGGTTACAATTCATGAATCCTTCGCCTACGACCATACCATGCTGAATATACCGGTTCTCGTCCGATCACCGAAGTCAAGCAGCATAGGGCCCGGTTAGTACTTGGATGGGAGACCGCCTGGGAATACCGGGTGTTGTAGGCTTTTGTTGTCTGAGTTGTGGACGACGTGATGGCATCCTTCTCTTAACTTCTTTGTCTCCTTTATTTTTTCGTCTTCTTTCTTTTCTCTCTTCAAAGTCCTCATTCCGCCCTGGGTCAGGAAAATGCACTCTTTCTAGTAGAAGGACAGGGAGCAAAGAGAATGATGACGAGCTTTTGGTGGCTCTTCCCTTCTAAACGAAGCTTATCATCGAGCTCCTACTTCACCATTCCATCCCTCCTCCACCTCTTTAACAAACTCCCGCCCCCTCCCCGGCCCGGCCCCTCCTTTTATTTTCTTCCATCCTTCATGTAGCCTCACCATCAATGTTATGGCACAATGTTTTAGCCTCACCGGTTTCTAAGGCAGTGTCAACGCGCGCACTTTGCGCATCTTTTATTACGTCATGAAAGAGGACGAGGTGAATACTCTCCCATGGCAAAGCTAAGGCTACCGTTTCGAGGTCTGCTCCTTCGCTCTTCTCACCAACGAAAGGCTAATTTTGAATATGATGTCATCTCATTACTTTCCTTCTCCGCAAGACCCGATCTAAAAGGGCATGGGCGTGCAGATCTTGTGTAGTGATACCTCAACATAGTTGAACAACTAGGAGCCCTGTATTCTACAGAGGATCTCTTCGTTGGAGGAAGCGCCGTTCGTGCTGTCCCTTTTCGTCACTCAGTCGGTCACCTAGAAAAGAATCATGAACCTCTAAAACTATAAACCACTTCTATACTCGTTGGGGCGCATGTCCGGGGAAGAAACAAAAATTCAGATGGTGACGTCATTGGTTTCTTTTAAATAGGTTACAATTCATGAATCCTTCGCCTACGACCATACCATGCTGAATATACCGGTTCTCGTCCGATCACCGAAGTCAAGCAGCATAGGGCCCGGTTAGTACTTGGATGGGAGACCGCCTGGGAATACCGGGTGTTGTAGGCTTTTGTTGTCTGAGTTGTGGACGACGTGATGGCATCCTTCTCTTAACTTCTTTGTCTCCTTTATTTTTTCGTCTTTTTCTTTCTCTCTTCAAAGTCCTCATTCCGCCCTGGGTCAGGAAAATGCACTCTTTCTAGTAGAAGGACAGGGAGCAAAGAGAATGATGACGAGCTTTTGGTGGCTCTTCCTTCTAAACGAAGCTTATCATCGAGCTCCTACTTCACCATTCCATCCCTCCTCCACCTCTTTAACAAACTCCCGCCCCTCCCCGGCCCGGCCCCTCCTTTTATTTTCTTCCATCCTTCATGTAGCCTCACCATCAATGTTATGGCACAATGTTTTAGCCTCACCGGTTTCTAAGGCAGTGTCAACGCGCGCACTTTGCGCATCTTTATTACGTCATGAAAGAGGACGAGGTGAATCCTCTCCCATGGCAAAGCTAAGGCTACCGTTTCGAGGTCTGCTCCTTCGCTCTTCTCACCAACGAAAGGCTAATTTTGAATATGATGTCATCTCATTACTTTCCTTCTCCGCAAGACCCGATCTAAAAAGGGCATGGGCGTGCAGATCTTGTGTAGTGATACCTCAACATAGTTGAACAACTAGGAGCCCTGTATTCTACAGAGGATCTCTTCGTTGGAGGAAGCGCCGTTCGTGCTGTCCCCTTTTCGTCACTCAGTCGGTCACCTAGAAAAGAATCATGAACCTCTAAAACTATAAACCACTTCTATACTCGTTGGGGCGCATGTCCGGGGAAGAAACAAAAATTCAGATGGTGACGTCATTGGTTTCTTTTAAATAGGTTACAATTCATGAATCCTTCGCCTACGACCATACCATGCTGAATATACCGGTTCTCGTCCGATCACCGAAGTCAAGCAGCATAGGGCCCGGTTAGTACTTGGATGGGAGACCGCCTGGGAATACCGGGTGTTGTAGGCTTTTGTTGTCTGAGTTGTGGACGACGTGATGGCATCCTTCTTAACTTCTCTTTGTCTCCTTTATTTTTTTCGTCTTTTCTTTTCTCTCTTCAAAGTCCTCATTCCGCCCTGGGTCAGGAAAATGCACTCTTTCTAGTAGAAGGACAGGGAGCAAAGAGAATGATGACGAGCTTTTGGTGGCTCTTCCTTCTAAACGAAGCTTATCATCGAGCTCCTACTTCACCATTCCATCCCTCCTCCACCTCTTTAACAAACTCCCGCCCTCCCCGGCCCGGCCCCTCCTTTTATTTTCTTCCATCCTTCATGTAGCCTCACCATCAATGTTATGGCACAATGTTTTAGCCTCAACGGTTTCTAAGGCAGTGTCAACGCGCGCACTTTGCGCATCTTTTATTACGTCATGAAAGAGGACGAGGTGAATACTCTCCCATGGCAAAGCTAAGGCTACCGTTTCGAGGTCTGCTCCTTCGCTCTTCTCACCAACGAAAGGCTAATTTTGAATATGATGTCATCTCATTACTTTCCTTCTCCGCAAGACCCGATCTAAAAAGGGCATGGGCGTGCAGATCTTGTGTAGTGATACCTCAATATAGTTGAACAACTAGGAGCCCTGTATTCTACAGAGGATCTCTTCGTTGGAGGAAGCGCCGTTCGTGCTGTCCCCTTTTCGTCACTCAGTCGGTCACCTAGAAAAGAATCATGAACCTCTAAAACTATAAACCACTTCTATACTCGTTGGGGCGCATGTCCGGGGAAGAAACAAAATTCAGATGGTGACGTCATTGGTTTCTTTTAAATAGGTTACAATTCATGAATCCTTCGCCTACGACCATACCATGCTGAATATACCGGTTCTCGTCCGATCACCGAAGTCAAGCAGCATAGGGCCCGGTTAGTACTTGGATGGGAGACCGCCTGGGAATACCGGGTGTTGTAGGCTTTTGTTGTCTGAGTTGTGGACGACGTGATGGCATCCTTCTCTTAACTTTCTTTGTCTCCTTTATTTTTTTCGTCTTTTCTTTTCTCTCTTCAAAGTCCTCATTCCGCCCTGGGTCAGGAAAATGCACTCTTTCTAGTAGAAGGACAGGGAGCAAAGAGAATGATGACGAGCTTTTGGTGGCTCTTCCTTCTAAACGAAGCTTATCATCGAGCTCCTACTTCACCATTCCATCCCTCCTCCACCTCTTTAACAAACTCCCGCCCCCTCCCCGGCCCGGCCCCTCCTTTTATTTTCTTCCATCCTTCATGTAGCCTCACCATCAATGTTATGGCACAATGTTTTAGCCTCAACGGTTTCTAAGGCAGTGTCAACGCGCGCACTTTGCGCATCTTTATTACGTCATGAAAGAGGACGAGGTGAATACTCTCCCATGGCAAAGCTAAGGCTACCGTTTCGAGGTCTGCTCCTTCGCTCTTCTCACCAACGAAAGGCTAATTTTGAATATGATGTCATCTCATTACTTTCCTTCTCCGCAAGACCCGATCTAAAAAGGGCATGGGCGTGCAGATCTTGTGTAGTGATACCTCAACATAGTTGAACAACTAGGAGCCCTGTATTCTACAGAGGATCTCTTCGTTGAGGAAGCGCCGTTCGTGCTGTCCCCTTTCGTCACTCAGTCGGTCACCTAGAAAAGAATCATGAACCTCTAAAACTATAAACCACTTCTATACTCGTTGGGGCGCATGTCCGGGGAAGAAACAAAAATTCAGATGGTGACGTCATTGGTTTCTTTTAAATAGGTTACAATTCATGAATCCTTCGCCTACGACCATACCATGCTGAATATACCGGTTCTCGTCCGATCACCGAAGTCAAGCAGCATAGGGCCCGGTTAGTACTTGGATGGGAGACCGCCTGGGAATACCGGGTGTTGTAGGCTTTTGTTGTCTGAGTTGTGGACGACGTGATGGCATCCTTCTCTTAACTTCTCTTTGTCTCCTTTATTTTTTCGTCTTCTTTTCTTTTCTCTTCAAAGTCCTCATTCCGCCCTGGGTCAGGAAAATGCACTCTTTCTAGTAGAAGGACAGGGAGCAAAGAGAATGATGACGAGCTTTTGGTGGCTCTTCCTTCTAAACGAAGCTTATCATCGAGCTCCTACTTCACCATTCCATCCCTCCTCCACCTCTTTAACAAACTCCCGCCCTCCCCGGCCCGGCCCCTCCTTTTTATTTTCTTCCATCCTTCATGTAGCCTCACCATCAATGTTATGGCACAATGTTTTAGCCTCAACGGTTTCTAAGGCAGTGTCAACGCGCGCACTTTGCGCATCTTTATTACGTCATGAAAGAGGACGAGGTGAATACTCTCCCATGGCAAAGCTAAGGCTACCGTTTCGAGGTCTGCTCCTTCGCTCTTCTCACCAACGAAAGGCTAATTTTGAATATGATGTCATCTCATTACTTTCCTTCTCCGCAAGACCCGATCTAAAAAGGGCATGGGCGTGCAGATCTTGTGTAGTGATACCTCAATATAGTTGAACAACTAGGAGCCCTGTATTCTACAGAGGATCTCTTCGTTGGAGGAAGCGCCGTTCGTGCTGTCCCCTTTTCGTCACTCAGTCGGTCACCTAGAAAAGAATCATGAACCTCTAAAACTATAAACCACTTCTATACTCGTTGGGGCGCATGTCCGGGGAAGAAACAAAATTCAGATGGTGACGTCATTGGTTTCTTTTAAATAGGTTACAATTCATGAATCCTTCGCCTACGACCATACCATGCTGAATATACCGGTTCTCGTCCGATCACCGAAGTCAAGCAGCATAGGGCCCGGTTAGTACTTGGATGGGAGACCGCCTGGGAATACCGGGTGTTGTAGGCTTTTTGTTGTCTGAGTTGTGGACGACGTGATGGCATCCTTCTCTTAACTTCTCTTTTGTCTCCTTTATTTTTTTTTTTTTGTCTTCTTTTCTTTTCTCTCTTCAAAGTCCCTCATTCCGCCCTGGGTCAGGAAAATGCACTCTTTCTAGTAGAAGGACAGGGAGCAAAGAGAATGATGACGAGCTTTGGTGGCTCTTCCTTCTAAACGAAGCTTATCATCGAGCTCCTACTTCACCATTCCATCCCTCCTCCACCTCTTTAACAAACTCCCGCCCCCTCCCCGGCCCGGCCCCTCCTTTTTATTTTCTTCCATCCTTCATGTAGCCTCACCATCAATGTTATGGCACAATGTTTTAGCCTCAACGGTTTCTAAGGCAGTGTCAACGCGCGCACTTTGCGCATCTTTATTACGTCATGAAAGAGGACGAGGTGAATACTCTCCCATGGCAAAGCTAAGGCTACCGTTTCGAGGTCTGCTCCTTCGCTCTTCTCACCAACGAAAGGCTAATTTTGAATATGATGTCATCTCATTACTTTCCTTCTCCGCAAGACCCGATCTAAAAGGGCATGGGCGTGCAGATCTTGTGTAGTGATACCTCAATATAGTTGAACAACTAGGAGCCCTGTATTCTACAGAGGATCTCTTCGTTGGAGGAAGCGCCGTTCGTGCTGTCCCCTTTTCGTCACTCAGTCGGTCACCTAGAAAAGAATCATGAACCTCTAAAACTATAAACCACTTCTATACTCGTTGGGGGCGCATGTCCGGGGGAAGAAACAAAAATTCAGATGGTGACGTCATTGGTTTCTTTTAAATAGGTTACAATTCATGAATCCTTCGCCTACGACCATACCATGCTGAATATACCGGTTCTCGTCCGATCACCGAAGTCAAGCAGCATAGGGCCCGGTTAGTACTTGGATGGGAGACCGCCTGGGAATACCGGGTGTTGTAGGCTTTTTGTTGTCTGAGTTGTGGACGACGTGATGGCATCCTTCTCTTAACTTCTCTTTTGTCTCCTTTATTTTTTTTTTTTTGTCTTCTTTTCTTTTCTCTCTTCAAAGTCCCTCATTCCGCCCTGGGTCAGGAAAATGCACTCTTTCTAGTAGAAGGACAGGGAGCAAAGAGAATGATGACGAGCTTTTGGTGGCTCTTCCCTTCTAAACGAAGCTTATCATCGAGCTCCTACTTCACCATTCCATCCCTCCTCCACCTCTTTAACAAACTCCCCCCCTCCCCGGCCCGGCCCCTCCTTTTTATTTTCTTCCATCCTTCATGTAGCCTCACCATCAATGTTATGGCACAATGTTTTAGCCTCAACGGTTTCTAAGGCAGTGTCAACGCGCGCACTTTGCGCATCTTTTATTACGTCATGAAAGAGGACGAGGTGAATACTCTCCCATGGCAAAGCTAAGGCTACCGTTTCGAGGTCTGCTCCTTCGCTCTTCTCACCAACGAAAGGCTAATTTTGAATATGATGTCATCTCATTACTTTCCTTCTCCGCAAGACCCGATCTAAAAGGGCATGGGCGTGCAGATCTTGTGTAGTGATACCTCAATATAGTTGAACAACTAGGAGCCCTGTATTCTACAGAGGATCTCTTCGTTGGAGGAAGCGCCGTTCGTGCTGTCCCCTTTTCGTCACTCAGTCGGTCACCTAGAAAAGAATCATGAACCTCTAAAACTATAAACCACTTCTATACTCGTTGGGGGCGCATGTCCGGGGGAAGAAACAAAAATTCAGATGGTGACGTCATTGGTTTCTTTTAAATAGGTTACAATTCATGAATCCTTCGCCTACGACCATACCATGCTGAATATACCGGTTCTCGTCCGATCACCGAAGTCAAGCAGCATAGGGCCCGGTTAGTACTTGGATGGGAGACCGCCTGGGAATACCGGGTGTTGTAGGCTTTTGTTGTCTGAGTTGTGGACGACGTGATGGCATCCTTCTCTTAACTTCTCTTTTGTCTCCTTTATTTTTTTTCGTCTTCTTTTCTTTTCTCTCTTCAAAGTCCCTCATTCCGCCCTGGGTCAGGAAAATGCACTCTTTCTAGTAGAAGGACAGGGAGCAAAGAGAATGATGACGAGCTTTTGGTGGCTCTTCCCTTCTAAACGAAGCTTATCATCGAGCTCCTACTTCACCATTCCATCCCTCCTCCACCTCTTTAACAAACTCCCGCCCCTCCCCGGCCCGGCCCCTCCTTTTATTTTCTTCCATCCTTCATGTAGCCTCACCATCAATGTTATGGCACAATGTTTTAGCCTCACCGGTTTCTAAGGCAGTGTCAACGCGCGCACTTTGCGCATCTTTTATTACGTCATGAAAGAGGACGAGGTGAATCCTCTCCCATGGCAAAGCTAAGGCTACCGTTTCGAGGTCTGCTCCTTCGCTCTTCTCACCAACGAAAGGCTAATTTTGAATATGATGTCATCTCATTACTTTCCTTCTCCGCAAGACCCGATCTAAAAGGGCATGGGCGTGCAGATCTTGTGTAGTGATACCTCAACATAGTTGAACAACTAGGAG
Organism: Mesocentrotus franciscanus; assembly: GCA_037976565.1. NCBI lineage: Eukaryota > Metazoa > Echinodermata > Echinoidea > Camarodonta > Strongylocentrotidae > Mesocentrotus > Mesocentrotus franciscanus. The sequence goes on along the minus strand of CP137681.1, from coordinate 11,876,845 downwards.
CCCTGTATTCTACAGAGGATCTCTTCGTTGGAGGAAGCGCCGTTCGTGCTGTCCCCTTTTCGTCACTCAGTCGGTCACCTAGAAAAGAATCATGAACCTCTAAAACTATAAACCACTCCTATACTCGTTGGGGGCGCATGTCCGGGGGAAGAAACAAAAATTCAGATGGTGACGTCATTGGTTTCTTTTAAATAGGTTACAATTCATGAATCCTTCGCCTACGACCATACCATGCTGAATATACCGGTTCTCGTCCGATCACCGAAGTCAAGCAGCATAGGGCCCGGTTAGTACTTGGATGGGAGACCGCCTGGGAATACCGGGTGTTGTAGGCTTTTTGTTGTCTGAGTTGTGGACGACGTGATGGCATCCTTCTCTTAACTTCTCTTTGTCTCCTTTATTTTTTTCCGTCTTTTCTTTTCTCTCTTCAAAGTCCTCATTCCGCCCTGGGTCAGGAAAATGCACTCTTTCTAGTAGAAGGACAGGGAGCAAAGAGAATGATGACGAGCTTTTGTGGCTCTTCCCTTCTAAACGAAGCTTATCATCGAGCTCCTACTTCACCATTCCATCCCTCCTCCACCTCTTTAACAAACTCCCGCCCCCTCCCCGGCCCGGCCCCTCCTTTTATTTTCTTCCATCCTTCATGTAGCCTCACCATCAATGTTATGGCACAATGTTTTAGCCTCAACGGTTTCTAAGGCAGTGTCAACGCGCGCACTTTGCGCATCTTTTATTACGTCATGAAAGAGGACGAGGTGAATACTCTCCCATGGCAAAGCTAAGGCTACCGTTTCGAGGTCTGCTCCTTCGCTCTTCTCACCAACGAAAGGCTAATTTTGAATATGATGTCATCTCATTACTTTCCTTCTCCGCAAGACCCGATCTAAAAAGGGCATGGGCGTGCAGATCTTGTGTAGTGATACCTCAACATAGTTGAACAACTAGGAGCCCTGTATTCTACAGAGGATCTCTTCGTTGGAGGAAGCGCCGTTCGTGCTGTCCCTTTTCGTCACTCAGTCGGTCACCTAGAAAAGAATCATGAACCTCTAAAACTATAAACCACTTCTATACTCGTTGGGGGCGCATGTCCGGGGAAGAAACAAAATTCAGATGGTGACGTCATTGGTTTCTTTTAAATAGGTTACAATTCATGAATCCTTCGCCTACGACCATACCATGCTGAATATACCGGTTCTCGTCCGATCACCGAAGTCAAGCAGCATAGGCCCGGTTAGTACTTGGATGGGAGACCGCCTGGGAATACCGGGTGTTGTAGGCTTTTGTTGTCTGAGTTGTGGACGACGTGATGGCATCCTTCTCTTAACTTCTCTTTGTCTCCTTTATTTTTTTCGTCTTCTTTCTTTTCTCTCTTCAAAGTCCTCATTCCGCCCTGGGTCAGGAAAATGCACTCTTTCTAGTAGAAGGACAGGAGCAAAGAGAATGATGACGAGCTTTGGTGGCTCTTCCTTCTAAACGAAGCTTATCATCGAGCTCCTACTTCACCATTCCATCCCTCCTCCACCTCTTTAACAAACTCCGCCCTCCCCGGCCCGGCCCTCCTTTTTATTTTCTTCCATCCTTCATGTAGCCTCACCATCAATGTTATGGCACAATGTTTTAGCCTCACCGGTTTCTAAGGCAGTGTCAACGCGCGCACTTTGCGCATCTTTTATTACGTCATGAAAGAGGACGAGGTGAATCCTCTCCCATGGCAAAGCTAAGGCTACCGTTTCGAGGTCTGCTCCTTCGCTCTTCTCACCAACGAAAGGCTAATTTTGAATATGATGTCATCTCATTACTTTCCTTCTCCGCAAGACCCGATCTAAAAGGGCATGGGCGTGCAGATCTTGTGTAGTGATACCTCAACATAGTTGAACAACTAGGAGCCCTGTATTCTACAGAGGATCTCTTCGTTGGAGGAAGCGCCGTTCGTGCTGTCCCCTTTTCGTCACTCAGTCGGTCACCTAGAAAAGAATCATGAACCTCTAAAACTATAAACCACTTCTATACTCGTTGGGGGCGCATGTCCGGGGGAAGAAACAAAATTCAGATGGTGACGTCATTGGTTTCTTTTAAATAGGTTACAATTCATGAATCCTTCGCCTACGACCATACCATGCTGAATATACCGGTTCTCGTCCGATCACCGAAGTCGCAGCATAGGCCCGGTTAGTACTTGATGGGAGACCGCCTGGGAAT